>VHKM01000208.1:0-1200000 GCA_007210695.1 Neogobius melanostomus
CCACTACATGCAATTTTCGCCACTCTGATCACTGTGCAATTTCTGCGTGTACTTTGCACGGGAAGGCACTGGAAAAACAGGATCATAGCGGCGAATATAATAATAATAAATAATAATAATAAATAATAATAATAATAATAACAAGAAACCGGGGCCAGAACAAAAGTCCTACAGGACTTTGTCCGGCTCGGGCCTATTATAAGAGAATGAAAAGCAAGATAAGAGGCAGTCTTGTAAAATGACTTTGATCAGATATGGCATGGGGAACAGAAAATATTTATGTTTCACTTTGTTTCCAAATGGGGGTGGACCACCCAGACCAATTCACACTGGCTTATCGCTGTTTTGGCGTGTGGTATAGCATGGAAACCATGTCCTATTTGTCATGAACATGGATTCATTTTTTCATCAAGTTCATAAGTGATTACATTTTCAACTCAATGGACCAAGGTACGTGGCGAATTATAAAGGATTATTATGCAGTCTCTGGACATTTAGCCTTGCCACAAGCACATCTTAGAAAATATCATACACATTGTAATATATTTGTGTGTTTTGTTTCAATGTGTTAGAATATATCTGCAACGTGGATATGGAGCGGCATGCCGCCTGCGAGATGTGTGAAAGTTACAGCAAAAGGATGTTGGTCGGCATTTATAATCTCTTAACCCCCACTTTTAACCGAGCACATTTTCTCCAGTTTGACTTGACCCATATCTTAAAAGCTCTTGAAAAAAGTGAGACGTCAATAGCGATAGAACGCAGTTACAAAAATGAACGTAAGTGCCCAAAGCACCAAAAATACCACGAAAATGTGCTCAGTTCAGGTGGAGTTAAGATGAAGTTAAGAGGCAGATGTTGAATGAGAAAAAAGCCTGGTATGTTTTTTTTAGCCCCATGTTCTCTAAAAGCCTCCGTTAAAGCAGGTGCTGACTTATTCTGTTGAAAAAGCAGGGACTAGATCAGAGGTGCCCCCAAACTTTTTTGTCTCGAGGGCCAAAAATTGAAAAAGTGCCTGTGCTCGCGGGCCAAACACAGGCAATGTCAAGGTGAAACACATTAACGGCAAAATAATAGTTACTTAATTTTAATTCGGTATACATTTGTATTGATTATAATCTATGCACATAAAATACTATATAAAACAAATGTAAACTATGGCAAAAGCCTTAGTTTTAGTAGTAAGAACAAAATCAACAATTGTAAGCAATATGTTAAAATGCTTAAAAATCACCTGTTTCTTACTACATTGACTTTACCCTTCATTTCATTTGTTAACTCAAAAGAAAATGGGCATATTAGATCATTTTGAAAGTAGTCATCAGTCAGCATCAATTATTTATAAGTACATTTTTAAATACCTATGTTGATGTCAACAAAAACTTTGCATAAAAACTTGGAAACTGGAAAGCTGATGCACAACACTCCTGTGATAAAACAACCAAGACACCACACAGTGTTTCCGTAACCTTTCGAAAGGAGTGAAACAAGCGCCCCCGATTTTGACGCTAGTGGCCAAAAAAAATGTACTGCATCCATATTACCATTGAGAATGAATGGTGGTATTAACCATACAGCCGCCCAAAATAGGTCATTCTTTGGCGGGGCCAACAGAATTATTTCGGCGGGGCCAAAATTTGGCCCGCGGGGCCCCACTTTGCGCACCCCTGCGACTAGATCATTAATACATAAGATGAGTCCAGACGGATTCCCAATTAAAAGTTAATGGCAACTTCTTGGTGCGCCCTTGCCACGCCCACATCTCGGAAATATCAAATACATGTATATATTTTTGGGTTTGTTGAATGTGTAGAATATACCTGCAACGTTTCATTATAAATCGTACAAACTAAAATTTCAAGTATAGATAGGGGCCTAAGTGTGTGAGAGCACCATGCGTTATTGAGCTCTATGAATTCAGACCATAAGAGGCCTTATGTCAGTCCAAAATTATGATCCAGATTAGTAGAAGCGCATACCTGCGAGGGTTGTCCAAGGTATGGGGAAAAAAAGATGTTTGGGGCGCTATTGAAAACCGGAGGTCAATTAAAAAAAGCTGTGGCATCACTTTGTAGCCCCATGTCTCAGAGTTTGTTAAACATGTATGATGTTTGATTTAGCTGAAAACCAGGGACGAAGTTTTGTTAAACATAAGTGAGTCCAGCCGTTTCCCAATGCAAGTTCAAAATTGGCCGACTCCCTGTGCGTTCCGGGCGTGGCGCTCCAATGGATTGGTTGTCCTGGATTGCCTTTTCACTGTACCCAAGGATTTTGGGCCTACGCCAAAACGATGTTCTTTTTGAATGGGGTCAACTATTGAGGGCTGCTGTGGAGCCATTTGTGGTGCGTGCCGCCATGTCGCCCACTGACCATGCAATTTTCGCCGACTCTGATCACTGTCCAATTTCTGCGGTACTTTGACGGGAAGCACTGAAAACAGGATCATTAGGGAAGCGAATATAATAATAATAATAATAAAGATAATAATATAATAACAAGAACCGGGGAGAACAAAAGTCCCTTACCAGGACTTTGTCCTGCCGGCCTAATTATAAAGAGAATGAAGCACGATAGAGGCATGTTGTAATTGAACTTTGATCCAGTATGGCATGGGAATCAGAAAATATTTTTGTTTTTCACTTTTGTTTCAAATGGGGGTGGACCACCAGACAATTCACACTGGCTTTATCGCTGTTTTGGGTGGCATAGCAATGAACCATGGTCTATTGTCGTATGAACATGGATCATTTTCATTCAAGTTCATAAGTGATTACATTTTCAACTCAATCTGACATGGTACGTGAGAATTATAAAGGATATTAGCTACTCGGAAAGCCTGCCACAACACCATCTTAGAAAATATCATACACATGTAATTATATTTGTGTGTTTGTTTCAATGTGTAGAATATATCTGCAACGTTTGGATAGAGCGCATGCCTGCGAGATGTGTTGAAATGTACAGCAAAAAAAGGATGTTGTGGCATTATTAATCTCTTAACCCCCACTTTAACGAGCAACATTTTCTCCAGTTTTGACTTGACCCATATCTTTAAAGCTTCTTGAAAAAAAAGCTTCAAAATAGCCGATAGAAAACGCAGTTACAAAAATGAGACGTTAAGCTGCCCAAAAAGCACCAAAAATACCACAAAATGTGCCTCAGTTTCAGCCGTGGAGTAAGAAGTTAAGAGCAGATTTTGATGAGAAAAAAGTGGATGTTTTTGTAGCCCCATGTCTCTAAAGTCCGTTAAAGCAGGTGTGGAGCTTATTCTGTTGAAAAAGCAGGGACTAAGATCAGGCGTGCCCAAACTTTTTGTCTCGATGGCCCAAAATGAAAAAGTGCCTGTGGGTCGCGGGCCAAACCACGGCAATGTCAAGCGTGGAAACACATTTAACGGCAAATAATAATAGTTACTTTATTTAATTTTTCGCGGTGTATTACATTTTGTATTTATTTATTATCTATGCACTATAAAATACCTATATAAAAACAAATGTTAACTATGGCAAAAGCCTAAGTTTTTAGTTAGAACAAATCACAATTGTAGCAATATGGGTAAAATGTAAAATCACCTTTTTTTCTTACATTGACTTACTTCATCATTTGTTAACTCAAAGAAAATGGCATATTAGATCATTTTTGAAAGTGTCATCAGCATCAATTATTTTATAAGTACATTTTTAACATGACCTATGTTGATGTCAACAAACTTTGCAATAAAACTGGAAAAACTTGGGAAAAGCTGATGCTACAACACCTGGTGATAAACACCAAGACACCCACAACAGTGTTTCCTTAACTTTGGCGAAGTAGTGGAAAACAGCGCCCCCGATTGACGCTAGTGGCCAAAAAATGTACTGCATCCATATTTACCATTTGAGAATGAAATGAGTGGTATTAACCATACGCGCAAAAGTAGGTCATTTCTTTTGGCGGGGCCAACAGATATTATTCGGCGCGGGCCAAATTTGGCCGCGGGCCCCACTTGGCCACCCCTGGACTTAGATCATTATACATAAGATGAGTCCAGACGGATTCCCAATTAAAAGTTAAAATGGCACTTCTTGTGCGCCCTTGCCCACGCCCACATCTTCGGGAAATATCAAATACATGTAATATATTTTTGTGTTGTTTGAATGTGTAGAATATACCTGCAACGTTCATATAAATCGTTTACAAACTAAAAATTTTCAAGGTATAGATAGGGGGCGCTATAGTCGTGAGCACCATGCCAGTTATTTGAGCTCTATGAATTCAGACCATAAGAGGCCTTATTGTCAGCCAAATATGTCAGATTAGATTAGAGCGCCATACCGCGAGTGTTGTCCAAGGTATGGGGACAAAAGCATTTTTTTGTGGGGCGCTATTTGAAAAACCGGAGCGTTCAATGGTAAAAAAAGCTGGCATCACTTTGTAGCCCCATGTCTCTAGGTCTGTTAAACCATGTATGATTTTGATTTAGCTGGAAAAAAACCAGGGACGAGTTCGTTAAAACTAAGTTTGAGTCCAGCCGTATTTTCCAATTGCAAGTCAAAATGGCCGACCCCTGTGCGTCCGGGCGTGGCGCTCCAATGGAGTTTTTGGTTTGTCCTGATGTGCCCTTTCACTGTACCAAGGATTTGGGCCTACGCCCAAAAAACGCATGTTCTTTTTGAATGGGGGTCAACTTTGAGGGTGGCGCTGCTGGACCATTTTGTTTTGGGCGTGCGCGATGTCCGCCACTGACATGCAATTCGCCGACTCTGTATCCACTGTGCCAATTTCTGACGTGTACTTTTGCACGGGAAGGCACTGAAAAACAGGATCATAGGGGGCGAATATAATTAATAATAATAATAATAATAATAATAATAATAACAAGAAACCGGGGAGAACAAAAGTTCCCTTACCAGGACTTGTCTGGCTCGGGCCTAATTATTAAAGAGAATGAAGCAAGATAGAGGGCATGTTTGTAATTGACTTTTTGGGATCAGTTATGGCATGGGGAATCAAAAATATTTTTTGTTTTCACTTTTGTTCAATGGGGGTGGACCACCAGGACAATTCACACTGGCTTTTATCGCTGTTTTGGCGTTAATGACATGTGCATAGCATGAACCATGTCTATTGTCTATGGAACATGGATTCCATTTTCATCAAGTTCATAAGTGATTTACATTTTCAAACTCAATCTGACAAGGTACGTGAGAATTATAAAGGTATTTATTGCAGGTCTCTGGGACATTTAGCCTTGCCACAAGCACATCTTAAAATATCATACCAATAAATATATTTGTGTGTTTGTTTCAATTGTGCTAGAATATATCTGCAACGTTGGATAGAGCGCATGCCTGGCGAGTGTTGTGAAATGTACAGCAAAAAAGGGATGGTTGGTGGCATTATAATCTCTTAACCCCCACTTTAACGAAGCACATTTTCTTCCAGTTTGACTTGACCCAAAAATCTTAAAGCTTCTTTGAAAAAAAGCGTTCAAAATAGCGATAGAAACGCAGTTTACAAAAAAATTGAGACGTAATGCCAAAAAGCACCAAAATACCACGAAAATGTGCTCAGTCAGGTGGGAGTTAAGAAGAAGTTAAGAGCAGATGTTGAATGAGAAAAAAGCTTGATTGTTTTTTGTAGCCCCCATGTCTCTAAAGGTCCGTTTAAAGCAGGTGTGAGCTTATTCTGTTGAAAAGCAGGGGACTAGATCAGGGTGCCCAACTTTTTGTTCTGCCAGGGCAAAATGAAAAAGTGCCTGTGAGGGTCGCGGCCAAACACGCCAATGTCAAGCGTGAAACACAGTTTAACGGCAAAATTAATATAGTTACTATTTAATTTTTCGGGATACATTTGTATTTGATTATATTCTATGCACGATAACCATACTATATAAAACATAAATGTTAACTATTGGCAAAAGGTCCTTATTTAGTAGAACAAATCAACAATTGTAGAATATGTTAAAATGTAAAAAATCACCTGTTTCTTTACTTACATTGACTTTACCTCATTCATTTGTTAACTCAAAGAAAATGGCATATTAGATCATTTTGGAAAGTGTCAGTTCAGCATCAATTATTTATAAGTACATTTTTAACATGCCATGTTGATGTCAACAAACTTTGCAATAAAACTTGGAAAACTGCGGAAAGCTGATGCTTACCACCTCTGTGATAAACACCAAGACACCAACAAACAGTGTTTCCTTTAACTTTTGCGAAAGGAGTGAAACAGCGCCCCCGATTTGACGCTAGTGGCCAAAAAATGTACTGCATCCATTATTTACCATTTGAGGAATGAATGAGTGGTATTAACCATACAGCGCAAAAGTAGGTCATTCTTTTTGGGCGGGCCAACAGAATTATTTCGGCGGGCCAAATTTGGCCCGCGGGCCCACTTTGGCCACCCCTGGACTAGATCATTAATTACATAAGATAGTCAAGACGGATTCCCAATTAAAAGTTAAAATGGCCGACTCTTGTGCGCCCTTGCCACGCCCACATCTTCGAAAATATCAAATACATTAATATATTTTGTGTTTGTTTGAATGGTTGTTTTAAAAGAAATATACCTGCAAAACGTTTTTCATATAAATCGTACAAACTAAAATTTTCAAGGTAAGATAGGGGCGCTTATAGCTGGTGAGCACCATGCAGTATTGACTCTATGAATTTCAGGACCATAGAGGCCTTATTCAGCCAAATATGATCCAGATTAGATAGAGCGCATACCTGGCGAGGGGTTGTCAAAGGATATGGGGAAAAAAGCATGTTTTTTTGGGGGCGCTATTTTGAAAACCGGAGGTTCAATGCTAAAAAAGCTGCATCACTTTTGTAGCCCCATGGTCTTCTAGAGTCTGTTTAAACCATGTATGATTTGATTTAGCTGAAAAACCAGGACCGAGTTCGTTAAAACATAAGTTGAGTCCAGCCGTTTTATTCCATTGCAAGTCAATATGGACCGACTCCCTGTGCGTCCGGGCGTGGCCGCGTCCAATGGAGTTTTTTGTTTGTCCTGATGTGCCCTTTCACTGTACAAGGATTTGGCCTACGCCAAAAAAACGATGTTCTTTTTGAATGGGGGTCAACTTTGAGGGGCGCTGTGGAGCCATTTTTGTTGGGCGTGCGGCATGCGCCACTGACATGCAATTTTCGCCGACTCTGATCACTGTGCCAATTTCTGCGTGTTACTTTGCACGCGGGAATCACTCGAAAAACAGATCATAGGGCGGAATAATTAATAATAAATAATAATAATAATTAACAAGAAACCGGGGAGAACAAAGTCCCTTACCAGGACTTTGTCCATGGGCTCGGGCCTAATTATTAAAGAGAATGAAGCAAGATAGAGGCATGTTGTAAGACTTTTTGGATCAGTTATGGCATGGAATCAGAAAAATATTTTTTTGTTTTCACCTTGTTGTTCAAATGGGGGGCGAACACCCAGACAATTCACACTGGCTTTATCGCTGTGTTTTGGCGTGATGTGCTAAAGATGAGCCATGTCTATGCATGAACCATGGATTCATTTCATCAAACTTCATAAGTGATTACATTTCAACTCAATTGACAAGGGTACATGGAATTAAAAGGATATTATGCAGTCTCTTCGCGACATTTAGCCTTTGCCCACAAGCACATCTTAGAAAATATCATTACACATGTAATAATTTGTGTGTTTGTTTCAATGTGTTAGAATATATCTGCAACGTTTGATAGAGCGCATGCTGCGAGATGTTGTGAAAATTTACAGCAAAAAGGATGTTCGGTGGCATTATAATTCTTAACCCCACTTTTAACCGAGACATTTTCTCCGTTTGACTTGACCCATATCTTAAGGCTTCTTTGAAAAAAAGCGTTCCAAAATAGCGATAGAAAACGCAGTTACAAAATGAGAGTAAGTTGCCCAAAAAGGCACCAAAATACCACTGAAAATGTGCTCAGTTCAGGTGGGAGTTAAGAAGTTAGAGCAGATGTTGAATGAGAAAAAGCTGGATGTTTTTTGTAGCCCCATTGTCTTCTAAAGTCCGTTTTAAAGCAGGTGTGAGTTATTCTGTTGAAAAAAAGCAAGGCGACTAGATCAGGGGTGCCCAAACCTTTTGTCTCCGAGGGCCCAAAATGAAAAGTGCCTGTGGGTCGCGGGCCAAACACGCAATGTTCAAGCAGTGAAACACATTTAACGGCAAATAATAATAGTACTTTATTAATTTTTCGGTATACATTTGTATTTGTTATAATCTATGCACATTAACATACTATAAAAACAAATGTTAACTATGGCAAAAGCTATTTTAGTGAACAAAATCAACAATTGTAGCAATATGTAAAATGATAAAAATCACCTGTTTTTACTTACATTGGACTTTACTCATTCTATTTGTTAACTCAAAGAAAATGCATATTAGATCATTGAAAAGTGTCAGTTCAGCATCAAATATTTTATAAGTACAATTTTTTAACATGACCTATGTTGATGTCAACAAAACTTTGCAATTAAAACTGAAAACTGGGAAAGCTGAATGCTTACAACGCTTCTGTGATAAAACACCAAGACACCACAACAGTGTTTCCTTTAACTTGCGAAAGGAGTTTGAAAACAGCGCCCCCGATTTGACGCTAGTGGCCAAAAAATGTACTGCATCCAATATTTACCATTGAGAATGAATGAGTTTGGTTTAACCATACAGGCAAAAGTAGGTCTATCTTTGGCGGGCCAACAGAATTATTTCGGCGGGCAAATGGCCCGCGGGCCCCACTTTGGCACCCCTGACTAGATCAAATAAATACATAAGATGAGTCCAGACGGGATTCCCAATTAAAAGTTAAAAATGGCCCGACTTCTTGGCGCCCTTGCCACGCCCACATCTTCGGAAATATCAAATACATTAATATATTTTGTGTTCTGTTTGAATGTGTAGAATAATACCTGCAACGTTTTTCATATAAATCGATACAAACTAAAAATTTTTCCAAGGTACTAGATAGGGGCGCTATAGTGGTAGCACATGCAGTTATTGAAGCTCTATGAATTTCAACCATAAGAGGCCTTATGTCAGCCAAATATGATCCATATAGATGAGCGCCATACTTGCGAGGCGTGTCCAAGGTTATGGGAAAAAGGCATGTTTTTGTGGGGGCGCTAAAATTTTGAAAAACCGGAGGTTCATGTTAAAAAAGCTGGCATCATTGTAGCCCCATGTCTCTAGAAGTCTGTTAAACCATGTATGATTTTGATTTAGCTGAAAAAACCAGGGACGGAGTTCGTTAAAACATAAGTTGAGTCCAGCCGTTTTTTCCAATTGCAAGTCAAAAATGGCCGACTCCCTGTGCGTCCGGCGTGGCGCCCATGGAGTTTTTTGGTTTTGCTTCCTGATGTGCCCTTTCACTTGTACCCAAGGATTGGGCCTACGCCCAAAAAAACGCATTGTTCTTTGAATGGGGAGCGGGTCAACTTTGAAGGGGGCGCTGTGGAGCCATTTTGTTTTGGGCGTGCGCATGTCGCCCAACTGACATGCAATTTTCGCCGCTCTGATCACTGTGCCAATTTCTGCGGTGTACTTTTGCACGGAAAGGCACTGAAATACAGGGATCATAGGGGGCGAATAATATAATAATTAAAATAACATAAACCGGGAGAACAAAAAGTCCCTTCCAGGACTTATTCTGGCTCGGCCTAATTAATAAAGAGAATGAAGCAAAGATAGAAGGCATGTATGTAATTGACTTTTTGATCAGTATGCATGGGGAATCAGAAAATATTTTTTACTTGTTCCATTTTTGTTCAAATGGGGGTTGCGGACCACCCAGACAATTCACATTGGCTTTATCGCTGTTTGGCGTTGTGCTTATAGCATGAGCCATGTCTATGTCAATGAACATGGATTCATTTTCATCAACTTCATAAAGTGATACATTTTCAACTCAATCTGACAAGGGTACATTGAGAATTATAAAGGGATATTATGCAGTCTCTGCGACATTTAGCCTTGCACAAGCACATCTTTAGAAAATATCATACACATGTAATATATTTTGGTGTTTGTTTCAATGTGTAGAATATATCTGCAACGTTTGGATAGAGCGCATGCCTGCGAGATGTTGTGGAAAAATGTACAGCAAAAAGGGATGTTGGTGGCATTATAATCTTCTTAACCCCCACTTTAACGAGCACATTTTCTCAGATTTGACTTGCACCCATATCTTAAGCGCTTCTTGAAAAAAAAAAGCGTCAAAATGCGATAGAACGCTTACAAAAAATGAGACGTTAAGTGCCCCAAAAGCACCAAAAATACCACGAAAATGTTGCTCAGTTCATCAGGTGGGAGTTAAGAATTTAGAGCAGATGTTTGAATGAAGAAAAAGCTGGATTTTTTTGTAGCCCATGTCTCTAAAGTCCGTTAAAAGCAGGTGTGAGCTATTCTGTGAAAAAAGCAGGGACTAGATCAGGGGTGCCCAAACTTTTTGTCTCCGAGGGCCAAAATGAAAAGTGCCTGTGGGTCGCGGGCCAAACACGGCAATGTCAAGCGTGAAACACATTTAACGCGCAAAATAATAATAGTTACTTATTTAATTTTCGGTATACATTTGTATTTGATTATATTCTATGCACATAACATTACTATATAAAACAAATGTTAACTATGGCAAAAGCCTAGTTTTAGTAGAACAAAATCAACAATTGTAGCAATATGTAAATGTAAAATCACCTGTTTTCTTACATTGACTTACCTCATTCATTGTTAACTCAAAGAAAATGCATATTAGATTCATTTTGAAAGTGTCAGTTCAGCATCAATTATTTATAAGTTACATTTTTAACATGACCTATGTGATGTCAACAAACTTTGCCAATAAAACTTGGAAAACTGGAAGAAAGCTGATGCTACAACGCTCTGTTGATAAAACACCAAAAAGACACCAACAACAGTGTTTCCTTAACTTTGCGAAAGGAGTGAAACAAGCGCCCCGATTTGACGCTAGTGGCCAAAAATGTACTGCATCCATTTTTACATGGAGAATGAATGAGTTGGTATAACCTACAGGCAAAAAGTAGGTCATTCTTTAGGGGCCAACAGGAATTATTTCGGCGGGCCAAATTTGGCCCGCGGGCCCCACTTTGGCCACCCCTGGACTAGATCATTAATACATTAAGATGAGTCCAGACGGAAATTCCCAATTAAAAGTTTTAAAATGCCGACTTCTTTGTGCGCCCTTGCCACGCCCACATCTTCGGAAATATCAAATACATGTAATATTATTTTGTGTTTGTTTGGAATGTGTAGAATATACCTGAACGTTTTCATATAAATCGTACAACTAAAATTTTCAGGTATAGATAGGGGGCGCAAGTGGTGAGCACCATTGCAGTTATTGGAGCTCTATGAAATTTCAGACCATAAAGGCCCTTATGTCAGCCAAATAGATCCAGATTAAGATTATGAGCGCCATACTCGAGGGGTTGTCAAGGTATGGGGAAAAAGCATGTTTTTGTGGGGCGCTATTTGAAAAACCGAGCAAGGTTCATGTAAAAAAGCTGGATTCACTTTGTAGCCCCATGTCTCTAGAGTCTGTTAACCATGTCATGATTTGATTTAGCTGAAACCAGGACGAGTTCGTTAAACATAAGTTGAGTCCAGCCGTTTTTCCATTGCAAGTCAAATGGGCCGACTCCCTGTGCTCGGGCGTGGCGCTCCAATGGAGTTTTTTAGCGTTTGTCCTGATGTGCCCTTTCACTGTACCAAGGATTTGGCCTACGCCCAAAAAACGCATGTATCTTTTTGAATGAGGGTCAACTTTGACAAAGGGGGCGCTTGGAGCCCATTTGTATTGGGCGTGCGCATGTCGCCCACTGACATGCAATTTTCGCCGACTCTGATCACTGTGCCAATTTCTGCGTGTACTTTTGCCACGGGAAGGCACTGAAAAACAGGATCATAGGGGCGAAAATATAATAATAATAATAATAATAACAGAAAACCGGGCCGAGAACAAAAGTCCCTTACCAGGACTTGTCCTGCGCTCCGGGCCTAATATAAGAGAATGAAGCAAGATAGAGGATGTTGTAATACTTTTTGGGATCCCAGTTATGGCATGGGGAATCAGAAAATATTTTTTGTTTTCACTTTGTTCCAAAATGGGGGTGGGACCACCCAGACAATTCACACTGGCTTTATCCGCTGTTTTGGCGTGTGCTATAGCATGAGCCATGTCTGATTGTCATGAACAGGATTCTTTCAATCAACTCATAAGTGATTACATTTTCAACTCAATCTGACCAGGTACATGAGATATAAAGGGATATTATGCAGTCTTCTGGGGACATTTTAGCCTTGCCACAAGCAACATCTTAGAAAATATCATACACATGTAAATATATTTGTGTGTTTGTTTCATGTGTAGAAATATATCTGCAACGTTTGGATAGAGCGCATGCCTGCGAGATGTTGTGAAATGTAAACAGCAAAAAGATGTTGGTGGCATTATAATCTCTTAACCCCCACTTTACCGAGCACCATTTTTCTCCAGTTTGACTTGACCCATATCTTAAGGCTTCTTGAAAAAAAGCGTCAAAATAGCGATAGAAACGCAGTTACAAAAAATGGAGACGTAAGTGCCCAAAAAGCACCAAAAAATACCACGAAAATGTGCTCAGTTCAGGTGGGAGTTTAAGAAGTTAAAGCAGATGTTGAATGAGAAAAAGCTGGATGTTTTTTGTAGCCCCATGTCTCTAAAGTCCGTTAAAGCAGGTTGTGAGCTTATTCTGATGAAAAAAGCAGGGGACTAGTCAGGGGTGCCCAAACTTTTTTGTCTCCGAGGGCCAAAATGAAAAAGTGCCTGTGGGTCGCGGGCCAACACGGCAATGTCAGCGTGAAAACACATTTAAACGGCAAAATAATAATAGTTACTTTATTTAATTTTTTCGGCTATACATTTGTTATTTGATTTATCTATGCCACATAAACATACTATATAAAACAAATGTTAACTATGGCAAAAGTCCATAGTTTTAGTTAGAACAAAATCAACCAATGTATGAGCAATATGTAAATGTAATAAATCACCTGTTTTACTTACATGACTTTACCTCATTCATTTGTTAACTCAAAGAAAATGCATATTAGATCATTTGAAAGTGTCAGTTCAGCATCAATTATTTTATAAGTAACATTTTTAACATGACCTATGTTGCATGTCAACAAACTTTGCAATAAAAACTTGGAAAAACTGGGAAAGCTGATGTACAACGCTTTGTGATAAAACACCAGACAACCACAACAGTGTTTCCTCTAACTTGCGAAAGGAGTGAAACAGCGCCCCGATTTTGACTGCTAGTGGCCAAAAAAATGTTACTGGCATCCATATTTTACCATTTTGAGAATTGAATGAGTGCGTATTAACCATTACAGCGCAAAGTAGGTCATTCTTGGCGGGGCCAACAAAGAATTATTTTCGGCGGCCAATTTTGGCCCGCGCGGCCCCACTTTGCCACCCTAGACTGATCATTAATACATAAGATTGAGTCCGACGGAATTACCCAATTAAAAGTTAAATGCGCCGATTCTTGTGCGCCCTTGCCACGCCCAACATCTTCGGAAAATATCAAATACATAATATATTTTTGTGTTTGTTTGATGTGTAGAATATTAACTGCAACGTTTCATATAAATCGTTTACAACTAAAATTTTTCAAAGGTATAGATAGGGCGCTTATAGTGGTAGCACAGCAGTTATTGAGCTCTATGAATTCAGGATCCATAAGAGGACCTTATGTCAAGCCAAATATGATCCAGATTAGATAAGCGCATACCTTGCGAGGGGTTGTCCAAGGTATGGGAAAAAAGGGCATGTTTTTTGTGGGGGCGCTATTTGAAAACCGGCGAGGTTCAATGTAAAAAAGGGGCTGGCATCACTTTGTAGCCCCATGTCTCTAGAGTCTGTTAAACCTATGTATTGAATTGATTTAGCTGAAAAACAGGGACGAGTTCCGTTAAAACCATAAGGTTGAGTCCAGCCGTTTTTCCAATTGCAAGTCAAAATGCCGAACTCCCTGGGTGGCGTCCGGCGTGGCGCTCCCATGGAGTTTTTGGTTTGTCCTGATGTTCCTTTCACTTACCCAAGGGATTTGGGGCCTACGCCCAAAAGCATGTTCTTTTTGAATGGGGGTCAAACTCTTGAGGGGCGCTGTTGGAGCCATTTTTGTTCTTGGGCGTGCGCCAATGGAGTTTTTCCCGGGGCCCACTGACATGGCAATTTTCGCCGACTCTGATCACTGTGCCAATTTCTGCGTGTACTTTTGCACGGGAATGGCACTGAAAAACAGGATCATAGGGGGGCGAATAATAATAATAATAATAATAACAAGCAAACCGGGGGAGAACCAAAAGCCCTTTACCAGGACTTTTCCTGGCTCGGGCCTAATTATAAAGAGAATGAAGCCAAGATAGAGGGCATGTTGTAAATTACTTTTTGGATCAGTTATGCTGGGGGAATCAGAAAATATTTTTTGTTTTCACTTTTGTTTCAAAATGGGCGGTGGACCACCCAGACAATTCACCACTGCGCTTTATCGCTGTTTTGGCGTGTGCTATAGCATGAGCCATTCTATTGTCATGAACATGGATCATTCATCAACTTCATAAGTGATTACATTTTCAACTCAATCTGACAAGGTACATGAGAATTATAAAGGATATTATGCAGTCTCTTGGGACATTAGCCTTGCACCAAGCACCATCTTAGAAAATATCATACCACATGTAATATATTGTGTGTTTGTTTCAATGTGTAGAATATATCTGCAACGTTGGATAAGAGCGCATGCCTGCGAGATGTTGAAATGTACAGCAAAAAAGGGATGTTTATTGTGGATTATAATCTCTTAACCCCCACTTTAACCGAGCCACATTTTCTCCAGTTTGACTTGAACCCATATACTTAGGCTTCTTGAAAAAAGCGTCAAATAGCGCATAGAAACGCAGTTACAAAAAATGAGACGTAAAGTGCCCAAAAAGCACCAAAAATACACGAAAAATGTGCCTCAGTTCAAGGTGGGAGTAAGAAGTTAAGGCAGATGTTGAATGAGAAAAAAGCTGGATGTTTTTTGTTAGCCCCATGTCTCTAAAGTCCGTAAACAGGTGTGACCTTATTTCTGTTGAAAAAGCAGGGACTAGATCAGGGGTGCCCAAACTTTTGTCTCCGAGGGCCAAAATGAAAAGTGCCTGTGGGTCGCGGGCCAAACACGGCAATGTCAAGCGTTGAAACACATTTAACGGCAAATAATAATAGTTACTTTATTTAATTTTTCGGTATACATTTGTATTTGATTATTATCTATGCACATAACATTACTATATTAAAACAAATGTTAACTATGGCAAAAGCCTAGTTTTGTAGAACAAAATCAACAATTGTTGCAATATTGTAAATGTTAAAAAAAATCAAACCTGTTTTTACTTACTTGACTTTACCTCATTCATTTGTTAACTCAAAGAAAATGGCATATTAGATCATTTTGAAAGTTGTCAGTTCAGCATCAATTATTTTATAAGTACTACATTTTAAACATGACCTATGTTGATGTCAAACAAACCTTTGCACAATAAAACTTGGAAAACTGGGAAACTCATGCTACAACGCTTCTGTGCATAAACCAGACACCACAACAGGCTTTCCTTAAAACTTTGCGAAAGGAGTGAAACAGCGCCCTCGATTTGACGCTAGTGGCCAAAAATGACTGCAATCCATTATTACCCATGAGAATGAATGAGTTGTATTTAACCATACAGGCGCAAAAGTAGGTCCATTCTTTGGCGGGCCAACAGAATATTTCGGCGGCCAAATTTGGCCCGCCGGGCCCCACTTTGGCCACCCCTGGACTAGATCATTAATACCATAAGATGAGTTCCAGACGGATTCCAATTAAAAGTTAAAATGGCCGACTTCTGTGCGCACCCTTGCCACGGCCCACATCTTCGGAAATATCAAATACATGTAATATATTTTTGTCGTTTGTTTGAATGTGTAGAATTTATACCTCAACGTTTCATTATAAATCGTACAAAACTAAAATTTTCAAGTATAGATAGGGGCGCTATAGTGGTGAGCACCATGCAGTTATTGAGCTCTATTAATGTCAGACATAAGAGGCCTTATGTTCAGCCAAATAATGATCCAGATTAGATAGAGCGGCATACCTGCGAGGGCGTTGTCCAAGGTATGGGAAAAAGCATTGTTTTTTGTGGCGGGCGCTTATTGAAAACCTGGAGGTTCAATGTAAAAAAAGCTGGCCATCACTTTGTAGCCCCATGTCTCTAGAGTCTGTTTAAACCATGTATGATTTTTGATTTAGCCTTGAAAAACCAGGACGAGTTCGTTAAAAACATTAAAGTTGAGTCCAGCCGTTTTTCCAATGCAAGTCCAAAATGGCCGGACTTTTTTTCCCCCCTGTGCTCCGCGTGGCCGCTCCAATGGAGTTTTTGGTTTGTCCCTGATGTGCCCTTTCACTTGCTACCCAAGGATTTGGGCTACGGCCAAAAACGCATGTTCTTTTTGAATTGGGGTCAACTTTGAGGGGGCGCTGCTTGAGCCATTTTTGTTTTGGGCGTGCGCATGTCGCCCACTGACATGCAATTTTTCTCGACTCTGATCACTGTGCCAATTTCTGCGTGTTACTTTTGCACGGGAGCACTGAAAAACAGATCATAGGGGTGCGAATAATAATAATAATTAATAATAATAATAACAGAAACCGGGGAGAACAAAAGTCCTACCAGGACTTGTGTCTGCCGGGCCTAATTATAAAAGAGAATGAAGCAAGATAGAGGCATGTTGTAATGACTTCTTGGATCAGTATGCATGGGTCAGCAAAATATTTTTTTGTTTTCACCTTTTGTTCAAATGGGGTGGGACCACCCAGACAAATTCACACTGGCTTTATCGCTGTTTTCGTGTTGTGCTATAGCATGGAGCCATGTTATTGTCATTGAACATGGATTTCATTTTCATCAACTTCATTAAGTGATTCATTTTACAACTCCAATCTGACAAGGTACATGAGAATTATATAAAGATATTTTATGCAGTCTCTGGGACATTTAGCCTTGCCACAGCACATCTTAGAAAATATTCATACACATGTAATATAATTTGACTGTGTTTGTTTCAAGTGTAGAATATATCTGCAACGTTTGGATTAGAGCGCATGGCTCTGCGAGATGTTGTGAAATGTACAGCAAAAAGGGATGTTGGTGGAATTATAAATCTCTTAACCCCACTTTAACCGAGCACATTTCTCCAGTCTTGACTTGACCCATATCTTAAGGCTTCTTTGAAAAAGCGTTCAAATTAGCGATAGAAACGGCAGTACAAAAATGAGACGTAAGTGCCCAAAAAAGCACCAAAATTACCACGAAAATTGTGCTCAGTTTCAGGTGGGAGTTAAGAAGTTAAGAGCAGAGTTGAATGAGAAAAAAAGCTGGATTTTGTAGCCCCATGTCTCTAAAGTCCGTTAAAAGCAGGTGTGAAGCTTATTCTGTTGAAAAAGCAGGGACTAGATCAGGGTGCCCAAAACTTTTTGTTCTCCGAGGCGCCAAAATTGAAAAAGTAGCCTGTGGGTCGCGGGCCAAACACGCAATGTCAAGCTTGTGAAACACATTTAACGGCAAATTAATAATAGTTACTTTATTTAATTTCGTTATAACATTTGTATTTGATTATATCTATGCACATAACATACTAATTAAAACAAATGTTTAACTATGGCAAAAAGCCTAGTTTTAGTAGAACAAAATCAAACCAATTGTAGCAATATGTAAAATGTAAAAAAATCACCTTGTTTACTTACATTGACTTTACCTCATTCATTTGTTAACTCAAAGGAGGAAAATGGCATATTAGATATTTGAAAGTGTTCAGTTCAGCATTCAATTATTTTATAAGTACATTTTAAACATGACCTATGTTGATGTCAACAAACTTTGCATTAAAACTTGGAAAAAACTGGGAAAGCTGATGCTACAACGCTCTGTTGATTAAACACCAAGACACCACAACAGTGTTTTCCTTACTTTGCGAAAGGAGTGAAACAGCGCCCCCGATTTTGACGCTAGGTGGCCAAAAAAATTGTACTGGCACCATATTTCCATTGAGAATGAAATGAAGTCGGTATTAACCATTACAGCCGCAAAAAGTAGGTCATTCTTTGGCGGCCAACAGAAATATTTCGGCGGCCAAATTTGGCCCGCGGGCCCCACTTTGGCCACCCTGGACTAGATCATAATACATAAGATGAGTCCAGACGGATTCCCATAAAAGTGTAAAATGGCCCGACTTCTTGTGCCGCCCTTGCCACGCCACATCTTCGGAAATATTCAAATACATGTAATATTATTTTTGTGTTTGTTTTTGAATGTGTAGAATATACTGCAACTTTCATATAAATCGTACAAACTAAAATTTTCAAGGTATAGATAGCGGGCGCTTAGTGTGAGCACCAGCAGTTATTGAGCTCTATGAATTCAGACCATAAGAGGCCTTATGTCAGCCAAATATGATTCCAGATTTAGATAGAGCGCATACCTGCGAGGGGTTGTCCAAGGTATGGGGAAAAAGCATGTTTTTTGTGGGGCGCTATTTTGAAAACGAGGTTCAATGCTTTAAAAAGCTGGCATCACTTTTGTAAGCCCCATTGTCTCTAGAGTCTCGTTAAACCATGTATGATTTGGATTTTAGCTGAAAACCAGGACGAGTCTGAAAACATAAGTTGAGTCCAGCCGTTTTTCCAATTGCAGTCAAATGCCGACTCCCTGTGCGTCCGGGCTGGCGCTCCAATGGAGTTTGGTTTGTCCTGATGTTGCCTTTCACTGTACCCAAAGAGATTTGGGCCTACGCCAAAAACGCATGTTCTTTTTTGAATGTCAAGCTTTAGCGGGCGCTTAGCCATTTTTTGGCGTGCGCATGTCGCCCCACTGACATGCAAATTTTCGCCGACTTGATCCACTGTGCCAATTTCTGCGTGTTACTTTTTGCACGGGAAGGCACTGAAAAAAACAGGTCATAAGGAGCGAATAATAATAATAATAATATAATAAATAACAAGAAAACCGGTGGAGAACCAAAAAGTCCCTTACCAGGACTTTGTCCTGGCTCGGTCCTAATAACAAGAAACCTGCGGGGAGAACAAAAGTCCCGACAGGACTTTGTCCTGCTCCTAATTATACGAGAAAACAAAGCAAGATAGAGACATGTTATAATATAGTTTTCTGTTTGTTTAATGTGTGAAATCGTACCTGCAACGTTTAATATTAAATCGTACAAACTAAAAATTTTCAGTATAGATAGGGGGTGCGCTATAGTGGTGAGCACCGTTGCATTTATTGAGCTCTATGGATTCATTTACCATAAGTGCCTTATGTCAGCTAAATATGATCCAGATTGGAATTAGACGGCATGTCCTGCGAGCGGGTTTTGTGAAAGTGTAACAGCAAAAAAGGATGTTGGTGGCATTATATCTCTTAACCCCACTTTAACCGAGCACATTTTCTTCAGTTTGACTTGGACCCATATCTTTAAAGCTTCTGAAAAAAAGCGTCAAAATAGTGGATAAAAAACGCCAGTACAAAAAGGAGACGTAAGTGCCCAAAAAAGCACCAAAAATATGACGAAAATGTGCTCAGTTCAGGTGCGAGTTAAGAGGTTAAGACAGATGTTGAAATGAAAAAAAAGCTGGATGTTTTTTGTAGCCCATGCTCTAAAGTCTGTTAAACCAGGTGTTTTTATGAAGCTTATTCTGTTGAAAAAGCAGGAACTAGTTCATTATACATAAGATAGTCCAGACGGATTCCCAATTAAAAAGTTTAAAATGCCGACTTCTTGTCGCCCTTGCCACGCCCACATCTTCGAAATATCAAGTACATGTAATATATTTTTGTGTTTGTTTCAATGTGTAGAATATACCTGCAACGTTCATATAAATCGTACAAAACTAAAATTTAAGTTATAGATAGGGGGCGCTATAGTGGTGAGCACCGTGCAGTTATTTGAGCTCTTATGGAATTCATACATTAAGAGGCCCTTATGTACAGCTAAAATATGATCCAGATTGGATAGAGCGCATACCTGCGAGGTGGTTTGTCCAAGGTACCGGGAAAAAAGCATGTTTTTTGTGGGCGGGCGTATTTTGAAAACGGAGGTTTGAATGTTAAAAAAGCCTTGGCTCAGTTTGTATAAGCCCCATGTCTCTAGAGTCTGTTAAACCATTGTGTGAGTGATTTAGCTGAAAACCAGGGATAGTTCGGTTAAAACATTAAGTTGAGTCCAGCCGGTTTTCCAATTGCAAGTCAAAATGGCGACTCCCTGTGCGTCCGGGCGTAGGTTTCGCTTCCAATGGAGGTTTTTGGTTGTCCTGATGTGCCCTTTCACTGTACCCAAGGATTTGGGCCTACGCCCAAAAAAGGCATGTTCTTTTGAATGGGGGGTTCAACTTTTGCAGGGGGCGCTGTTGGAGCCATTTTGGTTTTGGGCGTGCGCATGTCGCCCACTGACACGCAATTTTCGCCGACTCTGATCACTGTGCACAATTTCTGCCGTGTACTTTTGCACTGGAAGGCACTGAAAAACAGGATCTTAGAGGACGCGAATAATAATAATAATTAAAGCCGCAACTGGCGATGTAGGCCCTCGCCCCTGGCGCTGCCCCCCTTGGACCGCCCCCCCTTGCTACCGCCCCCGCTCCTCTCCCCAAACCTGCTCTTTCCCCTTAGGCCTCACACACAACCTGTGTGCTCTCTGCATTAACTTCTTGCTCCGGGCCACTCTCGCCTTGCCTTCGTACCAACCTTACTCTGCCCCAGGTATCTATGATGCAGGCCCACGTGGCATTAGGCCCCGGCCTTCACGTTCACCACAGCGGTGCTTTCACTCGTCTATATTGAAATACCTTCTAGGACAGTGAACTGCAATACTCGGAGGAAGCCAGCATGGCAAAACAGCATCTGGACAGATGGTGCACTCTTGTATTGCAGAAAAAAGAGCAGTGATTCTGCACGAAGTAAAGAGGAAAAATGGCAGTGAAAGGTAGAAAAAGTGGCCTAAATAAATAATTGTGTCTTACATAACTTGGTGCTATTCTGGAGTGTATCGGGCTCAGAGCTTTTTAGTGCGCCCATTGTGAAAAGAGAAAGGCAATAAAAGTGTTCAATACAATGTTCTCAATACCATGCTTTGAACTTTGCAACTCCTACATCAAAGACAAGCGACATATACTGAGCTATAACATGACCCAAGGTTAACCTGATATGGCTACTTTTGTCTAAATCCTCGGGTTTTTTTTTTGTTGAAAATATGTCCAAAGCAAGGCATTTGGAAGAGAGGTCATTTCAGGTCATTTCAGGTCATTTATTTGGCCCTTACATTTCCCCCCAGTTCTTCCTCTATTGTTTTCCTACTGTTTCCCCCCCATGTCTTTTGGTTAGTGTGCATATTTCTAAACTGTTCTTTCTTCATTTTAATAAGGTTGGGGACCATAGGCGCCGAATTTATGTTCTTCCCAGTTAGCGATGCCAGCTCCAAACCAAAAAAAGAAATATGTTGCGGTTGTGAACCAGCAAACTCCTGCACCAAGACCAGGCGCACTATCTCTGAGCTAATAAACCCTGTGTAATGGTTGTGCCTAATGTGGGCTTACTACTATTATCTAAATGACCAGGTGAAATAATCCCACCATGCCACTGGAGGAGAGAGGTCATTTCAGGTCACTTTCCCCCACCCCCTCCATTTCTGATTGTTTTCGACACCCTCCTCAGTTTTGCCTCAAGTGTTTCCCCTAGTGATACCCCCAATTTCTTTCTTTGTGTAGTTCCACATATTTTGAAACTGCTTCTTCTCGTTATTAATGAGGATTTAATAAAATATTAATTTAAAAAAAGAAAAACAAAAAAGTCGATGGTTGGTTTGACGGCATTCTAATGGATGCAAACCCTGCACTCTATAAACAGAGCTAGACAAGCACAGATACTTTTACAACCGAACTGACAAATATCTTATGAAACGCCTTGTGCTGATGTAGTCCAGGCTCGGACAATGTGTGGGTCATTTCCCCGTTTTAGTGAGGGTGGGGCCATAGGCGCCGATTCAGGTTCTTCCCAGTAGGTACTGAGTCACAAATAAAAAGAAAAAAAAAGAAGTCACTGTGGGGTTGAACCGGCAATCTAATGGATGGGAACCCTGCACTCTATAAAGAGAGCTAGACAAGCACAGATACATTTACAACCGAACTGACAAATATCTTATGAAACGCCATGTGCTCATGTAGTCCAGGCTCGGACAATGTGTGGGTCATTTCCCCGTTTTTAGTGAGGGTGGGGCCATAGGCGCCGATTCAGGTTCTTCCCAGTAGGTACTGAGTCACAAATAAAAAGAAAAAAAAAAGAAGTCACTGTGGGGTTTGAACCGGCAATCTAATGGATGGGAACCCTGCACTTTACTAATGGAGCTATACAAGCTTAAGCAACAACACCGCGGATTTTATATTAATCTTATGAAACAGTTACACTCGTGTGTTCACAGAAAACGGAATTACAGTTCAGGCAATATTTATTGAAACATTTTGTAATTAGGGCTAATTCCCTGGGCGCCCAAAGATCTGAGAAGGTGCTCCAGCCCCACAAAAGTCTCGATAGATGACGGAATATTTTGGTGACACCAAAATAGTACGAGGACACGGGAGACACGGGACACGGGAGACGGACAGGAAACAGCTTATCTGAACTTCCTGTGATTGTACTTTCCAAAAAAACTGATTTTGGAGCCAAAACGTTCAAATTAAAGCTTCTTCCTGTAACAGAGGGGTAGTAAAACTATGTAGGAGTCTAAAAGTGTGGCTTTTGTGAATAAAGGAGGAATTTGGGAAAAATGGACGATTTTCAGGAGAAACTCTGACAGAGGCCATCATGGTGCCAGAATAAGAACTCTGGCTATTTTCACGGAGGATGGGCGGGCCACTTACAAGCCACTTAAAAAGCCATCTTAAGCCAGCAGGTGGCGCTGTTCGGCAACTTTGCTGAGGCATAATAAGTGGAGTGGTTAACTTGACCCCCACATGTTATACATTTTCGGAAAGCTCTGAGTGAGGCGCATGTGACTGACAGATGTCTAGATGTACTGTGCCAAGTATGAGTGGATTTAGCTGAAAAACCAGGGACGAGTTCGTTAAACATAAGTTGAGTCCAGCCGGTTTCCAATTACAAGTCAAAATGGCCGACTCCCTGTGCGTCCGGGCGTGGCGCTCCAATTGAGTTTTTGGTTTGTCCTGATGTGCCCTTTCACTGTACCCAAGGATTTGGGCCTACGCCCAAAAACGCATGTTCTTTTTGAAATGGGGGTCAACTTTGAGGGGGCGCTGTGGAGCCATTTTGTTTTGGGCATGTGCATGTCGCCCACTGACATGCAATTTTCGCCGACTCTGATCACTGTGCCAATTTCTGCGTGTACTTTTGCACGGGAAGGCACTGAAAAACAGGATCTTAGAGGGCGAATAATAATAATAATAATAATAATAATAATAATAATAACAAGAAACCGGGGGAGAACAAAAGTCCCTTACCAGGACTTTGTCCTGGCTCGGGCCTAATTATAAAGTGAATGAAGCAAGATAGAGGCATGTTGTAATTGACTTTTTGGATCAGTATGGCATGGGGAATCAGAAAATATTTTTTGTTTTCACTTTCGTTCAAATGGGGGTGGGACCACCCAGACAATTCACACTGGCTTTATCGCTGTTTTGGCGTGTGCTATAGCATGAACCATGTCTATTGTCATGAACATGGATTCATTTTCATCAAGTTCATAATGATTACATTTTCAACTCAATCTGACAAGGTATGTGAGAATTATGAAGGATATTATGCAGTCTCTGGGACATTTAGCCTTGCCACAAGCACATCGTAGAAAATATCATACACATGTAATATATTTGTGTGTTTGTTTCAATGTGTAGAATATATCTGCAACGTTTCATATAAATCGTACAAACTAAAATTTTCAAGGTATAGATAGGGGGCGCTATAGTAGTGAGCACCGTGCATTTATTGAGCTCTATGGATTCATACCATAAGTGGCCTTATGTCAGCCAAATATGATCCAGATTGGATAGAGCGCATGCCTGCGAGGTGTTTGTGAAGTGTACAGCAAAAAGGGATGTTGGTGGCATTATAATCTCTTAACCCCACTTTAACCGAGCACATTTTCTCCAGTTGACTTGACCCATATCTTAAAGCTTCTTGAAAAAAAGCGTCAAAATAGCGATAGAAACGCAGTTAAAAAAATGAGACGTAAGTGCCCAAAAAGCACCAAAAATACCACGAAAATGTGCTCAGTTCAGGTGGGAGTTAAGAGGTTAAGACCAGATGTTGAATGAAAAAAAAGCTGGATGTTTTTTTGTAGCCCCATGTCTCTAAAGTCTGTTAAACCAGGTGTGATTTTATTCTGTTGAAAAAGCAGGGACTAGATCATTAATACATAAGATGAGTCCAGACGGATTCCCAATTAAAAGTTAAAATGGCCGACTTCTTGTGTGCCCTTGCCACGCCCACATCTTCGGAAATATCAAATACATGTAATATATTTTTGTGTTTGTTTGAATGTGTAAAATATACCTGCAACGTTTCATATAAATCGTACAAACTAAAATTTTCAAGGTATAGATAGGGGGCGCTATAGTGGTGAGCACCGTGCAGTTATTGAGCTCTATGAATTCAGACCATAAGAGGCCTTATGTCAGCCAAATATGATCCAGATTAGATAGAGCGCATACCTGCGAGGGGTTGTCCAAGGTATGGGGAAAAAGCATGTTTTTTGTGGGGGCGCTATTTGAAAACCGGAGGTTCAATGTAAAAAAGCTGGCATCACTTTTTAGCCCCCATGTCTCTAGAGTCTGTTAACCATGTATGAGTGGATTTAGCTGAAAAACCAGGGACGAGTTCGTTAAAACATAAGTTGAGTCCAGCCGGTTTTCCAATTGCAAGTCAAAATGGCCGACTCCCTGTGCGTCCGGGCGTGGCGCTCCAATTGAGTTTTTGGTTTGTCCTGATGTGCCCTTTCACTGTACCCAAGGATTTGGGCCTACGCCCAAAAACGCATGTTCTTTTGAATGGGGGTCAACTTTGAGGGGGCGCTGTGGAGCCATTTTGTTTTGGGCATGTGCATGTCGCCCACTGACATGCAATTTTCGCCGACTCTGATCACTGTGCCAATTTCTGCGTGTACTTTTGCACGGGAAGGCACTGAAAAACAGGATCTTAGAGGGCGAATAATAATAATAATAATAATAATAATAATAATAATAACAAGAAACCGGGGAGAACAAAAGTCCCTTACCAGGACTTTGTCCTGGCTCGGGCCTAATTATAAAGTGAATGAAGCAAGATAGAGGCATGTTGTAATTGACTTTTTGGATCAGTATGGCATGGGGAATCAGAAAATATTTTTTGTTTTCACTTTCGTTCAAATGGGGGTGGGACCACCCAGACAATTCACACTGGCTTTATCGCTGTTTTGGCGTGTGCTATAGCATGAACCATGTCTATTGTCATGAACATGGATTCATTTTCATCAAGTTCATAAGTGATTACATTTTCAACTCAATCTGACAGGTATGTGAGAATTATGAAGGATATTATGCAGTCTCTGGGACATTTAGCCTTGCCACAAGCACATCGTAGAAAATATCATACACATGTAATATATTTGTGTGTTTGTTTCAATGTGTAGAATATATCTGCAACGTTTCATATAAATCGTACAAACTAAAATTTTCAAGGTATAGATAGGGGGCGCTATAGTAGTGAGCACCGTGCATTATTGAGCTCTATGGATTCATACCATAAGTGCCTTATGTCAGCCAAATATGATCCAGATTGGATAGAGCGCATGCCTGCGAGGTGTTGTGAAGTGTACAGCAAAAAGGGATGTTGGTGGCATTATAATCTCTTAACCCCACTTTAACCGAGCACATTTTCTCCAGTTTGACTTGACCCATATCTTAAAGCTTCTTGAAAAAAGCGTCAAAATAGCGATAGAAACGCAGTTAAAAAAATGAGACGTAAGTGCCCAAAAGCACCAAAAATACCACGAAAATGTGCTCAGTTCAGGTGGGAGTTAAGAGGTTAAGACCAGATGTTGAATGAAAAAAAAGCTGGATGTTTTTTGTAGCCCCATGTCTCTAAAGTCTGTTAAACCAGGTGTGATTTTATTCTGTTGAAAAAGCAGGGACTAGATCATTAATACATAAGATGAGTCCAGACGGATTCCCAATTAAAAGTTAAAATGGCCGACTTCTTGTGTGCCCTTGCCACGCCCACATCTTCGGAAATATCAAATACATGTAATATATTTTTGTGTTTGTTTGAATGTGTAAAATATACCTGCAACGTTTCATATAAATCGTACAAACTAAAATTTTCAAGGTATAGATAGGGGGCGCTATAGTGGTGAGCACCGTGCAGTTATTGAGCTCTATGAATTCAGACCATAAGAGGCCTTATGTCAGCCAAATATGATCCAGATTAGATAGAGCGCATACCTGCGAGGGGTTGTCCAAGGTATGGGGAAAAAGCATGTTTTTTGTGGGGGCGCTATTTGAAAACCGGAGGTTCAATGTAAAAAAGCTGGCATCACTTTTTAGCCCCATGTCTCTAGAGTCTGTTAAACCATGTATGAGTGGATTTAGCTGAAAAACCAGGGACGAGTTCGTTAAAACATAAGTTGAGTCCAGCCGGTTTTCCAATTGCAAGTCAAAATGGCCGACTCCCTGTGCGTCCGGGCGTGGCGCTCCAATTGAGTTTTTGGTTTGTCCTGATGTGCCCTTTCACTGTACCCAAGGATTTGGGCCTACGCCCAAAAACGCATGTTCTTTTTGAATGGGGGTCAACTTTGAGGGGGCGCTGTGGAGCCATTTTGTTTTGGGCATGTGCATGTCGCCCACTGACATGCAATTTTCGCCGACTCTGATCACTGTGCCAATTTCTGCGTGTACTTTTGCACGGGAAGGCACTGAAAAACAGGATCTTAGAGGGCGAATAATAATAATAATAATAATAATAATAATAATAACAAGAAACCGGGGGAGAACAAAAGTCCCTTACCAGGACTTGTCCTGGCTCGGGCCTAACAAGAAACCGGGGGAGAACAAAAGTCCCTTACCAGGACTTTGTCCTGGCTCGGGCCTAATAATAATTAAAGCCGCAAGCGGCGATGTAGGCCCTCGCCCCTGGCGCTGCCCCCCCTTGCGACCGCCCCCCCTTGCTACCGCCCCCGCTCTCGCCCAAACCTGCTCTCCCCTCGGCCTCACACACAACCTGTGTGCTCTCTGCTAACTCTTGCTCCGGCCCACTCTCGCCTTGCCTTCGTCACACCTTACTCTTGCCCCAGGTATCTATGATGCCAGCCCACGTGCATTAGGCCCCGGCCTCACGTTCACCACAGCGGTGCTTTTCACTCGTTCTATAGTTGAAATACCTTCTATGACCAGTGAACTGCAATACTCGGGAGAAGCCAGCATGCAAAACAGCATCTGGACAGAGGTGCACTCTTGTATTTGCAGAAAAAAGAGCAGTGATCTGCACGAGTAAAGAGGAAAATGGCAGTGAAAGGTAGAAAAGTGGCTAAATAAATAATTGTGTCTACATAACTTGGTGCTCATTCTGGAGTTGTATCGGGCTCAGAGCTTTAGTGGCCCATGTGAAAAGAGAAAGCATTATAAAAGTGTCAATACCATGTTTGAACTTGCAACCTCCTACATCAAAGACAAGGACATTATTACTGAGCTATAACATGACCCCAAGGTTAACCTGATATGGGCTACTTTTGTCTAAATCCCCGGGTGTGAAAATATGTCCAAGCAAGGCATTTGGGAAGAGAGGTCATTTCAGGTCATTTCAGGTCATTTTTGGCCCTACATTTCCCCCCAGTTCTTCCTCTATTGTTTTCCTACTGTCCCCCCATGTCTTTCTGTGTAGTTGTGCATATTTCTAAACTGTTCTTTCTTCATTTTTAATAAGGTTGGGACCATAGGCGCCGATTTATGTTCTTCCCAGTAGATGCCCAGTCCAACCAAAAAAAGAAAAAAGAAAATATGGTTGGGTTTGAACCAGCAAACTCCTGCACCAAAGACCAGCGCACTATCTCTGAGCTATAACCCTGTGTAATGGTGTGCCTAATGTGGGCTACTACTATTATCTAAATGACCAGGGTGAAATTAGATCCCACCATGCCACTGGAGGAGAGAGGTCATTTCAGGTCACTTTCCCCCACCCCCTCCATTTCTTGATTGTTTTCGACACCCTCCTCAGTTTTGCCTCAAGTGTTTCCCTAGTGTCCCCACATTTCTTTCTGTGTAGTTCCACATATTTTGAAACTGTTCTTTCTTCGTTATTAATGAGGATTTAATAAAATATTAATTAAAAAAAAGAAAAACAAAAAAGTCATGGTTGGGTTTGAACCGGCAATCTAATGGATGCAAACCCTGCACTCTATAAACAGAGCTAGACAAGCACAGATACTTTTACAACCGAACTGACAAATATCTTATGAAACGCCTTGTGCTGATGTAGTCCAGGCTCGGACAATGTGTGGGTCATTTCCCCGTTTTTAGTGAGGGTGGGGCCATAGGCGCCGATTCAGGTTCTTCCCAGTAGGTACTGAGTCACAAATAAAAAGAAAAAAAAAGGAGTCACTGTGGGGTTTGAACCGGCAATCTAATGGATGGGAACCCTGCACTCTATAAAGAGAGCTAGACAAGCACAGATACTTTTACAACCGAACTGACAAATATCTTATGAAACGCCATGTGCTCATGTAGTCCAGGCTCGGACAATGTGTGGGTCATTTCCCCGTTTTTAGTGAGGGTGGGGCCATAGGCGCCGATTCAGGTTCTTCCCAGTAGGTACTGAGTCACAAATAAAAAGAAAAAAAAAGAAGTCACTGTGGGGTTTGAACTGGCAATCTAATGGATGGGAACCCTGCACTTCACTAATGGAGCTATACAAGCTTAAGCAACAACACCGCGGATTTTATATTAATCTTATGAAACAGTTACACTCGTGTGTTCACAGAAAACGGAATTACAGTTCAGGCAATATTTATTGAAACATTTTGTAATTAGGGCTAATTCCTGGGCGCCCAAAGATCTGAGAAGGTGCTCCAGCCCCACAAAAGTCTCGATAGATGACGGAATATTTTGGTGACACCAAAATGGTACGAGGACACGGGAGACACGGGACACGGGAGACGGACAGGAAACAGCTTATCTGAACTTCCTGTGATTGTACTTTCCAAAAAAACTGATTTTGGAGCCAAAAACGTTCAAATTAAAGCTTCTTCCTGTAACAGAGGGGTAGTAAAACTATGTAGGAGTCTAAAAGTGTGGCTTTTGTGAATAAAGGAGGAATTTGGGAAAAATGGACGATTTTCAGGAGAAACTCTGACAGAGGCCATCATGGTGCCAGAATAAGAACTCTGGCTATTTTCACGGAGGATGGGCGGGCCACTTACAAGCCACTTAAAAGCCATCTTAAGCCAGCAGGTGGCGCTGTTCGGCAACTTTGCTGAGGCATAATAAGTGGAGTGGTTAACTTGACCCCCACATGTTATACATTTTCGGAAAGCTCTGAGTGAGGCGCATGTGACTGACAGATGTCTAGATGTACTGTGCCAAGTATGAGTGGATTTAGCTGAAAAACCAGGGACGAGTTCGTTAAAACATAAGTTGAGTCCAGCCGGTTTTCCAATTGCAAGTCAAAATGGCCGACTCCCTGTGCGTCCGGGCGTGGCGCTCCAATGGAGTTTTTGGTTTGTCCTGATGTGCCCTTTCACTGTACCCAAGGATTTGGGCCTACGCCCAAAAACGCATGTTCTTTTTGAATGGGGGTCAACTTTGAGGGGGCGCTGTGGAGCCATTTTGTTTTGGGCATGTGCATGTCGCCCACTGACATGCAATTTTCGCCGACTCTGATCACTGTGCCAATTTCTGCGTGTACTTTTGCACGGGAAGGCACTGAAAAACAGGATCTTAGAGGGCGAATAATAATAATAATAATAATAATAATAATAATAATAATAATAACAAGAAACCGGGGGAGAACAAAAGTCCCTTACCAGGACTTTGTCCTGGCTCGGGCCTAATAATAATAACAAGAAACCGGGGGAGAACAAAAGTCCCTTACCAGGACTTTGTCCTGGCTCGGGCCTAAATACCCACGCCACTAGGCCATGTGACTGTCCAAATCATAATCTAATGGCATGAACAGTGATCGATATCGGGACAAATGATTCACAGAAAGACACGCTGTCAGCAGGAGATGATCACACAAACATATGTCACCGTTTATGGTGTCTACTTACAAAAACAACAAGGTTGGAAAGTTTAGCTCTGGATACATGGACCAAAAGTTTACTTTTATGAGAGAAACAGACATTATTTTAGCAGTAAGAAGTTAATTAAACGTTTGTGATCATGCTGTACCTTTCAGTGTCTGTTTAACTAGGACACCAGAGGTTTAACTGGACGGTCCCTCCGTGTCAGGAGCAAGACAGGAGGCATTCAGAGCGGACTGTGCTCGACTAGTTTCCTAAAGTGAAACGACACCTCTTCTGTGGCTCTCGCTGGGGCCAAAGTAATGTCGGATATAATTGTAGAAAGTTGAATCCAAAACCGAAATCCAAACGGTGCAGGAGCCGGTGCCTTGTTCCGTCCTTTCTTTGACTAATTCCTAGTGCCCCTACTGGTGAGAGGGGATGAGTACATTATCAAAGCTTTAGCTCAATCGGTCAAGTGCTTTGTGAAAGCAAACCATGCCAATTAAAACTAAAATGAAGCATTATTGCAGTTGAAGATTCACAGACTGAGGTCACTGCGAAGAGAAATGCATTCAAACCACTACTCTAAATACTCCAATTAAAATCAGTCGTGGTGAAGAAAGTATAGATTCCTGTTCTAAAATGTAGAGAGGTATAAGTAAGAAGTACTCATCATAAAACATACTCAAGTAAAATAAAGTACCCTAGTATGAGAACATATTGCATTCACTTTACTTTTGACTTCCACAACTGCTGTACATGCATGCACTCCCTCACTCACCACATTCACACAGGTTTGGGATCGTATTTAAAATCTAAATGGTAACTTTTCTTCTTCTATCCTTAAGTATCCTGCGTGTGCCATTTTATAAGCAACAATGCCGTCTGGACACCTGCGAGGCAGCCGTGATTTATACTGCCTGCTATTTGAGTTCTTTTTAAGATACGTCGTTGTGAGTTGGTGACTTCTGCAACTCGGTAATGGCTTCTGGCAAACTTCAAGACAATATAAACTTAAGCAATAAAAAGTTAAACCGACAAAGACAAAAGCAGTGCTCCGGCGTGTCAGGCCTTGAGCTGTTTGATTATACATTCTCTATCCGTTGAGGTTTTTTAGAGGGTTTTCTTTTTTTAGCCAAAGGGGGATCAGCAGATGTGAAGAGGCAGAGGCAGTTAGTCAAAGCGCTGTGTTGCTTTGTGTACAGATATCAAGCAAGGCAAAGCCAAGGCGTTCTTTACTCACAACATTGGGAGCTTTAAAACTTAAAACAAACATATCTTGATCACGTACACCTGTTTATCTTTCGTTTTATAATGTTAACCAAAGCTATATTGATGACATGTTTAATATGTTTCTCTTTGAGACCCGTTGCCCGTCATTCGGTCCTGTTATCAGAAGACGCTACTGCTTGTTGGTTTTGTATTCGAAAGACTGGTGGACGTTTTTCGCCTGTTTTTACTGTAAAGACGAGGTTTAAGCTGTGACCCGCTGACTCGGATCCTGCCTTGACATGTGGAGATGGCCCCATTGGAATTTGCTTCGACAGGTTTCCCTGTCCCTAAAACTTACTTCTCACTGTTCTCAGGTCAAATATTTATATGCGATTAATTTTGATTAATTAATTACAAAGTCTCTAATTAATTAGATTATTTTTTTTAATCGAGTCCCGGCCCTAATATATATATATATATACACACACGTCTCTCTCACACACACACACACACACACACACACACACACACACACACACACACACACACACACACACACACACACACACACACACACACACACACACACACACACACACACACACACACACAGAGTATCATTGGTTGAAAAGTGAGCTCTGCAAGACGAAGATTCTTCCTTTTCATCCATCAAGTCGACTCTGACCCCCTGGTGACCAAATCGACTCGCCATCTCCATCTCGTCCGGTCTCTTCCTATAACAAGACAGTTTTTTTCCAGCACATTGTTACATTGCCATCTTGTTTTAGGTCTTCCTCTGCCTCTCCTTTCCTTCACGACCCCTTGCATGATGACTTTCTCCAAACTGTTGTCTGCTCTGATCACATGTTCAAAGAAAGACATTCTGTTCCTCTGTATTATGTTTTATGTATGTAATATTGGGTATCTGCTGATATCCAATATTAACCGATATCAAGAGACTTCCTTAAAAGTGGCGTGGAGTGAATGGTCCTCTTTTCTCCAGTGTGAGATCAATTAAGTCTTATCTTTTCATGCAAATGAGATGATACAGATCAATTTTCAAAACAAAAAAACCAAAAAAAAATATATATATATATATATATACTGGACTTTTCTTCACTAAATATCCTTGGCTACAGGCTTTTTGGTTATATTAGTATTACCAACTTGCATAAAATAAAATGATCTGATCATTATAACTTGTGCATTACATGTTAGATCAGTTATTCTTTAACAGCATTTCATGAATTTTATTTTATTACTTTAGGTGATCCAATCTTAGTTTCTGACCCAGCCTTGATTAGTTGCCGTATAGCATTAGCATGCTGCCTTTAAGCATTAGCATACTGCTGCTAGCCACTGCATTTTGCACCTTTGTCGATTGCTTCTCCAGGTTCTAAGCTTTGAAATGAGGTGCAGCATGTCAATATTCACTTAGATTTAGTTGGTGAAAGTTGTGTTTTGAAAACGGTAAGAGCCACAGGGACGAAGATACTCAAGACACTTAAATTGAAAAATACAGAAATAATATTTATTCTCTTTTCTGTTTTGAACGCACGCACACTTTCTACACTGAACAGAAATACACTTGCCATGTCGCACAGCCGTTCCAACATTCCACATAATCGACAACCTGATCAACTCTATGTGAAGGAGATGTGTTACACTGTGTGGGCCAAATGGTGGTAACAAACATACTCTGCCTCCATCATCATCATCACGCTGTGTTATTTATTACATTGGCACTTGAAAACCTTACATTACATTGCAACTTTCTGCTGTCTCAGGACTCACCAGGAAATAAGATTAGCAACTTTTTCTATTGCAACTTTTTTCCCCCTCTTGTTGAACATTTTCAGTAGAATCAACTTCAACCTGACAGCAAAGTGTTGATTAGAGGCGTATGAATACTTCCTGAATCTACTGTACATCCTTTTCCACATAATTGAGTGATCCCCCGATTGAACCCTCGCGGCTACATTGTACATCGATAATTATCACTTTGTCCCCACATATGCAAGTGCTGTTGTAATGGCAGTTTTGACGGAGAATTGCGCACATGTTTTTCCAGAGTTTGCAGCTGCGCCTGAAAGATGTGTCTGTCGCTCTTCTGCTCCCTTCTTTTCGTACTTTGCACAATCTGACCTCATTTAGCAGCACTTAGCGTTTCCTTTCTACTCCGATCCATTTCCTCGGCGCAGTGTTCCTTTGTCGGCCCACATACCATACGCCATCTGTGATTCCGCCTTTTCCTCTGCGAAGGATTGTCTCAATAAACTGCACAGAGCGAGATACGGGTGCGTTTTTTGCAGTTAAGGTCATACAAGTGAGCCCTCGATTGCATTTTCTGTGCAGAATGTTTCGCGCTTTGTGACAATTGTAATTATATCATGCAGTGTTGAAAAGTTATTGAAGTTGCCGCTGGAATTTTTGTTATTGTTAATGTTTCTGGTTCGTGATAACAGTAAATCAACATTTTTCAGTGAAACATGAAGATGACTGTCCAGAGTTGTTGCGTTTTCAGATACATATTCAATTCTCAAAGGTGACGCTATGTCTGAAGGGGACACTAGTTTGTAGCTCAGATTTGCTCTTTTGTGAGACATAGTCGGAAGTTATGCACTAAGGAACACTAAGGAAAGTAAAGCGGTTTGATCAGCAAATCAGCCTTTACTCTACGCTTTTCAAAGTAAAGTAAAAATGTATTTCGTTACAGAATACTGAATACTTGCCTTAAAATGTATTCACCTGGAGACACACACACACGAGGGAGACACGCACACAAGGAGGAGCCCAGAGGAGGAAGAAGAGAACCCACAAGGTAGATGGTAAATCAGTTCTGTCCTCTGTACCTTTTCGCTGTGTTTTCAATCATTTACCCCCGGCTCACATTAACTACGGTACGGGTTCGGTCCGGGTTCGGTCCTGATCCGGTCCGGGTTTGCCCCAAACTACCACTCACAGTGAGTCCGGCTGATACTGTGGCCAGCTCTGTCAGCTCCGGCGCCAGACGCTGCGCCAGGCACAGAAACGGCCCTCGCGAGAACAGAAGTGCACGTGAGTTTCGCTCTTGGTGTGAGTTCACGTGATAAACAGCCCCGTGTATAGGTAGTTTTTGTAAACAAAAGCCGTATTTGCCAGTACAACGACTCTCCCCAGTGAAGTGGATGCTTTGCAACACACTAGTGCCCCTGTGTCACTGGTAATGGAGAAATGTTTACATTTCCGACGTTGCACGCGTGTACAGGCGGTAAACGAGACAAAATAAGTAGTGAGCGGACAGATTTTATTTTGAAATACACCGGATCTTCTTTTCTCACGAGACCTGACTTCCTGTTTGGCTCGTGTTTTCCGTCAGCTTGATCCGTTGGGGCTCTGGTCTCCGGCAAAAATAGACTTCTTGCGGATTCTTTCCGTAGCCGCCGGAAGGCTGCCGGATGGCCTCGGTAGCCGGACCCGGACTTCGCTGAGCAGTGTGAGTGTGCAACATTTTAATGACTTTCTAAGTTCACGGACGCCGCACCGGACCTTAACCGGATTTAATGTGAGCCGGGGGTTAGAGTAAAAGTGGCTTGTTGTTAGCAGTAAGCTAAGTTAGCGGGTTAGCCGCTACAGGCTGCAGTTTGTCACACTTTCCCAAACTCTCTACACACAGCAGCTTCTGCGCTTAGCTAGGGCCATCTCTCATGATGAGACGCATCCTTGGAACAAAGAGTTTGTACTTCTTCCATCTGGATAAAGGTTCTTAGTTCCAAGATGGGAAACGAAACGGTTTAAAAAGAGCTTTATTCCTAGTGCAGTGTCAGTGCTGAATAGGCACTAAATGGTTATGATCTAACCTTAGGGCACTCTCTCTCTCTCTCTCATAATAATGATTAAAATAATGATTATTTTACATGATTTTATATTTTCTTGTTTTATGTGCATTTTGTCTGCCTATGTATTGTATTGCAATGGCCACTCTCAACTGCAAACCAATTCTACCTATGGGTATAAATAAAGTTACCTACCTACTTTCCCAAACTCCACTGTCGAGTGGTATGCAAAGTAATGAAGGGATTTTCCCAGTAGTTAATAAAAAAGTCCTCCCAACATAAAAATAAAGATTAAAATGTATCCATGGAGCATTCAAACGTGCGTGCCATGATATGCCAGTGTAACCTGCAGACTGGAGCGGCCGCACACTTACATCAGCAGATACAATCTGTTCTCCCGGTGAGCAATTTTTTCTTTTCTAATTAGTAGTAAATAAGCAAATTAAGCATTAATAAATGGCCGTGCATATTTTTTATCCTACATCGAGTGTACCCACTACAATATAGTGTGTGTTTAAGTGAAAGTATTCAGAATACAGTACTCTGATTGGCCAGAGTAACAGAGTTTGGGAAAGTGTGACAAACTGGCAACTTTCATTCTAAATCAGGGGTGCCCAAAGTGGGGCCCGCGCACCAAATTTGGCTCGCCGGAACAATTACGTTGGCCCGCCAGCGGGTGACCGACTTTTGGGCCGCATCTGGTTAATACGAACTCTCTCCCATTCATTCTCAATGGCAAATATGGATGCAGTACACTTTTTGGCCACCAGTGTAAAATTGGGGGCGCTGTTTCACTCCTTTCGCAAAGTTAAGAAAACACTGTTGTGGTGTCTTGGTATTTTTATTGCAAAGGTCGTTGAAATCAACAACGACCTTTGCAATAAGGTAATAAAGCCTTATTGCAAATGTTTAACATGTGCAATAAAGCACATGTTAAACATTGACTTATAAAAGAATTAATGCTGAACTGACACTTTCAAAATGATATAATATGGCATTTTCTTTGAGTTAACAAATGAATGAGGTAAAGTCACTGTAGGTACTGCAGATACAGGTGGTGGTGTTGTTTACATTTTGCACTATATTGCTACAATAGTTGATTTTTGTTCTTGTAAAACTTGGCTTTTGCCATAGTTAACATTTGTTTTAATGTAGCATGTTATTTGTATAGATAGAATTAAATGCAAATGTATACCAAAAAAGAAAATAAAGTTACTATTATTATTTGCAGTTAAATGTGTTTCACGCCTGACATCGCCGTGTTTGGCCCACGACCCGCAGGCACTTTTTCATTTTGGCCCTCGGAGACAAAAAGTATGGGCACCCCTATTCTAAATGATTGAAAACACAGCGAAAAGGTAAGAGGACAGAACTGATTTGCCATCTACCTTGTGGGTTCTCTTCCTCCTCCTCTGGGCTGCTCCTTGTGTGCGTGTCTCCCTCGTGTGTGCGCAGGTGCGTGTCCTAGCATCATGTACCGGAATACAGTTACTCAAAATTTGTATTCTAAATACATATCGGCTGTACATGTATTCCGTTACTCCCCAACACTGCGGATAGCTATAAAACAAAAAACATATGTAACTGGTTCATATCATAACATAAAAGCACAAAATTGTCCTTTTGTTTTTTATAGTTTTGTTGTAGTTTTTTTGTGATAGCTGCCTCTTCCCTTTGTGAATCAAATGTTGGGTAGAAGACAGTTTTATTCATAATTAGCTATTATTTACATCTGTATAAATATGTTTTACAAGTGTTTACATTTATATTGAGCTCCGCCCTTGCATCTGATGTTTTCATTTATTTATGTGAAGATATGCGGGGAGATGCTAACACTGTCCATTGCCTTCTCTCCTCTTGTTTCGGTTGGACCTTTTGATAGCGGCGCATGTTGATTTTGTTTTCATCATTGTCCACCAGATGAAACAGAGAGCATCTCCAAAGGTTCCCGCTGTGTCCCATGGCTCCTTAATGCACCACAAACAGCACAAACAACACAACGCCGAAGCCCACCGGTCACATGCAGTATGTATATAGTCCACGAAAAGTACCACTGTTGGATTAGAGCAAACTTCCCCTACTGTCTGGCTGATCCATGTTATAGGAAGTATCTGAAACAGGTAAACAAAGCTACTGTCTTATAAGAATGAAGTCAAAACAAGTGGCCAACCAGCTCAGAGTGAAAGTTCCATATCAGGAAAACTTTTGTCTGCTAAACAAGGCAGAAAATGTCAAGAGTCGGTATCTTGTGGGCGCCTTGTGTAGTAACAATACCCCCTTGTCGCCCTGCAGCCAGCCCATTAGCGGCCCGACGAGTGAACAGTTAGCTGCATCAACTCGACACGTCAGCCTTTCCAGCGCTCTTTAATCATTCCTTATCTCCAGCCACAATACCGCGTCTCCCGCAAACACTCTTGCTTTTTCGGTTTCCTGGCTGGTTCCCCCATCTCTCCGACAGCAAACCCCTCGTCCGTGTAACCCCACGCTGGATGTGGTTCATGGGCGGTGCCTCGCTTTGTTCCCAGGGCACAAAGTAAAGCAACCCCAGTTTTGGAGCATTCGGGTCTCGGCTAACAACAGCGAGTTGCCAAAAATGCCAGCGAGTGATGAATGCTGAGTAAATATAGCTTCCTGTTGATTTTTTGGGGGGGATGGGGTAAGCCTGTCGGATTGGTTTAAGAGTTGCAATGATCATCAGTCAAAGCAAGCTTGGGCACAGGATGTTTAAATGCTGCACCATCGAGCAAAATTTGAATCGGTGCTATTGGCGAATTGCACGGGCTCCAGTGAGGTCCTGCAATGAAATCTTCAACCAACAAAATATTTCGTGAATTTAGACCACTACAAACACGTTGTATTCATTGCATTCATTCCCCCCCCCCCCCCATTTATTTCAGGCAATGGCACAGAAGGTACAAGGTAGACAAAATATAGTTAAGTCATTTGGAATATGCAGTATGTAAACATGACGATCCATCTCTACCTGAAAGGGAGTGGGCAGAAGATAATTTATTTAATCCCACCCCCAGTTCCCCATTCAGAGATTAATACATTCAGCTTCACTGTTACTTTGTTCAAGGATTATTATACAAATGTTATATCATGGCGGCGTTACCACAGATAACAATAATTATTAACAAAAAAATTAACAAAAATGTATACCAACAATGTAAGGAGAATGACCAATACCAACAATGGTAATGGACAATATACCAACGATGGTAAGGAAACATTGAGCACTATATTTTGACCAGACCCGATGTTTATATAACAGTTTAAATCGATGGACAGTTTGGCATTGCTTGTGTTGTAAGTCCAGTTTGTTCCAGAGTTTCACTCCGCATACAGACACACAGAAGCGTTTACGAGTGTGTTGAGCTCTCGGCAATGAAAAATATCCAAAACCTCTCAAGTCATAAGCTCGCACTGGAGTTATAAAAAAACGTTGTAGGTTAGGCGGTAATAATTTGTTGAAGGCTTTGTATGAGACTATTGCTGTACTATATTTTACAAGATCATCAAATTTTAACAACTTTGACTGCGTAAACAGATGATGAGAATGGTCTAGAAACTCAACCTTGTGAATGGTCCGCATTGCTCTTTTGCAAGTTTATCAGTTCATATTTCTGTGCTCTTAAATGTAGATTCTTCTGGACATGTTTGAAACCTGCTCTATAATCTGAATTTTGATTCCAAAAATTGCGAATCTAATCCATAGACTGTAGAATTAATAGACAGCTTCTGCTCACTCCTCCCCGTTTACCATAATGACCACGTTCGAAAACAAAGTCATTGCGGATTTACAGACTCCTCCGACCCAGCTCTGATGGCGCGTGTTTTAAAAAAAATGGCAAAAGGGCGGGATCTTCCCTGTAGACTCGGCCCTAGCGAGGCATGTAGTTCGGGTCGTAACCGCGCCATTAGCTCTGATGCTAACGGCCTGTCAATCAAAGTCCGGCCCTCATTAGTATACGAGATTTCAAAAATGTTCCTTTCAAAAAACAGCCTGGTGTCTTTATTTGTAACTAACCCAGTGTCATCACAGGAGCAATATCTAGCTGTAGAAAGTTTAAAAAAAATTAGAAACCAGGCTTTACAGTTACAGTTAAGAATGTGTGTAAAGTGCAATGGTTTCTAATGAAAAACTAACTTGTTTTGCCGCCCACACATGAAGGTACTACAGTAATGGCGGCCCCTAGTGTCACGGTCACAAAAGAAAGCAACCAGTGGCCATTGGTCTAATCTCAATCTCAAAAAAGAAAAGTGAGACTATTCAAAAGAAACCGTGTGAGAACCTGAAAGCTTGAGCCTGCTCTTAAAAAACATCATCGTTCTGGATGAATTAAGGTCAAATAGATTTAAGAATGAGGAAATTAAACACATGTCAAGTACAAGGTTAATGTGGCAAGCTCTAAAGAGATAACATTTTTGTCACAAAACGTTTTTGAAACATTCAGATTTTGTAGATTTAAAATTAAAGTGAAAGAAACTTTCTTTCAATTTAATCTTTTGCAAAGTCTCACCAAGCTTTGTGTGTAATTTGAAGGTTACAGCCCCAACAGATAAGTCTGACCTTATGAAAGGTTTTCAAAATGTGATCATGTTCAAGGAGTAGTTTTTGATTTGAAGACTTTTTTGCCACTTATTAAATAGATCTCCTCTTTCTGGTTGCAAAAGTTGATATTTGTGCGTATTTGATGTTGTAGTGACTCAGCAGCTGCATGAGTGGTCAGCATGGCGCCTTTACTTTCGATCACGGCGCTCTCTACAACACACCAGGATCAATTGTTTTGTAGGTTTTCTGGCGAACGGATGCGTCGGCAGTGAAAACCTTACAAACAATTGGTCCCTGAGCGTCCTAGTGACCACTGTGATGGAAAGTAAAGGCGCCATGCTGACCACTCATACAGCCATGGGTGTATGAGTGGTCACTATGGGGGTCACTATAACAACACTTTTTTTTCCACATAAAAAGTTGCATAATGCACCTTTAATTTAAGTCTTCTGTCTGGGGCATCAAACAGAAAAGCTAGGCAACCACTGGCCATTTTAAGTTAAATCTGAGCATCCGTGTCCACTTTAAACACAGTAAATGTTGACAGCTGAGATGTTTTACGTTGGATTTCAAATGCACCTAATTCATGCAAACCCGTTTCTCCAACTAAGACAGGCGTGTGATATCCTCTGTCACCGTTCCCTCTCAGATCTTCCCTTTGTTTTGCTTCATCCCCAATTAAAACCGTATGGCGATCTTGGGATGGCTCCCTCCCTCTGAGAAACTGTCCGTATCGATACATAGCATAATCAGCGTGAATTTCCTCCCTTCATTACCGCACAGCCTGATGTCCTCCAACACGTCCAGCCTGGTCACCTGCCTCGTCGCTCCTGCCATACCATTCGACCATGATGTCCTTTGAACATCAAATCAATCTCCTTTCCTTTCCCCCCGGGGCATGAGATGTCACGAGTTTAATTGGCCGTCAGGTGATGAGGAGCCAGGAAAAACAGAATTAACCTTGTCAGCGCGTGAGTCCTCCCGCGCTTATCCGAAGCATCAATTAAAACTAAGCCACTGCGGCCCGAGGTTCCAACAGGCTCACGGATGGGGGAAGACGAGAGCCAATAGTCGGTGCGTAGGAGCAAGTGGGATTTACAGGGGAGAGGAAGTCTTGACGGTGATCCAGGAGGAGGAGGAGGAGGATAGCGGAGATGGATGGATGGATGGATGGATGGATGGATGGATGGAGCTGGCGCGGACACACAGCGGAGAGCGGATAAAGTGGGATTGAGCTGGGATTAGAAAAAGGTGCGGGGGCGATACGATTGTAGTGACAAGTGATACACGGGAATCCAAGAATAGCAACATACTCTGTTTTTTGAAAAGGGGAAGGTTGTGTTCACGGACTCGGTAAGAATGCAGGTAGCGCGTGGGAAGCAATATTGCACTTTTGTCGTCCCCCCCCTCAATTCATGTGGAACTCTCCCTGACACGTAGCAGACATTTCCCCAAACACTGCACATAACTTTTTCATGACTAAGATATTCTCACAGCTCGCACACTTAGTTTGAAAGCGCATTCTGTTGTACCAGGATGTGCGTTGTCGTCAGAAAACTTGCAGCATGTTAACTGTGAATGACAAATGTGTTATTATTATTATTATTCCAAAAAGGCCTGCAGCAATAAAGCGTGCAAGTATTTAAAAAAAAAGTGGGGGAAATATATATATTGCTGGATATTGGGCAAGTTACTTTAAAATTGTAATGTATTCTATATTAGTAGTTAGTTTTAAAAATGTAATGTTTGTATTACGTATTACTGTTTCAAAAATGCAGCTGAGTTACACTACTTTGAGTTACTTTTGGCGAAATATAAACTAAAAAAAAAAAAAATAGTAATAATGCCACCGAGCAAAAGTGCAATCAAATAAGGAAAAGAAAAATCAAAACGTTTTGATATTCACCCTTTCCCCAACTCATAATTCCCTAAGTTAGGGGTTCTCAGGAGTTGCAAGGCACTAAGTAACTTTCAAAAGCAAAGAAATTGTATTCATTTGTTAACAATATGAGCACATAAAGTAACAAGTACTAAACCATATTTGAGGTTTTTTGACCCTTGAAAGAAGTAATTAACACAGATATTAATAAGTGAGGGAGACTTCCCATATAGCGTTCAGCCCGGGCTAACTGATCCTCATTTATGCTAGCAATTTCGCTGGGTTTTTGGAGCCAGCTACAATACGATACGACAAATTCGTGTGGGTCAAAATGATTGTGTTCAATCATGCCTCATGACTTAAAGAGGGGCAGAAAAGTTTAATGGAAAGTCCAGCAGGGAACTCTGGAGCCTGCTCACATTTCCTTAAGGGCTTCAGCAGATAATAGCAATGGGTCATCCATGTTTTCAGTCTATGGTAATTACTTTTATTCTATGTCTTGGGGATTTACATCTATGGCATGAAAAATACTACCAAATGTAAATCATGATGTATTAAGGATTAGCAAATGATGATTAAACAATGAATATGTCCCCATAACTGGTGCATTATCCTAAACTTTTTAACCTGTTAAAGACCACCTTAGTCCTGAAGAAGAAGCAATTATTTCTGGATTGTTTCCTCAATTGGAATTTTTATGTGGAAAAAAAAAAACAATTTAAAAACATTTATTAAAGATTATTATAAGTACAGCATGACCAAATAAGATCTCCAGAGCTGGTATTTAACAGGTTAAACGTTTAGGGTAATGCACCACTTTAGTTGAGGGGACAAAATCAAAATGAAGTAATGAAGAACTAAAGATTTATTCATAATCATGAGGTATAAATGACATTTATTTTCGTCATACGTGTACTGTATGTTACTGTTGCTTTTATATTGAAAACACAAAAAGACACCACTTTAGTTGAGGGGACACAATCATAATGAAATCATGATATATTAAGGATTAGCAAATTATAAATTCATGATTGCTGTAAAAATTTATCCTATAAAGTTATACTTTGTGGACTTGTCCATAATTTGCAAGTAGATTTCCCCCATATGAGTCATGATGTTCATGCATGATCCTAATGATCATGATTGGTTGATTATTTTATTGCCATTCATTGCCGTTTTAGTGAATTCATGATATTCTTATGTGATCCTCATGATCATGATGAATTACTAACATTTTCATGTACATTCATTACAGTAGTTAGACGTTTCATTCAGGGATGAAGTCCTCCATGAACCAACATGTCATCATGTTTGTTCCTGAGAAGTCATGATTTAGTAATGCATGAATGTATCATGAAATCATGCATTAATTCATGCATAAGTTCATGAAAATCATGCATGAACTCATGTAACGTTATTATAAAGTGTTACCATTTTTGGTCTCAAATAATTCCTTGTACCCCCTGCTAAGCGCTGCCATACCCCTAGGGGTCCCCATGCCCCCGGTTGGGAAACCTAATGACTAAATCTCTGAAAAATGTCCCATATTATTCTGCCCAGCGTAAATGTATCCCGACCAGTTCTGAGACTGTCTGTGCAGAATGCTTTTGTGCCGGGGTTTGTGCTAGATAACAGTTGGGCAGCTCAGTTCCTCACAGTGGACTCTTTGTGCCGCCGCAGACCTCTGACGCCAGGCCGGTGCACCCTCACACCGGCGCAGCACTCTGGATTTACTCTTCCCCCCCCACACCCCTTCCTTCCCTCCTCAAACACTCAGAGCGGAGCCGGCACAAAAGCAACTGCGGCTTTTAGTGGCTCTCGGTTACAGCCTTCTCACTTCTCCAATGCCAGTCTTATCACCTGGCCTTTACCGCGGGCTTTCTCTGTCGGGCTAATTCAGTCTCTCATAGACTCTGCAGGTGTGCGCTAAGAACCGAAAGCAGATTTTGTGTGTGTATGTGTGTACAGTATATATATATATACGTGTGTGTGTGTGTGTGTGTGTGTGTGTGTACAAGTAAAAGTTATTATTTTTAATACTGAACATTTTGATTCATGATTTTTCTCATATTTTAGCTTGTTCGTCTATTCAGATCCCAAGGCTAACAGGTGATTTAGGGCATTTGGGCGAGATTTTAATAACCCTTCATTTGATATTCCTACTTTTATGTGACTCTGTTGTTGGGTGAACTGAATTGTTAGGTTGCATTCACATGTATCCAACAGGTTTCAAGACGAACATTTAAAAAAAAAAAAACGCAGCAATCAATGCATATCTTACCAAATGTCACTGCCAGGCACCTTAATAATGATTGTTAATATTCTGATTACTAATAGAGGTGTCCTGTCCTTTGCTGGTTTTGGTTACTCTTTGCAGGCCACACCGGGCTTTCTGTTATCTTTTGTTTTGGTTTACTTACACGATCCAGCACAATTCATTCAAACTAATTTCCTCCTCAAGAGCATTTGACAGTTACTTAGATCTTATCTTGACTTTGGGCTTGCCGCCTGGACTACTCTCAGCAAAGGTAACTGTTTGGGGTTGTTTATCTAACCATGAGCCAAATGTAATCTACATTTTCAATTTTCTAACACAATTCACAACTCTCAGTCAAATAACATGCAGTAACTGCCAGGCACAAATTTGTGTCGCCTGCAAGAGGTGCCCAAACTGTAAATATGAACAACCATACAAAAAGCGCATGGTTGAGGCACGGGAAAGAGAGAGAACTGGAAAAAACAAACAAAATCAAACCACAATGATCTCGAGAATTCATACAAAACGCTTGATAGATTTGCATGTCTGGAGTATTACCCAGTCTTTCTTTTGGGGAAACAAAAAAAGTGCAAAATCCAAGCAGAGCTCAAGTATCCTCTCGAGCTGCCCGAGTTGCTCGAGCGCCGCCTGAGAGAGGCTTTTGAGGCGATTGTCCATGTTTTATATATAAAACGATAAGACATGTGTCTTAAAGCAGTACTAAGTAACTTGTTTACCTTTCCGTAGTCCCTCTGGGGTAATACAAGTGTTAATGGGATGATTGGGGGGTCTTTCATCTCCCCCTGGTATATGTGGCCAGAAAACCACACTTGCAGATTTTCCTGCTCCGACCCGGAGCACCAATACACACTAATAGAATCACGAAGAATAAGCTAACAGGCTAATGGGCAAAGCTAACTGCAGGCTAGCGCCACTTAAACAGTATTTACAGCCAAGCTTGAGTGAAAAAAATGACCTCCGTTGTGTAATTGGATGTACAATATCCCTCTCTCCTTTTGTCTTTTCTGTCAGCGTAGTATTTACTCACGGACATTTAAGGAATAAAAAAACGTAACATTCTACGACAACTGCAGTGGCGCTTATAGCCTCTAGGGGCACAAGTTACTTAGTACTGCTTTAACAGCAGCAAGACATAACAGAAGATGGACAAGTGGACATAAAAGCCTTTGTAAATGCAAGTAAGGAGTCACAGAACAGCCACTCCAGGGGCAGATGCAGCATCCACAGAATTACCACACAGTGGTTCACACCATGCTACTTTGGACATGACTGCTGCTTCTGTGGAAAATCCTTCTTTACAAATTAACAGAACTTGGGATAGACCCTGCAATTCCTCTGAGGTCTCCCAGGGTGCACTGGACCTCACTTTGGGAATCACTGCTGTAGCTGGTGGGATGATTCAATCCAAAGCCACTGATGAATTTGGATGAGATGTTGCGCCAGCCTTTCAATCAGCCACTGTGCAGTGCAAAAACATGCCACCCAAAGTTTTCTCCAAGAGATTGAGAATGTTGAGCGAACACGCCATTAATTGCTGGTATATCCCTCAAGAACCCCCAAGAGGGCATACCACTGAAGCCGATAACAGTGGAGGAGTCAAATAGACAAGCAGCACAGGAATCCTGTCGAATGTCATCAGAGGGAAATAACAGGCACATTCCTGTATTCCAAAGTTATCAAGCGGTATAAGAAAAAGGTGCTTGTGGAGTGGCTTCCCTGTGGCACATGTAAAAGGACGTGGAAGCCAAGTTGGGAGCCACATTATGTGCTGGGGGTGTAAAATGCCAATAGTTAATCTTGTTTTTTTGGATTGGTTAAGATTTGTATTTAGCCTTAACCCTTGTTTTTATTTTTGTCTGATCTTTATTCTGTCATTGGATCCCCAAACCTGCCATATAAATCTTTGGACAAAAAAAAATAATCTGTCATTATCATTGTTTAATATGAATATTAGCGCAAATAACATTATTACTGTAATGTCAATCTGGAATGGCTCCTGTGTAGCAGAGCATTTGATGCTGATTGGCCACTGTGCCATAAGCTCGATCCAATCACAGTCAGAAAACACTGCAAAAATGTATATAATATATAGTAAACGTTTGGTTTGTTGAATGTGTAACATAAGACCTCGCATTTGAAGGTATGCGTTGGAGTCGCCAGACTGTTGTAATCACTCATGAAAGTCCCTGTTGTTGTCGGCAAATTAAAACCTGCTCACTCAAACCAATTGAGTTGTGGACTCTATATCAGATGGATTTTTGTGAGTTTGTGAACAATCCAGCTTTCAGCGCAAAGTAACACCCCAGTTGCCTCTTTCAGAACACAACAGGCACTAGCACTAGGAGCCTGTGTCCCAGTTTGCAAACGTTTCATTCAGCCTTATTCATTTACACCCTGCTCAGAAATGAAACGCAGAAATTTGGTCACCCTATCCCTGTTTGAGAGAAGAACTACTTTTGTTCCCTGATTGTCTGCCTCGTATTGCCCTTAGCAGTGGATCAAAACACTCTCTTCTTTCAGTAGTTACATCACAGGATGACACCGCGACTGTCCCGCGTCGGCTAATGATCCTAATGCGCTTACAACTGCAAGCATTATTCCAATTAGCTTGTTAAAATATGAGAGAGGGGACGCGGCCGACGAAGCGTTTAGTGACACGCCGCCATATGCGCTCGGAGCAACCTCGGCAGATGAAGCAAACAGCAGGGAGCGCGCCGGCTAGCTCAGATACCGGTTAATTAAATTTAAAGACGCTAGCTGTTCCGTTTGCGTCGCGCCCAATTACGGACGTTTCCTCTTCCCCGGAATGACTTCATTTGTTTACATGCAAATTCTCGGATATATCATCGGACATACCTCGGCTCTAAATTGGGAGTGGTTTTTTGCATTTTCAAGCTGTTGGGAAACGAAATGGCACTCAGGGCATAATTTAGTCAGCACAGCCGCGGTCTAGCCTCCGGTCTCGCCAGGCGGCACCGCTTAACAAACTTTCGCAGGCTGATAAAAAATATAATTGGTGTCCCAAGGGTGCGAGCAGGGTGAATGAGCGGAAGGGGGGGATCCAAAGACATTAGCGCCACAAAGAGGGGGAGCTTGGATCGCGTTACATGGAGCTGTGACACAACACAGTCTGATGCCGAAAAGAGACTATACCTGTATGTACGGCAAGTGAAGGGAGCTGTCTGCGGATATGAGAGTATGAAATTGGAAATAATTGGGATTTACCATTTCAACAAAAATCTACAAAAAAAAACTACATTTACCCCCAGATACTATGGTATGAATGTCCGCTCTGTTGTCTATGTTGAAGGCGGGGGGAGGCGGGTGTTGTAGGTGACGTTACGCATTTGCACCGGATTTGCTGGTTGTAGTTTGAAAAACAGATCCAATAATTTCAAAGGAGTTCATCCCTCCCACCTGAAAACGGAGCTCAATTGTGAAGTTCCAGACCCTCTGTACGAAATGAGTACGAGGGTATGGTAAGACCAGGCTAATATTGTTCAGACCTTATAAGCAAGAAGTCACTAAATTGCGGACCCTGGACCCACGCACCTACCCGTTTGGACCCTAACCTCTAATGGCGGGTGTACACTGTGCGATTTTGGACGTCTGTGACGTTCGACCACTAGTCGTGAGAAAAATCTTAGGTCATAGCTGAAAATCGCAGGTCTTAGGTCGTACAGTGAGACACGGACAAAGATTTAAAATAGAACCATTGTACGACCAAAGACGAGCTAGGACTGACATCAGGCAGTGTCTAATATTTTGGAACACTAGTCGTAGAGTTAGCCATCCTCTCACTTCAGAGAGGATCTCCGTTAAGCTTCTCAACGACACATCAGCACACACCGCACCGCCGCCAGAGTCACAGGCAAGAGGCCAAGCATGAACGGGTCTGAGTCTGCAGTTTACAGGACTTTGGACTTTTTCCGTGGAAATAAACCCTGCTAGCATGTTGCGCTCGCTTGAGCTAAACACACGCCTTCTGAAGCCTGAAACTGCTACGACAAAACTTTGCTCGTAGCTACGATTGTGTCTTTGAACACTCGCACAGTGGATACGGGTGCAGCTCACGATTTGACCATCCTCACGTCGTGCAATGTGACATCTAAAAATCTTATAAGACAAAAAAGATCGTACAGTGTAGCAATAAGACTTTCTTTTTGGTCAAGCAGTGTATTTCATCGTTTTGCCCATCACAGTTTTGATATTTCCACTCAATTGGCTGTCTACTTTTTTTAAATTGAACATTTATGGCAATTGTTCTCATAACTTTTATTTTTGTCCAATTACAGTATACCCTTGTGGAGGTGATGAAAGCTTCTGGAAGAAAAAGAGATTGATCGTCCTATTTGATTTGATTTTCCCTTTCAGCTTGTGAATACATAGTTTGTTTTGTCCTATGTTAGGAGTTATATTTCACAAACCCATCGTCTCTGCACATGCACTCTTTGAGCTCCACAGAATGTGGAGCCAGGCGGACTGAAAGCGTGTGCAGTAGCCGTTGGTTTTCACCAACGTTCGAAGGCGGTCTGCATTGGAGTGGAGACGCATGTTGTGGAATTTCAGGAATATCGAAGCATTTGACTCGAATCTTGAACAAATGACATTGCTGAAAATGTTGCGTGTGTAGTTGAACTTGAAAGCTGTACAGTCTGGTGTAACAGATGGTGATTTTGTACTTTCGCGACACAATTCACCTGCTATCAGTCCTGACTTGTAGACACTCCCTAAACTGCGGCTGCCTTTTATTTTCTCTTTGGATGGCCTCCAACGCTCTATGATTAAAACCTCATTACTCCTTTTCTCCCAAGTCAATCCGGCCATTTGTAGTTTGGAGTCTTTAGTCAAATGGACTATTGTTGCGTTCCCACCTGACGGGGAGAGATAGGGCACCGAGGGCAAACCCAGTGCACACACACAAAGCCGCTCCAAATGGAGATGTTGAGTGAGCGCTCCCTTTTGTTGGCAGCTTGTAGGATTAAATGAGGCTTAACAATTAAGACTTGCGCTTAATGCGTTGCAATTGTGGTGCATATTAACAGCACTGACACAAGCAGCAAATAGGGTTTCAATAGTCAGCATAAGAGCACAGTAGAAAATAGAAAGGGGAGAAATTATCACTGCTAAATTATACACAAAAGGTCCCTTTGTTAAAAGATGGTAAACTTTACTATCAAAATCTGCAGAATAAACGGTAAAGAACCAATGAACTGTCTTAAAGGTTTCCCAACAATTCCGATTTATGAACCCAGAAACAAATGTAACTCTTATGTTTGTTTCTGGGTTCATAAACCGTTTGGCAGCTTGGTGCAGAGACTGGCATTTAGTGTAATGAAGCCTAGGCATTAATTCAACCTGGTAGACTAACTTCAGCATCACCGACCGAGGGCCGAGGGCCACACCTCCTCCTCAGCCCATCAGCGCAGAGCCGCACCTCCGTAGCAGCCAATCATCTACCTCGGTCCTGCTTTTAAGCCCCAGCAATCATGGTTCGTTCGCTTCCCGGCTGCGCTGCGACCCACCTCCACCCCATCTCCGCCTCTTCCATCACGGCTTCTACCTGCGCATCTTCGCGGGTCTTTCATACCACCACCAGTGTCCAAGCTCGGGGGAAGACATCCCTAACTCCAAGCTGTTTACCTACACTGACTTATACATCGATGTCTACCGCCGGGGTCTGATCACCAAAACTAATATACATCTCAATAAATCTTCCTAATCACTGCTTTCGTCTGTTTGAGTCTATCCAGGTTGAATTGTCTATCGAGAAAAGCTATGATGTACAATAATTGGTAGCATTGGCTAAGTGGGATAGAGGACTTATCCATGGATCCAAAGGTCGATTCATTTTCTGACTATTCTGTTGCCGTGTCCTTGGGCAAGTCAGGTCACCCACCTTGCTGCCTAGGAGTTCAGCATGTGAGTGAGTGATTGGCAGATTTGCGGCCCCATTTCAGCACGGAATTTGGGAAAGGAACTAAAAATAGCCTGCTCCTCCTTTCTGTTCAAAAGAGTTTGGAGTTTTCTTCTGCTCTTTCGTCTATTTTAAAGTATTATGAAAATAAAATCCCTAAAACTGAAGCAGGAAACAGCATTGGAAGCGTTGAAAAGGTTTCCTGCTTCATGTCCAGCGTTTCTCTAATTGGTTGATCCCGTCTGGTGGTCACGCCCACCCGGGAACTCGCTGAGATCCCGCACGCTCCCAGACTATAATCTTTGACAAAGTATGTAGTCTGGCAGGCCAGGCAAAACTATTAATAGGCTGCGTTCACGTCACACGCTGCGTTCACGTGATGTTGTTCACATCACAACATTCTAAAAATTCAAGTGAAGGGCAGCTGAATTCCATGGTGGTAACTATGGTAGATTTCTAGTCTTAGTTTATCATTTATTTCTCTGTAATTCCTTGGCCAATTAACATGAAACAAAAACTCTCACAAAGTTCAAAGTCATCTCTTTTGAACTATGCGTCCACAAGTGGTGACAATATTCAAAAACATGTGTGATGTTTGCCAGTAGAAAGGACTTTCAGCCATAAGAATAATACGACAAGTTTGTGAAACCAATCGCTATCAAATAATGATCAACGAAAACATTTGGAAATTTTTATTTTGGAAACTGTTTCTCTCCCATTACGTTGTTTTGGCACCTGCCCTCCAACTGAAATAGAATTCTAGAACAAACAGCTCAGTTCTACCTTCTTAAAAACACTCTGGGACGTAACCAATACACTTTTTTTTCAGTTGAGCGGCAGCTTAGAGTCAGCTAAGATTGGCACAGTCAAAAGGTGCTCATGGATTGGATATTAAAGTATTATGTAAAATATATAAGACATGCAATTATTGGTTTAAACAATATACTGTACTTTAACACCATATTATAAATCAGCTTAGTGAAGATCCAGATTGTTATTGGGTTTGTGTAATGCTTGTTGAAAGTGAGGGGCACATAGATTTCATCGGGATGTGCCGTTATAGTCTGTCTGTGGCTTTTAAACATAGTTTTTAAGAGCCATTCAAACCGAGCACAGCAGGCAATGCACTTACCTGAGGCTACACAAGGACTTTCCGCTTTAGTTAATTGTGCCACTATATACTTCATATATTGGTCTAAAAACTTCAGATAGCATTGCTTTCCAAACTGGGGGGTTCATGGTTTGTTTTTATGCTGTATATCAAGGACTTTTGTATAATGTCGTACAACTTTGTCGTTCAAAGTGGAATTTCTCAGTGCGGGTAGAAGAGTAAAGCTCGATAATACTCACTCAAAAGTGGGATTTAGTTCCATCAATATCTGTTTTTTTTTTTTTTTAGATCTGCCTTTAAAGGTCAAAGTGAGCTCTGCAGAGAATGAATGGCTTGCTGTATATGTTTTCAGCACTCGTCCTTGCATTAAAGTGTGAGATTGTGATAAAATATATGGTATCACAGTGTCTGAAGTGGAATAACAAGACCACTGGTTAATTTATGACTTCATTCTATCATAACAGCATAGATGCCGAGACTGTCGTTTTTGGAGTAGCTATAGGTGCCAAATATGTTTACATTCTTCATGAAACAGCACCTCAGAAACATGTTCCTACACACTCCTTTAAGCATTATTGGACATGTCAAAGTGCATTGAAACGCTTGAAGAATATGTAAAGTAAAATAGTATAATTTTGAAACCAAAGACAGTTCATTTTATGTAAAATTCTGCATTCTCATTTGTAACAAGATGCATCCAATGGACACTAGCAACCCTAAACTAGTTAAAATAGTGAATGTTCTGGCCTGAAACTTGTGGATTTTTAGGATGCTCAAAAGCGTTATTCATTTTCCCATGACACAAGCCACTACTGTAGCCCTAACCAACATAAACCCTTCAAGCTCTCACCACATTCATACATTGGTAGGGTGCAGTGGTGGTCAAAGTACTTGATTTCATTTCTTGAGCAAAAGTACAGATTGTACTAGTCAAATATTACTCCAATACAAGTAAAAATTGTCCAGTAAAATTTGTATGCAAGTATTTTCCACTAACAAACATTTCAGTCGGTTCACTTTTTTTCAGTCAAAAGTACAAATTAGTTTAAATAAATGTCTTGCTTTAAAAATAGGAAGATCACACATGAATTCGGGACAAACAGTTCGGGTTACGTTGTAACCCTGGTTCTATGATGAGAGTCTCGAACACGATAGAGAACTTCCTCATTGTGAGCCAGTGCATTGACAGTAGATCTCTATACTGTTCTTGACTGTGCATTGTAAGGCTCTTTGGTGCCTTAATAGAAACCTAGACAAGTAGAAGTATTATTTATCTTCCAAATGCAGTGGAGTAAAAATAAGTTCTCAACAAACCCATTTCTCAATTAAAGTACAGACCCCCAAAACTCTTCTGAAGTAAAGGACCTTTAGTAAATTGACATCGTTACTAACCACCTCTGAGTATGACTTGGATTGCCCTTTTGAACCTGAAGTGTATAAAAACTGCCTGAAATCGCATTTTTGTTACCAACCCCGGAGACCAATCACTGCAGCAGTCTCCTCCAGACAAAACAGTTCCCTTTTGGCCTGCTCTGGCTGACCACTGATTTGCTGAGTACACAAACCTGTCACCTAATTACCACAATCCACTTCAACATCGAGCTATTTTGGACAACCTTACCGCGTTGTGTAGTCTGACCGAGGTGTCCCACATTTTTCTTGCTTCCCACAAAATGGATTCACCAAAGTCCCAGATCTTCCAGAGAGGCATTTATATGTGCGCGAGTTTTCCAGGCGTTTGTCCAGTTTTGTGCGCGGTTGCTCGATCCCGGCAGTCCCTGAACTGGAGGTAATTCTGTAATTGAACTTGATAAATGTCCTGGAAGTTTGCTCCTGACGCTAGAAATGTGTGCGATCCCGTTTCATCCCAGCCATTTCAGAGAGTCAGCGGAGAAATCCATTCAGAATCATCCAGAATTCCAAACACAAGGCTTCCGAAAAGATTTCCCGTCTCCAAGTGCTCCTGGCAGCTGTGTAAACGGTTTCTGACATTTGGTTTTGATGCTGAGGTCAATTTATTACACAGATTTGCCTAATACTTTCTAATCAGTGCTTGAAATGGGCCTTTTACATTTGCGAGACTTAGCGTCAATATCATTTACGGTAATGATACTGAATGAGGTTTATTTAATCGATACACTTTGGAGCACAGACTCTGACAGAAGGTGCAATGAGGTCTTAAAACAACAAAAGGTCCAATATTAGCCTGCAAGCCGTTTCTGCTTTCTGTTCAAAAGCAGGAGCATCTGGGACCCGGCTCACGGCAAATCATTTACTCTGACAAATTTGGTATCAATCCAATCATACACTCAAGAGTCTTTATCAAACACCATATTATTCAGAACAGACTTTATAGCTTCTCTCACCTGTGCAGTGTTAACTTATAAAATGTATAAAATCGAGTGGTTTCTGAGTCTTCAGTGTGATTTTAATTAGTTCTTATTTTCAATCACACAGCACCAGTCTATAGCATACTACAATGATGACGTAACCTTCTGTTGGTCTGTATATGCAGTAAATTAAAATAACTGCCTTGAATAAAATTGCTCTCTCAAAATGGCTGTACTGAACGTCTTGAAATAGGCCTCTGTCTCTTTAAGAAGCTTTCCGACACGCCCCTTTCAGCACACTGCTGTGGCATCTAAACAACAACACTGTGCGGGGAGGGGCCTCTGCTGAGCTGAGGAGCAGTGGTTGGTGGCTTGGCTGGTGACAAAAGGTCCAGAGGCGTCTCCAGGAGGTGGGGGCGTTCCTAGTAGGACTGAGGCATAGCTACACCTAAAATGGCTGCCGTCTAAGTTTTTACTGATTACTCAAAAATATGTGAATGAGCCAAGGCAACACTCCAGGCATGTTTAATGAGGGAATGACATAATAACATGATATAAAGCTTGAAAAAGTCGATTTCACATAATACCCCCCCTTTAAATATTTTTTTTACTTGGATAAGCCACTGTGTGCTTCTTGGATAATGAGAATTATGTACTGTATGTTTCTAAACCTGGGAATCTGCTAATGTGGCTACGTTGTTGTGCCGGAACAAATGGCAACATATAATTAAACTGATACATACAATTAATTTAAAACAAATGTGTTAATGAATGTGCGGCTGACCCTTAAATGAACGCACTCCAGTGATAGAGATTATATGAAGATTATAAACCCATGCATTGTAAAGCAGTTTCTGACATGTGACATTAGAAGATATTTCATGCAAAGCCCCTGCCTTGTAAATCCCACTCAGAGCAAATATCATGGTGCGTTCGTGTTAGACGTTTCATCCCGACGATCCTCACTCCGGTGGGCGGCTGCGAGTCTAATCACAGAGCACCTCTCCACGCTGAGTAATTAGAGAATAGTGAGAGGCGGAGGTGACAGCGACCTCATTACGGCGAGGAGGATCAGGATAACCACCCGTGACTGATGAAGGTCCAGCCACGTCCCACCGAGGGACAGAGGCCTGGTCAGCACACGCTCGCTGCACGTGCACGCTCACAGGCCCACGTGTGCATTATAGCATTATGCGCCTTCCACTGCGCACTGTAGTAAAATAATACATCATCTAATATTTACCAAGCTTATGATCGACGGAAGGAGCAACCAATCACAGAAACAATTGTGGCATTGCAATCAATAACTTTATCGTTAACTTGAGTCATGGTTAAACATCTTTACAAAATGTCTTAATTTAAGACGACGATACCAAGTTACGTGAGAGTAACAAAAAAGCTCAATACACTAAAGTGCAGGAACACACTCAATGTTTACAGTTGTTATACTGTATACTGTACATCACTGGTTCCCAAAGTGGGGTCCGGGGCCCCCTGGGGTCCTCAGAGGCACTACAGGGGGTCCCTAAAGCTTGTCTACAAAACTACAATATTTGTAACATATACAGTGTATATGTTACAAATATTAAGGTGGAGGAAAAAAAAGGGGCCGCCCGTGGTGGGTGAGGAAGCTATATATAGGCTATACTGCCAGACCCAAAAAAAAAAAAAAGGTGTCACAATAAAAAAAAAAAGACACTAATATTTGGTATAACTGTGTTTAGCTTTCATTACAGCACATTCGCTGTGGCATTGTTTCAATAAGCTTCTGCAATGTCAAAAGGTCCGCTGTTGGATTCCTTTTTCACCAAGATCTCGAATTGATGATGGGAGAGTGCGACCACTGCACAAAGCCTTCTCCTGCACATCCCAAAGGTCCTCAAAGGGGTTAAGATCCGGGCTCTGTGGAGGCCAATCCATGTCTGACAATGATGTCTCATGCTCCCTGAACCACTCTTTCACACCGTTAGCCCGATGAACCCTGGCATTGTCATCTGGGAATATGCATCAATGCCCGTGCCATTGATGGAAAAACGTGGTCATTTGGGATGTTCAGGTCGTCACCTGAGCCTATTCTTTGGGCATATAGAGAGGCTGAACCTAGACCTGACAAACTGCAGCAACAACAGATCAGAACAGTTAGTTACATCCAGGTGTTGACTTCTTTGGTGGGTTGGGCAGTCTATAATACTGGATATGCAAATCTTTGATAAGACGATGGAAGAACTTGAACCAGACAGATCGTCAACGAGAAAGCTAGCCAAGAACTTTCACAAGGTAAGATGCTTGACAGGACTTTTCCAAACAGCAACGCTTGCAAATAGTGATTACAAATTTTTATTTTGTTCTTGCTGATGGTAAAATTCAAGTCTGCCATTCCGCCCGGCTTGAACGTTATTGCTGTTCCGCTGTCACTCTGGTATTGTATCTAGTAGATTTAAAACTCCTTCGTGGCAGATTTCATGGCATCAGGCCCGCTGGATAGAGAAACGCTGGCTTCTGCCCAAAAAGACTTGTGTCCAATAGCATTATTTCAAACCTACAAGACAGAATTAACCACCTGGATGACTGAGATTTTACTTTGCGCTTTAGGTACTGCCATATATACATGTGTGTGAGGTGAACCGTGACTTAAGATTGTGAAAGTTAATGGTCGTTCGTGCCTGTTCCCACTATTGAGCACGTACCTCTCCTCAAGAGCCATATAGTTTACCAGAAATAAGCTGCGGTATTTGAGTGTTATATTTAAAAAATACAATGGCACGTCAAAAAGCACCAGCCTGCGACACTTCACTGGTGCTAAAATAAGACTTGAATGTCAGCGCATGACATAAAATAGATATTCTTTACCTGGAAAGTGACAATCAAAAATCAATGAAGAGATGCAGTGCGACGGGAGAGGCGCGGAGGGAGTAAGTGGAAGGACAAAGCTCGGCGCTGTCGAGGTAAAAAACAAGCCTTCGCCGCTGTCACGCTCAAGTGTAGACGCAAAATTCATGTGGGTTTGAGCGCAACACAAAGCTGACGGAAATAGCAATGCAGAACGGGCGAGATGTCGGAAAGAGGCATTGTGGGAATGTAAGGTTGGGCTCTTTAATGTCCTATACCAAGTTTTACTCAGGCTTTTTAAAACACTTCTCATAGCACTGGTTTACCGTAGATTTTGTGTAACTTCACACTAAACTCCACCCACCGTCACAGTCCAGAAATAGCAAGTGGTGCCTGGGCAACACAAGGACGAGCGAGGGGCATGACATGGGTCTTTGAGGAATAGCATGAATGACCACAGAACGCTTACACAGCGTTAGTGGCACTAGCTTTGCAAGTAAAAAACACATAAACACAAGCCTGATGTTACCTAGATTTGCTAGATAACAAATGAAAAAAAATTCTCTCTATCTCTCCAGTGTGAGATCAATAAAGTTGCTTATCTTATATTTGGTTGGACTGCATTTAGCTTTCATTACAGCACGCATTCACTGTGGCTTTGTTTCAATAAGCTTCTGCAATGTCCAACGATACAGTGTTGTGGGGCTGGGCAATTAATCCAAATTTAATCGAAATCGCAATCTCTACTTTGGTCGATCTCAATAATCGTCATGGGACTTTATAAATCGACAGGTTTACAGACATTTCTTTGGCACAAACAGACCCTAGTTTGGGAGTGCGCTAAATGAGACGTGACGAAAGCATTTGCTTTTGTTTGAGCTGAGGCTTGAATAAAAGATGCATCTAATTTTATGAACCAGCAAGATGTATTTAATTCATTATGAAAAAATAAAATCGAATCAATATGGGGAAAATAATTGGGATTTTTTTTTTCCTAAATCGCCCATGCCCTACAGTGTTGCATTTATTTTTCCAACAAGTTCTTGTATTGATGTTGGAAGAGTGTGAACCTAGACCTGACCAACTGCAGCAGCCCCAGATGAGAACAGTTATGTGGGAGCAGTGGGCAGCCAGCGTAGGCAGGCACCCGGTGACCCATCTCCAGATGTGAAGCCGGGCTAATGGTCAGAAACACCTGACTGGAAGATTAACCGTTTGTATATGTTTTTAGCGGGAGGGGAAACCGAAGGAAGGGACAACATGCAAACTCCGCACAGAAAGGCCCCGTCTGGGGATCGAACCCGGGACATTCTAACTGTGAAGCGAGAGCTCTAATGGTTGTGCCGCCTCCAAACCTTCCCTATGACTATTTCGGCTGAAAGTCCTTTCAAGTGGCCAACATCACATGCATATTTTTGAATACTACCACTACTAATGTTGCCCATGTTGTCAGGACACGTAGATCTTTCTCTGAGAAGAATATCTTAGGTAACGCTTTTGAGCCTCTTGACTGAAGTTGTGAAAAGTTGTGAGAGAAAGTGAGCAAAATTTGCAAAAACATATATTTAGACATTCCATGTGAGAAGCATCCCTCCGGCCACAGCTCCCATCCACAGTGTAATGAGCAGGTACAAGACTGTAAATCGCCTCACATCGGGTGCTGTGGATAGCGAAAAAATCCACTAAAAGAGCAAATATAAAGAGAAATGGTTAAATGTTAACATTTCTGAAGTATTGATGTGACAGTGGTGCGCGCTAAACTTCCATCATGGTCTCCAATCAGAAGACACCCTTTCCCGCACATTTCCCCTTCAAAAACATCATATTATGAGTGTGGAAAAACAGGGGGAAAAACTTGATATCCTAATTTGACATCAGCATTTATCCACTTCCTTATCCTCTCTTTATGCTGAGCACTTGCCAGACTGGATGATTCATTGAGAAACGTCATGGAATTAAATGTGAAAGTCTCCAGATGATTAATGAGTGCACAAATCTGTGAAAACAAACTTCTGAGCCACAAATTAACTTTCACGCAAAACTTTAATTATTTTTGGAGCGGAGCTGCATGACTTAATAGAACAGATATCAAAACATTGATTCATTTTAGCTGGATAAGGAAGAGAATCACAATGTATGTATGTATATATATCAAAAAGAAATGGAACCATCATCAAAGGTGTGAGGTCAGAATTATAGCAGAGAAGAGGTAGTTTGAAAGAGCAGTAAAGGAGGACTTATTTGCCTAAAAATAATAATAATAATAATAATAAGAGCAGGCCTGTGATTGCCAGGACAAATCCAGACTTGCCACTGAGTCGGCATCAACTACATTTCTAGAACATAACTCCATGCAAGCAAATGGGAAGCTGAGTAAACCAATCGCCAAAGGGCAGACGTATGTTGCTGTTGTTGTTGTGGGGTTATCAGCAGTTCCGCTATGTATCACCAAAGATACTACGCTACTGACGATGTGTTCTTGATCATTACCACAGATTGGAAAAATATATTCGGCTCTCCCCTGGTCATCTGTAGATTGTTATTTGCGTCTCAAGAGTGACGCTGCTCGCAAACAACACATGACGGCAAATGAATATGATATTGGGCAGTGCAAAAACAATATTGATGTGATTTGATTAGAAAAACAGGGGTGGATGGCCGAGACATATTTGTCTCCTTTACACAACTCTTCAGATCACAGAAATCGTGCGCAAATGAGACTCAACTCTTGATTTTTGCCCCTGCGCATTCAAAATACTATTTTCATAAGTAAAACTGGTTTTGTGGAGCGAAGAAATGGGTGTGGGTTATGGGAGTCCTTGTCCGTCCTCAATAACAACTATGGTTTGTAACAGGCTTTTAAGCATGTGTTTTCAAAATTAAGACGAGACACGGCAGGTATTGTATTGATTTTTCACGGAGTGGTTTAAGTGGTTTCCTAGTTTCCTCCCTTTACATCGTAGTTTTCATGTCAGAGTATAAAAATAAATAAAATACCCAGAAGTAGCAGCGCCGCCGCTTTGAAAAGCCGTCTTTCACACGGGTATTCAGTCACAAATATTGACAGATTTTACATCCACGTGTCCTGCGTGATGACCCCGTGATGACGCTATAATCCAAATATGGTATTTTTCCTTCTGGGAGCCACAAAATACTGAAGAGCAGCGGAAGGGGCCACACATGCGCACTCGGTTGTTTTCTCTGAATGGGATAAGGCCCCACTCGGGCAGTGCCTGAGCCCTTATAGTCGCTCATACAGACTTCAAACTTTACAGTCTTGGACTTAACAATATTTTGACGTTTTTTACAGAAGGATTTTTTAATATCTAATTCCTAGCCTGATTTATTCATCTTTGAACCCAAAAAAACAAGGTGGAATTTGAGTTTTTATAGATTTTTTTCACTTTATTTAAAAACTAAACAAGATATCCAAAATCCCCTCTGAAAAAACCATACATTTTAATCTGGCTCAATCCATTATTTAGATTTCGTTGCCCAACATATAGGCAATTTTGGCCATTTTCATGCACAGAATGCTTTATTTTTTATATGAAAACGTAAAATGACAGAAAAATTGCGATACATTTTTTTCTCATATTTATACCAGTAATCTTCAGCAAACGTTTCAAATCGATATCTCTCCATTTATTTTTTCCAACTATTCACCTGCAGTGTCTCGCCTTAATCCAGAGGGTGTTAAGTCTAGAGTAAGTGGAATAGCACCTTATTGCAAGTGTGAAACAAAACACTGAACAATGATGAGAAAGCTTATTTTAGTGCAATATGGTACATTTATGAAAAGAGAGAGACTCCAAAATATTTGCAAATACTGACTATCAAAGGGCCCTCATAGAACATCTTGTACAAGGCCTCTACAAAGCTTGTCAGAGCCTGGCAAAATCTGTCTGTGTTGCATCAAAAAAAAAAAAACCCGCTAGGGTGGAGCAAACCCGAGCAAACAGGAAGCGGAGTAAACCAATCAGCGAAGGGCGGATGTGTGTTGATATTCGAACAGGGTTATAAGTCACAAAACGTAACTACTGTCGATATATGTTCATTTCGGAACATACTCTCCTGAGCACCATCCCTGGATAGTTATTGGAGGAGGCGTCTACGTTCCGCAGCCCAAGAGCGACACTACTCGCGAACACGCAAGTGCAAATTAGCAAATCCGACTGCACGGTTCCATTTGAGTTTTCTCCAGGTGCGAACAATACACAGAGGGTTATCATTCTGTACTTGCCAGGCTACTTCAAAGATAGTGACAGCCCTGCCCTGTGTGTGAAGACTAGAGCAGTGAGCCGGCTGCGCAAAGCCAGGATCTGATGCCAGGGTTAGATTCCTACTGGGAGGCAAAGCCGGACACGTGTTGACAGCAGGGAGTGGTATTGAGTGGTATTGAGGGAGTGGAAGATTCAATACCTGCAGCCAGTGTTTGAGCTGGCTGCATGTTTCGTCACGCTTAAAGGAAGCCTGATAAATGTTCAGAGGAATTTACAAACATATCATTATTATTTCATGTCATTACGTTTCATTTAAAGAAAATAATCATTTCAATCACATCTTGATCGGTATCTTAACATTTCATTGATTAGAAACTGCTTTAATGATCTAATAAGGCTTTTTCAGAGTTTCATTTTGCTTGGTTTCTATTTCAACAAGTCGCCTTTGCCCCTTGAAGACCCGCCTCCCCTCGCGCCACATCTAAACAAACCTCCGCTGCCTCTCCGGCTCTACGAACGCTACAGTCAGACATTAGCACTGTACTCTGTCCACTTGGTACTCTGTGGAGTTGGGGTGAACTGTGCCATAATGTGAGAGTCTCACAGGGTGAAACATACATTTATAGCCTATATACTCAGGGTTTTCATACACGACCAAGGTCCACTTTATAACATATGCCCAAGTGTCATTGTTTTATTTTTTTATTTGACCTTTATTTAACCAGGAAAGTCAATCCTAAAAATCCTGACTAAACCTGGCCTGTAGAGACTCTAAAACCGACAAATCTGGATTTAAACCTGACCTAATCCTTATATTTGGTTAGAACCAGGAAATGGTTTCAAAAATATACAAAACAGTTCACCACCAGAAGAAGTTCAAGCACCAGCAGTGGAATGCATGTCACCCATTAGGAACCTCTGTTTTACACCAATGAAATTGTTGAAAGGAAGAAAACTACAACTAGGGCTTGGGTTAATGAATCAATTTTCCTTTGAATAGCCTGATATTGATAAAAAATAATAATAATAATCGACCCTAAGGTCGTGTTTACCGCATGAACTATGTTTCTTTCAATCAAATAACTTTGGTACTAAATGAGATAGAAACGTATTTCTTTTTGCACCGTGTTCCGCTGTTCATTTTGAGTGTTAGCTCGTCCCTCTAGCCCTCCAGGAAGCAAAGTTACAGCGTGGCAAAAAAAAGTATATATAGCTCCCCTGGATAATAAAACGGCTTTTGTGCACATGTTGCCTTGTCCCGCGCCATTCAAACAAAGATTTACTGGTTTATTTCCAAAAATGTTGCCATGGACATTGGACAGCTTCATTCAGATGTCTATGGTGGCAGCCATGTTGTTTACTCTCAAAGGCCAGCTTGATTGGCTGTGCCAGTGTGTCATTACGCACACGGCAACAAATGGGTGGTTCAGTTAATAATGTAAATATTAATATTTTTACCAATTTACCAAGTTAGAGTTAGTTTCTACTACTTGCAGCATTAGTTCTTCTGAGAATATCTTCCATTACCAAGTAAAATTGTTACTGCGTGATATCCTTAACTGAACTGAAAATCAATCAAATTGAATTGTGAGTCGTGAATTGAATTGGGCCCTTGTGAAGTGAATCAAATCTAATCGATTTGGGGAATCCAAATCGATACCCAGCCTTAACTACAACAGTTCCCTCAATCAAACTGCTCACAGTGCAAGCTTTTCACCAAATGCAAGTCCAGTATAAAGTAAATCACATAATCTCTGCAGTGCCATAAACTTCTCCTGGGCCGCCGCGGGATTCTGATTTGTACGCGTCCGGTTCACGACCTCAATATTTCAGCCGACATGAAGAGAGCGGTGCCGCGACTGAGATGGAGGAAAGAGGAGTGGGCAGCCATGGTCCAAACGGGATGAGCAGCCGGATCTCGGCTCAATCCCAGTCAGATAATGATGTGTTGTGGGGGTCCCGGGGAAAGGAAATAAAAAGGTAGGCACGGAAAGTTTGTAGCGTCTGGTCAGCTGCAAGGTCAAATAGATACTGACCTAGACAACTTTTGAACCAGTTTGGGCTTGCTTGTAAAAGGAGGAGTCATTGTCAGAGGAGGATACCACACCTTGTTGATGATTTGGTTTTCCAAGTGTTAAAACGATTTCAGATATACTTGACTTGGAACATGCTTCGTGTGCTAGTGTATAATTTATACATTGCCAATTGCAAAAGAAAAAAAATGAATAACTGTCCGATGGTGACTAGCATGAGTGATAATGCTCTGACCATGGTAACTAGGGTTCATAGTCTTAAAGCCTTTGATGATAGTGAGGTCAAAATTCAAGCTATAGGAAGAAGATGGTTTAAGAGAGGTGATCAAGAGGCAATTTTTGGTCAAAATTATTGTTCCCACTGCACAATCAGCTTAGATCTCTGGAGTAGTAAGGCTTTAAAGGATATTTCAGGATGTTTGACATAGGGCCTCATTTCTTAGTTATCCAGAGTGTTGTTGATGTCTGGAGATATTTTTTTCTTAAATTCGTGCAGTTCTTATATTTGAAGAGTCTAGTGGCGCTAGGCTAATGCTAGGCTCACGCATTTCTATGGTATCAGCAACACTGCATTAAAAACAGTCTGACCCACTCCACAGTGCACCTGAGGTAAATCACTTATAACGACAGACTAACCATATAAATGTCTGTGTTAATAGAATAATTTTTGAAATATAACTGACCTTGTATCACATGAATTACCGCATTTTGAGGGACTATTTTCTCACAGATCACTCCGCCGCTGCGTTAGCTTACAACCACGAAGCTGATGCTGCTCAGATATAAGTTATTTTAAATGCAAAATGGTTATAATTATTATATATCGACACAGACATGTATATGTTTGTCTGGTGTTATAAGTGATTTACCTCAGGTGCACTGTGGAGTGGGCCAGACTGTTTTTAATGCAGGGTTGCTGATACCATAGAAATGTGTTAGCCTAGCACTAGCCTAGTGCCACTAAGCTCTTCAAATATAAGAACTGCATGAATTTAAGAAAAAAATATCTCCAGACATCAACAACACTCTGGATAACTAGGAAATGAGGCCCAATGTCAAAAATCCTGAAATATCCCTTTAATGACCCCAAATTGCAACCAGAGACAGATGTAAACCAGGGATGTCCTCAAGTGTATACGGTGTGGAGGGCCACAGATTGATGGTTAATGCAGAGAAAATGTAAACTAAGTGCATTAGGCATGCCCCACACCTTTGATTAGGCTAGAAACCTTAAAACAAGCTCTTTTCGACGACAAGATTTTAGTTTTTGTGGTTGCAATTGTGTAGAATTATGAAAGTCAGTGTAAAAAGTATCATCTCTGGCATTGTGTGCCGATTCAACAAGAAAGCCTGGGGACCTAAAAAAATTGGTCTAAGGGCTGCATTTGGGCATACCTGACCCCGCCCTTCTCGTGTGGCCAGAGTTTAAATATGCCTCTAGCTTGTTTGTTTGTTTGTGACATTTTGACTTCAAGAGCGAGATGAAGCTTCTGAGGATAAAAGCTAAACGTCAACTAAATCGACCCCAACAGTGGAACAATGTTGGACGACTAAGAGCCTACACAAACTGCAGTGTACGTTCATTGTCTTCCTTGCTGTGGATAACATTTTACAAACACTTGCGAAGACATGTATGAATTAGATCCTGTTTTAAACCAGCTGTTGCATGCGCGGCTTTACCGTTCCTTATAAAAAAAAAACATTCCTCCACTGTTATGTTTCAACAGTCTTAGGGCAAAAATCCCGAAAGGATTCGAAATCAAAGCTTCATCGTTCTCGGACCAGCGCCTCAAAACAAAACAGCAATTATCATTTAATAATGTAATATCCCCGATTTGGATCGCCTCCCAATTCCCACTTCCATTGTTCTGAAGCTCCAGGCCTTTACCGTCCAACAATTTTAATAACGGATCACTCCAAGTCTCAGAGATAACTTTACACGCACCGGATGGCTAATAAATTCACACCACTATTTGAGCAAAGTCCACATTTTGCCATATAAGTGAGATATGAGAATATAAATAGAGAAGATGAAGACCCAAAAACTGTGCAGTTGCTTTTACAGCTGTGAGGTTGTAAAACAATAAGGGAGGAAAGAGAGAGGAATGTTCAGTGCAGAAATGCAAGCAGACACACATTGTAACACATACGTATATGGCGCTATTCGTTTTTTTATAGTTGATTTATGGTTTGGAGGAATGAATGTTGAGCGTAAAGGTCATTTTTCATTTTCCAAGAGAGCAAAATGGCATATTTCATCCGTGGCTGGCAAAACTTTGAACATCCATAACAGGTATGGGTGCATTTGTTTCAGACACTTTTGAAGAGTTGACATGTCGTTTTTGGAATTTGGAAACATTAAAGGATTGCAAGGATTTTGGGAGATTTTAATGAGGAGTTTGATCTATCTGTTTGGGGTGAAGGAGAACTAAGTATTGCATTAACATTCATCAGATTTGAATTTATTTTCTCTCATAAGCATTTTGTCAAACCTGCGCTCTCGGACCAAATAAAACAAGTCTCCATCTGGATTCAACTAACTGTTACGATCTGGGGGTTGCTGCTGTTGGTCTGGTTCAGCAACACTAAAGCTTCCACATAACACGCTTGTATCCTGCAGGCCTCGGTCTAAGTGCTCGCCTTGTCACATATCTACTCTCCACTCAGTACAGGCGAGAGTTTCCACTACACGTAGCTCGCAGTTGTTGTGGGCGGCGCTCCCACAGATACGTACATTTCTGAAGCAACAACAGAACGGTCTGAAACGTTTTGTAAGCCGTGATGAGAACAATGTGGACAAATGCTGCCTTTTGGTGGGGTTTATGGAATTATTCAGAAGTGCCAAGGCAAATGCCAGAGGAAAAAAGCCGATAAAAGACGGAATAGTAAGGTAAGCAACATGCTAAAGTTAATACCAGCTAAAGTTGTGCTAACAGCGGCTAAATGGCTATCATCGGCAAAATCACCTTTTTCCACAGTGGAATTATGTTTTCAAATATTAAATCCGTATGACCAGTATATGTTAATAGTGAGGTTTTCCTCTCTCTCGTTTGCCAATCAGAGGCTAGCAGTTTGTTCATGTCATATTAGTCTCGGTTCTAGAGGTCAATCAATTTGGTCTTGGCCTCAGCAGTGGAGACGCTCACCCAACAGGGTTGACCAGGCACTGGGCTGGGTAGGGCCTGCCAGTGGAAACACACCATATGCAGGGTTTCCGTTTTGGCCGGTTTAAAAAGTAAATGGCCAGTAAAAATAATTTCCATTGGCCAAATTGGCCGACAGTAAAAAATATGGAGAGAATAGCTAACCCTATAGAAAAATATATTAAATACAACATTTGACCTAAGTCAGTGACTAACATAAAAAAGTGTTTTGTGAAAAAAGGTTCAATATTTCTATCAAAAAAGTATCGATTTACGCCCTTAGCCCAGTTTACAAAGCACAGTTGAAGTGCCATCATCACGCTGGAAATGAAAGGCTTTTCTCTTTGTGCTTCGTCACATTTTCCAAGAAAACGGCCAACTACAGGTACATTTACTTTTATAAAAGTGTGTTAAGAACTCGGCAGCTAATACTTTTGATTAGGATATGCTCTTCCTGGGAGAGTGGCCGGGTCTAAGGGCCTGTCACAATTGGCGCATTGACCGCAGCGACTTTGTGCCCCATTTGTTCTGCGCCAAAACTGAAATTGCCATCAGCCGCAAAGATCGCAAAGTAGACTTCTAAGAAATCGCAGTCACAGTCACAATAGAGTACGGGCTGCGACTGGATGCGGTTGATTTGGATAGTGTCCAAATGCGAGTGGCACAAGGAAGAAAGCGAATGGTGAGCGGCTGGGGAGAGGCTGGTGAGTGAGTGTTTCACGGGCCACAGACATTGATTGCGGACAGTGGTGTGGACTAGAGTGCTGCAACCGACTCAGACAAATATTTAGAACTTATTTTCGGGCTCAGGTCGGACTCGGACACATCAGCACGTTAAAACAAATCAAACTGGTGTAAAATTAATGGGCCTGTTTAGTTGACGCGACTTAGTGTTTGTTTTTGTGGGGGAAAATTCATCCATAATAATCCATTCAGGATTCCCATATGCCTTCTGTGCCTGCATGACATTATTTTTTCTGTGTACAATTTTGCTGCAGATTTTATGTGAGTGAACGCAATTATTGCACACATACAGTATTTGAACCTTAGAATCTAAATATGACACTCCCATTAGGAACCATTAGAATTATGGATCGGCTGCCTCCACCAAATGAACATACCCGCGCAGCCTTGCCAATTTACATCAACTACATGCTCTGCAATATTGGCCTTAATGAATTCCGAGTCAATTACATAGATTTATCAACAAACCAGCGCAAAGTAAAAGGAATGAACGGAGGCAGTTATTGTGGAAGCGTTCTTCATAAACAGATGTGTTGATGCAGCATGTTGACTCCACTCAGGCCATAAAGCTATCACTCACGTCGCTGTCTAGAGTCAGCACGTATGGCCCATCAATCATCTGCAGTTCAGTGAGACGCAGCATGATCTATGGCCACAGCAGACCAGAAATGTGAAAAAATAATAATAATAAATAAACTCTGTGGAAAGGTGAAGCACACCCATTTACAGTAGAACTTGGATATTTGGAAAAAAATTCAGAAGGCACACTAAGGTCAAAAGTGCACTTTGGTGTAAAAAATGTAACCAAGGAAAGAGGACAGTTTTGGGAACTATGAGCGAACCTTGTTAAAAGGTTTGGACAAAGGACTTTTTTTTGAGAGATCACTTCAATCAGTTGGTGGCTTGGTGTGGTCGATAGTTTTACTTTATTGAAACCACACTCAGTGCTAAGTTGGACTTGGTGGACAGATCATTTTAACTCACAGTTTCAGGTAACTTAAAGCGGTTTGACCTGAATTTTCAAACCCTGAAAGTCTGTGGTAGTTGAGTAAAATCTATCAGCTGGAGTTCATAGCGAGAAAGAGTTGAGACGAGAACAAGCTAACACTGTGCTAATTTAGCCTCCGACTTCCTCATTCGCGCTGGAGGAAAAGGCACAATATTTAGACACACAACAGCACGCACGCGTCTGTTTTTCTTTCACAAATGCTGCGTTTATATTTATATTGCCAAAAGAAGTTTACTCTACTACAAGAAAATTGATTGATTACCACAGCTTTAAACGAAGCACTAATCACAAACAAACCTAAAACAAAATCAAACTGTAAAATATAATTGTTGCCAAAGACATCCCATTATTGCATCGGAATTGCCTTTGCCTTTTTTTCTTTTTTTTTTAATCGGTGCTCTTTCTTGCCAAACCAGTTAGACTGTAATTACTGTATTGGTGTACTCATTGAAGAGGGGGTACTATGCGTTTTTGGTCATCTCAATCTATGCGTTTTTTTTGGTGATCTCAACCACATCTTTATCTTATGATTTGTTGGTACGAAAAAGGTGCATGGATCTATAACAGATGAAACCAAATATCCAGTAGTTTCTCTTCCAGATTTTCACACAATCTCTTCATAAGCCCCTCCTTCCACACCCTATGTACCTCTGGCTCCCATTCGCTGCTGTTTCAATAGGAAAGGAAAAGAAACTGTCCGCTCAACCTGTGTGGCTGTAATGCAACCATGGCTAGTGGTTTTACTTTGCAATGAAAATATTAAGCTTAGCAAGAGACTCAAAGATGCACAAGCGGCTCCTACCACAACTCCAGGTATGTTATAGATCAAAGAACAACATTGTAACATGATAGAAAGAAAGAAAAACAGCTCTCCTAACACCTCCCCTTTCATTTGATGCCCTTGTCTTTGACCTATCCTTCAAACCTGCAATCTTCTGGTCGGTGGGGAAACACACAGACTAGAACCCTTTACCACTCCGTACTAACCGAGGCCTTGATAGCACCTTGATGGCCACGCCGGTTCATCCTGTCCCCCGCATCATCCCTTTCCCCTTCCCTTCGACTCCACATTAGTATGCGGCGCCTTTGAGTGAACATTACTGCTTTAACATGATCAGCATCTCTGCGCCCGTGGCCGAAAGCAGCCGCTCCATTACCCCGCCAGCTGATCCCTGCTGGCTCAATTATTTCCTACAACACCGCGTTTGATGCAGAAGTCGCGCGGGCTGCCAGAGGGTGAGTGTTTTTTGATTGCGTTGGAAATCGCAGCACAGAACTCCCGCGATGAATGCACAAGTAAGATCAGAGTTTGCCGCGGCTTGTTTTTGTGGAGAGACAGGGGGCTCTCTGGTTACGGCAACGGGTCGGTTTTGGATGTGCCGTTTGGATGTACTTGAGAAAGTGAATGTCAATGCGTTTTACAGATTTAATAGCATTGGAAAACAGCTTAAACCCTGTCAAGTTCGAGCGGATCAGTGGTTAGTGCTTTGGTCTCCTTGGGTAAGACAATTCAACCACTCCGCGCGAACGACGATCTGATGGCTCAGATAGTAGAGCGGGTCATCCTATAATCAAAAGGTTGGCAGTCCAATTCCCTCATCCCAACTGCTGTTGCGTGCTTGGGCATCAGTAGTAGCTCGCCAAAGCAGAGTATGGAGTAAGCGAATAATGACAACAGTGTAGCGCTTTGAGAAACTGCACTGTAAGATTATAGTGTGTGACTAATCTTGGTGTTGGACGGAGAGGCTTTGGCAAAGATTGGCAGCCACATTTCCCTCACTCTATCCCAAGGAGGCTATGGCTACGTAGTTTACCGCCACCAAGCGTCAGGAGTGAATGATTAACGGTCCATCAAAACGCATTGAAAAACTTTTTGAGCCAAAGCCATGCCATTGGTATACTAAAGTGGTACTGTCTAAAGCACTGTTATCGGCTAATGGCTTGCTGTGTTCAGGGTTCCCACTCTTCTCTTGAAATTATTTTCCAGAGCATTTTCAAGTGAAAAACAGGTAATCATGTTGTCTCCAAATACCCCCAATCCTCCTGAGCCACTCCACCCATCGGTGCTTTGATGAGTGTCACCCCTTGCTCCTCATTTGCTACATAGAGTGGGAGGAAAAAGTGAGTCAGTCAGAAATAAAAGTGTTTGATGAGAGACCTCTCTATAGCACCTGCGCTCCTCCTCAATGAATGAAAGACGTTCCCCTCACATCTTCTGTCGTACGGTCCTGGATCTTCTCTCCATCAAATGTCCACGTCCTGTGACATAACTGTCTGTCCAAGCCAGCGAGGGTTGTCCCAAAGTTTGAAAAAAACAAGCAGTAGCTAAAGCAGACGAGCTAGTTAGCATCGTAATGCTACCTCCAGAAAAGTCTGTTTAGACATGACTTCTTACTGAAGAAAGTTGTCAAAGTCCATTAGTTAGACAAAATCCTTTCACCTCCTCTCAGGCAACAACACAAAGCTTCTCCCGTCTCTCAAATGAGAAGTTTTTCCTCCCCTGGGTTCGTAGCACAGCGCTGCTAACCACACAAGCTACTTGTATATTGTTTATAGTCGGGGCACATCCGCGGGCGGGTGACATTACAATGATTGATAGCGCCGTTGTCCAACTACATCAGACAAAAAACACAGTAGCAAATATGAATTGGCTGCTTATCACAGTGGAATTCTTGCGCGCCAGGAGGAAAGTTAAGGCGGCCAGTCACATGCTTTCCAAAAGTTCAGGGGCTCGTATATACTTACAGCAGACCGGCGCCCTTCCGTTTGAAACAATGCATTCACACACAGTAATAAATGAATCCAGTGAAAACCCTTTTTAAATATATCATAAATACATCTCAGAAAGGCTTTTCTGCAAAATATGATGCAATATTTTGTATTATTGATATAAGATAATGATGATATTTTTAGAAACATCTTAGAGAGGGGGCCGCTCCCCCCCTATGGACCAGCCACCACTGGTTCAAGATTCATCTTGTGTTGTGACTGATTGTTGTGACTGTCCAATCTGCAACTACAGAAAAGCATTTATTGCTGCAAAAGAAGGGTCACCCAGCTATTTAATACGGGGGTGTACTTACTTATTCCATGCATGTTGTGAATGTCTCAGGTTCACTGACCTCAGGTGCTGCAGGTCAGTGAGATTCAGGTGGTGTACTTACTTATTCCTCCCTGCTCTGGGAATGTTTACATGTTATGGCCAATAAAAAATATGATACAAATGTAAATGTTTGGGTTAGTTCAAGCAGACACTGTTTAATCATTCCTGTGATTTTAATAAAAGATCAGACCACATTTTACGACCAATTTAGGCAGAAATGTGAGAAATTCCAAACGCTGTACGTACTTTTTCCTCCCACTGTATGTCTTATAGGTTGCATGATAAAACAGGGTGTCCGGAGATTCTCCCCAGGTAAATTTTGAAATTATAAATTTTCCGGTCTCGTATTTGATATATTCTTACATAAACTCACTTTGGGAGAGCTCAAAAGTTTTGCACTTTACAGGCCCAAGTATGGCCTGTAAAATCACTGTAAAAGTAATGAAGTCAAAGACGGACATGAAACAAAAATGATGCTGTAAATGACTCTAAAGTGAGCTTGTCTTCAGTCTGGCCTGGTGTGACACATTCATTACTGTGTTATCTTGTTTCATTTGCAGAACAGACAGCACTTGTTCCCAATAAAGCTCTTCTATTGGGAATATACAGGCTTTCATTTTGTATGGGCTGAGTTGTAATATTGCAAGGGTCCACTGGAGGTGTGTGACAAATATTAAAAAACAGGCTTTAACACTGTAGCAACAAGTAACATTACGTAACACAAAAATGAACATGGAGGAAACTGTTACACTTTGAAAAGCATTTGGGGAATGGAATACAAGTGACCATGTTTTCACATTTTCATCTCTAAAATGACCTCACATCCTCGCAGTTGCAAACGTTAGGGACAGGCCGACTCTGCCCATCAATAACGACCTGACCGAGCGCAGCATGTGTATTCCTGCAGTGTTGATCTAATGACAAGGCCGAGTGAAGGAGAACAGACAGGGGCGTTTGTTTGTTGCTTTCCTCGGCCTCTCTGTCCCCGATCGCACTGAGCATGTAAACACACAGCGGCGACACCGGCAGGACACGGAGCCGTGGGGTCAGCCATGTTTGCTCCAAAGGTCAAGTGTCTGGTCCAGAGGCTCCTCGATGACATATTGCAATGCACTCCACAGAAACAGGCTCTCAATCTGCGGCTTAAGAAGTTGGTCGTCAAGACTAGCAGAGAATTTATTTTAATTAGTTATATGTATGTATCGAAATTTCGCTCGCTGGTTGAGTGTTCACTCAGGAGCAGGAGGGTAACTGGTTCAGACATTCCTCAAATTTCCACTATCACCAATCTCCTAGCTTAAGATTATCCTGGTTTTACCATACCCTCGTACTCATTTCATTTCGTACAGAGGGTCTGGAACTTCATCATTGAGCTCCGTTAGCAGGTGGGAGGGGTGAACTCCTTTGAAACGATTGGATCTGATTTTCGCTAGCGTTTGGTCGTGACGTATGTAGTGCGCCCGTGTTGAGTGAAGCAGCTATCATAACTCTTGGGGGCATTCCTTGCGCATTCGAAGGCTTCAGTTATAATTTCTGGATATTTGGAAGCCGAGCCAGAACGCATTGAAGAGCTTCCATTACGTTCGTATCCGCCGCCATTGCCGAACTACAACCAGCAAATGCGGCGCAAATGCGGCGCAAATGCGGCGCAAATGCTTGACGTCACCTACAACACCCACTGAGATCAAGCCCAGACGTACATGTAGGGAAAAGATAATTGACCAGAGTTTACGGATGGCAAAGACCAGGCTAGCTCAAGATAGGCATTCATTGTAAAGTTCAAAGTCAAGTTGGTATTTCACACATAACATAGAAAACAGGCAGCAAACATGTAAACAATCACAAAAAAATGTGCGCAACAGACACCAAAACGTAGTACAGTAAACAAATCAGTGAGGTCAGTGTTGAGAATGGTGATAGCTGGTGTTAACCTTGCCTCCAAGCTGAAACACACAGCACAAGGGGAGTGATTCTGAGGAGCTTGCTTCTATTTGAGACTGACAACATGGTGTAAAGCAGAATGATCAGCAACGGAAAAGGAGGGCACTTACTGAACAGAGAACATGTAATGTTAGTTGTGAGCGATTATGGACGTCTGTGATTTGGCATGAGTTTAGGGTATTTAAATGTGGTCACCTATTCAATTATGTCGCCTTCGATGGAAAACGGTTTAGACCAGTGGTGGGTCAGGACTCAAAAGTGGGTCGTGGAACTGTGTTCAGTGGGTCGTGAGCCGATTCCTTTTAATTTAGTCACAGAAAAAGTAAAGAATCTTGAGTCTGTTGAAATTACTGTTAACGGGTTGGTTTTATCATATTTAATACTTATTCAACAACATTTCACATTATGCTGTGTTTTACAAGTCTATATTCGTAGTGGGCTTGTCCTCCCAGGGTGACTGTGGCCCCCGACGCCATGAAGCTGAGAAGGGTGCATACCTATGTTCCCCGGGTCCTATGTTCCCCGGGTGCGATTTTTTTTTTTCTGTAGGTGAGTTTGTACTTCAATCAATCACAAGTCATGAGAATGAAACGTCATACATATATCAATCAGCTTAACCCTGACCCTGCCCTAGGCACTAACCTTAAGGATAGTGGGCTGGTGTCTAATCTTAATCCATAGAAGTGGGGGAACATAGGTACTGGGGAACATAGGTACCGGGGAACATAGGGCTGACCCCGCTGAGAACCACTGGTTTAGACTGAGAGTTGGGTTGAGTTGTAGACCAGAAAAGTCCCATTGAATCCAGAACATCTCGATTCCATGGGACACAATCGACACCTAAAGGAGGCAAACTCAGAACGTTCTTGCTGTGATGCAAGAGCAATAGCTGTTAGATGTTGTATGGCAACCATTAGCCCTCACAGACGCACTTTAAGAAATTAAACATCTCCAAAAACCCAACTTGATCTTCATACTATTGCAGCAGGAGTGTGCGTTGATTGGCAATGATGGCCTTATACATTTCAATGGCAGAATGCTTTCTAAAGGCCATTTTCCCTCCACAGCAAACCTGCGTAGACTTTTCCTTTAACTAATTCATAATTTACAGATATTCATTGCACACAAATACCACCTTTATGCCTTTGAATAACACTCACCAGACTACTTTAAGTCAAGTAAAGCCTTTCCTGACTAACATAATCACCGTTGGACACTTGTGCCCTCTTTGAAAGCCCGGAGAACCCCTCAACAGACAAACACTCTCTGAACATAGCCATTTCCGAAAAGGCAGCAGGAGCCGGGCTAAAGTGCCAGAGGCTTTTCGTGCCAGAAGGCGCCTCAGATCATCTGCCGTCTCTAAACAGAATCCAGGAAACTCCGACAGACCTGGCGAACGGAGACCAGAAGACCCGAGGCAGCTCCGGGCGGCTCCCCTGTGGCTGGAAACCGTCGGAGAGTGGCGTAAAGGGCATTTGGTACGCGGCCCGTCCAAACAGGGCTAAAGCTAATGAGCCCTCCGCTGTATAAACGCAGGCCTGATTGGGGTGTTGTTGTAGTAAGGCGGCCAAATGTACAGGGATTAGGCGGAAGAATGCGCGGATGATCTGCAAAACCCCTGGCCCTGGACAGTTTTAGGTCATAGAAAAGCAGAGTAGTCATATGTAAGCCATCGAAATGTTGTTTGAGGACAGTATGTGTTTTATCGTGCTTAAATCAAGAGAGTATGTGAGTGTCTTGCAAGAAGGTCTTTTTTGTACTGCTTGGCTCTTATATCATGAGCACTAGAGAATTTAAAAAGGCAGGTTAAGGTTCTTGCATGATAACAGATGTTGGACATTCAAGCTCTAAAGGTAATGTCCACATCAAGCTGTTGGCTGTCTGCATTTGACCCGTCTTTTCGAAGCTGTAGTTGTAACTTTTAAGACATCAGATCTGATGTTGGATCTCTTGGTCAAGAGTAGTGAAGGACTAAACTATTGTGGATTTTACATACGCTTGGGTATGGAATGGAAGCCTAGTTTTTTGTATAGCGTTTATTTTACATGACACAAGTCACACAATGCGCATCACCACACAGGTCTAGGGATTGTTCTTGTTTTTCATTCACTCCACACACAGTAAGCTACATTACGTATGTAGCCACAGTTTCCCCTGAGGTGGACTGACAAAGGTGCAGCTGCAGACATCTGCGCCAATTCATTCACACACACACAGATGTCATTCATTCTGGACCAGTGTTGCTTTTGGCCCTCTTAGTTTTAGTCTTAGTCATTTCTCAATGTGATAGTTTTAGCCTAGTTTTAATCGACGAAAATGTTTTTAGTCTAGTTTTAGTCAGTTAAGTTTTAGTATTTAGTATTAAAAATCAGTATTGGAAATGTGGATGAAGGCTGACAGGCTGTACTGAGCTTCTGACTGTCAGCTTATAGGCAGAAGTGTCATTGTGAACATGACTTTTCCCAAAAGCGGCCCCTCGCCTCATCCTCTGATCATCGCTTCCAGATTTCTTTTATCAACAGTGCCGTCTGCGCATTCGTTCATCAACATGCTTTCTGCGTTCATACCGTTACTGTATTTAACTGGGGGGGGAAACCTGTCCTGAGAGAAGATAGGAAGTCCCTGTGACATCGCTGTCAGTCGCGCCCTCAGACCGTGGAGCCATGAGGTTATTTTCATCTCGTATCATCCGCGTAAACTCATAAACGTCTCGTCATGTTTTAGTCACCAAAGAGCTATTTCTGGCTCGTCAACGAAAACAACACTGTCCTGGACTGTTGTTTTTTTGTGGTTGGACAAAACAGAGCACCCGGAGGAAACCTACGCAGACACAGGAAGAACATTGTACACTCCACACAGAAAAGACTGGGGATCAAAACCTAAATTCATATAAATTTTGTAATTCCTGTGAATATACACAATTGCCAACTCAACCAAAAAAAAGGTTATGGACTAACACAAATTTGTCCCTTTTATTTCTGGCGTTCTTTCTACTTTCATGCAGCTATTCTATTATTGATATATATATACATTTGGGCCGTTGAACCACTTTGTTCCCCTTCAAGTCACAAGTGTCTTCATTTGGTCTCAGTCCTCTGTAGGGCAGGGTACCATCACTTTTTTTTTCTTTTTTTTTTACAATACACGTTTTTCGATACCAATACCTTATACTAAAATATTTGTCATCTAGAACCAGAAAACAGAACAATAATGTGTGGAAGATCTGCAATGTGTGTGAAAAATGAAGAATGAGAATTTGGGGTAAATGGGAGAAATTGTGGCAAAAATAAGGTGGGGGGATTTGGAAAACAAGAAAAAATTCGAGCAAAAATATGAACAAAAAAATGTAATTAAGAATTGGGAAAAATGGAGCAAAGATGTCCTTTTTTGGCAAAAAAAAAAAATTATATATATATATATATATATATAAATAAATTCATTTGAGCTGAAACGACCAAGTCACTTCCTTTAATGCTGTCCTTGGACCAACAGCATCAAAACTTGGATTGATACTTTCATTGTTTCGATACCAGTAGTACCTAAACTTGTTATTGTTTAACAGTACCCAGCCCTAGTTCTCTGTACCATGGTTGTTTTGACAGACGGACGGTGCCTTCCTCGAATTGGTTAATCTACCTGTCAATCACACTGATCAGAAGTCAGCTAGATATGATGAGGTACAGTCTTTGTACAGAATAGGACCAGACTGTCAGCTTGGCTGGCAAGGCTACCCATATTCATGTTTGTAATTCAGATTTAAAAACATAACTAGCATAGCGAAAACATATCACATATAGTTAACTACGGTTTTAAGAAATGACTTTTAATCAGCCTGTCAAGCTACCATTAGCATCCAACCACAGACATACTGTATTTCGTACAAACCACAAATGTTTTAGTAAATACTGCCGTCTGCGCGTGTTTATTGTTTTGTCATCATTTGCCGTGAGCTATTCTCTTCCCGGCAATCACAGCCTGCTTGAGTTTATTTGCACTAGACTCTTATTTGCTGCCATTTCGGATTACTCCGTAGGAACGCTGCTCCAGTATGTACGTTCTTCCTTATGTTTACATTACTTCTTTGTGCTTTTGAAGTCGGACCAGTAATTAGCGGGCCATACCGGCGGCATTTATTTACTTATGTTAAAACGTCAGAGCATGCGGCGGATTTAGAGGCTGTACGGAGGCCAGGAAAGACCACAAGGCTTTTCATGTTTGACCGATTTGAAATAATGGCTAATATGGCATGAATTCTGGAAACGCGATTAACATAAGTCACTATGCGGGGAGTGGAGGAAATGTTGAGATTTGGAGCTAATTTTTGCAGTTTCGCAAAAGCGAGACTATATTGTGCCCATATGTCTTGCATAATTATGGAATAACGTATAGAGAGTTTGCCTGATGTGTTATTGTATGTCCTTTTTGTTGGTGAAGGCCTAGCGATTATAGGATTTCCATTTTGACATAATTACTCTAGCTTATTTCACTATACAGACATGTGTATTTGTACTTAATGCCCCCATAGAGAAACATGTCTTGTGTGCGTGTGACCCATCCTTCAACCAAATGGACCGTTTCCATATCTTGAGCCACGGCTTGTTTAGGAGTACCTAGCTTGAGGTTTTAGCCCATTATGCTTTATTTCTGATTTATAAAGGGAAACTGGATTGGAGGTAAACCTACCCAGTAGGGGTGTGTATCGCCTAGTCTCAGGCGATACGATACGTATCCCGATACAAGGGTCACGATACGATACGATACGATATATCCCGATATTGAAGAATTAGACGATTATTGCGATTATTTTTTTACTACTTTGGAAACAACTATTCAGTAAACTAGTCCACCTTCATTAGATTTGTATCAAATACATTTGATCTATCCATCTTATGATATAAATGCTTTTCACTAATGTGCTTGTGACTGTGGTGTTTATGGTGATTATGTACCTTTGAACAGAAAAGATTTCTTGGAAACCTAGTAATGAAACCAATTACTGGGGATGCACGTTTTCTAGTATTTCTATAGTTGGGAGTCCTTGGCGATCAGTAACTATTATGGGTTTCATCCATTAAAATATACAATAACTCAGACGGGGGATTTAAAATCGTGTCTACTCCACAACGGGTGTCACTCGTAGATCAGGGACATAATGACACGGGCATCACACGCAGCAGTAGCACACAACTTTAGCAGAGGGGAAACTAACTACAGCAGGCTCTTTTTAAACTTGTGTCGTAGTACTGCAGTGGCGAGACACAGATTTAACATGAGTATGCTGTATTTACTGTAGTTTCCCCTCGGTTTCGTTTAATTCCGTAATAAAATGCTATGAAGATAAATCCATGCTACGAAGATAAATCCTCTCCAAACGCAGCGGCGACGCACTCAGCAATATGCACAAAGCTGTGGCTCTCGTAATAATCCAGGTCTCTGTCTTTGCTGTAAAAGCCAAAGCCAAATGTAGAGTTTTAAAAGAGCCCCGTAGCGTCTCATAGCTCATTCTTTTCCATGCTAAGCTCTTCCTGTGTTTCTCTAACTCTCACTAAATTCTAGTGTTACTCAAGCGGGCTGCGCGGTGCGCTGCCATCTAGCGGGCGGGAGTAAAAGTGCAGGACCAAAGAGAGACGCTGCAATGAATATTTCCCCAAAAATAGATGTTTAAATATCGATACGGGCGCTTTTGTATCGATACGAGAATCGCGCGACGTAATATCGCGATATATCGGCGAATCGATATTTTTAAACACCCCTACTACCCAGACACTGGTAGAACATGTGGAACTGTGGAATAACTTAAAAGGAGACCTCATGGAATGAACAGACATTCATCACTTTAAAATGCTTTTCAAAAAGAAGGTTCCAAATGAATACAAAGCTGAAGGAGTTACTACTATATAGGATGTACTCAAGTATGTTGGGTTTGTTTGATTTATTCTTTGTTCTGTGGCACGTCAATTCAATTTACTTTTTGTCTACTTTTTCTTGTCCTTGAAGTTGTATCATACAGATAGAGTGGACACAAGTGGAATGGAAGTGGAGTGGAATTTTGTCTTGAGCTTATAATGTGACGTTCCATGGAAGGCCTTCACTAACAAAACAAAAAAAAACATACAATAGCGCAAAGCTCTCGATTTACCGGTTGATCTACGTTCCTACCCTCACCTATGGTCATGAGATCTGGGTAATGACCGAAAGGACAAGATCATGAATACAGGCGGCTGTAATGAGTTTCCTTCGCAGGGTGGCTTGGCCATCCCTTCGAGATCGGGTTAGGAGCTCAGTTACCCGGGAGGAGCTTGGAGTAGAGTCGTTGCTCCTTCACGTCGAAAGGAGCCAGCTGAGGTGGCTTGGGCATCTTTTCCAGATGCCTCCTGGCCCCCCCATCTCAGGAGGTGTTCCAGGCATGTCCTATTGGGAGGAGGCCTCGTGGAAGGCCCAGGACACGCTGGTGGGACTTTGTCTCCAAGCTGGCCTGGTGTTGCCCGTGGTCCCCCCCAGAACAGCTGGAGGAGGTGTGCGTGGATCGGGAAGTCTGGGCATCTCTGCTGAGACTGCTGCCTCCGCGACCCGGCCCCGGATAAAGCGGAAGAAAGTGGGCTTATAATGTGCTTTTACAAAATTGACAACCTTCTACACTGCCTGACCCACACACACACGCGCTCGAATATTTATTTGGGCCGCCTTAAGCTTTGATTACGGCGCGTTGCTTGTATTCATTTTCCACCCAGATCCTTGTCTCCTGAGCTGAAACAGGACTTACTGTAGATCTGGAGGCTTTTCAGAATGAACTAAAGCATGTTTTAAAAAGAGACCAAGCGTGTGAATCTTGTTGTCATGGCGACGTGAAAACAGATGGCAACCTCCCTCTCTCCTTGTGCAGCTGAGTTTTTCACCTTTTTCTGCGAACTGCATTTGTGGTTTATGTGTTCCACATTGTTTTTCTGGATACCTTTGTACGTCTTTGCCGTGTTTTTGTGGAGGTTTGGTGGATTTGTTTACTTTGAGAGTCTAAAATGGTCCTGAAGAAAGCAGCTTTTAAAGGTAAACAAAATGCTAGCTTATCAGCTAAACCCATTTGAGACCTACAAATGTCTACACTGAAGAGGCACCAAGAGCCCCCACAGCTGCAGCACAGTGGATGCGTCACAAGAGGAGCTACAGGAAACAAAAAAGGACAAACGAGAGATGGTGAAAGACTGTTGTGAAGTGGAGGGAGCAGAGGGAGGAAGAGGAAGGAGGAGGTGGAGCTGACCAGTGCAGGACACCACGCTCTGAAACAGGGACAAACCCAGAAGGCGCGGCACCATTTCAGAGGATCAGAGGGGACAGAGGGCAGCCAGCCAGGTTTCTTCCGAGTGCTACAGTTTCCCCGACCTCCAAGGTCATGCGGGTCAGGTGGACACAGTGGCAGCGCGACTCAGCCGCAGCAGCTCAGGACTAACACCTGAACACTATTTCGTTGTACGCTTGTACAATGACAATAAAGCACTTACTTACTTACTTAATCATTTTTCGATTGCACTCAAATGCACTTCCTTTCTGTAATGTCAGAATTAATGTGACTGCAAATGTATTTTGTGTGTCCATTTGAAAAGCCCTTCTAGAAGAAGTTACATAGGTAGATTGCAAATGAGCCTAAATAAATGTTGTAGTGTGGTACATGTTGTTCACACTTGTCCCTATCAAATAAATAAATAAATCTTGTATTGATGATGGGAGAGTGAGCCTTCTCTAGTGCATCCAGAAGATTCTCAATGGGGTTAAGATCTGGACTCTGTAGTGGCCGATCCAAGTGGGAAAATGATGTGTGTGAAGAAGAAAATCCAACAGGACAGTCAAAGTGTACATCAAGATGGAAACTTTTTTGGGTCAGGCAGTGTACAAGCCTTAGAGTGAGCCATTACCCTGTCATGCTGCACGATCAGTGGTCATAAGCTCGTGCGCCAATCATTGCCAACTGTCTTGTTGCCATGTCTTGCTCAAAGACATGATGCCACTGTAGCAATAATACTGCAATACTGTGCCTCAAATTTAATGCTTAAATCCAGTATTTTCATAACCCATAACATGACGACCACCAACATTAGGCAGATGCTAGCTCAATGTTATGCCTGATCGCTAAATTTCGCCCCATCTCCACCAGTCTTTTATTATATGCTTTCAGGCACCAATCACAACCATTATCGGAGTAAGATGCGAGGCGTGCACCGTCCCCGTCCTCTTTAACCACCGCTGCCCTGAAAGCTATCTCGCTCACACAATGGAACCAGCCGAGATGTAATTGCAAGCGTCGGGCTAAACCATACAATTAGCTTCAGATGACAAGACGATGGCAGAGCTGAAATTAGGCGGTTAGCGGCGCATCTTCAGGAGGAAAGTGCTCCGCAAGAGATAAGAAATATGGAGGAAGGGGCCCCATGTTTAAAAAGCTTTATATCGAATATAATTAAAACAAACCAGTGCTGTAATGGCAGAGAAAGTGGAGCGTCGGACAAAAGAAACTGTCTAACCTAAAATGTAACCCTCTGTTTTAATACTAGAGGTTGTGGTTTTGAGCGGTGAAATTGCCTTTGAAAATGCTATGCTAATTCTAGTGTTTTTGAGAGTGAATGGCGAACAGGAACTCCTTAGGGTATAAAGTGCATAGTATTCTAAACTATTTTTTAGAGGAAAGTCAATTATATTTTAGACTCAAACTTTATTTATAGTCAAGGGAAATTGTTTTGTCTCAGCAGCTCAATGATATACAGCGATCTTAAAAGCCTAGCCAACTGAATAATAATAAATTGATGAGTAGGAACTAAAGCAGGACAGGAACCAATATGAGATTTGTATAATGGCGGGCCGTGGGGTTTCAGTCAGGGCCTTCAATAGCAGCCTGGGTTCACGCACTCAAACGCATATGAACGGATCGACAATAGGCGTATGGATAAAACTGCCTTTTTGTGGGCATTTGTTCTCCAAAGGATGTATCAAACCAAAGCAGTGGTGCCTCCGCCCCAAACTGTCCAGGGCCAAACTCTTCTCTTGTCCGGGGAGTCATGCGTCTGTGTCCTGCTATCGAAGCTCTTCATAAGGAAGAGGTGCCACATATCCCCGATTAATCAATCCACTTCATTTCGCCTCGTTTGGACATTTCACAAGAGGAATATCTGTTTACCCGGTTTAGTGGAGCCTGCATTTCTGATTGGAACATCTTGCCCATGTGCAGTTACATTAGGGGTAGCTAGAAGGCCCTGGGGGGCGTACTGTCAATGTACATCGAATTCTGATTGGCTGATAATTCTGTCAGTCACGCTGGCTGTCAATCATGTGTGCGGCCTGACAACACTGGACATGTAGAATCTGTGGAGAAGGCCCTGAGGAGGAGCAGATCGCAAGAGGTGTTTAAGGCACTTTTTGAGTAGGAAATTACAGTCACACATCAACATAAGTGACTTAACTGTACAATATATAAATAAATTAGATATTAAATATACTATTAAGACATTTTACACAGTTTTTTCTTCATTTAGCCAGGGCTAGCAGCCCACCTCTGGATTTGTATATATACACATTTGCATGATAATATTCAAAAAGTAATATAAGTTACAATACAATGTGCAATATGATGATGGTGCACAGACATGCAGGACAAGGTTATCTATCAAAGGTAAGTTGTTGAACATAGTAATAGTAACATAACAGTATGAAGCTGCTCCTGTAAAGGTCATTGTGGCAGTGGAGCTTAAAGAGTCTGTTGGAAATAGAGCTCCTTTCCCTCTACAGTGCCCTTTATAGTCCTATGGTGTGGGTAAAAGGTTTGTCCAGTGTCCTCCCATCTCTCACGGTCACAGATGTCTCCAGCTGACTGTCAATGACCTGCCCAGCAACGGATCAGTTTGTCATTCCAGGACATGTACCTTTTGGTAGTGCTGCTCCCCAGCCGACCATTGCAGATTGCAGAGTGCTGGCGAGCACAGACTGGCATGAGATCTCCAGCAGTTTGCTGCATTCAATCTGCTGTTGACATGCACTCCCAGGTACTTGTAGGAGACGTATCTGTAGGGAAATGAGCCGGAGATGTGTCACTCTCAGAAATAAGTTCCGAGTCAGGTTTGAGAACAGACGTGCCTTTATCCCTTTATGGATTTTCTACCAACAAAAACACCCAGAATGAAATAAATACTTATATAATATATAATACTGTAACACTAACACAATTATATTAAAGATTTCGCTAAAAAACAAAGACTTCACCTGACTTTCCCTAGTGCAACAATATTATACCAATAAGAAATAAACATAACATTTTTTGTTTTTATTTTTCCTCATAAGATTGCCTCTTCACTACAGTAAAACTATAATTAATACTGACCACAGACATTATCTCACCAAAATATGTCATAATTAGAAAAATAAAAACACTTGTCCTATACTCTTTAAGTTACGAGACATATAGGGTTGAACAGTACGCATGTAGTGGCGTGCCAGTAAATCCAATACATTCGTCCACCCTTCAGCTTTTCTGAAATCAAATAGACCGGGTGGACTTTGCACTTTTTCTGCCCTTGACATTGACCAAAACCTCACAAGTCTTTGGCCACTGAAATCTAATATGTTTAGAATACTTGAAAATACTCGAGACAGCCTCATTGTTCTACCAATCCAATCACCACTGCCTCTCTGCGGCCATGGTAACACCAAAATGGACAGCGAAAGAGAAAATAAATACATCCTCCAAGTTGTTTATAGTGCAGGCCCAAGGATAAAGCCGACTCGAATTTAAGTTTAAAAGTCTGATGGAGCTGTCCATTACACTGAAGTGAAAAGGCACTTGGTGATTTGAGAACACATCCAAGGTTCACCTGTTTGGGAAATTGAAATACAAAACAGATTTCTAAGGCCCCAAGCTTAGAAGAAATACTTTTGTGCATTTACAAGGCTAGCTTGATACAATGAGATGCATGCCTAAAGTGCAGATAACAGGCTAAACTTCCCATCTTACAAGTGTTGAACTGTTTGCAATACCCAGGCTCAAAAGTGACCACCTTTTAGACAATTTCCTATGAGATTTGTGATTTCACGAACCTACGACAATACATCTTGAAAGACTCCAGACTCAACGTTAGGTTTAAATCCACAGTGTTTCCGACCGCAGTATTGCCTTGAAGAAGAAGCGCTTTTATCAATACAAAACACACATTTTCTTCAAGTTCATATTTATTTGGTTTAGTGATTTGTTGTTTAGCTTTGTATTATTGAGACTATCTGTAATGGGCTCAAACAGTGTCGATCCACTTTGCAACAAATACCCCCCAAAAAAGTCCATCCCCTTTCTGAATTATTTCAACCAGAGCCTATCCAGATTGATAGTGCTGTGCAGCTAACATCATTTGCATTATAACATGTGGCTTTTGACAGGTTACAGTCTGCTCTCTTAATGTACTGTATGTACGTTCACTTGAAAACAAATAATTGCACTGATTCAACATTTCCCCATTAGGCCATGAGACGGGACCCCAAATTTGGGCTACCGGTACCATTTTGAGGGATTACATTCCTTTTGATTTTCATGAAGGTACACATCTGTAGTGTTGGAAAATGTGTGATAGCATCTGATCCATGGTAGTTTTCATGAGAAATCAACACTTGTATCATCCCATCTCAATATACGGTGTTCAGTGACTACTAGAGATAAAAATGCCTCTATAATCCAAGTGGTTGTTCTCTTCTTTTGCAAATGCAGGATCTTGCAGACCATCAATAACAGAACCAACATTCATTGGCTTTTCAGAGAAACTAAGTAGTTAATGGCCTGTCCATCATTATAATTTGCTGTGTAATCTTAAAAAAGTTAACTCTACCAGATCGATTAGGTGAATGGTTGTATATCTCCGAAACAGGTTGTGATGGAGACTTGTGTGTTTTTGCATTGAAAAGAGCAATGTCTGGGCTTTAATATGATGTGTCAACCACCTTTCTAGGTCACTGGGGGGCTGAGAAACGTTATGTTGAAAATCGTGAAAATCGTTCAACTGAACATAGTGTATGGTGACATGATATGATTTTATCTGATACCATGCTTTTTCTAATTTGGATTTTTTCATGTAATTCTATACGATTTTGCCCAGCACCAGGACTTAATCGAAAGGCAGTGATTCCAGCATCCATTAAGGCACATGTCTTCACCAATCCAGCATGGGGCAGCAGATATTGATCGACTAGAAGAGACAATCACTGGAAAGGAGACATCATACATGGTTATTGGCATAGCCCTATGAGGCAACTCCTGTTGTGATATTGGGCTATACAAAACCATTGATTGATTGATAGCAGTATAGGCAAAGGTGTATGGTGTCCTCACCTACCCAGTGCTGAACTTTCATGAGTTGAAAAGCTACAGTAGATTTCAATTGAGGCGGAACATACTACTTTAGATGCTGATGTGGCTGGAGCACGTGTTGGACCACATCCACTCATGGAATGGAATGACCATGCCCAAGAGATGAAAGAGTCGAGCCAGACTTCCTCAGTGCAAAACATGGTGTGGATCCTTATGAGGCAGCCACAAGCTGAACATCAAATTGTCCCAAGCTGGACTGGTTTCATCATAAAATAAGATAATCCTTTAGAGATACGTGATAAAATAATCCATGACAAAGTAGAAATCTGAGAGGATGTAGTAGCACCTTACCACAATAAATGTGCCAGCTACTGAAAAGAGCACTGTGTATGAGATCTTTAAGCGTTCTGACCTCATTTGTGAAGAGTTGCATCTGGATTCAGTGGTAGTTGTCCTAGAGTCTGCTTGGATGCATAAATAACAATTCTGTGGTCTGTGGGACGTCTGCTGTGATCTTGGCTCTTCTGCTGAGGGACTCCTTTGGCCCTGGGTCTCTATAGTCTGGATCTCTCCTTCTGTGGTTTCTCTTTTCTCCCCCTGGGGTTTTAAGTTTTTCCTTGCTATTCTGGAGAGTCTATGGACAGGGGACACCCACGCTGCTCCTCATCACCTGCTGCTGACATTTAATTGGACATTATGTTTATGTTTGCGTGGATGCTTCACTTGCCTGGACTTTACATTGTCTTATTTACTGTTTTGTTTAATTGCCTTAATGTTTAGTGCAGCCCTGTGAGGCAACTCCTGTTGTGATATTGGGCTATACAAAACCATTGATTGATTGATTGATTGATTGACAATTCATACTACTGTATTACTACTAATACTCATCTGCAATGCATTGTCTATTCTTGGGAGGAGATTTCAGGATGGTGGGCTGAGGGATGTTTGCATTGAAGCTGGCATAGTTGCTGAGGGACCCATAAGTGGGTTGATGGCTGGGAAACACTATTACCGTGCAGAGTACACAAGTGCATTTATGAAGCCATGATGAGACTGGCATGGTCAGAATTCACTAATCAGTTAGAGACCAGACTAGCAATTTTGAAAAAGGTCAACTCCTTTTTAGCGCAGGCGGTTGTTTGACATTCAGTTTTGAACAGTCCACTTTTATCTGGAGGTGTTCTAGACCTCTGCCATAGCAATGGCGATCTCTCAGCTTGCTGGATATCATATGTGGAATTTGTGGAGGATGTAGTCCTTGGTCTTTTAACAATCCTCACGGGAAGGAATTTGGACTTTTGACATCTTCTCCTACTCCTACCATGGTGTTTATTTCGTCGTCCCCCATGCGCACTCTCAAACACACTCACATTCATCCTGGCCTATTGTACATGTTTTTAGTGGTAGGGGAAACCGGAGTACCCGGAGAAAACCTACGCAGACACGAGGAGAACATGCAAACTCCACACAGAAAGGCCCCGTCTAGGTGGGAATCGAACCCGGGACCTTCTAGCTGTGAAGCACGAGCGCTAACCGCTGTACTACCGTGTTCGCCTTTGACAATGTGAACTACGCTCAGTATCTGTCTTCATGTTATAAAAGGTGTTGAAGTTACCTTTAGAGATGTTGCCAAGTCTTTTCAATGGCACTGAGTTAGTGTGGACAGAGCAGCTGAACCTAATCTTATTGGTAAATGGTCTCAACTTATATAGCACTTTTCCACCTACATTAGGCACTCAAAGCGCTTTACGGCAAGGATCCACTCACCCATTCACTCTCTCATTCATACACCAGTGTACGCAGACACTGGAGGCAAGGTGGGTGAAGTGTCTTGCCCAAGGACACAACGATAGTGTGCACCTTCAGGAGGCGGGATTAGAACCCCCAACCTTCCGATCATGAGACTACCCACTCTACCATCTGCGCCACCGTCGCCCCCTGCGTGAAGGATTCGAGTAAGTCCAAATGCAGGGAACTGCTCATAGAGAAAACTCTTTTTGCAGCTGTCGGTGATGAGTGTTTTAGAATCACAGCTCAGGGCAGTGAGTTATTCCCAAGTCTCCAGTGCCAACAAGAAGAAGCTGATGGTCGTCTTCTTCTCCATGCCACCCATGCAGTTGAAGAGGGGTATAATGCTGTTGTCATCTGCTCGGAGGACACGGATGTTTTGATCATGTCCCTTGCTTTCCATGACACAATTTGGGCACCTTTGTATAAAAAAGAAACACTTTTGTGCTATGAGGGGTGAGATAGAAAGCCATCAGCCTCCACCATGCCGAGACTGCTTAGTGAAGCATGCCCAAAGAGCTAACTACCAGGCTGTATTATGGAGGAGAGGCTTGGAAAGGGACCCTCAAGCACCTAGCCCTGTTGGTCATGGATTGAAGATCGAGTCTGTGAGATGAGTTGACCAGCTGGTAGTTCAGTGGATGGACCAGCACATGAAGCTCAGTTAGATTTATTGGCCTACAACTGTCCAAGACACTTCGTCCACTACAAATGCAAATGGACTCAAGTGCACGGATATGAGCCAGATATTGAGCATCAAACATGTTTTAGAAACTGATGAAAGTGATGATGAAGTGGACATGGGGAGTCATTCCTATACTAGATGTGACACAAATCAAAGAGCAAATACGTACAGTGGGTGAAAATGTACCTTTTGTAAGAGGTTAAGTAGCTTGAATTGCATTCTTTGTGTAAAACAATGGCATAGCTATTAGAGTGGGTTGTCTCATGATCGGAAGGTCAGGGGTTCGAATCCCAGCCTCTGAAGAACACTGTCGTTGTGTCCTTGGACAAGACACTTCACCCTCCTTGCCTACAGTGTCTGTGTACACTGGTGTATGAATGAGAGAGTGAATGGGTGACTGCGCTTTGGGCCTGAGGAAGGTAGAAAAGTGCTGTGTAAGTTGAGACCATTTGCCATTGACCATAAAATGTTCATTTAATTCCTGTTAAATTAGTTGTAAATAAATGCTTTGATCATGTTCCAAAACCTTCTCAAGACCAGACTGAAAATAATTTATCTTCTGACAACGCTATGATTTAATGTATGCATGGACCCTACTGCTTACTTGTTCCCAAAGGCACATAATGTTGGGTTGGAACCCTTTAAGAAAACTCTGTTTCATTAATACTTCTTTAATAAAGTAACAAATATGGCAAATCTCGGGCATTAGACAGACATTATTGTAAAATGCCACCAAGTCAGAGTTCACTTAACCCTTTTTCTTGTGATATTTGAAAATCATCCACCATATCCAAAAACTACCTTGAATCTAATGCTATCACACATTTTCCAAACACAGGGTCATATATCTACACAAAAATCACCATGTGGTTTAATCCCTCAAAATGGTACCGATCGACCCTCCGTCTCACGGCCTACATAGATTTATATGGGAAATAATAACTTCAAAGCCCAGTGCATTTTTCTCACATTGTGGCGACGACATCTGCGCCTGAAATATCTCCTACCAGCGTTGCCAGGTGTACGATAATTATGGTATTTGTACGATAATTTTGCCCTATGTACGATGTACGATCAATAATGTCTAATGTACGATAATTTGGCCAAATGTATATTTTGCAACTGCCGTGCTTTGCTGGGAGTGAGAGGATATGAAGGGAGTGACGTTTATGTGTATGTTTCAGAACAAGGAGCATGATTGGTGGGATGCTCAGTTGCGCCCGCCCCCATGATTCTGATGTTGCTCATGATGTATTTGTTTGTGGGGGACACATTGGTCTACACAACTAGTGAGTGCCACAAAACTCTAAGAACCCATAGGACACGATCTCCAGAGTGATTTTATTTGACTATAGCTCTCTCGTAGCCTTGTCATTTTGTTTTCGACATTTGTACGATAATTTCTTTCAAATACGATAATTTTGAGTCTCTGGTACGATAATCCTACATTTCCCACCTGGCAACACTGTCTCCTACAGACACCACATTTACAAGTATTGCACTTAACAAGATTTGTTGTTAGAAAAATATTTCAATATCCAATTTGTAGCCTGATTTTGTATTACGTTTGGAACCCCAAAGTAAAAGGCAAAGTTCGTTTCAAAAATTAAACAAGATATCCAAAATCCCCTTATGTATGACAAGAAAAGAAACCCATACCTTTAGGCCTGGCTCTACTGTAAATGGTAAATGGACTCAACTCAACAACTATATAGCACTTCTCTACCTTCATTCGGCCAAAGCACTTTTACAGCAACACTCACCCATTCACACACCAGTGTACACAGACACTGCAGGCAAGGCAGGTGAAGTGTCTTACCCAAGGACACAATGACAGTGGGCACCTTCTGGAGCTGGGATTCGAACCCCCGAACTTCCGTTCATGAGACCACCCGCTCTGCGCCCCGTCGTTCTATCCATTATTCAGATTTCCTGTCGAAAAATATAGGACATTTTGGCTATCATTAAATGCCTAATTTGTGTATGAAAATCGTACAATACAGGTTTCCACATATTTGTGTCAGTATCTAAACGAAAAGTTTGTAATGGAATCATCATCATTTTTATATCACCCGCACTGTCTCTGCCTTAACTTAACTGAACTTCACTACTACACAGTTTCCTCTTTCACTTCTGCACTTCTTATAATGCGTCTCTCAAGTGTCCGTGTCCAAAATGTATTAGCCGTCTGCCCATGAAGTGTCTGTTGGCCTCTGATCTCTCATTAAGTCCAGGAGCTCTGCAGAATGACTCTGGAGAAACGGTCATTACTCTGGCCTCTCAGCGCATATCACATTAGCTAATCTGACTGTTAAATGAGGAATACTCTTGACGAATCCGGACACCCTTTTCCCATACTGCTTACAATGATCATTTAGCATATTTTTACGGCGGATGCACTTCCTGTAGTCACGTTATTGTGGCTGGAGTAGGACAAATACCGCTTTACAATTCTACAAGCTTGTCTCCCTCACACTAAATTTGACTAAAATGTACACCTCCTAGGACCAGGTTTTCCTAATTCAAAACCGGAACGCAACAGGGAGGCGCCAAATCTCGACTTGTTTTTAGTCTATGCAAAATTTTGTGAATTCATTGGTCTAGACTTCTTTGGGCGTATGAGGCCACTAAGGATAGTCCGTTCTCTATATGACCACAACAGGAGCTTTGCATTGCCGACAGTAAGTCAGACCTGTTCCCAGTGCATGTTGGTGTTCCTCAGGGCTGCCCTTTGTCACTGGTTCTGTTCATGACTTTTATGAAGAATTTCAAGACGCAGCCACGGGCCATAGGGTGTCCTGTTTGGGAACCACAGGATCTCGTCTATGTCCTTTGCAGATGATGTCGTTCTGTTGGCTTCATCAAAACATGACCTTCAGCGTGCACTGGGGTGGATTGCAATTCATGATTTAGTTGGGACGGTCGGTCATGGTCACCACAGGTAGGATCTAAATCGAATACTTTTTTTTTAAATTACTCTATAACAATTAAGTTTCTAATTTTACTATCTATCCATAATATTGTTGAAACGGAATTACAGTGTTAATTTGGGAGGGATTATCAATTTCTTGTACAAATCAATTAATCAATAAAAAATATCATGGATAGTGATATCACTGGCTACGTATTAATACATTCAACATCAAGTTGAATGTAAATACTTGATTGCATGACACATATTTATTATACAGGTAGGACTTTTTATCTCAGAGCTAACAGCTATTATAAAAAACAACACTACAAAAATTTTAAAACTACAAAGTATGTATACTAAAGACAAGCTGAAGCAAATACTCATTTGAAACAAAGATCTGCAGTCCAGGGTTCGTGTGTTGCTATTCAAAGCACATCACTGCTGGAATGGTCTCCAGCCGTACAATTAAAACTCACCGCATACTATCGACAATTCAGCTCTGAAGTGTGCGGACAGGTGCTGTAGAGAATTTGAAAAGTTTAACTCTCGCAAATGCGCTGTGCTTTCGACCTGAAAGTCCTTTTTCAACGCATAATGGACGTCAGACAGACTGAGAGAAAGCAGTCCACAGTTTATTGAGATTGAAGTTCGGGGACGCGAGGAGACCGACAATCGCGGTTGAGGCATTGCTTGAATCTTTCTTTCTCACTGCTTCACCTGTCGACAAGGAAGTATCTTTAGCCCACAATTTGAAGCAATTGTGATTTTTACACTAATAATTAGTGTGCCATTAGCTATGAGCAATTATCCGTGATTCTCCCTATCTGCAGTGATGAAGATGAGACCGTTAAATGAGTTTCTACCACCGGAGCAAATTGCCATGCATTTGGAGCTGTCATTAAATCCGGTAGAATGTCCGAGCGCGAGACAAATGGGGCTCAATTAGGTGTGCGGACAGAACATCTCAGTGTGGTGAAAGTGCATTGTCGTAGATATTCTTGTCCCCACTGGGACAGGCAGCAGAAGGGTTATAAAAAAACAGGCTAAAAGAGGAACAGCATGGTGTCCCGTGTCAATAATGTGGAATCTTGACAAGCACAGAGTAGTCATTCACTTTCAGTTCCAAATTTGGCAGGAATGCTCTCTGGTTTCAAATTAAATATTGCAAAAATAGAAAAGAATTGAACAATAAACGTACAGTATGTCTTTGTGGACCCTGTTAGGATATTGAATTAAACTGACAAAAAGACCATAATAGGCTCAGTGCAATTATTGTTTTAGCTAACTTCCTGTTGGCCACTATCGGGAAAAGACTACTTCGTCCATATTTTGATATAAATGAAAAATAAAGTAAGATTTCAAAAAACAGAAGAAAACTGAAACATCAAGCCATGTTTCTTCAAAATGATTTCAAATAGTGGTGCTATTTATTATGTCAAATTAACGCTATAAGCCTTTAGCTTCAAGGCTAAAACAGCTACACTTATGAACACAGAAGTCTTCTCTGGTGAAGTATTTACTTTACATCCTGAGTAAAGTTTTTAATGTGTTCTAAATAATTATCCAACAGCTGCAAGTTTTCTGCCATGTACAGTTAAAATAATGATGTATTTATGACAATGAGACACGGCTAACTCCCCAGAAGAATAAATGGAGATAAAGTATTTATCTGAGGTTCGGGAGCAGGAACACAACTCATGTACGCATTTCCGGTCTCCAGCCTATAATACCTCACGGTTCCTCTCCTCAGCCTCTCCTCGTTCCTGTTTACGTGCCCCTCCCTCCCACCCTTCTTTCCTTTTTCATTCCTTCTATCGGTCAGTGGGGATGAAAGCCCGAGAGCTCATGGTTGTCTCCCACGAAGCCCCAAAACGACATCACATATTATTCGCCGCCGTCATCTTGTTCGTTTAATAAAGTTGTTTCCCTTCATTTGAGGTTGTGGTCCTTGTGAGTGAAACCAGAAAGAAGCCCTAGAAAGTCAGCATCATGTTGCTATGCAACATTCTGTGCACAGAGCCTACACTACTTGAATCTCAGATAGAATAGTGTTGAACAATAGTTTTGCATCAGCGTTTGTTGTCTACTTTAGAGGTGATTATTCTTACAACTGATCTAAAGTCCTCTGTGGGTCAAATTGAAAACCACCACAGAGTATGAAGAGTAAATTGTTCACATTTGATTCCCGAACAGTTTAGGATACTCCTTCAACTTATAAGCAGGATAAAATGCTCTGCCATGTGTTCAAATAAAGTACACTATGTTTTTTTTTTCTGTATCCTTTTAGCATTTCAAAATTAGAAAAGGGTGAGAACTTTTTCTGCTGAAATCACTGCCAGATAAAACATTTAAAGCGTTGAGTGTTAAAGTTAGTGTTGGAGTAATGAGCGGGGTCTGCTTTGTTCCATCATAATCCCGGGCCGTGGGAAGGCACCCGGCTGCTTTTACCGCACCTTTTGGGAAATAATGTGCGCTTACACCCATCATTCAACTGCAACCATCAATTATTAGTTTGTGGGGCTTTAATTACACACCGGCTGCTCTCGGTAAAATGCCAGGATTTGGCATGTTCAACCTGGGCCATTTTTTGTTGTTGTTGTTTTCAATAATTGCAGAGTCAAATGACCACAAGATAAAAGGGAGATGAAGGTAACAAAACTAACATGCTATTTGATACATAGTAGTTAAGAAATATGTGACCCATCACGGAAACCAGGGACACAAGTCGGTTTGGGGTATTTTGAGTCGGACATAGATTATGAAAGCGTAGTCTCCAAGCTTTCCAATAATGTGTAACACATGGATCTGATGTTATTTGGAGAACCTGTGAATATGTCATAGTACATAATTCCCCCATTAATCAGGATCCATTTTGAAGACTCGTAACAACCGTTTAGAACCACTGTCATGTCGCTGTTAGCATGATGCAAAAGAAAGCTAATTTGCTCAAAGCCGGTTAGGATTTCAGTGAAGGCCCCTGTTCATTTGGTCGGGACATTATATGTTAATGAACACACATGGGACTCAAGTCAGATTGTAGTTATGGGTTTATTTGGATCCGTTGTGCCATAGTCATACTCTCTTTCATCCTGGCCTATTGTACAGGATTTTAGTAGTAGTGGAAACCGCAGAACACAAGTAATAAAGATATGAACAGGAGGGAAATAGAAATGCATAAAATATACATTAAAAGGTGCATTATGGAACTTTTTATGTGGAAAAAATAAAACTTGATATTTGAGCGTAATTGACCTTTATGTGACCCAATGACTGAGTGGTCAGCATGGCGCCTTTACTTTCCATTACCGTGGCCTCGATAATGCTTCAAGATCAATGGCTTTTTAGGTTTTGGGGTGTGAAAACCTTCCAAACAATTGATCCTGGAGCGTCCTAGGTACCACTGTGATGGAAAGTAAACTAACCACTGGGTCACATAAAGATCAAATATGCACTAATATCAACTCTCGCATTAAAAAGTCACATAATGCAACTTTAAGCATTTATACAGACACAGGTTGTACGAAATCTATAAAGGGTTTCCAAATGTTCTGAAAATGTGACAGATTATCTCTCAGCTGATATCTTACCTTTTTCCAGATGTAGTGCATTGGACACTTCCCGTGGCTACATTGTAGAGCTAGGAACGGCTGGTCCTTTCCATGACATTCTACAACCCATGAGGCACTATTACAAATCTGGTTCAGTGCCATACTTTGTTGTGTTAGGACATTTTTTAATTCAATCAGTTCAGAAGGGCTGCTATTAGTTTTTCTTATGTACTGCATGCACCATTTCACCAGGGATATGTATTGCATCTTTTTCCAAGTTACTAACAGCATTAGTTTCTTTAATTTTTGAGCCAAGCCCTGATTAACACAGCTGTGAATAGATCAGAGCTAACCTAATGACAGATTGTTTTCTTTTTTTTACTGGAACAAAGCCGGCAACACTCTGCACAGTCATTCCACTTCGCTCTGTGGGTCTCATTGTAATAAACAGAATAGAAAAGGTGCATTTATCCAAACTGCCGAACGATAAAATGGAGGTTTAGTTCCTAAGTGGCAAAAGCAAATGGCTCATAACAGCGGTATAGCAAACATCCTTTTAGCAGTAAAGAGCTGCAAATGGTTAGGATAATGCAAAAGGTGAAAGGGGAGCTTTCAGCTTACACTGCTAGTTTTCTGACTAATGTAAAGCTGGCTTGTGGGTGGGATCATTCTTTGCGTACAAATAATGTTGACTGCCCATTAAGCATATTATCAGACTGTCTGTGGGTTCTCAGTCGTCCAGGGATTATCCATCACAGTAGAGATTTTTTTTTAAATCGTCAACTAAACTCTATCTTCAAAAGCTGTAAGGCTGGTTAAATACAAAAGCTATATGTTATACCATTTCTTCATGCATGAGGCTATGACGGTTAAATGTTGCATGAAAATTGTTCAGTTGTTGAAAATGCCACTTTTTGATTACCATTAAAAACATGAAATATGTTCCCAACATCTTACACTGTATTAACATAAAAGTATGCTTGCAAGTCCCTAAAATTCTGGAACCACAAAAGTGAAAATGTCACTTGTTTAATGTCAACAGGTGCAGTATAGAACTTTTGTCCTGATCTCTTTGATGACTCACTCACTGACTGTGATTAACTTTAGAAGGCCAGTTAAAAAACAGGCGTGACAGCACAGACCGCATGTTTTGTAGATTATCGTTGTTAGGGATAACATTAAATCGCCATTTATCATACTGGGTCAAACTGTAATGTCATACTACCCGTGGGTCAAGCCGTACAGTAGTACTATCTCCGTTATGACCTTGGCTGTGGTGCTCAGGCGCCTACTATCAGCGACTGAATGCTTTGTTTACGTGTGAGTATGACGCTCTTGGACGGTATTTACATCTCTTCTGTGGAAGCATAGACAGACTTGAATGTTAGGACTAGCACAATGTCTTGAGTTCATGTCTCCGGGTCCCGTAACGATGGCAAATAAACTTCTCCTGCATAAGACATCTTGACTGCTGCCTATTCTTCATCAATCCTCTCGATCATCTTTGTTAGATTCTCTAACAATCGTGAGTGTCACATAATTGGCAACGTTGCCTTAGTAGTGCATGGGGCATCTTAAGAGTCCATACAAGCCTGGGCAATATGAAATCTACTTATGCAGTACAGCGATCAAGAACCGTATGCAAGGGATCAGCTTTGAAGAGATGACTTAAGGTACGTGCACACCATACCGCACGAATCGCACTGCCGCTTCTATTTGTTCGCCTGAAAGGTTTCTCGCATGTGTTCACTTCAGGCTTAGCCACTGCTGCGCGATTCTGAAAAGTACAAAAAACTCTGCACTGTTGCTGCTAAGCCTTAGCCATCCGTAACCTCCGGTCAATTGTAATTTCCCTACATGTACGTCTGGGTCTGATCTCAGTGGCCGCGTTACATCGGTTGAATTTCAACCTACCATTCAGCGAGCAGGGGAGGCGGGTGTTGTAGTCAACCATTTGCGCCGCATTTGCTGGTTGTAGTTTGGCAATGGTGGCGGATACGAAAGTAAAGGAAGCACTTCAATCCATTCTGGCTCGGCTCCCAAATATCCAGAAATTTTAATTGAAGCCTTGGAATGCGCAAGGGAAAGCTCCCAAGAGTTTTGACAGCTTGCTTCACTCACTCGGGCGCATTACATATGTCACGACCAAACGCTAGCGAAAATCAGATCCAATCGTTTCAAAGGAGTTCACCCGTCCCACCTGATAACGGAGCTCAATTGTGAAGATCCAGACCCTTGTATGAAACAAAATGAGTACGAGGGTATGGTAAAACCAGACTAGCTAAGCACTAAAATGTGAATGAAAATCGTTTCCTGTTTCTTTGCTTGTGCTTTGGTGACAGTGGATTAGTTTGACTATCTTTCTTTCTGACACTTGAGGCAAACATCGTCTCTTTCCTCCCTCCTGCCTCTGAAGTTTATTGAAGCGTATACAGTAATTCCGCTGACCCGAATGCCTGGGCTCGAGAAAGGCATTTTAAACCACAGTTTTTCCTCCTCTTTCCAGACAGTGTTTCCATTTCACCTGTGTCTTTATCATGTAGCAGAAGTGGTTATGTTGCTCCAAATTCAGATGATCTATACGTTTTTCGTGAATGTGTGTTTGGACTCCTGCCTCCTCACAGCGCTCTGAACAGCTGACACCGCTCGTCCGCACCTCCCGCCACGCGCAGTAATTTAATGCACGTGGGCAAGCGTTTCACATTGACAATACACAGTCATCAACCGCACCTGCCGCGGGATTCACGATAGGGTGTAGGCACCTTACAATCTACAAAGAGCCATGAGAGGTCATGCCTTGACAGTGGAAGAACTGTTATTTGTTTCTATTCCTGTGGTTCATTTTAGTAAGTAATTACATTTGGAGTAGCAGTAACAACATCTACAATGGGATGGGTGGTGCATGCAGTGGCATCAGCACTTCCTACAGTCTCTAGTATGCTGAGCAGCTCTGTGTAATTCCATGAATGTGACAGGGAAATGTCAGACATCAAGAGAAGTTTCTTCTCCATGGCCAGAATGTCAGAATTCTATTGGTGTGATTGACTACAAACACATTCACATTCAGGCCCCGCATGAGAGAGGGTGGGAATATGTGAACAGGAAGGGGTGCCACAGTATTAATGCGCAGCTCACTTGGGACTGCTGATTTCCAAATCACTAACAGTGTTGTTAAGACAGCCAGGTTCAGCACACGACTGCCGGATTCTGAGAGAAAGCCACATATACCAGAGATTCCAAGAAACTGTACAACATGGCATACCCCCTACCTCCATTGTCTTGCAAATGTGAGCAATGATTCGCAACAAAGGTGTAATAATGCCCACATCTAAGTGCATTAGTTAATCTGTGTCTCTTCTAAATTATAGTATTATGACATTTTCTGTTTGTTCTCTTTATTTAGCGTAAACTTGATGTCAAGGCTTGATATTTTGTTTGTAATTTTTGCTCAAAATATTGAAGACCTCATTTGAAAAGGTCTAACAAATTAATTTGCACCAAGCCTCTTTAATAAAGAAAGGTCAGCAGCATGAATACGTTTACAGTTCCCTTGACCGACCACTGAAACACGAGTCCAGTGGCTCAGATGCATTACGTTCCTGCTACGGAGTGATATTTTCTATCAATATTTCAAAGATGGTCTGTTGAGTTGAACGCAAGTCTTGCAGAGGTGGGAGGAATCGATAAGCCGCGGCCCGTTCCGAGGCGGTGTCATGTGCTAATCATCCTAATTATATCCTGCACATCAAACTTTTATGGGATCTCCTTATTACATCAGACAGTAAAAGAGGCTAGTCTAGGATGCGACCTTCAGAGTGTCCACTGGGATGTCCTGGCTCAAGTTTGCAAATTACCATAACCGTCGCAGCACTGCTTGGCTGTACAGTGGCGAAATGGGAAGTCATGGGTTTTTTTGGGGACAGAGAGAAATGTGTCTGTTTTTTTTTTCGACGGTGCTTATTATTGATTTGAAATATCTGTTGGAATGACTAAAAATGTCAGTAATATTTCATAAAATGCCAAACCAACACTTTAAAATGCGAAATCAGGACTAAAAAAAAAGGCTCGAATGAAACAAAACTTTGGAACTTTTGCCCATTTTTCCAGTGGCCATGCGTCTTTGTTCTAGGCTGTTGGCAAAAGTGGCAACATTTCAGTCCGATGGAAGAAAGTGTAGCAACAGAATTGCAACATAATGGTCAATCCTCCATCGTATCAGCGTGATGGCTCGTCTGTCCCACTGACCGCGACCTCTGTCTGGCATGTTGCAGGAGACACCCAGATTGGTAACTGCTCAAGTGTAGAGGGGACAGCATGACTCCGACATGGATGGTATGCAGTAATGGCTGCCAAAATGTTCACCAAATAAATTGCCACTCTGAAAAAATCTGACAGCGCTCACTTTGCCCTCGGGATAACATTTGTCCAAAAAATAAAAAATAAAGAAAAAACTGGGCTCCGAGTGGCATCCTTAAAGTCACATGACATTGGACGAAAAACGGAATTGAAGTTGGCTTCTGGTGGAGACGTTCGACGTTCCAGTTATTTGATTCGGGGAAAAAATCGACTTGTGATTGAGCAAATTTGTCTACACCTGACATTGACCATGGTTCTTTGCTTTATTTCAGTCCAGCTTGGCGAACCCTAACCCTAACCCTTGGTAAACCTTTTTGATCTGTCGCCTCTTTCAGATGAAAACAATTACAGTGATTCTCAACTGGTGTATTTTGGTGACGCACCTTCAAAGTATCATGACAAGCGCCGACTAGATTCAAAACATGATACATAATTTGTATTTGGCCCTCTTTAGGTATTTTTAATCAAAGTACATGTTTTCATCGCAGGGTTTTGTCGATTCAAGCACTGACCATGAGTCTGGCAATCAAAACTATTTATCAACGGCTATTTTTGGCCTCCCGAATACGGTACCGCTACCAACTTTTGGGTCCTGACCTACCAGCTGAGAACCACTGATAGATGCTGCATCTTGTATTGTGACACATTCGAGAGGCGCAGCTGGTAGAGCGGGTCGTCCCATGATTGGAAGGTCGGGGTTTCGAATGCCAGCTCCTGAAGATGCACACTGTCATTGTGTCCTTGGGCACCCTTGCCTCCAGTGTTTGTGTACATTGGTGAATGAATGAGAGAGTGAATGGGTGACTGGTTCCTTGCTGTAAAGCTCTTTGGGCCTAATGAAGGTATAAAAGCGCTATACAAGTTGAGACCATGTACCATTTGAGCACATGGGGTCTCAGGTGCAAAGCCTTGAAAACACAAATTCTGGAAAGGGAAGTATTTTCCTAGCTTTTCAAAGTTGTATGCAAAAATAAAGAGTACGACAGGGTTTCAAAATAATCATTCTAAGTGCTCAGGTAATTAGTCGACATGAAAAGAAAATTGCTTTTAACAAACCTTTGGCAAAATCATAGAAGACCGATTTTAATTTGCTGCACAATGTACTAACCATTTGCCAACATCTGTTATGAGAGATTTCATGTTTGTTTCAAAATGGAGGCAAAAATAAAACTAAAAAGAGAGGGGAAGAGAAAATAATCCAAACAGCTCCAATATTGGACATTCCATAATTTTTGTTCCAAACAAAACCCTCAATGTTCATGGACTGAGTGTAACAAATATATATTTCATAGCTAACGTTTCAATAATTTGGCTTCTGTTGCTGTGCTATTGCCATGCTGTGACGTAATCTGAATACCCTCTATCAAGGTACTTGTAAAAATCCATATTTTGATAAATGAACTTTTCGTTAACCATGTTCAAATTGTGTTATATCAATGTTGTGTTCACTTACATTCAGCCATGTTTGAGTAGTCCTTCATATCTTCATATCAGTGCTCAAATTGCCTCCACAACAAGAATGCAAGTTTTTTGTGCTGTGTAAAAGCTGGACTCTTTAAGTTTGAGAATACATTAAAATGAGCTATGAATTCTGGGCCACCAATGACAACTGTCCAAACATATTTCAAAAACTAGGGATGGGCAGATCGATACCATTGTATCGATATATCAGTATCAAACAGCTACTTTTTAAGTATCGATACTGGGTAAAAAGTATCAATACTAATTTACATATGTTAAAAAAGGCGGCATTTATAAACTCAAAAGGAAGATTTACTTGCTGCTGTGGAGCGTTTTGGCACAGGACAGAGTCATTGAATTGAGCCGTCCATAATCATTCTAGTTTAGGTTCTGTTTGTCATGAAAATATTATTTATAACTTTGTTGTGTATTTAGTGTCACACTAACATTGTTTAAAGCAGTACTAAGTAATTCTTGCCCCAAGAGGCCATAAGCGCAACTGCAGGTGTCGTAGTATGTTGCGTTTTTTTACTCATTAATTGTCCGTGAGAGTAAATACTACGCTGACAGAAAAGACAAAGGGAGAGGCAACCCGCAATTTGCACCTTCTTCATGATTCTATTCTATTCTATTCTATTCTATGTGTATTGGTTGCTCCGGTCCGGAGGCAGGCAAGTTGCAGTTGTGGTTTTCTGGTCAGAGACACCAGGGGAGATGAAAGACCCCCCAATCATCCCATTAACACTTGTATTACCCGCAGAGGGACTACGGAAAGGATTTATTAAGGTAAACAAGTTACTTAGTACTGCTTTAATTGACCAGTTGAAGTAACATCATTTTAATTAACATTAATAATACATGTAGAATAACCAGTTTTAGAAATGTACAGTATGTTGATTGAAATGCATTCAACAACATGAAATGACCAGTATCTGTATTGATAGCGACAAAAATGATCCCAAAAGTATCGGTATCCATTAAAAAAAAGTGGTATTGCCCATCACTACACAGCGCATCTAAATCGATTGCGTTAATGTACTTGTAGATCCTCAGCTTTTTTCCTCCAAAGAAAGAACCCCTGAAACACAACAAGGATGCTCCCCCCGTTAATGAATCTGAATATGTAGAGGCATGCAACACACGGCCGGGCGGAATGGGAAACATTTACCGCTCTTTTAACCGGGCAAACACGTGTCAACAACGTCGCCACGATCGCTGCGCCGCGGAGGCTTACAACATTACACAGTCATATCCCCGCCTCGATCACATGCAAATTCAATTCTTGTTACATAGCGAGCACAGGTGGCCCGCCCAAGGCATGCCCCTCCTCTCCACCCGCTCAACTCGAAAGCGCAAAATGTGTGTGGTAACATGTCAAGACATAACGGGAACTCCGCTCCGAGGTATAAACCGAGGATTACTATGTAAGATCCAGGCACGGCAAGCCAGCTGGAGTGGCTTTATTTAGCATAGAAATGTGAATTGGGCCATTCAGCGCCGTGTTGTGGGTTAAGGCAACATGGGAGATGTGGTGAATATAATCAGTTAAACGTTCAACAGGGGGGAGAGGGGATCCGGGAGGAGTTGACACCTTTGTTGGGTGAGATAAACAGTTGAAAGGTATGGTGGCTACAGCCTTATGTTTTATGGAATGGAGCAAAGATGCAATGAGCCTGAAAGCTTGTCTTGTCTTGAAGCTAACGGCTAACACTAAATACAAATTTAAAGAGAACCAAGATTTTTATTTTTTTTAAGTTGAATTTACAACGATATATTATATTAGTGCAAATATTAGATATACATATCCTCTTTTGTACCTACCAACATACCTATATTCATCCATACATATTCCATTCACCCTCACACTCATACACTCGGTCAGATGTGCAATGACACTTGAGGCAAACCAGCAACCACTGCCTTGCTATATAATAAAAAAAATAAACAAGAAAAAAGACAGACAGACAGAGAGATATGCAAAAAAAAAACAAAAAAAAACAAAAAAACAAACAGGCCATGAACAGTCTGAGTGTTCTTGGCATAATGCTGCCATCAATGAGCTATGCTAATTAGTAACACCACTAACCATAACATAGATAACAGACAACATTATCGTTATTAATAATATAAAAGAGCACCAAGATTTTGAACGAGCCGCTCAAAAAATAAATTGGCCTGTATTTAGTATAAATACTTTTTATGTATTTTTTATTTTTGTGGTGTTTTTTATACTAGCCATTAGCTCTGAGATAATAAAAACAAAGTCCTATCTCAAAAAACACAGACGTTTCCTGCAGCCAAGAAGTTACATCCAACGTAATGTTTTAACACATAGCCAGTGTCTCAGTGATGTTTTCTTGAACTATGCGTTGACTGGTGCAAGACATCGCTAATCTCCTTAATGCGAAAATAGTGAGAGAGGAAGGACCGCGGCGTCCAGAGATCGCACTCGGAAGTCACATGTCATTTGCGTGACACTGGGAAATCCAATGGTTTACCGGACCTGTTTGAATTGAGCATGTAACCCCCATACAAATGAATGGGTGTTGTTTTTAGAGCACATTATATTACCTACATCATTGCTGTCATTGTAATCTGTTAATTGATTACTGAATTGTAACATTAATTTGATCGTGCTGCCCTATATACAGTATAACAAAATATGTTGAAATATGTTTTGGTTTAACTTTAAAAGCATGTATTTTTTTCTGCAATGGTCTTTTTAATTCAGATTTATATGGCATAGAAGGTTAAAGACAATAATTTTGTCTCCAACCTTCAGCAGTGACTTATGAGGCCCGCCTGTTGACAACCTCCACAACAATAACAGCACATAACTCAATCAGCCCCCCCCTCGCTGTGCGCCTCCCCCATGGCGCTCCATCATACCCATTTCTGAGCAGGAAGCAGCCATAGCGAGACCCTTTAAGTACTACTCCCCCGTTTCGCTCATCGAGCTGCATACCGCCACTGAATGCGTAATGCGTCTGTGCCACTTCCACTGCCTGCAAGTGTGGTCGTCAGTGCTGGCAAATTGACAGTATTGATCAGAAAATCGAATGTGAGTGGGTGCAACTCAGGCCGGCTTAAAAAGTTACTAAACCACGTTAACGAATGCATTCAGCTTTGCCCTCTCCGCAATTTCAATTGTCATTGTAAGCAATCAAAACAGGAAAGTACTTCCTTTGAAATTTGAAACACCTTCAGTGGAGGTGTTCTGATCTGTTGTGTTCTTAAATTGCCTTAACTTGAGAACAAAATGATTGCATCAAAAACACAGTCATAAACAGCAATGTGGGGAGAGTGCAGTGTGTAGTACATAGTGCACAGAGGGACTAAACAGCCTCTGTGCAAGAGAACGTAGCCAGCATAGCAGGGAGAGTAGAAGTGGTCCACAGTCAGTCCACAGTTTTGTAATTTTTGCATAACACGATGAACTCTTCAACTATCTGGTATGTTTTCCTCCCAAGTGTCGAAGAGTCATCCGTATCGAATTAACAGGTACCTCACGTGATATTGTTTTTTTGTTGTTGATAAAACTATGTCTAGCCAGATGTATGAATGACATGTAATGTGTGCGGTGACAGTATTTCGCCTCAGACTAATAGATATGTTGTTTTTGAGGTCTCATATGACATGCGTTGTGTTGAGGCCCCTTCGCAAACAATCAGACATCTTAATATTACCAGACAGGAAACCACTAATTCATTTTCTCTTTGGAGAGGTGTGGTTTACGATTGTCCATAGCCATTTACTGAGCATTACAAATGTCTATCATATGCGTCTGCACGTAGCCATAGCCAATCGTATCAATTTTACCCGATGACGCACGTCAGCCAAACGCTGTTCTTCTTTTGAAATAAACTTTAGAGATAAACAATTTACCAAGGTCTGGATCTGTAAACAAACTACAAGCTTCTGTCTGTTGAATAGTGTCTGTCTTGCCGAACTACTCAACAGCCTTGGTTTCCAGGCTGTTGAGCAGTTCGAAATGGTTCGAGCGTGCAAGCAGCATGGATATTCCCAGGCAAGCAGATTCTTCCTTCGCAGAGATGAACCTTCCTGGGCTCAGATTAAATGTTATAAAGCCTTATAAAGGTCAGTATGTTTTGTAAAAACTGTATTCGATTATGGCCGCTTTCATATAAAAAAGACATAGATCAATGATATATGGTATGAATCATTTTATATGAACATATGCAATTTCATATAGAAGACCAGAATTAAAATCTTGTAAATTATTTATATGTGTCAGCAGTGTGTCAGCTTATGAAGATTTTATATGATTACTGTATTTTACATATTATATTATGTATATTATATATAATTTCAATAAAACATTTATACCAATTCCTGATAAAACAAATGTTTATTTTAAAGCAATATTGTGAGAACATAACATTTGCACAAAGGCAAACCACTTCCAGTGGAATATCGAACATGACAAAGTGCGTGACAATTACTCCTCCTCCTTATCTCTCCTTATTTGTTCTTGGACTTTCAGAAAGCATTCGAGTCGGTGGAGCAGAAATTTTTGTTCAAAACATTAGATCTTTTTGGCTTTGGTGAATTAAAAAAAAAAATCGGTTCGAACTCTGCCCCAAATAGCTCTATCAGATTACCTCATCCCCTCCTGGAACCGCCACCTTAACGTGGTGGAGGGGTTTGAGCGCCCGAATGATCCTGGGAGCTCTGTTGTCGGGGGCTTCGTGCCCCTGGTAGGGTCTCCCATGGCAAACAGGTCCGAGGTGACGGGTCAGACAAAGAGCGGTTCAGAAGCCCCTTATGAGAGACCAACAGACCCGGTTAGAAACATGAGGCCGTGCTTCTGCGGACCCACCACCTGCAGGAGGAGCCATAGGGGCTGGTGCAATGTGATTTGGGCAGCTCCAACAGCTGCCCCCACGACCGACGGACAAGTGGAAGAAAATGGATGGATGGATGGATGGATGGATGGATGGAAATTACCTCATGGAACTACTGGTAGATTCAATGTTGAACATGGTATACGCCAAGGGTGTCCCCTAAGTGCCTTCTTATTCCTTTTACCTATGCAAATTTTAGCATATTCAATTCAAAATAGTTTTCTTAAAGGTATTACCATTGAAATAAGGTTAAGCCAACTAGCTGATGACACCACACTTTTTTTAAGAGATGCCTCTCAAATAGTTTGTGCTATAAAGCATTCTTACAAAAATGGGTTAACAATGGTATAATTTATGTACATCAATTGTTTAACAAAAGAGGCATAACGTATTCTTTCTTGCATGTGTATAATTTCCCAGTGTTGCCAAAGGAATTTGCAATTGTTTTTGATGCTCTTCCGTCAGGTGTCAAAATACTGATGTCAACCTACAGTATGTTCACAATCCTACTATAGATTTATCCCGAGAGTTATATATTGGTAATTCTGACCCCTTTTTAAGTGTCAAAACAAATAACAATTGTATTATAGAGCTCATTATAAGAGACTCCATAAGAAAACCAGCATCTGTATTCGTGTGGGACAATTTATTTAATGATATTGAATGGAACTCTGTGTGGCTATTACCAAAAAAATGTTTGTTACCAATCAGATTCGTGAAGTATGCCTCAAGATTTTGCATAGATGATACCCTGTTAAAAGTGTAATATCCGAATATCGTTTAAATATTGACCCTCTTTGCTCATTTTGTCATGGATCCTGGTCCTGGATTATTTGCATAGCCATTTAGGGGTCCCGGCCTGAAAACTTTGGGAACCCCTTGCATGCAGCATGGAGGGCCACAGATCATGGTCATTGACCATGATCTGTGGCCCCCACATTCAACGCACCCACATTCAACTGGGTGCGTTTAAGAGAGGTTTGAACCGTGCCCCGCACCTTTATTTAGGCTTGGAATCATAATGCTCTGACTCACAATAAATGTTACTGAGGTTTTAATTGTGTGAAATGATTAAGATTGCAGTAAAAAGTACCATCTCTGGGACGTATGCCAATAAAACAAGAAGCCCGAGGGCCACCAAAAATTGGTTTGAGGGCTGCATCAGGCCCCCAGGTCTGACTTTGGACATGCCTGCCCTAGTCTATATGCTTGATGCTCCATGTAAGATACTTTTACACAAGAAAAGTATATGAAACAGTTGTTGTAGAGTTTCATTATAATTTCCATATACAAAATCTATACAATTTTTGCTATCACGTTGGACATATATGACATACTTGAGTTTGATTATACATACAATTTGTACAGTTTGTATATGGTGGTTTTACACCATATAGGATCCATATATCATTCTGTTAAAACAGTGGGCTACGATGGCAATTTCCTGAATAAGCCTATACACAAACATATCTGTGCAAAGTAAAAAAACAAAACACACAAGCACTACATGTACTACATTGCACTTTCTGTGCGGAGTTTGCATGTTCTCCCCGTGTCTGCGTAGGTTTCCTCTGGGTACTTCGGTTTCCCCTACCACTAAAAACATGTACAATAGGCCAGGATGAATGAGAGTGTGTTTGAGAGTGCACATGGGTGACGACGGATGGAAATTAGCCCAAGGCTGCGTCTGAAACCATCAAATTATAGCCTCTATGTCCTAACCCTAGTTCCTAATCCTTAACCTTTCATGGGGTCAACTGTTAGATCTCTATGCAGTTAGTGAACTTCTGCTTCAGCAACATTTGCCCAATTCGACCGTCCTTACCCAGGGGAAGGGGAAGTGACATCACCAACAGCTGCTGTTCTTCTTCTTTAAAGTCATTGGCGGACTGCAGGCCAAACAAAAGCGCCTTCCGCCACCTACTGTATTGCATATGCAACAACATAGTGTAAGTCCTTTAAGGAGAAAAAAATAATCCAAATGATCTATCACATTTCCCTTTAGCATCATTTTATCTCAACAGCTGTTTCATAAAGCTACAGTATGCAAATTAGCCATGTGGCTTACGTTTCTGCCTTCATTTAACCCATTTACTGAGGTGGCTCTTTAGAACAGTGACATGTGACTGTGCTGTGAAGGCTCTAACATGTATTTTGTCACTCTTATAAAGTGTGGCTTGTGCAGAATCGTATCCTATTTATTTATTTTTTTTAATGTGCGCCTGTCAATCAACAGTGGTTAATTGTGCATGAATCACTCGAGGGTGGGGGGATTGGCGCCGCGGTGGCTTATGGGATGGCACATAGCTCCTAATCGTCGGTAAAGGACCACCAGAGATTCCCTATGCTAAAGTAGCTATGATAGTTAGCATTGAGGCTCCTTTCCCTACCTCCTTCCTAACTGACAGCCCAATTCGTAGGCTTCTTATCATGGCGGACGCTGACACACATCCGGTTTGGCTTAAGACCTCTTACCAATCTGCTTGTTTTGGATAGGGGCCCAAGTCTACAATCCAGTGAGGCGTGTTTACATGCATGAGACCCATGTATGTTCATTAACATGCACTGTCCCGACCAAATAAAGCAATAAAATAAGTAATCGTCGCCTTCTAACATGACATCCAGAGAGGAAATACTCGCCGCATTGTCCAATTTGAAGTGCCTCAAAAGCATGTCAAATCACTTGAGGTTCTCTGACCCCAGACATTGATTTCTGGAGACTGCTCTTTGTATTCGTCGTACTGCACATAATGACAGTCCATTTATCCTCGCTATTGATTCATCATCATAAATGCCACTTGATAAGGCAGCCATTTAGCGCTTTAATCAAAAGCCATTTGTAAGTCCACACTCCGCGTCAAATGAAGAGATGGTTATCAAAATGAACACTTGATTTATTTAAATCAATGACACACACTTTTAGGTGATTCAAGTTGGTTTTGAGTCCGTTTTTTTTACTTTTGAGTTGCTCCAGACGACAGCAGAAATAACACAGCCTACTTGATCCACTTTGATCAAATAGCAACAGTACACTGCAAAAATTACCCTCCTAAATACAGGGGGGAAAAAATCGAAAAATAAGACATTTTGTCTTGGTTTAAGCAAATAAATCTGCCAATGGGGTAAGCATTTTTTTCTTGCTAAGAATTCTAATTTCTAGAATATTTTTCTTAAGCAAAGAAATTGCTAGAAGTAAGAAAAATGTCTTCAGAAAATGGAAGAATTTCAGAAAAACTTTATTATTTTATGAAAAATTGTGGGGTATTTTGCTTAAATGTTGCTTGATTTAAGCAAAATGTTCTAAATTCTAACACTTTTAAGCAAAATGTTCTTAATAAATGCTCATATTTAAGGAAATTATTCTTATTTTGGGAAAGAAAATCTGAATAATTTTACATTTGTGTCTAGATCTAAGCAAAGTTTTCTAGATTTCAAGACTAGTGTAAAAAATGTTAGCTTATCACATTACTCGTTTTACTTATTTTAAACATCAATACACTTAATATCACACACAGCTTAAGGAGAACCATCTTAAAATAAGACCACTTCAAAAACAGGATTTCAAATAAAAAACTAATTTATTCACTGTAATGTGAACATTATTCATCAATGGTAGTGGTCACAGAGGATTTCGCCCATTTATAGTACAACAGACATGGAAATGCAAAATTTGTATTGTAAATCTCTTTTTTTTTCACAATGCCAAACATTTTTGTAGCTGGTAATGCCTTCACCTTTGTCTTATAAGTGATGACCAAGAATAAAAATGAACTTTTTCGCAAAGAAACTCCGTCTTGTGGTTTTGCGACGTGACACTTTACGTTGTTTGACACTTGCCGCGGGTCATATGCAAACTCTGCCACAAGACTGTTCCCTCGCCCGACGCTAACACAACAAACCTCTTCTATCACTTAAAGACTTAAAGAAGGTCCACGAAAAAGAATACGTAAGAATCGAAAAAATACGAGGTAAAGAAAGTTGTGAAACAGCCCAGGCAAGTTGCGAGAGAACAAAATATAGTCAGCCTAAAATAAAAGAGTCTTTCATAAAAAACACGCTGTATGAAAAAACGTCCCAGTGACATAAACAAATCACATGTGCCATCTGTAAAGGCATGACCCCCGTGTATGCAGTTGAGACGGGCAGCTTCCTCGTCAAAGTCCTTGACCCGAGGTACGTTATGCCCAGTCGTAAGCACTTCAGTAAAGTCGAGTTGCCTCACTTATATGACGCATGCCGGGCCCAAGTAGAGAAGGATGTTCGCAGTGTGGTCCATTATGCCTTGACAACTGACCTGTGGACGAGCAGAGCTACGCAGCCATACATGAGCGTAACCACCCATTACATCAGCAAAGACTGGATCCTTTCCAGATGACCACACGGGAGCCATGAAAGCCCAAGGTACGTTACTCGTGCAGTAATTTGTATAAGGTACTGTTTTAGTTTACTGTTCTGTCATTTTTACTGTAGTAATTCCAAGAGAGACCCCCTAATAAAGTATTTATCTATCTAGGTCTAAGAGATACACTGGAGTCATGGGGACTGCAAGAATGCCACTTTGTCTGTGTCACCAGAGATAATGCCACTAACAACATCTCTGCAATGGAACTGAATGAGTGGGAACAGCTACAATGCTTTGGTCACCGTCTACAGCTAGCCATTGGCTAATATTGCAATGGGAACACTATACTAACAACAAAAATATTAGTGAATTGAAATTAGTTTGGTTATCCTGTGTTATGTTTGATCAGCCTATGTACAAGACATTATTATTGAACAAGTTATACTCGCCTACATTTTATTTATTATTTATTATTTGACCTGTTGGCAAAAACTGAATTCTGATACTAGCTGCCCACAGATCTAGTTGTATTACCATACTTTAATTGTTAAATCAATCCATAAATTGTTTAAGGAATACACAATACAGTTAAAATGTCAAAATATGTTATTAAATTACATACTTTTCCATTTGATCCAAACAGAGAACGCTCTGAAAGCTCTCACACCAGCATCTACAAAGAAGGCTGTGGAACGTGCAGTTGGAGTCTGTAAAAAGGTGGTGAGTGCTTTCTCCAACTCATGGAAGAGAAAACGTGACTTGGCCAAGGCACAAGCAGTGCTGGGCTTGCCTCCCCATCAGCTCATCACTGAAACCCCCACAAGATGGGGCTCTCGGCAGCAGATGATAGAGAGGTTCCTTGAACAGGAGAAAACTCTTTCACAGGTCCTCCTTGCAGACAAGAAGGTGAGACATGGACATTGGACATTACACACTGATTGTTTTCATTGTGGATTCTGATTTGTTTGCAGCCTAGATTCACCTCCTCATGATAGTAACCCATATGCTTTGCTTGCTATCTGAATTAGGCAAGACATCTGGTGCCAAGCTGGCAAGACATGGTGGTGCTAGAGTCCTTGAACAAGGCACTGGGTCCACTGTTCGAGTTTATTAATGCTTTGTTGGGGGAGAAGTATGTCAGCGTGTTTTTTCTGAAGCCGGTACTGCACCTCTTAAACAACGAAATCCTCAGCCGGAAGGATGGGGATACAGAGCTCACAAAAGCAATCAAAGAGGGCATCCTCAAGTACCTCAATGAAAAGTATGATGACCATACCACCAACAACCTTCTGGACATGGCGACACTTGTTGACCCACGTTTTAAGACAGCCTACATGAAGGAAGAGAGGGTGGAGTTCATAAAAATGAGAGCTGCAGCAGAGCTGGTGGACATGGCGGCACCTGAAAGTGCACAAACAGCAGCAGCCTCCATTTCACCCACCAGCTGCTGAAGATAATCCAGAGCTTCCCTGTCCCCATCCCACAAAGAAAACAAATAAGAGTTAGGGTAGCTACTTCAAAAAAGCAGGTCAAGGTACCACCCATCCCAGCCAAGCAGAGCATCCATTGAACTGGAGCTCTCCATGTATCTTCCGACTCGGAGACCAACCCTCTGGAATGGTGGAAGCAGCATGAGCCGAGTTTCCCATCGGTGGCCAGGCTCGCCAAACGTACTTATGCATTCCCGCTACTAGTTCTTCATCTGAAAGGGCCTTCAGTGCGAGTGCGAACATCATCACATGTAAGAGTGCTTTTCTGCTCAGAAACCTGAAACGTTGTGCACAATTTTTTTTTTTTAAATAGAGTTTATTTTGATAATACAATTGTCAATTTGGAAAAAAAAATGCGAAGGCTACTGTAGCTCTACCTCCGCCACATCTGTTGTCATTTGATACATTTATATTGCTGCACTAAAATGTATTTTTCTCATTTGTGACAGTTCAGTTAAATGTCACTTCAAAATAAAGTTGCAAAAAAAGTATGCAATGATATTTTTGTCAAACTTTTCAGAGAATAACTGAAAACTTACTTTATTGTGGTATATCGTGATATATATACCGTTATCGTGATACAAAATAATCCATATCGTGATATATGATTTTTCCATATCGCCCAGCACTACTTGGAAATATTTCAGATTAAAAAAAGAACGTGATACAAACGGCAACACCCTTGAGTTAGGGGTTACACAGACAACCATTGAAGGGTCCAAGGGCAAGACAAAAAAAGTTGGGGACCACTGCATATTCGCGATTGTACAAATTCTGACATCCCCAAAAATGCTATACCTATATCTTTCAAGATACCCAAAGAACTTAACTTTGCATCGTTCATTCACACTCCACACTTTCAACAGATGGCAGTACAGTATAGGGCTGCACGATACTGAAAAGAAATATCCATTTGCGATTTTTTTCTAAAAAGCACTGAGATTGCTTGTTCGTGTTTCCAAATCACACAAAGGGAAGAACCATTTGAGAGAAAGGACACAAGCAATGTTTTCAGTGGTCTAAATTACTGGGCTGAATCATTTTATCCACAATAACTCCCAATGAGGAAAGATTATTTGGTTGTTTTCAATTCGCAAAGAGCAATCATTAAAACTGCCATTTCGATTTGATTGCAATCAATTGTGCGGCCTTACTCTTCCGCCACCGACTTCACTCAGTCACACACCACATCCATACAGGAGGCTGAAGAGTGTTGGCCAAGGATGAGGTGATACAGGTCAGAGCTGGGATCAGGCCAGTGACCTTTGGATCTATGTATGGCCTTGACTTCAATCATTTCCACAATCCACAATACCGTCCATTCACACCGGTAAAACTCCAGCAGCCTCTTCAGGTTTCCTCCACGAGTGAAAGTGCTTAGTTCTGTCCAACCGCAGTTCATTTGCCCCCGGATCCCGCGGTTACCCAGGCTAAGAAACCGACAGCAACGGAGCCAGGGGGAGAGAAAGAGAACAGAGGACAGGCTGAGAGGATGATGGATGAGGCTTGTGTAGGTGGACTCATTTGTGGACCTCTGTTTACACCTCTGGGCTGAGGAGACGCCCCGCGGAGCCGCCGGTGGAGGGGCTCTGATTGCGGCCGCCGTTATTGAAGTGGCAGCGCTCTAACTCACAACACCTGTCCCCGAGCGGCGGTGTGTGGCAGTGGCCTATCGGACGTGGCTCTCTGCGGGGCCGTACGCAACACCAGATGAGGGACAAGAGTCGACAAAGGATTGGGAAGTGCAGAGGCTTGTAAGGAGTGCGAGGAGTGTTAAGGGTCTTTGGATGTGACAATACAGCTTTGTCAGCGAGTATGGTTACTTTATTGGTTTACCTTTGGAGAGGTTTGTCTTGGGAAACCAGGACGCTGCCACAGCACATACCACTGAAATAATGAAAGGGTTGTACGTACCATTGAAAGACACATTTGTCTTATAAAAAAAACTCAAATCCACGACGCTTCAGCCTTAACTACTGGATTGGCAACGTGTTTTGAGACAGGCCTGGTTCTACAGGGGTGCAATAAGGTGTATTGTAACCTTATTTTAACATGTTGGTTACACTACACCTTATTGCAATTCTGACACAACAACCCATCAGGTCATATGAATGATGTAGAACACTTGCATTTGTACAAAGTGGTGCTTTGGAATTGGAGCTGGTGTTTTGACGATGAAGAAAATTGGCCAACTCAACAAAGCCATCTTGACTGCCTCTGCACTAGACTGCGCCGTAGCTCATGTATCTTTTAAAGATGACAGGATATTTTTGACCATTTAAGTTGTCACTCCTCTGTTCCAAATGCAGCACATTATAGCGCCCAAGCACATGTGTGACAGGCACACGTGGGGAAAATAATGCAGCAGCAAGAAGCAAGGCCCAACTACAATAACAAGACAGTTTCTTACTAACCTGACGACAGCAGCTTCTTGTAGCAAACTTTGTTTTGTTTGACAAAAAGAGTTGTCCATGACGTCGTGAAAGCAAAGCCTTGGGATATTTTCTGCAACTCGTTTCCTGACAAGTCCACAAACGATTTTAAAGGTGTTTTTGCAACGGTGCAGAAACAAACAAAAAACAAGTGCTACTGTATTGGTCACTTGACATGCTCCCATTTGACTGACAGCCAGCTGCAGAGTGGCTCACGCAGGTTCTTTTTTCATGCAAATTAAGAATTTTTCGGGTCCAGTTGAGGCGGTTTCAGAAAAAAAGCTAACCGACGCATCACTAGGTCACGCCTTATAAAAAAAAGTTCACTAGGCCACAAAGAACGATAATCTCGTGATAAAACTGATTCGCATTAACGCGTTAATAACACAATATTTTTGACAGCACTAATATAGATAGAAAACCACATCTTAGGATTTTGATTTAACTACACAGTCACACTTTGAATTTGCAATTAAACAACATACAAACAATCAAAATGAAATATGAGTGATAGTGAGTTTTCAAATGTATTTGGGTTGATGAGAGCAACCGTAGTGTCCATTCTGGTTTGCCAGGGTAAGCCTGTCAGTGACAATTTGCCTTCTGGTCTCTCACTGCAGTCCAAGTGTCTGACAGTGTTAGTCATTCCCCTGGCAGCGGGGTTACCTTGACCAGCAGCGAGATTCTCATCACAGTTCCACCGGACCCACAGAGGGAACCTGTGTGAAAATTGTCTAACAGCAGATAATAGTAGGACGAGTGTATAATACCTGTGACTTAATGTGCCTAAATCAAGCAAAGCCAAAGAATGGTACGCTTTTATTTGTTTATGGACAGTGCACAGCAATATATAGACCAAGACATTGTATCAATACTTGAGAAAATAAAACAGCAACATGAGAACCGAATGCAGAATACAGTTTTCCTCGTTTATTACTGTTTTAACCTTACATCCCTCTCAGTAAATTATTTCTGAAAACATCGATTTTAATCATTTCTACGGTAAATATCCTGTATACGCTGGTTTAAGTCGTCCTTCGGGAGCAAACGGCTAAAAGCAACTCAATATGACCCAGATTAAACCTGCATTAAATATAATTATGAAATCCTCGTCCAAGGTCTGCGCGCGTGTACGCATCGAGCGAGCAGAACTGACAACATTAAAGAAATAATTCACTGTTTCCATCGGGAGCAGATGAATTAAGGAATAATTACATCAGCATGTCCCAGTTGGACCGTTTATTGCATAACGGGCGCAGTCATAAAAATGCATTAGCGATGGTACATTCACAGAATGTACACATGAAAACACATGGTAATGAGGAACGCGCCGATGCATCCATTCAACACAACTTCATGGCCAGTTCAGGGATATGTTTATACAATTTGGGCAGTGTGGTTTTATTAATCCTTGTAAATATCATTTCAAAGGAAGAATGGGTTTTTCAGACAGCCAAGGAGAGTATATTACAGTAATGCAAAGATGGAAGCAGCTTGGATGATTCAATCTTAAACAGCCTAGTCCAGATTAAACTGCTTTAATACTGTGGCTGCAACTGAGAGCTTGTGTCATAAATATTAGGTCCTCTTCTGGAAGAGTTTCCCCGACATTCAGAGTACCTATGGGGGACAGCCACCTGACTAAAATAAGTCCGGGATGGAATCACATAGAGTCTAAACAATTTAGAATCTGCTTAATGGAAACTGAGAGATCAGAGGCTCCACAATACTGATTAGTGACATCACTCAAATGCCAGACACAGAAAAAAAAAAAGCCTCAGCCTCTTGAGGTTAGGTTATTGCAGTAGTCAAAACCTCGATTGCGATTCGATATTGATATACATTGCAGCCCTACACAGTGACCTGCATCAGACTGGGTTTTTCCATCAGTCCCACTTCATGTTACTGTAAGAGCGGCTCACTGCAGCTGCTTTAGGTTCAGGTCATTTGAATATTTTCTCCTCCGCAGGACAGTTTGACCAAGTCACAGTCCTGTTCTTTACAAAATATTGTGTGCCTGATTTTGTAGGAAATGAACGCTTTATGGTAGATAGTGAGCATCAAGATGATGTAACTTTCTCTTTGTGTCTGTTGGCCAAAGACAGGTTCAGCTTTGTCAAAGTTTAGCTGGTGAAAGTTGTGTTTGCATCCATACACTGACCTATTCGATGCAGTGACAGAGTGTATCCATTGTTTGGAATTTCCAGGGGACGACTGCAGAGACACTAGTTACACTTCGGACAGCAACCAGTCAGGACTCTTGCTCTGCCCACCACGATGATAAAAGTTATTGCAAGGACATCTGGCCAGTTCTTTCGGGGACACCCTGTAGTGGCTTAACAAAAAAAAAAGGTGTAGAAATGAATCGGACTGAGCAGAAAATTCTAGAGAGCAGCTAAGCTGCTCGTCTCTTCTTTTCACAAGAGCCAGACTTTTAAACCGCATAGTCTGGAGTGAACACAGTTATGACCCTGATTCATATGTGACCGTATGGCATTAATAGCCCTGCCCTTGTGTTTTACCAGCATCTGCCCACACGTTGAACAGAAGAAAGTCTTTAGTGCCTCTGCCGTCCACACTGCGAGCTCTGTTAAATCTTTACGAACATATGAATGGTGCGGTTAAGGTTTCATTTGACACAGAGTCCAGCCAAGGTGTGCCAGGTCAGAAATATGGAGACAGTGAGAAATATATGAGGGAATATATGAGCTGAACAGCCAAAATATATTGCCAGAGGGGTGTGCGTGAGATTTTATCATTTTCTTGAAGAAGATAGTGATGTAGAAATAGCCAGTCGCCATGACTTTACTTCCCTAGGTTAAGCACAGTTGGATAATGGACTTTGGAATTTGTTCTGTTCAAGTGAACACTCAAACAAGACCCCTGGTCAACCTTTAGAACAGGATATTACAATGTCTTGTTGTATTTTATGATGCCCTTCAGATTAATTATTCTTCATCATTGCTAATTAATGTTGCATCATTGAACAGAAGACAATTCTTAATTAGGAACCCTTTCACTGATAATGGTAATATTCACTGCCTGACCTAAAAAAATAAAATAAAAATAAAAGGTCACATGTTCTGACATTTGGTTGTCGACCCTTTAGCTTTGATTACAGCACACATTCACTGTGGCATGGTTTCAATAAGCTTCTGCAATGGAAAAAAAATCCAGTGTTTTCTCACATTTTTTGGGACCACTGTGCTAAGCCTTCTCCAACACATCCAGAAGATTCTCAGTGGGTTAAGATCTGGACTCTGACGGCCAAACCATGTGAAAAGAATGTATCACGCTCCCTGAACCACTCTTTCACAATGTGAGCCTGATGAATCCTGGCATTGCCATCTTGAAATGTGCCATCAGGGAAGAAGAAATCCATTGATGGATTAACCTGGTCATTCAGGATGTTCAGGTCGTCGGTTGATTACATTCTCTGGGCACATTGTCGCTAAACCTACCCCGACCAACTGCAGCAGCTCTGGCTCAGAACAGTTAGTCACATTTTTTGGTCCAACAGAGTATATTTTCTATTGTGGTTAAGTTGAATTAAACTTTCTTTAGCAGTTTTCTCGGTGCCATGATATTGGTGCGACAACCCATTAGTCCGACATCTCATTATTCCGAAAATGTACCATTGAGCAGAGGTGCCATTAGTCCGACATCTCCAACTCAGTTGTGTTGTGGATTAGAGAGCCATATACAACCATTGGCCCTAACCTTAAGGTCAGTGAACTCTTGCCTGAACCTAATTTTATTTTTCAACCCCTACTCAATGGGACAGTTTCAAAATAATGAGGCGTCGGACTAATGGGCCGACCCCGTTTTCTCAAGGGGATCAAATCCAAACATACCTGACAAGTTGCCTCAGCCACAACAAAGAATGTGTCAAACGGTAATCCCATCCAAACTCATCAAAGTCAATACTGTGAGCTCAAATTAGTTGTGCGTGACGGAAAGAGTCTGCAAAACTTCTCTGGTAAAGATGTAGCGTTTAAAGGGGGGTATTATGTAAAATCGACTTTTTCAAGCTTTATATCATGTTATTATGTCATTCCCTCATTAAACACATGCCTGGAGTATTGCCTTGGCTCATTCACATATTTTTGAGTAATCAGTAAAAACTTAGACGGCAGCCATTTTAGGTGTAGCTATGCCTCAGTCCTCCTAGGAACGCCCCCACCTCCTGGAGACGCCTCTGGACCTTTCGTCACCAGCCAAGCCACCAACCACTGCTCCTCAGCTCAGCAGAGCCCCCTCCCCGCACAGTGTTGTTGTTTAAATGTCACAGCAGTGTGCTGAAGGGGGCGTGTCGGAAAGCTTCTTAAAGAGACAGCGGCCTATTTCAAGACGTTCAGTACAGCCATTTTGAGAGAGCAATTTTATACAAGGCAGTTATTTTAATTTACTGCATATACAGACCAACAGAAGGTTACGTCATCATTGTAGTATGCTATAGACTGGTGCTGTGTGATTAAAAAAGCATAATACCCCCTCTTTAAGATAGGAAGTCTGTTTGGTATATGATTCAATAATTCAATAATTGGCATAAGCTTAGCTAATTTAGTAAATCTCGCAATACCACAAAGTCTCTCTGAAGGAAATGAGATCGTAAACATTTTCTGAACTCGTATAACTTAAGCGTAAGATCACAGTGAAACCCAAAGCTCTAATGCGAGTGGAGAGTAAATTTTGAGAAAACACGCGCAAGCTAGGCTAATGTAAACAACACAGCGGAACAGAGACATGTGTGGACAACAGAGCGTCATCCTGGAAGTTGAAAACTACCACTTTATTTGGCTCATATGGATTTATATTAAGGGCAGCAGCAGAAAGGTGAAGACGGGGAGTGGGTTAGCTGGACGCCTCTTTGTATTTTCATCCTGTATACGTCATGACAGTCACAGTAATTTTGCGGCACTACGAGGAAAAATGAATGCAGTAATCTGGCTGAACATTGCCATTTAAAACATCCTCCGTCTTCCAGATTGTGTTATACTGCTCAACAGCTTGCGTATAGCCTTACATATTGTGACTACAGCAGTTAAATGATCCTGCTGGCACCGCTCTCACTCCATTTCCTCCTCCTCCCCCTTCCTGTTTGTCTGACGCTGATCAGGCCTGATGCCATTAGCGTCGATTCCATGTGACAGCGATGAAACCAGATAATGAAAATCAATAGGACCAGCTTTCTCCCCGCCCGCTATTGTCAAGTTTTATAAATCCTCCTCTTGGCTCGCCAAACCTTACACCGCTCAGCACACGAGGCAGTTGCATAGACGGCGCAGAGGAGAAGAAATGAGTTCATGATCATTTTCTATTTTAATTTTTCTGTTTCTTAGCCTTTTTTTCCCCCCAGTGGTCTTTTTGGTTGTGTCGCACCGGTTGACGCTGATCAATTGTCCCTCGGTGTCTCTCGCTCTGTCTGGTCTGGCGCCGTCTTCGTATCGGGTAAATTGCATTTACCTGCCACGCAAATGTTTTCTGTTCTGTTAAAATGGGGAAATGAGAAGCAAGACAAATAGGAGCGGCTACAGGCCTTGCAGCCGTCCAGCAAAAAAAGAAAAGGAAAAAAAAAGTGATTTGCAATAACTGTCTATGCTTGTAGACTTTACAGTGGTTCGGGCTGAATTACTTTCATAAGATTCCTCAGACATAACACGAGGCTGAATTTGAACAGGGTTTCTACAGGCAGCAGCAAGTCACATTTAATGCTTTTTAAAGCAGTACTAAGTAACTCATGCCCCTGGAGGCCATAAGCGCCACTGCAGGTGTCGTAGCATGTTGCGTTTCTTTTACACATTAATTGTCCGTGAGAGTAAATACTACACTGACAGAAAAGACAAATAGGAAAGAGGGATATTGTACATCCAATTACACAATGGAATTTTTTTTTTCACTCAAACTTGGCTGTGAATACTGTTTAAGTGGGGTTAGCTTTGCCCGTTAGCCTGTTAGCTTCTTCTTTGTGATTCCATTAATGTGTATTGCTGCTCTAACCCGGTGCAGGGAAAGTTGTAGTTTTCTGGCCAGAGACACCAGGCAGAGATGAAAGACCCCCCAATCATCCCATTAACACTTGTGTACCCCCAGAGGGACTACGAAAGGGATGTCTAAATCCTATAACAGTGGCGCAGATGGTAGAGCGGGTCGTCTCATGATCGGAAGGTCAGGGGTTCGAATCCCGGCTCCTGCAGATGCAGACTGTCGTTGTGTCCTTGGGCAAGACACTTCACCCAATGCCTATGTGTGAGTGGTTGGTGGTGGTCGGGGGGACCGTTGGCGCAGATGTGTGCAGCCTCGCTTCTGTCAGTCTACCCCAGGGGAAACTGTGGCTACAAACATAGATTACCACCATCAGCATGGAGTGAATGAACCCCCCTCCCTTTCATGTGTGAAGCGCTTTGGGTGTGACTTGTGTCATATAAAAAGCGCTATACAAATAAGATTCCCTTCCCTCCCTCCCTATATTTTAATGCCACAATCACAAAATCTATTTCTTCAGATTTTCAAACATTCCATCAAAAACAGAGGATTGAGGGAAAATCAAAAAGCAAATTGGACACCACAAGCAACGTTTGGAGGAAAAATGTGGACACTTTCTGCCAAAACTGCAGCTGAATAACTTGACAATGCCTTGACAATACCCTAAACATATATTTAATGCCAGTTTGGAATTTCATTGATGCTTTTTAATGACTTTTACTGCCCTGCAGAAACCCTGATCCCAGACTACACGTCTTTGAAAAGGAAAAGTGTGTATTCTGGCTTACCAGGCTAGAAAACTCTCTTATTTAATGGCGAAAAGTCTTTATTTCAATCAACAGCTACTTAAAAGTTACCATACTGTTGGTAAAAAAGAAGTCAGACTTTGCAATGCCTCTTGACCTTTGTGTCCTATTGTCCATTCTTCGCTCAAATCACTTGCGACTCATTTGCCAACCTCCGGCAGAAGCTTGGGCTCTTGTGGGAGAGAAACAACTGTAGAAACCTAACAATTTGTCCGAAAGCGGTAAATGTCCATGTGGGAGGCCTAATAGCATGTTTTTTTGTTTTGTTTTTGCCACGTCCTTGGAGGCCCCTATGACTCACGAAATGATGACCACGAAATGATGACCCAGCGGTTGACGGTGATTGGGCCATTGTTGTTGCGAATTTGGCCTTGTACCCGCTCATTTCTGGTGCATTCTGAAACCCGTGGCATTACCCCTTTGACGTATTTAAAACCAATAGCAATCTGGCTGCAATTGCGAGCGGTAATAGCTAAATTGGAGGGCAATCTCTTGGCCGTCAGTGGTCGTCCTTGGAAGGAGGAAATCCATTTGTCCAAGGTTCAGCTAATAGTCGGCATGAGGTTTTTAAATAGACGCAGAGGGATGGCGTGAAAAAGTATAACATGCCAAGTCACGTTAGCTACGGCCGTATGTTTCGAGTGACGGTTCGAATTAATAACGCCAGCCCTTTAATACGGGCTTGTTAGCGGTTGTCGTTCATGCAAGAAGGCAGCGGACGGAGTTAACAAGAAGGGCGCGCAGTCGGAGAGTAAATCATGTTTCCAGACGCAATGAAAGAAATGTTGTAAACTCGGGGAAGGTGATTTATTGGATAACCGTTGGATATTTTGCTCACAAAAATGAAATTTCAAACCGAGCGGAATACAACACACGATGATTGAAAGTCTAGGAAATGTGAAGGAAATGCTTTATTGGTTATTGGAACGAAAACAGTCATTGCATAACAAGAAAATAGGGAAACGTTGTTCGGAACTTAGAGCAGTTGGCACGTGGAGCAGCGTTCGCAACACATTTAAATGATTTGAGGCGTTTTCGATCATTTTCATGGGTAGTTCAGGCCCTTCTTTTCATTTTTATTTCGTTTTTATTGGTCGATCCAAAACATCAAGAGATTTTGGTCGTAGCTTTAGTCATCATCACCGGCTTTCAATTGAGACTCTAGCTTATATTACATGCGATTGTTAATGATTTGTTTCAACTCCTGATTAGGACAAGTACATAAAACGCAGCAATTGCTAAAAAAAAGAAAGAAGCAGTACCCTTTCTCGTGCTGATACTTTTAAGACCAGGCACGGCAGGTGTAAAAATCTATTTTATACGCAGTGGTCAATCTTCGGTCTGGAGCTTGTTTTCTCCCTTGACACGTTAGAGTAAAAAATAGGCCAGACTCAACCTTAGCGATGCTTATTTTATGACATTTTGACCGCTAGCGAGCTGTAGATTTCCTGCTGCATCGTCTTTCACATGAGTATTCATTCAAAAATATTGGCATGGTTGGTATCCACGTGTAGCACAAAAGGCGACCCAGGTGACTCTGTAATCCATACATGGTCTTTGCTTTTAGTTTAGTTTAGTTTATTGTTTATTGAAACAGGGACAGTGTACAAAACCATTAGTCTTTACAAAAGAAGAGATGATTTGTACCAGATTTAGCAAAGTAGCTATTTTCCATCTGCAGTCCCTGGACAGGTGAGTACAAAAAACATTACAATCTATAAATCTAATCTACAATAAAATCACTATATAAAATACATTAGTTTTCTGTACACTTCTAGAAAAACATATAAACAATCCCTACAATTTACAATACATTCATCAATGCTGACACGATTGATGATCTAAAATATACTTTTTCAAATTTCGAGTAAAACTATTAAAGGGATACTTCGGGATTTTTGACATAGGGCCTCATTTCCTAGTTATCCAGAGTGTTGTTGATGTCTGGAGATATTTTTTTCTATGGTAAACGCTAGCCCGCATTAAAAAACAGTCTGACTCACTCCACAGGCACCTGAGGTAAATCACATATAACACCAGACTAACCATATAAATGTCTGTGTTAATAGAATAATTTTTGAAATATAACTGACCTTGTATCACATGAATTACCGCATTTTGAGGGACTATTTTCTCGCAGATCACTCCGCCGCTGCCTTAGCTTACAGCCACGAAGCTGATGCTGCTCAAATATAAGTTATTTTAAACGCAAAATGGTTAAAATTAACCTATCGACACAGACATTTATATCGTTAGTCTGGCGTTATAAGTGATTTACCTCAGGTGCACTGTGGAGTGCGTCAGACTGTTTTTTAATGCGTGCTAGCGTTTACCATAGAACTGCTTTAGCCTTGCTCTAGGCTAGCGCAACTAGACTCTTCAAATATAAGAACTGCATGAATTTAAGAAAAAAATATCTCCAGACATCAACAACACTCTGGATAACTAGGAAATGAGGCCCTATGTCAAAAATCCCGAAGTATCCCTTTAAGATCTACAGACAGTTTCAGACAGCCGTGCTTAAGGTTTTCATTCCACTCTCGCAACAAAATCTCCACTTTAGCAGATGCTACAGACGCCAAAACCTTCCAGTTTTGACTTGACAATATTTTGAAGGTTTGTTTGGAGGAATTTATATATACTATATAATGACTAAACGCTCTGAGGAAGGCTTATGCCAAAACACATTAGCGTTTACTTTATGTTGGAGCCAAATAAAGAACTATGTGAGTATCTCTGTCTGGATATATGAACTACACTCAACAAAAATATAAACGCAACACCTTGTTTCTGCTCCCATTTTTCATGAGATGGACTTAAAGATCTAAAATTCATTCCAGATACACAATATTACCATTTCTCTCAAACATTGTTCACAATCAGTCTAAGTGTGTGATAGTGAGCACTTCTGCTTTGCTGAGATAATCCATCCCACCTCACAGGTGTGCCACATCAAGATGCTGATCTGACATCATGATTAGTGCACAGGTGTACCTTATACTGCCCACAATAAAGGCCACCCTGAAATGTGCAGTTTTTTGCTTTATTGGGGGTCTGGGGACTCAGAACCAGTCAGTATCTGGTGTGACCACCATTTGCCTCATGCAGTGCAACACATCTTCTTCGCATAGAGTTGATCAGATTGTCAATTGTGGCCTGTGGAATGTTGGTCCACTCCTCTTCAATGGCTGTGCGAAGTTGCTGGATATTAGTGGGAACTGGTACACGCTGTCGTATTCGCCGGTCAAGCACATCCCAAACATGCTCAATGGGTGACATGTCCGGTGAGTATGCTGGCCATGCAAGAACTGGGACATTTTCAGCTTCCAAGAATTGTGTACAGATCCTTGCAACATGGGGCCGTGCATTATCTTGCTGAAACATGAGGTGATGTTCATGGATGTATGGCACAACAATGGGCCTCAGGATCTCATCACGGTATCTCTGTGCATTCAAAATGCCATCAATAAAATGCACCTGTGTTCTTCGTCCATAACAGATGCCTGCCCATACCATAACCCCACCACCACCATGGGCCACTCGATCCACAACATTGACATCAGCAAAGCGCTCACCCACACGACGCCACACACGCTGTCTGCCATCTGCCCTGAACAATGTAAACCGAGATTCATCCGTGAAGAGAACACCTCTCCAACGTGCCAGACGCCATCGAATGTGAGCATTTGCCTACTCAAGTCTGTTACGGCGACGAGCTGGAGTCAGGTCAAGACCCCGATGAGGACGACGAGCAGTTGAGCTTCCCTGAGACGGTTTCTGACAGTTTGTGCAGAAATTGTTTGGTTATGCAAACCAATTGTTTCAGCAGCTGTCTGAGTGGCTGGTCTCAGACGATCTTGGAGGTGAACCTGCTGGATGTGGAGGTCCTGGGCTGGTGTGGTTACACGTGGTCTGCGGTTGTGAGGCGGTTGGATGTACTGCCATATTCTCTGAAACGCCTTTGGAGACGGCTTATGGTGGAGAAATGAACATTCAATGCACGAGCAACAGATCTGGTTGACATTTCTGCTGTCAGCATGCCAAGTGCACGCTCCCTCAATGCTTGTGGCATTTTGCTGTGAGACAAAACTGCACATTTCAGGGTGGCCTTTTATTGTGGGCAGTATAAGGTACACCTGTGCACTAATCATGATGTCAGATCAGCATCTTGATGTGGCACACCTGTGAGGTGGGATGGATTATCTCAGCAAAGCAGAAGTGTCACTATCACACATTTAGACTGATTTGTGAACAATGTTTGAGAGAAATGGTAATATTGTGTATCTGGAATGAATTTTAGATCTTTAAGTCCATCTCATGAAAATGGGAGCAGAAACAAAGGTGTTGCGTTTATATTTTTGTTGAGTGTACATCGATGTGCTACACTTTGCATTTGTTCTATAATTAATGTATTTATTATTACTGTTGTTGCTACAGGGGCACTGAAATAGGTTTTCATATCATGTATCCTGCTGAGCCAATATGCTATTATTTGTCTGTGGGTGTGCCTGTGTACATGTGTTTTTATATGCACTATACTGTTTTGTCCAGACGCCAAACCTGTCAAACGCTGCAAGACATATCTACCTACGAATGAACTAAACCTGAACCTTAATGAGCTTTGAACCCATCAAATTTGAACAGATTTTTTTTCCACTTTGAAATAGCTTAATTAGAGACAACTTACATGCATACATTCAGTCCTCATATTCATGTCAGTAAAATGCAGCAAAAGTTTGAAATTGATACGTCCAAATCCTTATTTTTTTCCCGTATTCACCTGCAGCGTCTCGCTTTAATATTCATAGTAACCGATGGGTGGGTTAGAATCGTAATCTAATCACCTTTAGCGCCACCCAGCAAAATCTGCACCTTCATTACCTCAGAAAGTCTCACCTACAAAGCAGCATACATGCAGACAGACAAGACGCACTCGCACATGCACAGTTTGAATAAAACAACCAGGTGCACAGGCTTTCTGGCACCTCTGCTATTAATACACGCCTCCATTCACACAATTGGATATGAAACTTTAATATCCTGCACTTGTCTGCTTCCAAATGGATCACAGCCTTTATAAAACCTGCAATCCTTCTCCCCAACATCAAGCCCCATTTGCCGTTTAACCTCTCCCTCTTCCCTCCGCCAGCTTTTTAGGGCATGTTCTCATTTTTTTCCTTCTTTTTTGCGTGCCAGGATAATATATTCGTCATGTTAGCTCATCTTGCTGAGAGCTTTTTGACTAGCTTGTGTTAAAATCCAACAATGTACGTGCCAAGAACATTAGAAATCGACTCTGGTATTTGACACTCTTAAACATTGCAGCGGGATTACAGTAAAAAGGTTCCAGTGTAAAAAAAGAAAAAGAAAAAAAAATCAGGTCAAAAAGCCAATAAAGTTGGTTTAATCTTGGTAAAATCCTACTTTGGCTGCATTAGAGCACATATAAAACTTCTATGAGGAGAGGTTGTAATGTATCGGCCCAAGTAAATTCTGTCATGGATGAATTACTCGCCAAAAGTCACCTAAGAAACTTTGCCAGCGATTGATGATCTTCTAACAAGCTGACTATATACCCATCGAGTAGAGAGGGGTTTCCCTTGTAAAGCCTGGGACACACTGAAGGATTCTAAAATCTTTAGCGATCACATACATCAAGATATTTGACCACAACTGATAATCCCACCGACTACATGATTCTAACAAGTGCAAGACCACACACACTACTCCATTTTCTGCCAAGATTTGTGAGACCCCCAAAGGAGCCTCGCGATCGGATGTGAGGCTCGGACCATCAGGGCCCAAGAGTCTGCCAGATAATGGACCATTACAGCCTGCTATCCTTGAAGTGTATGAGAAATTAATATGACAGGGCATTGAAGTATTACATTAAGTGAAATTGCACTCGTGACTGCTCCCTAACATCTGCCCTGACCGGCCCAAAAGTACATCAGCCACCGGGAAACCCCACGATGGCCAGTCCAGCCTCGAGTGTCCAGAGAAAGCGCAGTGGCTGGGGGTTTCCTGAATGGCAGTTGCCACGGCAGTTGCCTTGGTGTAAGCATCATTAATAAATCTCAACTTGGGAGCTAAGCAAGCTGTGTGGATCCTTCTTGTTTCTTTGTATTTTCCCTCGGTCCGGCATGCTTTTTAAGTTTTTTTGGGATGTGTGAGTCTTCCTCCTTTACATCAGTTGCCACTGTAGCGCCACTCAAATCGCAAGCATCCATCCTTCCATCCATTTTCTTCCACTTTATTAGGGGCCGGGTCGTGCAGGCAGCACCTCCTCCAGCTGTTCTGGGGGACCCCGAGGCGACACCAGGCCAGCTCAGAGACATAGTCCCACCAGCGTGTCCTGGGCCTTCCACGAGGCCTCCTCCAAATAGGACATGCATTGAACATCTCCCGAGGGAGGCAGCCAGGAGGCATCTGGAAAAGATGCCCTAGCCACCTCAGCTGGCTCCTTTCGATGTGAAGGAGCAGGGACTCTACTCCGAACTCCTCCCGGGTAACTGAGCTCCTCACCCGATCTTGAAGGGTGCGCCCAGCCACCCTGCGAAGAAAACTCATTTCAGCCGCTTGTATCCGCGATCTTGTCCTTTCGGTCATTACCCAAATCTGATGACCATAGGTGAGGGTGGGAACGTAGATCGATCAGTAAAGCGAGAGCTTTGCCCCCTGACTCAGCTCCCTCTTCACCACAACAGTCCGATACAGCGATCGCATCACTGCTGCCGCTGCACCAATCCGTCTATCGATCTCACGCTCCATCCGTCCCTCACTCTTGAACATGACCCCGAGATACTTGAACTCCTCCACTTGAAGCAAGGACTCCCCACCGACCTGAAGAGGGAAGCCACCTTTTTCCGCTGGAGAACCATGGCCTCGCAATCGCAAGCAAGTCTAAGTAAATATCAAACATGTTTGTTATTTACAAATTGAGGTTTTGGAGTCTCAGACATATACTTGTAAAACTGTTGCAGCAACACTAGACATTTGAGGAGCACCATGACTAACTCTCAAATCTGGCTCAGAATTGTCCTAGAAATCCTCCCGTGTGTCTCCAGCTTTAGTTAGCTGCATTAATTCTAAGGGCTCTTTCATTATTTTGTGTTTGGTTGGGACTTCTGGACATCCTATTTGGTTTGGTCCTAAGTCTGAGATATGAACGCTCCGGCAGACCTTGGTTCTGACCAAACTGTATGCACAGAAATGGTTTCAGTCCATTTCTGGTTCCGTATTACATGAAGCAAAGATCTGGACTATCGGATCAAGTACAGGAAGTGACACGCCTTAAAACAGGCACAAACAACCATAACCCATTGGAGAGAGACAGTCGAACCAAGCCCTGGCATATGTGACCGTAGGGACACATGTCGGTTTTGGGGCATTTTGAGTTATTCACAGATCATGAAAGCGTACTGTCCAAGCTTTCCAACGATGTGTAACACATGGAAATCTGATCATATTTGGACCATTTTGTGGCCATTTCAATTTAGGTCTTTAGCGAATGTATCTTATGTGTGTGCATTCATTAGGTTGGAATAGGTCAATATTTGATGTTAAAGTCAATAAACGTTCTTCACCTTTTCCTCCGTGTTCATGAGGCACGCTCAAGTTGTCATGCTGACGGTCAAAGCAGCTCCAAGGAAAGTGTGGTAGGACGTTCGGGAAAAGCTGTGACGCAAAAGTGGCCAACCAAAATGTATATGAAGACTCGTTAACTTCCTCTGACCTTAGAGTAGACTTTCAGGGATCAACCCCTAAAAGCTACTCTCAAAATACTATATTTGAACAGCCTCTATTAAACAGTAATGAATATTGGTACCAAATCCATTTACAATGACTTAGTTTCACAAAAATGGCCTCTGTCAAACCGCTTTCATCCATCACTTGTCCTCGGCTAAAATCCTGACCACAAGGCTCACATCGCAACACGTAAACAACCCAGTACAGGTGACGGATTAGTAACTTTTATCCCTGATGGAAAACTCCTGTACGACCTCACTGACAGCTTACACAAACATTGAGGCATTAGCTTTTCTCGTTCTTGGATACGAGCATTGCATTGAGCTGTAAATATGCCATTAATATTTATTAGAACCTGTTAGCATCTCGTCGTGGCAAATATTTAGACAAATGCCGGAGTAAACGCAAAGACCCCTGCGCCATTGTTGTCTACATGAGGGAGAGCATTGTGAATAAAAAAAAACAGAATTTTTCTCTGCGCAGCCAGCAGAATAGTCTCTATGAGCTCTAGCGGGATGTCAATATGTTGTTCTGGGATAGCTTCAATTCCTCCCTTCCAAAATAGGCGCTAGGTCAATGTTGAGGCGAGCTGAGCATGCGCAAACACAAGAGAGAGTCAGGAAGTTGGGACTTTTAACATCAGTCAAACATCTCAAATCTCACTCCAAAAGCATTGTAAAGTAGAATTGAAAAACCTAATCAAGGTGGCGGAAAAGAGGAATGTTGAGCTTGAGCTTGTTGGTTAGCCGCTTGCTTAAGTCACTTTGAATGTCAGTATCACACAGTCACTCATTTAAATCACTATGTATCATATTAGGTCATGCTGTACAGCCATACCATCTCTGTACTGTAGTCTTTACTTTGATATCTTAATAAATAGATGGCCTAATGCTAACGCGGCTAGTGCCAACGTGTATTTTACACGCGAAAACCATCATTATTGCAGGGAAAGAATTACCTTTTCAGTGCTTCCACGTAGAATCGAGTCCAACAGTCAACGGCTGTAATGGGGAGAGATAAAATTAATTTGTTGACGCATTATGCAGTAGTCATGTGCTCTCGGTGCGAACCAGGCCTTCAAAGTAAAGGAATAGAACTAGGAAGCCCTTTAGATGTCAATAGGACTCGTATATGTGTCCATCACTGTGAGGGTTATGACACTGTATCTGCATCTGCTTGCTGTGGTGCTTAAAATGCTGGGAAATACAGTCCCGATCAAAAGTTTAAGACCAGTTGAAAAATGGTAAAAGTTCACATTGTGCATGTTTGGCTCTTAACAAAGTTCCAAGTAGAACTGCAATATGCAACAAGAAGAAATGGGATTGAGACAGAAAAATTGAGTTAACTTTTTATTGAAAACAAGAAATAAACGACATCCTCATGGCAAAGGCAAAAAAACATTCTCATAGTGTGTTTGGGTTGATGAGCTGCATAAGCAGGGCTTCTCACAGTGCGCCATCGCTGCTGAGGTGGGACGCAGTATGACAGTAATTTTAAATTTCTTAAAAGATCCTTAGGGTCATGAAACAAGAAAGTCAAATGTTACCTTTAGGAGTCATTTAAAAGTGTGGCTGAGGGACACACAAACATGTAATCATGTTTAGTTAATGATGATAGTTACAAAAGGGGATGCAATTATCAGTGTCATACGGGCTGTGCAATGGGAGTCGGTATGGCATGGGTTATACAATGGGGGTTAGTGTAATGCGGGTCAATGAAATATAGAATGGTGCAATGTAGGACAGTGCAATATAGAATGGTGCAATATGGGTCAATGCAATATAGAATGGTGCAATATGGGTCAGTGCAATATAGAATGGTGCAATATGGGTCAGTGCAATATTAGGTCTGTCAGGGTATGTGCAATATTGGGGTTTGTGCAATACAGTCGATGCTTTTCCGTTACTGTTTTCTATATTGTCCTTTGCTTTTCACTCTTTTTATTGCTTGTTCTAACAAGTGACCACTGTACTCGTCCTTGTCTCTCTGTACATAGTCTGTATATAGTGTCTATGTATGTTTTTACTAACTTATGCTTAACATCAACCTGCCAGGGGGTCTGCAGATGGAAATTAGCCTAAGGCTATAATCTGGCATATTTACATTTGTGAAAATGTTCATTAATATGTATTGTCCCTCCTTTTTAAATAAATAAATAATTCCCAAAATGACCCCTGCACTGAGCTGGAGGATCCGTCAAGACTCTGGGCAATGCTCAACCCAAATTAAGGCCGATACCGGAACCGACTGCAGCCTAATAATGGCGGTTTTACTGCGTCACATCTCAGCAGTGATAGCGCGCTGCGAGAGGCCCTGCTTATGCAGCTCAACAACCCGACCATGTTCAAAACATTGCAAAACGTTTTTTTTTTTTCCCGTCTTTGCCATCAGGACATGAATCTACATTTTGGCCTTTTAAAGGCACATGGTCCTAAACATTTGATCAGCTGCAAAACAGCCTAATTTCGTTTATGTGTTGTTTTTAATCAAAGTGTTGCTCAGTTTTGTCTCACTCCCATTTCTCCTTGTTGCTATTAAAGTTCTACTTGGGACCTTGTTAAGATCTAATCATGCAAAATGTGATTTTGTGCCATTTTTCAACTAGTGTTAAACTTTTGGTCGGACTGTATGTTAAAATATTAACATAGAGATGAGGACCACAAAAGTAACAAAGTACTTTTCGCCTTAATCATGTGAGTATGAGAATTTCTCTATGCTAAGATGTAGCCAGGCCTAGCACTTGGCAAAAGTCGTTCATTGAGTGAGATGCATATGTTGCAAATTATTCTACGAAACAGACTCAACGCATACTGTACCTTATGACTTGCTTAAGAAAAAGTTCAATTTCTCCAAGAACTCAAATCCTTGCTGCCTTCGCCAAAGACTAAACAGTTTAATTTAGTATTTAGAATCAAATTGACAGTCTCTCCAAATATTTGCCAGCTTAAGAGAAACACATTGAATTGTAATAACCCCATTTGAGTAATTATCACACGCAAAATCCTGTTTTCCAAATGATCAGTCTTTCCAAGTCAAGGTCTGGCCCTTTTGCAACTGCCTCAAAAGCCTTTCTTTTAACAGAGCTGCGGTGCCGGCATCACCTCGGGTTGGTCCTGACATGCCTGAAATATCATTGTCCAAAGTTTGCAGCCGTGCGATCGATGGAAACTGTCTCTCGTCAATGTCTCTGTCTGGTTTTATTACAGCGGCCTTTCCTTCCAACCACAAATCAGAAAAAAAGAGACATTTGCTCCTATTATTTTCATACGAAGTGTTAAAGTCTGCCGGAAAACAGATCTGCGCTGACCCGGAGCCCTTGGCTGCGAGCTCTGTGGTCAGTATTCCGTTAAGTGTTGCTGGTTTCGGAGTTTGCTTAAGGTCGGAGAGAAAATTTGACGATAGTTTGCAAAAATATAGAATTTTGCGTTGTCTTTTCTAGTCCGAGCACCCAACGTCATACCAGTGGGACTGTTTTTGTTTTTTCAATAATGGTGATAAGACATACAAATCAAATATAAATACCTGTTTTCAACCTATTAGAGTTCAGACTACTGCATCCTAAACACAATAGTATGTAATAGTTCCCGACCTTTTTTGTCCAACGTAATCCTTGAAGCTTTAAATTATACTCCGAATAGCCCCTAACTTGAGGATCCTGCCAAAATTGTAACAAAGTGAGCAACTACACAGATTATTCAGTACTCTGTAACAAACTCTCCTTTTAAAGTATTATTGACAATAATATGCCCGTGCTACTGATTGGGAAACAGTGCTCTTGTGTTTTCCACCACAGACAAACATTCTCAATATGTAAAGTGTACATTGACATTTTTGTGTTAAAGACATTTCACCTCTTACCCAAAGACTGTAAATAGGGAATGGACTAAGTGAGAGTGGCTTCCCTCATAGCTAACTGAAGCTCATTCATGCTAGCAGTTAGGCTGGGAAAGTCCATTACAGCAGTGGTTCCCAACATTTGTTTGTCTTGCGGACCCCTTGGACCTTTCAGTGGTAGTCCGTGTACCCCCTACCTCCAAGGGCGTTGCGGTTTATTTAGACAGCAATCACTTAAAAGCGCTATTTGTAAGTAAAAAGACAATGTTGCGTCCAAAATAAACCTAAAATTCTCACAAGACAATAGCCTGGCTAACGCCAGACTGCTGTGTGCGCTCGAATCCTTTCGAACTTCACAACAGTCTGGGGACCATGGCCGACATTTTTCCATGGATTTGGGCACCAATCACAGAACGAGGAGGGACGGTAAGACGATGACGCGCTATTTGACATAAAGCTTGTAGTTTGTTTAGGGATAAAAAAATAAAAAATATTTACGGATCCAACATGACAGCAGCAGACGCGATGCCATCTTTCGATCAAGCTTTAGAACGTGTTCTAAATAGTTTAGCTCAAAAGTTTACAGCAGGTACGTCATACGTCATCTGATACCATGATACGATTGGCTATGGCTACGTGCAGACGCATGAGAGACATTCATAGCGCCCAATAAACGGCTATGGACAATCGTAAACCACACCTCTCCTACGAGAAAATGAATTGGTGGTCCCCAGACTAAATATCACTTGTGATTTAGTCTGGCGTTAGCCAGGCTAACAAGACAACACAATTTTACTGCAAAATATAGCTTTTCCTATAAAACATATTGTTTAGTTGTGGGCGACAGTGGCACAGTTGGTGGAGCGGGTCGTCTCATGATCGGAAGGTCGGAGTCCCAGCTCCTGAAGATGCACACTGTCATTGTGTCCTTGGGCAAGACACTTCACCCACGTTGCCTCCAGTGTCTGCGTACATTGGTGTATGAATTAGAGTGTGAATGGGTGACTGGTTCCTTGCTGTAAAGCTCTTTGGGCCTGATGAAGGTCTCCCTTTTCAATCTGAAGTATCCCTTCCATGTATCCCCTGCTAGGTCCTTAAATACCCCGAGGTTGGGAAACACTGCATTACAGCAAGGAACTTACGAAGCCTGATCCCATTTAGGCTTCAGGAAGAAAGAAGCCATAATTAGTCCATTCTTAATTTACGGTCTTTGCTCTCACTCATAATCAGAAGCCTAGCTGTATACTAGTAGAGAGGGGTTACCTTGTTATTAGTTCTAAACATCTTTCTTTAAAAAAAAGCTACATTTATCTTGTTCCAACTATTGTTTCAGTGTTTATATGAACCCTATCTGCCTGTTGTTGTTTATATGGTTTGGCTACATCTTTTCAACGGACGATATATGGTGTTCAACTTTGTAACAGGACTGCTTTCTACGGTTTTATAACTCGCAAATGTGTTGTGCGTCTTTACCAACAACTCTTAAGCTGCCATTTCTTTGAAGCGCCTCGTTGCTGCGAATCAGTGGAATTGCTTCCGAAACTGCTAAGATTACACAAATAAAACACCTCAGAGTGAGCACAATTCAATGTCATTTTTATGTGCTTGGCTCGTCAGGTTTACATTTTAGGCATTCAACTTTATTGTTTTTTTGTTTTCGCCAGTGAGCAGACAGGAGATGAATGCTTGCGGTTTCCGAGACGTGACAGAAGAGCTTACTCACTTTTGATGCGATTGCTTTAGTGAGGAACAGAAACGTATTCCCAGCATTGTTTTAAGACGTTCCCCATTTCATATCGTCCACCGCCATCTGGGCCTTTCGTGAAAACCATGTGATGGACAGTGACTTTGTTCTTCCTATCTGCAGTGATCAGGGTCGTGGTTGCAATATCCACAAAATCAGACCCGAAACCACATTTGCATGAGCTTGATTCCATTCATGCTTTATCTGAGTCAAATCGATCGTCCCTGTTGTCCTTAACTCCATTGTCTTTCATGTAGAGGGTATGCAGCGTTCCAAAGTCTGAAAACCATAATCACATGGGAAAGTGTCTTCCAAAGGTCCGAGCCAAACTACATTATGTCCATCATCGACAAGTGAGCAGGTTTTTTTTTCTTCTTCTAAATGGTACGTGAATGTTTCAAATCAGTGGTGGAGGAGTTACAAGTAAAGCAGAAAAATCAAGGCTGTTGGACCAAAGACCTTCATACTGCCAGCCAGATATGTGCGTACCACATTCAGATTTTATACAAAGCAGTCTGGTAGCCTATGAACTAGTGAAGTGGCAATTTTACTTTAAAAAAAGAAGAAAAAGTTGCAATTTTCATGTTCTAACAGATGGTATGAAACACTCGATGTTCCAGACTGTGTGAATATTATAACAAAAAGAAAAAAATAATACTCATTGGGCTTCTGTTGCTTTGCTGTGACATCATCTGCACACATTTTCACATAACCGACATAAGAAGAGGCAGAGTTTCATATTCTTTCCAGGTAGGGAATTGGGCCAAAAGTGGCAAGCAACAAATCCTGTGTCTAGTTTGTTTGCTACAGCATTTCTCCAAACACCTCCAAAGGTGGTACAGAATGACCGAGCCTAGATCCTGGAAGACTTCCAGATACAGACGGACAGAATGGTAATGGCGAACCTGGCGAATCACAGACATAGCAATACCAAGCGACTTCAAATCAGGAAAAAGGAACACGAGAAACTAGAGGCAAGGCAAGGCAAGGCAATTTTATTTATACCGCGCATTTCATACACAAGGCAACTCAATGCGCCTAGAGAAATACAGGGCTCAGAGAAGAGCTAGAGAAGGCCTGGAGAGTGAAGGCATCAGTAGTGCCCGTGGTCATTGGGGCACTCGGGGCAGTGACCCCCAAACTGGAGGAGTGGCTCCAGCAGATCCTAGGAAATACATCAGACATCTCGGTCCAGAAAAGTGCACTTCTAGGAACAGCAAAGATACTGCGCAGAACCCTCAAGCTCCCAGGCCTCTGGTAGAGGACCCGAGCTTGGAGGAAAAAGAGAAAGCGAGGAAGGAAGTGAGGACGTGTTTTATTTATTTATATATATATATATATATATATATATAATGTTTTATTTTTTTATTCAATGACCAATGAAAATGTGTAATGTGCCGCTCAAATCCTGTATTGCTCAGAACAAACTTTATAACTAAAACTTTGATTACCTGTAAACAGAGCGGTTTGCCTATTGATTTGGCAGAACATGGCGCTGATTTGTATTTGACTTTAATTCAAAAAGTTTTCACTTGTGTGGCCTGCTCCTTTGTCGGGCTGATTCTTCTGTTAGTTCGGTGGAGTTTTGGGTACAATTGATCCGGCTCTTTTCATAATTCAGATCCAATTCAAACCGTTCACCTTAAAGAGCCGTTCAAAAGAGCCGGTTGGGCATGAACATCAAATTACTACAGACACCATGTCTTTATAGTGTAATGGAAAAGCATTTAGTCTTGCTGGTCATGCTAGCATGGTGGCACAGTGGTTAGCGCTTACACCTCACAAAAGCCCTCAGGTTTGAGGTACCACACAGGCTGTACAGTTAAAACAGTGGTGGTACTTGATTTCCATCCATCCATCCATCCATTTTCTTCCACTTATCCGTTGCCGGGTCGTGGGGGCAGCCGCCGGAGCTGCCCAAATCACATAGCACCAGCCCCCCATGGCTCCTTCTGTAGGTGGTGGGTCCACGGAAGGACGGCCTCACGGTTCAAACCGGGCCTGTTGGTCTCTCCTAGGGGGCTACCAGTGTTGGCAGACACTGGAGGCAATGTGGGTGAAGTGCCTTGCCCAAGGACACAACGACAATGTGCACAGTCAGGAGGCGGGATTCGAACCCACGACCTTCCGATCATGAGACGACCCGCCCTACCATCTGCGCCACTGTCGCCTCCTGAACAAATATTCCCATTGTACAACTGGATGCACAACACCCCCTCTCTCCCTTCACCCCTCTGTCAGCGCAGTATTCACTCTCCAAGACACTCAATAAGTTAAAAAATCGCAACCCGCTAAGACACCTGCAGTTGCGCCCATGGCCTCCAGGGGCAAGAGCCACCCAGCACCGCTCCAACTGCCTAATATACTAAATGACCAGGCTATTCCATTATTGGATTATTTACTTCCCTGATGCCGCAAACCTCAATTGATGTCAACATGAACGTCAATTGCAAGTAAAAAGTAAGTCTGACCATGCCCAAACGGTCGTTCAGTATTGGTAGGTTGTCAGTGGTACTTGTGGTACTTGATTTCATTACCTTAAAAAAGTACAAATACAACTGGTCAACTTTTACTCCAATCAAAGTACGCAAACCCGGGAGGTGACAGGTGCGTAGAAGGCTGGGTAACTACAATCAAAGTAAAAATTGCCTACTTGAATATTTTCTTAAGTGGAAGTACGAATGCTGTAGAAAATACTTGTGTATTCAAAGTAGAAAGTATATAAATTTAAATAAGTGTTATGAAAAATTACTTTTTGCACCTTCAAAAACCCGGCCAAATTACGGCAGCACGACGGGAACACACCTTCTTCGTTGTTGTTGTCAGTAAGTGGCATTTGACAGTACATCTGCACAGCGCCACCTACTGTTCTGGAGTGTGCATTGCTAGGCTTTAACAATGAACAAAACCCATGGACAAATTTACATTTTTACTTTGGAGCCTTTATACGATTGTAGTGGGGTAGAAAGTATTATATGTATCATTGTAGTGGGGTAAAAGTAATTATAACACTGCTCAAAGTACAGATCCTCAAAACTCCACTTACTCGTTAAAAATATGATTTGCATGCGTAGAATAATTTTTTAATATGTACACAGCTGTTCAAACAATATATTTTGGTAGGAAAGTCGACCATCAATATTTACCATACAGGAAGAGTGTTTTCATAACTTGTTATTCTCTGGGTAATGGACCAAGTTGCCAAAATGCAAAACATACTTGGGAGCTAATGATGTGGCTGATGTTTTGATGCCTTGAGATGACAGGGCAAAAGCATGCCCGACAGCGAGCTAAGACGTCTCAATTTTGTTGTTTTGGGCGATCCATTGGACAAGAATCCTAAAATAGTGCGTTTTAGCAAGCCCCGTATTTTTCTGCGCCGCACCACATAGTGATTTGTTAAGCTGGTGTTCAAATGAAGCCTCCGGAGGTTGGTCGGACACAGTTGACGAGGCGGTCTTGAACGGCAACAGCAGGGACTCAATTTGGAGACTCGGCTCGACACGCTCTGTGCAGCCGTCGGACTGTCGAGCCGCCCCGAGCCGCTGGGCCGAATCATCACCGCAGAAACGGGGGGAGCGGGCGCGGGGGGTAGACATCTGTGGACTGCTGCTGTCCACGCGCTCACTTTAGATCCATGGCTTACTGTTCGAAAAAGAAAAAGTTTTTGGAATAAGAGCGCTGGCATCATCTTCAGTCTAGTCGGCATCTTTAGGCACACCCACAAAACCTCCGTGGGGGAAAAACAAACGCCTTACTTTTTAATGAAGGAGAACAGCTCTATCACCTTCAGCTCTACTTGCCGAATAATAGTAAGTATATTTTTTTCCAGATACAGAAATGTAAATGGGGGTCATTTACCGACCGTTTGCTAGAGTGCAAAACAAGTAACACGTGCAGAATAGCATTAGCAGTTGAGTCATTGATTCATTTTTTTTTACTCACACAGCATTCAAATTTACATATCAGGTTGGGGGGGGGGGCCTAAAGCCATAGAAATACAAAGGTGAATAGGCGTACGATCACAACGTATGCAGACAGTTAAGCAAGTCGGCTAGTCTGTGAAAGTTTTCAGCGTTCGTTAGCCTGCTCAATGTGTTTTTCCTATAGTCGTTAGCATTTAGCGATGAAACATGGTAAATGATGTACGATCCAGACATTTTCTGCTGTGGTCAAGCCATGGACCACATTTGTGTGATGTCAAAGCCTAGTTAGAAATCATTAATGAATGTACAGACCTTCTGAGGTTCAGATAAGAATTAGCGTATAAAAGTGGCCGCTGAGCTAAATGCTAAATCATATACCGTTACATTTTGGCTTTTGGTGGGGTCAGGTACATATCCAACGGCCACTAAACATCATCTTACAATAAGTTAATGATAGGGAAACCACAGAAATGATATAAATGCCATGAAATGGACATGTTATAGATTGCCATATTTTTATATAGGGCCTGGCTTTACCATTCATTTGGGGGTCAGCCCTATGTTCCCCGGTACCTATGTTCCCCCACCGGTATTGATTAAGATTAGGCACCAGCCCACTATCCTTAAGGTTAGTGGCTAGGGCAGGTTCAGGGTTAAGCTGCTTGATATATGTATGACGTTTCACTCTCATGACTTGTGATTGGTTGAAGTACCAACTCACCTATGAAAAAAAAAATTGCACCCGGGGAACATAGGACCCGGGGAACATAGGTACGCGCCCTTTATTTGTATGGGAATAGCTAACATCAACGCATTTGTAGGAACAGGCTAAGAAAATGGTGTTTCTGTGATTTCTATGCGTAAAACAATATTACATGTGATGTCTAATGGTAAATCAGGTGCAACATGTCCGTAAATAGGTACCATACGCTAGATTCTGATCTCCATTCTTTTGTTAAACAAACTATGTCACACACAAAAAAAACAACAACCTTGCCATACCGTAGTATGTCCTTCTCATGTTATCCTAAAATGTTTATCTCTGCATCTTCCGTGACTTTGATTTATTTTGGGCGCCTGCCGAAACCCAATGCGTATGGGTAATCACATCTGTGCCGCTGCCCGTCGCGAAGTTGCACAGCTCCCCTCCCCCCACCCACCCCCACCCCCACCCCCGGCGGGACGGCCTCTCCTCTCTTTAGTGTCATTCCCACTTCTCCACTCACTCTTCCACCATCATCGCGCCTCTCCTGGGCCCTCAGCGCAGGACCTCTACCCCATCCATCTGACCGTCCCGTTCTCGTTCCACTCCACACCCCCTCGGAGGGCCACTCGTACCCCACTTACCTTTTTATTACGCTCTCTTCAACTCTCCCACCTCTGCCGCACTTTACCTTGTGGCCCAGATTCTGTTTGACTCTCTTTCCTCGCCGCATGTGGCTCTATTGTGGCCTATGGCTGTGTTTATTTGTCCCTCGGTGCCCGAATGTCCTCTTCACACCTCTCTCTATCTAGCCTGACATACTTCACAACAGCTGAGCAGCGGGCGACGTTCCAGAAGAGAGGGCGATGGGAAAGTATTTCAGTTCGTCGGGCAAGATGAAGTAGAAATGAAAAATAAGTTTGTGTTTCCATATAAGAACTTGTTCAAATCAAATATTGTTTTGCAGATAAACTGATTAATAGTTGATTTATTCACAAACTCACAAACATTTTTACATGTTGTAGAAGTTGTTTTCTTTCGTTTTGGTGCTCAAGATGTTAATCCAATCAGAAAGCTGACAGAAATTGCTAGGAAACACACACACAAAAGCAACTCACTCAATATTCATTCAACAGTTTACCATCTTTTGTGTGTCACTTAAGAATGAGGGCCATTTTTCCCCAATACTTGACGCACTTAAACCTTTTCAATGTAGAATGATATCGCATTTTTTCCATTGTTGGAAAAAACCCGACCACAATCCTGATCCAATTGTTAAGGTACTCTTCTCTATTTCAGAGACTGGAGGTTCTTCATCCTACAGTAAATTACTTTAGATTCATGTTTCTGAATAATCCAGAATACTGAAACAGTCCATCAGCAGTCCACTCATCCATGTTTTCACAACAAACCTTTTACCCTTTATATAAGTTCGAACATTTTTTGTTTTGCTGAGGAGAGCCCAGATATAGATATTAGTCTTTCTGTATTATAGTGGCACTGGCAACACCTCTAATCCCCCTTGTAACGCTACCGGCAAAGTTTATGAAAGAGAAAAAGTTTTATCATAACTGGAATCATTGCCTGTAAACTTGTGAGAATGCTAAATATGCTTGGAATTAAGGATGCAGTTTCACAGCTCGCAAAAGAATAATTTGATGCTGTGAGATGCCTGAAGATGCCCGAGAGGTAGAAACAGAATCTCAACCCATTGAACTCGTACCATTCCAGAATAAACATCTTTCACAGTCATTAGATGTTAAATACTGTAGCAGTAATACACGTCTGCTAGACTCCCGACTTATGCGGTGGCTAACTTAGTAGCACGTTTGCCTCACAGTGAGATCGTCACAGTTTTGATTCTCAGGTAATGCTAGGTCTTTGAGTGCCAACTTTCTCTTTGTTTCCATCAAACTGTATGTGAGTGAGGCTATTTATCCCACTAGGCACTCTTGGCCATAAACCACACTCATGATCTGAAAGAGAGAGTGCTGCAATAGGGAATGCAAGTGATGTGAGACAACAGAGGCCAAATGATTGTCAAATTTGAGTCTACTTCCTGGAGGATTCATTTATTGTGCATGAATTGGGTTGAGGGGATATACCAGAGCACACGAGGAAACCCATCCAGACACGGCGAGAACATGCAATATTACAGAAAGGCCCGCATGGTCCGGAAATTAGACCTGTGATCTTCTCGCTGTGTGAGGCAAATGTGCTAACGGCTAAACCACTATGCCGCTATTGTAAACTTCCTCCAAATGCTAAACCCGGCGCTAGCTATGGCATACAATTAGTATTACTTTGTGACTCCAACCTATAGACTGTAGAACAGCAATGGACTAAGTGAGTGTGGCTTCCCCATATAGCGTTCAGCGCGGGCTAACTGAAGCGTGTTCATGCTAGCAATTTGGCTGGGCTTTTGGAGCCAGCTCCGAGCGAGTGTTAAGTCAAACACTTGGAGGTATGAATGACAAGCCTGTGTTCAATAATGACCTAAAGAGGCAAAACCGTTTCAATGGAAAGTCCATTACAGCAAGGAACTTCCGGAGCCTGCCCCCATTTCCTATTAGGCTTCAGCAGTTGATACCAATGCTACGGGCTATGCTCCTGCCATGTGTGCGGTGGCAGGTGAAGGGTCTGATGGCGGGAGAGCAGCTAATGTGGCGAGTAATGTAGCAATATGCAGGCAATCCATTTAAGGCGAGACACTGCAGGTGAATAGGGGAGAAAAAAATATAGATATCAATTTGAAACTTTTGCTGAACATTACTGATATGAATATGAGAAAAAAATGTATTTCATTTTATGTTTTCATATAAAAATAAGGTATTTTGTGAATGAAAATTGCCAATATTTTCAGTGACGAAATCTAAAAAACTAATCATGAGTGAAACAATTTGTAAAAACTCAAATTCCGCCTTGTGTTTTTTTGGGTTCAAAGCTGAATAAATCAGGCTTGGAATTAGATATTGAAAAATCTGGTTAAGCCCAAGACTGGAAAGGTTGGAGTCCGTAGGAGCGACTATAAGGGCTCACGAGTTGCACGAGTGAAGCAAAAACCTCATTTAGAGAAAACCTGCCCTAAAGGTTTGTACCGGGACAAAAACATCATAAAATAAGCATCGTATGGGGTAAGTTTTGTCATTTTCATACTCTGATATGAAAACTAAGATGTAAAGGGAGGAAATTAGCTAAAAATGTCCACTTCGACCACTGCGTGAAAAATCAATACTTTCACCTGCCGTGTCTCGCTTTAACTTACTGGAGCTTTAACAAACAAATTGTGTCAGGGAAAGGGTGCCAAGATGCAGCTCTGCAGTTGCCTATCTCCTGACAAGCCGCCATGCACAGCAGCATTGGTGGATGGATCAAATGCAGTGATTACCTACAGCACAAATGAAGTCTATATTTTAACTTTAACTTACTTTCCAGTCCTAGATCCCCAAAAGTCTTCCTTGCCCTTGAAATCAAGGTCAAAGCCATTGCCTTGTTCTTATCTCTGGGTGTTCCGTTGCTTATTCTTCCAAAATACATCTCTCCACAGCCTCACTAAAGCCCTCTACTAAGAACAACTCCCGCCTTAAAAGGACCACCGTGATGTTTTCATAGGCTCACAGCTGCCACTCGGAAAACCTCATGCAGAACTGAAACAACATTCCAGATTTCATCCAATCCAAAGGTTTAGGGCTAGGAGACACAAACCAGATCTTACACATTGCCTGGCTCGCTCCTAGCACTTCACACGTTGTGGTCCGTCACAGAAGACAGCACTACTTTTATTCTTATTTGAAGAGAGGGCCCTGAAATATTGCATGCGTCTTCGCGGACAGCCCTTTTCTGTTTTTCCCCCTCCGCGGCAGAGAGAAACGACTGCTCGCTCTAGACAATATGATGGATGTATTGGAGGGAAATATAAGATGAGACTCATTAAAATGTGTGACGGCAGGGCCACCCCATTCCCCAGACGCAGCACATCTCCACAGCGCGCCGGAGGAGATGGAGAAATAGGAAAAGCAACACAACAAAGACTTTTCGGCGGAAGGGAGAGAAGACAGAAAACAGAAGGGCAGGTGAGGTCAGACGCCTCGGCAACATTTCCAAGACAATGCAGTCCCGGAATTGAATTCATGAGAGGGGGAGCTGAATATGCAATGTGTGACGCCGAAGCTGTGATCAAAGGCAATGGGTTTAAGCTTGCTGCTCATCAGAGTGGCTGTAACTTATTTGGATTTCAGGCCGACATCCAGTGGAAAACAAACAAAGACAAGGTTATTGAGGTTAAGTTATGCAAGTTCAAGTTCAATTGTAATAGAGTGCTTTCATCAACTGAGCCACGTCTGCTTTTGGAGGTTTTGCGGGTCATTCTTCATTGTACTTCCACCCTGTCTATCCTGTATTTCGAATGATCTCGATTGCAACCGTGCCGAGGGCCCTGAGCATGAGAAAATCCTCAGTCTCGCATGTTTCCACGTACCTTGGAATATGCGTTAGTCAGTCAGCACAATCCTCCTCGGATCCCCTGACCTCTCAAGTCTGTCCAAACCCAACCTGATGAACGACCAAACACCCTAATCACCATAGCTGGACCCGTTTCCCAGAGCGAGAAAGCTAAGGAGCGTGTCTGCTTCCGTGACCACAAGGTTTGGGTGGAGCAACTATTTCACTCAAGCGAAAACCCCATCCAGATTGTTTTCTCGTTTGTTTTTAGTGTAGAACAATGATTCTCAAACGGTCCAATGTCTTATGAGGGTGGCACTTTGCGTGAAACCAAGAGAATCGTTGGTGCGTCAGATTCAGACACATTTTTGGCCAAATTGTTATTTTTGTGATACCAGCGCAAAACAAGACATACATGTAATCCCTAGGACCACAGTTCTTTTTAGGTAGAGTGTTTCCCAACTAGGGGTACGGAGACCCCTGGAGGTACCTGAGCGCATAGTTGGGGAACTTGGAATAGCCTCAGATGTAAAAAAAGAAAAATCTGAGTGGTACTTTCAAAGGAAAGTTACTTTTAATGTTGGATTTCAGTAAAAGGTTTAATTTTGAGAGTAAGTCTGCCAAATACTAGGGCTGGGACGATTCACTTTCGTCACGATGCGATACGTATCGCGATACTAAGGGGCCGATCCCATATGTATTGCGATACAGTAAGTAATTATAAGTCATATGTTAACCTTAAAATGTGTAAAAAGTCATGTGTCGAAAGTTTATAAACCAAATGCCATTACTGGAAAACAAAGGAGTGATGATAAAAAATGCCTCCAAAAGTATTGAAATTATTACAATACTTAAGTATCAAGTATCGATACTTGATATTGCAGAACAAAGCATTGCGATTCGATCCAGTATTTTGTCCCAGCCCTACTAAATACTTAATAATTTGAGTTTAGTTGATCACTTTGTAAGAAATATTGGCAGGGTCCTGGAGGTTTAGGGTAATCGGAGTGTAAATTATCGAGTCAAGGGGTACTTGACAAAAAGGTTGGGAACCACTGGAGTATACCATTGACCAGTGGTTCCCAAACTGGGGCCCAATGCCCCAGGGAGGCTCTTGGAACTGCAGGGAGGTCCAGAGCTTTGTCTAGTCAGAGGTCATAAGTGATGTTATTAGAGCAAATTAAAGTAAAAATATTTTTATTTGGGGGTCTGCTTCATTGAAACGACTGCAACACACACACGTACTAGTGATAGGGTTATAATAAAAATATATATTCATTAAAAAAAAAATGCTGAAATTATGAGAATAAATAAAAGCATTTATTGTGTCTAGTAGTTTGACCTTTTTCTAAATTGTATAGGTAAATACATATGTTTTAACCCTACACTGAATTGTTTTTGTGGTTAAAGAGTAGTACCCAGAGAACTTGCTTTTCAAATTTGGTATGTATATTAAAAAAAAAAGTTTTCCCCCTCTTTTTTTAATAATCTGTCTAGCTATTTGGTCTGTTGCAAGTCTGACCGTGTGTCATAACAGTGTGGGAGACCTCTGGTTAGCTTCCCAACACCGCAAGATGCCCAAGCCCTGCTCTGACATTTGGACAATGGGCTCCAACAAAGACGAAAGGAATCTGACATGGGTTGGTGCGGTGCCTGACCACTCATTCCGTTTCTCAGGAAGGAGAGGATGCTGCCTGTTTTTTTTCTTCTTTGTCCAGCCTTAAGTGCAGCCTGTCAGGGGGGAGCAGCTGCGGCTGAAAACATCACGGCAAAACCTCGCCTTAAATGTATATAATTTCCCGGCCTATCTACAGGCGGCTAGCCGGACCCTCCCACTGTTTAACACCAGGCATTAGCGCGCGGCGTGCAGCTAGCATCCGGCTTTTGACAAATTGATGAGTTGGTTTGCAGCTTGAGGCGACGCGAAAAATAAATGTAAAAAAAAAAAAAGTCTTACTGAAAGCAGCGATGACGAGCGGGGGCGGGTGTTGGTTTGCGACGGTGCCAGGGTTCAAGGGGGAACAATTATGCTTTTTTCTCCAGGATTTGAGAAACATTTACATATCCATTGAACTTCATTAAATCTTAATAAGTGGGTAGAGAAGCCAAAATATTACAAAATACTTAAGAGTGTAAATGTACTTAAAATGTCTTTTGCTTGTAGTTATTTGGATGGCTACCTTTTAAATCCTCTTAAAAGGCCCTATAACGAAGGAGGAATCCACCAAATAAAAATGCGAGCTGTGGTTCAAACTCATTGCTAACTTTCTTAACATATTTGTATCATCTCAATTCTTCACAGAAACAAGTTTACAGGAACATTTCACAACTTGCAGTGTCACTTATTAGGGTCACAAGCACAGAAATGCAAGAAAACTAGCCAGCAAGTTCATGAAATTGACACAAACGCTTTATAGTCACGGGCACAGTGTTTTCCCACAAATGTTTACATTATACTAAAGGAGACCAAACACATGGGCCGATGTGAAGATGTGTAGCTAGTTTTCTCCCTTAAAGGTGCATTATGCAACTTTTTATGTGGAAAAAAGGTTGATATTTGTGGGTATTTGACATTGTAGTGACCCAGCGGCTGTATGAGTGGTCAGCATGGCACCTTTACTTTCCATCATGGTGGTCTCTAGGACGCTCCAGGATCAATTGTTGGAAAAGATTTTCACCGCTGACGGACCCTCTCACCAGAAAATCTACAAACTATTGATCCTGGAGCGTTGTAGAGACCATCGTGATCGAAAGTTAAGGTGCCATGCTGACCACTCATACAGCCTGCTAGGTCACCACAAGGTCAAATACACACAAATATCAAACTTTGTTTTTTCTGCATACAAAGTTGCATCATACACCTTTAACATCTTAGTTATCATGTCAGAGTATAAAAAAAGACTAAATTCACCCCGTACGATGCCTCACTGTCAGGGGATGTCCTACATTTCCTATATTTAAAACCAAACTCAAATTGTGGTTTAAAGCAAACCAGTCTTTTCTTGTACTTAATCATTTCTGTCAAATTGTTTGTTATAATTTCTGTATTTCTGTCATCTGCCTAGGGACTACTGGTGTAAATTAGCCCTGTGGTTATAATCCGGCATGTCTACGTCTATTTTTGTTGTTTCAATGCAGATGTTCATTAATGTGCATTGTGCCTATCAAATAAATAATGGCAAGGCAAGGCAAGTTTATTTGTAGAGCACAATTCATACACGAGGCAATTCAAAGTGCTTCACAGTTGCAGAAAAAATTACAAGAAAACAGTTAAAATCAATCAATAAAACAACAACACAAAGTTAATCAATTACAGTAAAAGTCAAGAGTGCAGATAAAATACTTTCAGTTTTCATATGCACGGGTAAAAAGAGCTGTTTTCAGCCTGGATTTGAACATTGTCAGAGTTGAGGCCTGTCTCACATCCTCATGAAGACTGTTCCAGATTTTAGCTGCATGAAACTGAAACGCAGCCTCACCGTGTTTATTATTGACTCTGGGAACCACCAGGAGACCCCTCCCTGAAGTTCTCAGGGCCCGAGATGGTTCATACGGCTCTAACATGTCAGAGATGTACTTTGGTGCTAAACCATGAAAAGACTTGTACACAAGCAGAGCTGTTTTAAATTCTATTCTCTGAATGACAGGAAGCCAGTGCAGAGACCGGAGCACTGGACTAATGTGGTCGTATTTCCTGGTTTTTGTCAGGACTCGAGCAGCAGCGTTCTGGATGTACTGCAGCTGTCTAACAGCTCGTTTAGACAGGCCAGTGAGCAGGCCGTTACAGTAGTCTAACCTGCTAGAGACAAATGCATGGATGAGTCTCTCTAAGTCTGGTTTTGACACTATTCCTCTGATCTTAGCAATGTTCTTCAGATGGTAAAAAGCTGATGATGTTATTGCTTTGATGTGGCTGTTTAAGTTCAGGTCTGAGTCCATGATTACTCCTAGATTTCTAACCTGATTTTTTGGTTTTAGAGCAAGAGACTCAAGGTGACTGATAACACTTTGTCTTTGTGTCTGTGGGCCAAAGACAATGATTTCAGTTTTGTCTGAATTTAGTTGGAGAAAGTTGTTTTGCATCCACAAACTGATCTGTTCGATGCAGTGACAGAGAGTATCTACAGGCCCATGTTCACCTGCCGTCAGTGACACGTAGATCTGAGTGTCATCTGCGTAGTTGTGGTACGACACATTGTTGCTGTTTATTAGCTGACCCAATGGAAGCATGTACAGGTTGAATAAGAGGGGTCCCAAGATTGACCCCTGGGGGACTCCACAGGTCATGGAAATTTTGTCTGAGACACAGTTGCCAATTTCGACAAAGTACGTCCTATCCTCGAGATAGGACTTGAACCAGTTTAGAGCAGTACCAGAGATTCCCACCCAGTTTTCTAACCTGTGAAGTAAGATCCCATGGTCCACTGTGTCAAAGGCAGCGCTCAGGTCCAGCAGAACTAAAACTGAGACCTTACCTGCATTGGTGTTCATACGGATATCATTTGTCACCTTGATCAGAGCTGTCTCAGTGCTGTGGTGGGGCCTAAATCCTGACTGGAAAGTATCAAACACATTGTTAGATAGGAGAAAGTAAGTGAGCTGTTGATATATTACTTTCTCTAGGACTTTTCCTAAAAACGGTAGGTTTGATATGGGCCGGTAGTTGTTCAGTACCTTGGGATCAAGGCTGCTCTTCTTTAGAAGAGGCTTAATGACCGCGGTTTTCAAGGCCTTTGGAAATGCTCCAGTCTCAAATGAGATGTTAACTAACTGAACAAGTTGTGGTAACAAGCTGGTCAGCACAGACTTCAGAAATCTAGTGGGTAATTCATCAAGGCAGCATGTACATGAACTCAAACCGGAGATGACCTCTTCGATTGTTTTGCCAGTAACAGGTGTGAAATGTGTCAGCTCAAGGTGTCTAGTTGGTGGCAGGGTTGGTATTTGTGTTGTGGAAATTATGGCATTTTTTATGCCTTGGACTTTATCATAAAAAAATATTGCAAACTCATTGCACTTAGATGTAGAGATTAGTTCTAAGGGCAGTGAAACTGGAGGGTTAGTTAATCTGTTTACTGTGGAAAACAGAACACGAGAATTGTTTCTACAGTTTGCGATGATTTTAGAGAAGTATTTCTCCCTTTCTCCACGCAAAATCTGGTTGAACTCACAAAGCACTTCTTTGTATATCTCACAATGAACCTGGAGCTTTGACTTGCGCCATTTCCTTTCGGCTTTTCGGCACTCCCTTTTCTGTGCCCTGACCGAATCTTCACTTCTCCAAGGTGCCTTTTGTCTATTGTTAACCATTTTTACCTTGACAGGAGCAATAGTATCCAAAACATTTAAGACGCTTGATGTATAAGAGTCCAACAGATTATCAACATTTGAACATGGAGGATATTCAAATCTGATCATTTCCATAAACTGTGTCCTTGTTGTATCATTTATGTGTCTTCTTTGAATAACTCCAGGCCCAACCACTGGTTTGGGTGCAACAGACAAGTCAAAAAAGACACAAAAATGATCAGATAAAGCAACATCAACAACATTCACATTTGATATATTAACACCTTTTGTAATAACTAGATCTAGAGTGTGACCTTTGTTGTGGGTCGCCTCACTCACGTGCTGAGTTAAACCAAACATTTCAAGAACAGCATTAAGTTCTTTTGCATGCCTGTCATTGGTCACATCCACATGCACATTAAAATCACCTGAAATGACCAAACAATCAAAATCAGTGCATATAAATGAAAGTAATTCAGTGAAGTCTTCGATAAAACAATTCTGTGGTGGTTTGTAAATAGTCATATAAAGAATGGAAGATTGTTTTATCTCCATTTTGAAAGACACATACTCAAATGATAGAAAAACCCCAAATGACAATTTGTGGATGACTATATTGTCCCTGAATATTGCACAGACACCCCCGCCCCTCTGGTTTTGGCGTGTTTCAGACACAAAATTGAAATTTGATGGACTACACTCAATCAAAACTGCGTTACCAGTGTTTTTGTCAAGCCATGTTTCAGTTAAAAACATAAAATCTAGATTATAAGAAGAAATAAAACTATTTATTAAAAAGGACTTGTTTTTAACGATCTGGCATTGAGTACAGCATGTTTAAGATTTATCTGTGTTTGAGTGGATGGAATCTTTTTGCAAGGGATATGGATTAGAGTTCTTTGATTGGACGGTCTGACTGTTGCCCTCTTATCTAATCTATGTTGTTTGACTGTACTAATTGTTTCAGAAGAACACACTCCCTCTATGGACCTCTGGTTGGTTTTGAGTTTGCTATGCATGGTAGCAACGCAGAGGCCCTTAATGTCCTAGACAGCAGCAGTGAAGCTGCTGGAAATCGGAGGTGGGGGAGGGGCATGATACGTCTTCGGGGATAAAAGCCTTGGTCTTGACATGACTGGAGTGCGGGGAGTCATTTGAATCCCTTGTTTTATCAAGGCTTCAAAATGGCTGGGAAATCCCATAGGTGACTTTGGTGATGGGAATGATTCAGAAAAATCTCTGGAGGGTGTAGATGTACCAGTCGGGCTCAAGGCCTGCGGTGGAGTTGAAGAAAGTGCTCCTTCGGCTGAATCATTTACTATAGATGCAGGTGGTGCTGAAGCGGAGCTTTTCCCCGGAGATGCAGATGCAGGTGGCGCCGCTGCTATGGTTGAGATGTTTTCCGGCGCAGCTGATTCCTTAACTGTGGCTGGATCCTTAACTGTGGCTGAGTCCTCTACTGTAGGTGCTGCTGGTGCTGCTGTGGCTGGATCCTTAGCTGTGGCTGAGTCCTTTACTGTAGGTGCAGATGATGCAGCTGCGACTGAATCTTTTATTGGGGATGCAGGCGAAACCTTTGCTGGTGAGCCAGGAGCTCTTCTCATGCTCCTCTCTGCTCTCTCTTGTTGCTCAGGCCTCCACGGATTCTGCAGAGCGTGGAGGAGATTTTCCGTCAGTCGTCTCACTCCACCTCTGCTCAAATGTGGGCCATTTCCTTTAAACAGATCGTCGCGTTTCCAGAAAAGATTAAAGTTCTCTATGAAAGTAAGTCCTCTTGACTTACAGACTTTTGACAGCCATGTATTCAACTGAAACAGCCGGGAGAATTTGTTTATTCTCCCGTCGATGTTTGGGATAGGTCCACTGATGAAAATTTGTATCGCGTCTTTGTCCAGGCAATCCAGTCTCTCAAAAAGTTTATTAAACTTTTCTTTCAGGACTTCAGACTCTCCGTTTCTTGTGTCCACAGCACCAACATGTAAAACAAGTTTATTTATTCCAGGGTTGTTTGTAATTTCCTTGTTTAGAACATCTATGATGTCAGAAACTGTAGCAGACGGATAAGTGACTGTAGTCATTATCTCATTGTTTATATTAGATATGGCTCCGTCACCAAGCAACAGGGTATCTCTGGCCTTGACACTTGGAACAGTATTTCTCTCCATCTTTGTTTTGACTTCGTGTTCCTTGTTTTTCTCTGACATTTTTTGCTTGTTATACACATTCTCTGAGAGAGGTGAAAATCTGTTTGTTAACTTTATTTCAGGTGCATTTTTACGAGCATGTTGTCTTTGCTTTGGCCTAGCACCAAGTTGTCTGTTTAGTTTCGGAAATGTTATGGTATCGTTTAGCTTCAGGTTGCAAGTATCAGTTTTTTCCGTCTTCTTACCGGGTTCCACAGGGAGCGTGTCATTAAGTCCTCTTTCCGTCTCTAGAGCATAAATCTTGTCCCGTAGTAGGGAAATTTCTTGTTGATACATCCGACAGCTTTCACAAGGCGATGTTTGCCTTCCTCCCTCAGCCATGTTGACAAGATTGTCGTCGCTGGTTCGTCAAATGAGTTGTAAAAATGGCATTAAAATGAGTAAAAAGCCTTGGTTCACTTAAAAGAAGAGAATAAAATCATATCCAAGACATGTGCCCAAAAATAGAATGATTTAAAAAGCAAATAAAGAGGCAAGCGGCAGCAGCAAGCAGAGATACGTCTGCACTCTTGATAAGCAGGAAGCAATTTAATAATCACTAATATTGACATATTTTATGTCATGCGAAGGTTCCCTGGGATGACGCTATAATCCAAATATGGTAATTTCCTTTCTGGGAGCCACCCGTACAAAAGAGAAATATTCTCACACATTACAAAACTTCAGGGCCGTTTTTCTCAAAATGAGGTTTTTGCTCCACTCATGCAACAACCTCACTACTCTACAGACTCCAAACTTTCCAAACTTTGTCTTGGACTTAAACATATTTTTCAGTTGTTTTCTGAGGGTTTATTTAATATCTAATTCCTAAACAGATTTATTGAGCTTTGAACCCCCCAAAACAAGGTGAAATTAGATTTGTTTATAGATTTTTTTCACTTATCCAAAAACATAACAATATCCACTCATACACAAATAAAATAAAACATAAATTTAAACCTGGGTCTATCCATTATTTAGATTTTCATCGCTGAAAATATAGGCCATTTTCATCATTTTAGGCATAAATGTCTTATTTTTATATGAAAACAGACACTTACATTTTTCCCCTATTCACTTGCAGTGTCTCGCCTTAAAAGCACAAATGCAGTTCTTGCTGTTTTGAGCATTAAAGTCTGATTTATGTGTCAGTAATGTTGCAATTCCAGAGACAAAACAAAAAATAATGTGTACATTCGGATATCTATAGTGCATCTTTTTACCTTATAGCGCGGAAATAAAATAAGATAAAATACAAGAAACTATATTTTTTGTCAGGCACTTTTTTATTCAAGTAAGAATGTTGATACTACAAAGTTCAATAAAAAAATTAAGAAAAAAATTCTTCTTCAGGAAATTTAACTGATGTACTACCTGCTTCAAACAGATGCCTTTTTTCCCTTCAATACATGCTCTTTCACATGGAACACTTGGATAGTGACTCAAGTAGGAGTAGAAAAGTATATGCCGACGCGTACTTAAGACTGGTGTTGTTGTTTTTTAGTGTGAAAGTCAGATTTTTTGTTGCGAATTTGAGACACAACATAAAATAACGGGCAAATTCTGATTAATTTCAATACATAATAATAAAATGTATTTGTAAGATAATAGAAATACAAACTTTGATTCAATGTCATGTCCACACGAAGCATATATGTTTATCATACTCACAGTGTTAAAGAGTATTGATACTTCTACTGCAAGCAATATTACTCAAGAAGAAGTAATAGGGCAGCACGATGTACCTGAGTAAATGTACTGTTGCTGCAGTGGGAATTAGTAGCATGGTTATTGCCAACACGATGCTAATAGGGAGCTAGATGTTTTGTGCATTCAAGAATTATTGCATGTAGCACTTCAGACACACGCCAGAATCCATGTTTACGTTCTGCTGCGTGTCTGCCGCTTGCAGCTGTGATTGTGTACACAGTTTCACATGGTAAATCACCCGCCCACAAACTTATTTTGACTGGCTTTTCCACTCCTGAGGTCACCACTGCCAATTATCGGCCTTACGCCTCATCCTAAACCCATGCACCATCTTATGAAACACCAAAGACTATTTTAAAAACTGCAATGCGATGCTGCTCACTTCTTTGATGGTAGATGAGGAACAATCAGACTGACGTATAGGGTTTTCAGATATATTTGCGTCGGCGTTCCCCAGTCTGAAATCTCTTGGTAAACTGTTGAATATCTAGGGATTGTTACTTGCTACTTGTGTTTGACCCATCCTTCAGCACCAAACCTGTCAGGAGCGGTAGCCTAGCATATCTATCCTGAGCTAGGAGTTTGGTCAGGGCTACCTTGAATTTTCTCAGTCATGCAGGTGGTTGATTTAAACTTTTAACGTTCAGACAAAATAGGGAACTTTTTCATGGCAACAAACGAACTGGATGTTTTCCAATGCGTATTCATTCACAGATATTGACACATTTTTGTATCCATGTGGACTGTGAAAGGTGACTGAGATGACACTTTAATCGAAATATGGTCATTTCTTGTCCGGGAGACAACAGCAGCCAAGAAGGAAGGAATGTGCACGTGCAGACGTTATAAAACTTTAGGTCCCATTTTCTAGCGAGGGACGCTGAGTGAATTCCACTGGGTCTGTACTTCAAAATGGCGTGCTGCATATCCATATTGACTGGTTTAGTGAAACTTGTATTACATCCAGAACGCTGCTGCTCGAGTCCTGACCAGAACCAGGAAATACTACCATATTAGTCCAGTGCTCCGGTCTCTGCACTGGCTTCCTGTCACTCAGAGAATAGAATTTAAAACAGCTCTGCTTTTCTTTTCATGGTTTAGCACCAAAGTCCATCTCTGACATGTTAGAGCCGTATGAACCATCTCTGGTCCTGAGAACTTCAGGGAGGGGTCTCCTGGTGGTTCCCAGAGTCAATAATAAACACGGTGAGGCTGCGTTTCAGTTTCATGCAGCTAAAATCTGGAACAGTCTTCATGAGGATGTGAGACAGGCCTCAACTCTGACAATGTTCAAATACAGGTAGAAATGTTTTGTTTTTTTACCCATGAAAGTATCTGCACTCTTGCATATTACTGTATTAATAATACAAAAATAATAATAATAATTTTAGCTATTTTATAGATTATTTTATTTTCATGACAGAAAACGTACATGTTCTCCCTCATACTATATTTGTATCAGTATTCTGCAGCTTAGGTTTCAAATTGATATCTCAGAAACTCACAACAAGCGGTAAGAATCTTCACTTTAGCTTAAAGTATACCGCGATGAACTATTAAAAATGGTGTAACGTGACATGAATGAGTCATGGTACACAAATAGAGCCATCAATAAGTGCGGTTGTCAGGTCGGGCGTGTGTCAGAAGATAAATGCTCCTCAGATCCCTCCGCCGAGACCTAAGAACACATCAAAAACAGCAACTCTAATCTATTTGTCTGGGGCCTGTTTATAAATATATATATATATATATTTGTGTTCGCAGGCTGCACACCGGCCAGAGGAGCAAGAAAATACACAATCCCATTTCTATTGAGTTAGTCCAGCCATAGGGGAGCGGCCACGTCTGCCTCTTTGCCCTGAGAGTAACTGGAAGTGAGGATGATTGAATTATAGCCAGGCACACAGAAACATATTAGAGCGTGTATGTCGGAGAGGGGGCGGAGGAGGCAGTGGGGGGCTCAGACAGTGGGAACATAAAGCCACCGGTCGGAGGAAGGGTTGGTCTCGTGTTGCGCCGTAATTGTATTGGGAAAGTTGCGGGGAGAGAAAGAAATGACAATGGGGTTGCATCAGGGAAAATGGAAGCCTCTGTTGTGCACTCACAGACTGTTACCTTCAAAACATACATGGTTTAGGCGTCCGCTGTGTACGACGTGCCAACAGGGTTTTAACAAACACGCAGGTTCGGATCGACTCCAGGCGGCTCATACGAGAAGAGCATTTACTTAGTTTTCCTCTTCTGCACAACAAAACACCAGCCCGCACTCTGGTTAACATCACACGGAGATTCCCATGAAGTTTCTATCTATTTCAAGTAAGTGCTTTTTATTTTACAACAAAATTGCGTTCAGGTGTCGAGTTAGTCCTGAGCCGCTGCGACTGAGCAGCATGTTTTTGGAGGTCATGGAAACCAGAGGACTGCCTTCAGTGCTCGTCTGAAATGGTGCACCACCTCCTGGGTTTGTCCCGGTTTAAAACACCTCCTCCTTCCTCCTGCGCAGCTCCCTCCACCCACAACAGTCTTTCACCATCTTCTGGGGAGAGCGTAGCGAATATAATCCATTTTATTTTCCGAACATTAGCCAGAACAATAGTAGGGACAGAAGTCCCTGCGAGTCTTGCCCGGATACCTCCTTGTTTGTCCCTTTTTCTTCTTCTTGTAGCTCCTCTTTTTTTGTGACGCCTCCACTGTGCTGCAGGTGTGGTGGGCTCTTGGTGCCTCCTTCACTGTTTCAGAAGAAGAAATGTGTAGGTCTCAAATGTCTTTAGCTCATAAGCTAGCAGTTTGTTTACCTTTAAAAAGCTGAGTCCTTCATGGCTAGTATGGACTCTCTGCAGTAAAAAATCCACTGAATCCCACAAAAACACGTTAAGATGTACAAAAGTATCCAGTAAAACAATGTGGAGCACGTAAACTACAAATGCAGTTTGCAGAAAAAGATAAAAACTGTGCCACTGTATCAAGAGAAAGGGAAATTGCTGCTTGTTTCGGCGTCGCCATGTCTTGAAATCTTCACCAAACTTTTGTAAATTACTCATTATTTATTAACACTTCTCGTTAAACCGGAGTGTTAGGAGCGGGTTGTGTGCCCTCTGCTGGTGCATTGTAAAACTACATTTGATTATATCTATGTGGTTATGCATAATAATAATAATAATATATAATATATGCATTGTGGTCCCTCAATAAACAGATTTATGATTGAAAAATCATAATTGCATTTTAAATCAATTATTACTACTGGAGATATTTTTGAGACACAGTTTTGTAAGTTATTAGGGATGTCCCGATCAGGTTTTTTTGCCCCCGAGTCATTTGATTTTTGAGAATTGCCCGATACCAAGTCCCGATCTGATACCTAATATATATATATTTTAGCAGTGTAATAGTGATAAAAAACAGCTGTTTGTTACTTCTTATCGCTCTCTCCCCATCCTGTCTTCCCGTCCATTCTCACTCCTCAGTCCTCGCTTAGCCTCCAGTAGACTCTGCACGGGTTATTGGGGATGTTGTTATTGTTCTCCCCCGCTGGCACTTGTGTGGATGTGGGGATTTCTCAGACGAAGGGGTGACATGGACTGAGTGGATGGTGCGAGCGGTTTGACGCAGCCAGGTGGAGTGAGTGACAGAGGCCCTGGGCCGGGGGGAGAGGACAGAAAGTGGTTCGCCATAGCTCGAAATATGATCAAAAGAAATGAGAATGGACATGCGTATGTATCCGAGTCCTGATCGGGAGGTAATGTCCGATTCCGATCGAGTCTGATCGGGAGGTAATGTCCGATTCCGATCGAGTCTGATCGGGAGGTAATGTCCGATTCCGATCACGTGATAAGATCGGGACATCCCTATAAGTTATACTTCATAAATATTAAGTCTAAGGTATGCCAAGTAGTTTGAAATACCCAAATAAAGCAGAAAACAGGACTGTAAGATAAACTGCTCGAGTTAGCAGTTGCATAAAAATATTAATGACTATAATCTGTTGTATCCTCCAAGAAACACAACAGTTGAATGTGTTGATCTATTGCCTTTTTGTTTCCTTTTTAACATAGCTTTAGCTGAGGCAACTCAGCGAACGTTACTACCTGCTTGCCAAAAAACGGATTTTGCTCATTAAGATCAAATTATTTGATCCCGATGTCTGAAACACGTTTGATGCCTATATAAAACAACCATCTGGATAGGCTCTTGTTAGAATTGTTTATGAACATTACAGACTGTTAGCTAGATTAAGCGCTACGTTGTTGTAGCCAATAACAGCAAAAACAAAAACAGTAAGTCGGAACCGGACAGATTGCTGGGATTCCTGGCGCATCCCATAGACGTTGGAAATGTTCAAAAGTAAATTTGCTGGAGTAATTGTTCACATAAAAGCATTTGGACACTACATTGTGTTACATGTATTTAGCAATCGTGACCGGAAAGTTGTTACACAACTTCTTTCTCTACTTTTTTAAAACACTTTGTTTATCCATGGATGTTTGCTAATAGGCAACGCGTCATAGGCCTACCAGGGGCGTGGCCTAGCCGAGGGGAACGAAGCTTGTAATAGGAAACACAATTTTTACTTTTAGACATTTTACTCACGGACTTGAAGCATATTTCCCGAAGACAAATGAGGTTGAATCAAAATCGGGTCCTTGAGAATGTTATGTCTTATTCTTTCAGGCGAAAATTACGCAGATTGTGCGGTAAAAGTGAAAAACCGGTGCTCGAAGCTAGCCGTTAGCATGTACCATGAAGCTAATGTTAGGATTATGGTCAGCAGTCCAGGTTATAAAGACAAATTTAGGCCGTTGACCCACTTTGTTCCTCTCCATGTCTCTGTATCTTTATTTGGTTGAAAAAAAACATCCTTAATTCAGCATTTGTTAAAGTAGTGGAGGAGCCAACACAGTCTCACTCCGAAAGCGTCATAAATTGACGAACGGTCACTCGCCTTATGCGTAATATAGAACGCAAAAGGTACCCGTTTGCGTCTCCAGTAACGCAATGGGTTTGTAATGTATTTGAATGAAGAGTCCAGACGCGGCTCATTTGACGATATCGGACAGCTCATAGTATAGAACACGTAGTACAAATTCTGCTCGGTTTAGCCAACTATAAAACAATCAAAAATGCAAAAATGACTCGCTGTGTATTTGCAATTACAATAATGCTAAAGAAACATGCAAAATCACAGTCAACACTCGCTTGAATCCCTCGCAAGACAGGCAAAAGCGCATTCAGCACGCATACACAAGCGCAGAACTACAGTATTCATATTTGCGTGAATCTGAGGCCAAACTGTTGTTCATCAAAGCCAAAAAATGATGGATCCAGGACAAACCAAGCCGGACCCAACCCAATCACAAAAACTTCTTCAGGAACTTTTACAATATGGCATTGCATTACAGCAGTACGTAGTTTAAAGCCTTTTCCTTACCTTCTGCTGTCTTCGTGGGACGAGTTCTCCAGTATTTAGTCCCACAAGTGGCGTGTCATGGTCCGGTTTTAATCCATGGCTTGCCGGGTCTTTGCCGGGCTTGTACCCAGCCAAGGTGCGCTCTGTTCGGGTTAGCTTTGAGCTGCGGCCCGCTGGAGTCCCATGGAGGATCGTAACGCCGATTTACACTTCCTCTGCAAAAGTCCTTTGGGTGAAAGTGATGCCAAGTGTCCACGATGATATAAATGTCCTTATGTTTGCCTCGGTCAGCCATTTGAGGTTCAAAGATAAGCATTTATTGATCATATGTTTCATTAGGCGCCAATATACAATAACACGATCAGCTGTTTTGATTGACACCCGCGTCAATCAATGACACGCGTTCAAAACTGTGACGTCACTAAGAAGGCGGTCAATCTATATTTTTTATTGTAAAATATTAGTATTACACTAAACCTGCACTGCTGATACCGACTATAACATTATTATTTATTTTTTTGCAGTCTGTTTACTTATTATTATTTACTGTGTACACTTTTTGTCCCCACAAAGTCCTTGTATATAAGATACCACTATTTACTAATTAATTGTTTATTTATTTCACATTTCCTGCCTATTTGCACACCCTGAGTGTTTCTAAGAGCTGAATGTAACAAGTACATTTCTCCATTGTGAGATCAATAAAGGCTATTTTATCTTATCTTATCTTATTAGCCTTATTTACGTCATTGAGCAGAAGAATCTGAAAGCACATTTAAGGTTTGGATTGGAGGCCTTTTTTATTTTATTTTTAGAATTATTATTTTTATAAATTTTTCAGCAATTAAAGACGGTTTACTTCACACATCTCTTGTATGAAACAGGTGCATAAGAGAATGTATAGAAGCCAAACGTAGAACAGGAAAAAACTCTCACACTGTATACTCCAAACACCAGTGTTCCTTTATTTGATGCAACGTTTCGGCCAGTGGCCTTCGTCAGGCAAAATGTTTTTTATGAATGAGAAGCCATCCTTATATAGGGTGTGGCCTGCTGCATCACAGGATGCTGTCATAATGGCCTATGGCAAAACGTAGGCAGCATATACAACATACATCCAAACACAAAAAACAAAGCCAGGATATAGTGAATAAAATATACATATGTACATATATACAATAAAAACATCTAGTGGCACATGAAATGCATATGGGAAATGGATATATAAGACAGCTCAAAAATAGAGAAGATGTGCCTAAATCTATGCAAATCAACATGTACACCAAGGAAGTTAACACAGCCTATAAACATAACATGGCATTGGAACCTCTATAGAGGTGTCAATAGAGAACTCTCTGTCTCTGTTCTCCGTCACCTGCATAAGCTCACTCTGCTACCATAAAGGGCACATCTTAACATCCGACCCTCAAGGAACCCCCTCTTTTTGTCAATAGGAGGGGGAAAAATTAAAAGACTATTTGGTCCGTGCCAATGTTAGCCCCAAAGTCACATCTACCCAGACACTATTGACACCTATCGCTAATGGGAATTACAGATGTGGGAGTTGTGCACAATGTAACAACACCTATAAAACTTATTTCTTCCAACATCCCACAGTGGTAAAAAACATACCCATTTGCATCCACGTATGTGGTCTATTTATTGCGTTGCCCTTGTGGATTAGCATATGTGGGAAAGAATAAGCGAGCATAAGAGCTCAATACGCAGAAATGACAGAGAATAGCTAGTAGCTGCTCATTTCAACGATGCACATCATGATGTCAGTGCTCTATGTTTTTGAACAAGTCTCTCTTATAGAGGAGGAGACCATGACAAACTTTTGAAGAAAGAGAAAGCCTACTGGATTGTAACTTTACAGACCCTCACACCCAAGGGATAAATGTTTTTCTATAGAGGTTCCAATGCCATGTTGTGTTTATAGGCTGTGTTAACTTCCTTGGTGTACATGTTGATTTGCATAGATTTACTGTAGGCACATCTTCTCTATTTTTGAGCTGTCTTATATATCCATTTCCCATATGCATTTCATGTGCCACTAGATGTTTTTATTGTATATATGTACATATGTATATTTTATTCACTATATCCTGGCTTTGTTTTTTGTGTTTGGATGTATGTTGTATATGCTGCCTACGTTTTGCCATAGGCCATTATGACAGCATCCTGTGATGCAGCAGGCCACACCCTATATAAGGATGGCTTCTCATTCATAAAAACATTTTGCCTGACGAAGGCCACTGGCCGAAACGTTGCATCAAATAAAGGAACACTGGTGTTTGGAGTATACAGTGTGAGAGTTTTTTCCTGTTCTACGTTTGACTTCTATACATTCTGTTATGCACCTGTTTCATACAAGAGATGTGTGAAGTAAACCGTCTTTAATTGCTGAAAATTTTATAAAAATAATAATTCTAAAAATAAAATAAAAAGGCCTCCAATCCAAACCTTAAATGTGCTTTCGGATTCTTCTGCTCAATGACGTAAATAAGGCTAATAAGATAAGATAAGATAAAATAGCCTTTATTGATCTCATAATGGAGAAATGTACTTGTTACATTCAGCTCTTAGAAACACTCAGGGTGTGCAAATAGGCAGGAAATGTGAAATAAACAACAATTAATTAGTAAATAGTGGTATCTTATATACAAGGACTTTGTGGGGACAAAAAGTGTACACAGTAAATAATAATAAGTAAACAGACTGCAAAAAATAATAATAATAATGTTATGGTCGGTATCAGCAGTGCAGGTTTAGTGTAATACTAATATTTTACAATAAAAAATATAGATTGACCGCCTTCTTAGTGACGTCACAGTTTTGAACGCGTGTCATTGGTTGACGCGGGTGTCAATCAGAACAGCTGATCGTGTTATTGTATATTGGCGCCTAATGAAACATATGATCAATAAATGCTTATCTTTGAACCTCAAATGGCTGACCGAGGCAAACATAAGGACATTTATATCATCGTGGACGCTTGGCATCACTTTCACCCAAAGGACTTTTGCAGAGGAAGTGTAAATCGGCGTTACGATCCTCCATGGGACTCCAGCGGGCCGCAGCTCAAAGCTAACCCGAACAGAGCGCACCTTGGCTGGGTACAAGCCCGGCAAAGACCCGGCAAGCCATGGATTAAAACCGGACCATGACACGCCACTTGTGGGACTAAATACTGGAGAACTCGTCCCACGAAGACAGCAGAAGGTAGGGAAAAGGCTTTAAACTACGTACTGCTGTAATGCAATGCCATATTGTAAAAGTTCCTGAAGAAGTTTTTGTGATTGGGTTGGGTCCGGCTTGGTTTGTCCTGGATCCATCATTTTTTGGCTTTGATGAACAACAGTTTGGCCTCAGATTCACGCAAATATGAATACTGTAGTTCTGCGCTTGTGTATGCGTGCTGAATGCGCTTTTGCCTGTCTTGCGAGGGATTCAAGCGAGTGTTGACTGTGATTTTGCATGTTTCTTTAGCATTATTGTAATTGCAAATACACAGCGAGTCATTTTTGCATTTTTTGATTGTTTTATAGTTGGCTAAACCGAGCAGAATTTGTACTACGTGTTCTATACTATGAGCTGTCCGATATCGTCAAATGAGCCGCGTCTGGACTCTTCATTCAAATACATTACAAACCCATTGCGTTACTGGAGACGCAAACGGGTACCTTTTGCGTTCTATATTACGCATAAGGCGAGTGACCGTTCGTCAATTTATGACGCTTTCGGAGTGAGACTGTGTTGGAGGAGCAGTGTAAGAGTAGTCATTTTCCCGCTTTGTTACCGCCCTCAAGTAGGTTCATACGTGACCATTCGCGGGCGTTGCATGTCTCTAGTTCAATATCTACACTTCAGAGCCTATTTCTACAACAGCATTCATAGAAATATAAAGGAGAAATGTCCTTAGTGGCTTCGTTCCATTGTCGCAATACGGATGCCACGCTGCCATCTTGGTTATTATGCCAGCCAATGTAATGTAATGGAACTGTTGGCATTTTTCTGATATAATCCATCATAACAACAAATGCAAGTGTGATCATAAGGATTAAGGATTGCTACTAATCACAGTTTGATATTTTTGCAATAGTCTTGCCACATTTAAAATTAAATATTTTATGAAGTTTTGATCGAACAGGCCATAATTGACCTGTAATTAACCTATACAAACAGTAGATGGCAGCCTTGACATCAACATGACTTGCGTTTTGTTTTTTGATCGATGGATCTTATTTTATTATATTTATATTTTAAAACTGATGTTTTATGTTGTTATTCCTATTTCCTAATTGGCTAATTTTGATTATCAGTAAACATACCAGCGACACAAACTGCCATTAACGTTTGTCAAACTAATTGTAACAACCAAATAAAATGACCAAAATAACAATATAAACTTTAAATTATAATTCATACCTGAGAATGGTAATTCTCTGCGCTTTCGGAGTGACTGTCCTTTGATTAAACAGTGCCAAACTGCACAGAAACGTTTGCTCCGTGAGCCGTAAACCTCCTGCTTAACTACATATGAAAAGTGAAGGCAGCTACAGTACGTGTGACATATTTCACAGTATTTATATACTTTTCTGTGGTTTCTTTATCATGTACATGTCATAAGATGATGTTTAATGTCCATTAGATGCGTATTTGTGAATCAGACCCATGAAAAGCAGAACTTTGAACGTCATTTAGCATTTAGCATGAGGTCAGAGGACACTTTTAGACGCTAATTTCTATCTAAAATAAGTTATCCAAAGGTCTGTACATTTAATAACAATTTTTAAACTAGGCTTTGGCCTCCCCTAAATGTGGTCGATGGGTTGACAACAGCTGAAAACATCTGAATCGTTCATAATTTTAGATGTTTGGTGGCTAATCCTAACGGCTATAGGGAAAATACATTGAGGAGGCTAATGGAATGTGAAAAGTATACCGGATTAGCTTCTTTGCTAACTGTCCGTATGCGTAGGGATTGAATGACGCTTCTCCTTTTTATTTCTATGACAGCATTTCCAGGTCTGTGTAGTTGCCATGCCACCGCTCTCGCGCTGCTGCCCAGAACTCAGCACTTACATGAAGGGTCCTTTACACTGCACACAAGGTCATGAGGGCCAGGCAACGCCAGCCTGTCTGCAGCCACTCTATATAGTTTATAGCCCGTTTGCTTATACGTAGTGTGTACCGTGTGAGTATAGTGTGACACCGAGCAGAGAAGGTTAGCTGCGTCTGGCCTGCGTGGGGTCACTCTCAGCTTCACTCCACTCACAGGCAGGTGGTGCAGGAAAAGGTCAGACATGCGGTGAGACATGCTGCTTCAGCTACCTCTGCCGAACAGCCGAAGAAGCAGGCTTATTAATCTTCAGTTTTTATCCAACATGGTGTTAGAAGGTAAGAAATTACCTTCATTTAATGATGATTGACTTCAAATTGCTTGAATGAATGAAGAGGATTCATCATGATTCGGAGCCGGTTTGAACAATAGGCTAGTGGAAAATGTTGCCTTTAAAAATTGCAAAAGTGGTGCCAGAACATATTTTTATATCAACATGTCTGCTACTCGATTAATCCTTTTGTTTGTTTTCTGTTGGCCCTGTTCCATCTGGGAACACTTATTTTCTTAGTACTAGTTGTTTGGCAAAAAATTTCGGGGGGTGATAAAAATAAAGATAAATAGATTTGGTTAACAATTCCATATATTTATTTGACATTTCTGTAAATGTACCGGAATTAGCCAAAGGCTATTTTTCAATAGCCACTCAAAAGTGGGTCGCAAAGCCATGTTCAACGGGTCCCCGAAACATTTCTTTCAATAATATTGATCTTCTGAAAAATAATAATCTTTTAAAATAGCAACTGTTGTTATAAAGATTTCAGCTTTTTAGGATTATTTAAAGTGATAGTCTGTAAGTTCAAATCTTTTACAAGTTTAATAGAATAACATATACTTGGCCGTCTGGGTCTTAAATTTGATGTAACGTAAGTCATATTATATCATAATATTAAAGTCCCTCCCTTTTGCTGAATCCAGCAATTACCGGTAATCAGAATCACCGGGCCATCACTTTGACCAATCAGACGGGCTTCCTGTGAACCGGCCAGTCAGGACGAATCAGGAGCGAAGGGGGAGGGAGCTTGAGCATTACATTTTATTTCTGAAAGTTTGTTCTCGTTCTCCTCATTTTGCAAATTAGGAGTGGCTTTCTGGTCCAACCAGGAGGGGAGGCGCTTGATTGTTTACTATAAAATTTCACTCTCACTCTCTCCTCACATTGCAATATTACAGACTATCAACTTTGATGCTTATTCGACAAATCGAGGAAAATACAATAGTTTACATCATAAACAACAAATTCAATTCTTATTTGAGTCGCGGCTCGTTTTCCTATGTTGATGGTGGGTTCCAACGCAGTAGAGATGATGAGGTCATACACAAGATTATGAAATTTGGCTCAAATGATGTGCATGATAATTAAACAGTATTATTGGGTCTGAGGGTTTTAAATGTTTTTTATAAGCAAAAAGGTAAATAAATAGAAATAAATTAAATGTCTGTGTGAATTATCTTTCTGCATACAGGTAGGTGTGTTAGACCGCAAATACATTATTATCATCAATCCAGTAAACGTCATTAACAGGTCATGAGGAAAATTGCCACATCTTTATCTATTGATCTGACGGCAAAGACTAAAATTAGCGTCACTTTGGCGGCTATCACATAATTACATATTGATAGCATATACAATTACTGGATGATCTTCAAAGTGGGACTGGCAAGGTTGCACTGATCTAAATGCAGCGTACAGTACGTGTGACTAATGCGAAAAGATGAAAGGCTGCGCACATTTTTATATAAATGCAAAGAGGACTGCATTCTGAGTCGTTTGGACGCTCTTTGCAGCCATGCAGAAATAGAATCTTTCAAAATAAACGCAAGACATTATGGGGGTGGGGAGTAGCTCTGTCTAAACCTATTAAGAATTACACTGCGCATGTTATTTGTGTAAAGGGCAACACATTAGTTGGCTTCTGGAGGATTTTAACTCCATATTTTTTGCTGAGGAGAGGCATTTAAAAATCTGTTGTTTGTTAGGACTAAAGCATATCCTTATTTCTGATGTTATGCAATGTGGTTGGAAAGCTCAAAGACCAAACTAAAGCAATTAAGTGTTCAAAAATGAGAAAAAGAATAGACATTATTATTATATTCATGTCTGAAAATAAAACACAGCTTATTTCCATCAAGAGTTACGTAAAATCAGCCTTTGCCATCATGTATCATACAGAAGAATACTAAGGACTGGTTCGTGTTAGGTCCTGGGGTTAGATTCCCAGAGCATGTGGGCCAGTTTACATGTTCTGCCCGTATCCGAGTGCCCTCTGGTTTCCACATCTGCATGTTTCCCCCAGCATGTTTCAAGCACTGTGCGCTTATCCTTCAGGTACTCCACACCGGATGATTATGAACCCAAAGTTCAAGATCCCTGGGCGCAAAAATCCATTCACACAGTGCTCCTGACAGGTTTCCCCAACTGTAGAGAAACTTCAGGAGGCCAAATTAAAAAGCCATTTAAGCCATTTTTAAAAAAAAGAAGAAAAGAATAGGTTGTGTTCACGTGACATCACAACATTTTAAAGAACCTATAGTTTAAAATTGAGACATAAGGCAGTTAGGAATTCCATGATCGTAACAAGTCAAAATGGCGATTTTCTGTCTTGTTTTTTGGCTTATATCTCTGTCTTTACTGGGACAATCCACATGAAACAAAAACGCACTGTCTGCACATATAAACTAAGGTCCAATTGGTTTCCCATAAAGGTGTCCAAAAGTGGTAACACTGTTCAAAAACATTGGCATGATGTTGGTCAGTAGGCAGAAAATGTATTCGGCAGGTTTGTGAATCCAATCACATACAAATTATGATCAATTTCAGCATTTATTATCCTTTTGAAGATTTCTTTAAAAAACGATTTCTCTACCATAGAGTTTTAGAGGAGAGACAAGCACATCCACAGTTCTCAACCAGTGTGCTGGATACAAAAAACAATACCGTGGAAAAAATGGAAGCGATCCGCACAACTATATGCTCACCAGTAGTGACGTTTCGGGTTAAGGGCTAAGACCCCGAAACGTCACTACTGCCAGTGTGAGCAATAACAATTGGTGAGCATACAGTTGTGGATCTCTTCCATTTTTTCTACAATAGGGTTGTATTGGTCCCAGCCCTCCATCTGAAATTAGGACATAATCCAACTCTTGAACGTAAGCGTAAAAAACAAAAGACAAACACAATTTGGCACATAGCAAAAGACACTTCGGACAATTCAACTAACCGAAGAGCTCAATGTTGGAGCACATGTCGCAAAGAGTCTTTCACTTTTGTAGAGAGAAGGGACAAAACAGTGCTGCACTGAGCATGAAGGACAATCAGGCTGTTGTCAGAGGATCTATACTGGGTGTGTAAGAGACTTTGATATACTGAGGGGCGCTACATTTAGTGCTTTGTAATCGAGCTGCTGTGTTTTGTAGTCCATTCGAACTTGAGCAGGAAGCCAGTGAAAGCTAAGTATTTTAAAGACAGTGCATTTTATCTACCTTCAGGGAACACTCAACGCTTTTTACATCAAGGATCAAGCCCACATTTGAGTTTTAAGCCACTACAATCAGGAACAGTCTACCCGAAGATGTGAAACAATGTTTAAATCCAGGCAAAAAAACAAAAACAGTTCAATTTAGTATGCAGAAACTGAGAGGCAACATGAGTTAAGTGTCTTGCCCAAGAACACACGGACATCAAGCACTGATGGTAAAAACGTCAGAACTCACCCAAATTCAAGGTCATAAAAGTCCAAATCATTCGCCTGGGCTATTAATCTTTTTACTGCCCACTTTGAGCCATAACTGCCTCAATGAATTTCTTGAACTTCGAACCCCTTTCTGCCAGTTCGCTGCTGCTTCCTCTAATCGGAACCGAATGGAACATATTGCCTCGAAAAAGAAGAAAAGAAAAGACGTCCTCAAAGCGAAACGGCAGGAATGAGTAATGGCTGTCGCACTCTTAGCCCCACACCATAACGTTGCCGCCACTGTTTTACTGGGCCACGTGTAGCGTGTAAGAGCTGGCACTGTCATATGGTATTAGCATAGCACATAGCAACTCCCCACGCAACGTTTATTATCGTATTAGGCACACAAGCGAAAGCAAACACACGTGTGGCCGCAGGTTTAAAAAATGAAAAGAAAATGGAAGCTGAGTTACTTTTAGCGGCTGCCAGAATCCATGACTATAACATGAGATGCAGATATCCATTCTACAGATTGCCATTACAAAACAAACAAACAAACAAACAAACAAACAAACAAACAAAAAAAAATATATATATATATATATATATATATATATTCAGAAGCCCCTTATGAGAGACCAACAGGCCCGATTAATTGTGAGGCCGGCCTTCTGTGGACCCACCACCTGCAGGAGGAGCCATGAGGGGCTGGTGCAATGTGACTTGGGCACCCGGCAACGGAAAAGTGGAAGAAGATGGATTGATAAAAAAAAAAAAAACTCTTCCTCACCCTCCGCGGGCGGTCTCTTTTCCTCCAAGCTCGGGTCCTCTACCAGAGGCCTGGGAGCTTGAGGGTTCTGCGCAGTATCTTTGCTGTTCCTAGAACTGCACTTTTCTGGACCGAGATGTCTGATGTATTTCCTGGGATCTGCTGGAGCCACTCCTCCAGTTTGGGGGTCACTGCCCCGAGTGCCCCAACGACCACGAGCACCACTGATGCCTTCACTCTCCAAGCCTTCTCTAGCTCTTCTCTGAGCCCCTGGTATTTCTCTAGTTTCTCGTGTTCCTTTTTCCTGATGTTGAAGTCGCTTGGTATTGCTATGTCAACCACCACGGCTTTCCTCTGCTCTTTGTCCACCACTACAATGTCGGTTGGTTGATAAATATATATATATATATATATATATATATATATATATATATTTATATATATTATTGACATAACCTGTGATCTAATCACGGAGAGACACAAGTTTTAATGAAGGAGCTGTACCCAATTTTGTCCAGTTTTCAAACCCTGACAGAGGAGCAAAGCAGAGTATGTTTGCACGAGGATGCTAACAACAACAGCATCAGTGCCACTCAGACTTTGTGGTTGCCTACAGTCAAAAAAGTACTAAAAAACGATTTCCTAACTTTCCTAACATGTGCCTAACCTTCCCATTCTTGACGGGAAAATGTTCATAAGCACTTTTCTTAACTTACAAAGAGCAATGCAGTAGCTATTGTTAGCACAGTGATGCTAACAACAACAACAACTTTAAGTAAGTAAGTAGTAAGTAAGTAAGTAAGTAAGTGCTTTCTTTATCATTGTACAAACGCACAACGAAATACTGTTCAGGTTTTAGTCCTGAGCCACTGTGATTGAGCCGCGCCCAATGGCCGCTAGCTGCTCTGCTTTATGACCGCAACACTGGAGGCCGCCATTGCTGTAGTACCTCCATATCACCGCTAGGCCCCCATTGAAAAGCATTGGACTTTAGACACCTTAAAAACAACTTTAACGCCTGGTTTCTATTTTTCAACACTTCTATGGTTTTCGAAATATTTTTTTTTCTCTCCTACTTAACGGGGGTCGAACTGTTAGCATTGGAGCTGCACGAGCTACACGTCACGCCGAGTCTACAGTGAAAATGCCGCCCTTATGCCCTTATTAGGAACATGCGATGGTGGCGCAGATGGTAGAGCGGGTCGTCTCATGATCGGAAGGTCGGGGGTTCGAATCCCGCCTCCTGAAGATGCACACTGTCGTTGTGTCCTTGGGCAAGACACTTCACCCACCTTGCCTCCAGTGTCTGCGTACATTGGTGTATGAATGAGTGTGAATGGGTGAGTGGATCCTTGCTGTAAAGCGCTTTGAGTGCCTAACATAGGTGGAAAAGCGCTATATACGTTGAGACCATTTACCATGCTTCGTCAGAGCTGGGGAGGAGGAGTCTGTAAATCCGTCATGAATTCCCCTCGAACGAATTATGGTAAACGGGGAGGAGTGAGTATTGACGGTCTATTAATAATATGTCTATGGCCGAGCCGCCACTGTGGGTCGACCTGACCAGCATGTTTTTGGAAGTCGGGGAAACCGTAGCACCCGGAAGAAACCTGGATGGCTGCCTTCAGTTCTCCTCAGATCCTCTGAAATGGTGCACTGCCTCCTGGATTTGTCTCTGTTTCAGAGCGTGGTGTCCTGCACAGGTCCTATTCCTCTTCCTCCTGCGCAGCTGGAGTTTGCAGAAAAAGGCAGAAAACGCAGCTGTATCGGGAAAGAGGGAGGTTCTTGATGGGAATTCTTGATGGGAAATTATTCATAAACACATTTCACAACTTTCAAGGACCAAAGCAGTGGTTAGGCTATTTTTAGCATAGTAATGCTAACAACAACAACCACAACAACTAGCATCAGCGTTTACTTCTGGCTTTGTGATACCTAAAAACAGTACACACTAAAGTGCACGTACGGCTCTTTTTGTGGTCGATTAGGTCTTGGACGTCACATCAGTACTTTCAGCCATTTGTGGGTCATTTTTTGGTTGGGTGGGCAGAGCCGCGCTGCAGATGCAATATTTTGAGGAATAAGCGTGTTGCGAATCAGGGCGCGCGCTGAGGGGTGACGGCGCTTTAATGTTCATCATATAAATCAGATCTGCGGACCTAATTCCCACAAGCCTGGCTGGTCTAATGGATAGAGGCTAATATCTCACTAAAAACTGCAGCCGGGTGCCTTCTTAACTTGCCAAGGTTATACCGCCTCGAAGATTGGGTGCATTAATAGCTGTGGCTAAGAAATGGCTATGACAAGGCTGCGAGGAAGAAATGCCGATGTGTTGCAAGATGGCCTCACTTCTACGTACAGTCTGTGTACTGGTCTCTAATCACGTAATAACTTGTACAAATCCTGTGCCGGAATCATTTATGTGAGAATTTGTGCAGTATCTGTGATGAATCCGGAGAAATGCTTGGATGTTGGAACTGTCTGTTCACCCTCAATGGGAACCAATGTGTTAGTAACTTGGATTTGTATCACCTCATAAAGACTTTTACACTTTTTAACACTTTCACGGAGACTGGCTGACTGGCTGGCATGCTTCCATCAGTCTACCCAGGGCAACTGTGAATACACACTTACATACAAACATTATAAAAGAAAATAAAGCCCATCCACAACCTATCCCTCTCGTTTAAAGGGGGGGTATTGTGTAAAATCGACTTTTTCAAGCTTATATCATGTTATTATGTCATTCCCTCATTAAACACATGCCTGGAGTGTTGCCTTGGCTCATTCACATATTTTTGAGTAATCAGTAAAAAGTTAGACGGCAGCCATTTTAGGTGTAGCTATGCCTCAGTCCTCCTAGGAACGCCCCCACCTCCTGGAGACGCCTCTGGACCTTTCGTCACCAGCCAAGCCACCAACCACTGCTCCTCAGCTCAGCAGAGCCCCTCCCGCACAGTAGTGTTGTTTAGATGCCACAGCAGTGTGCTGAAGGGGGCGTGTCGGAAAGCTTCTTAAAGAGACAGAGGCCTATTTCAAGACGTTCAGTACAGCCATTTTGAGAGAGCAATTTTATCAAGGCAGTTATTTTAATTTACTGCATATACAGACCAACAGAAGGTTACGTCATCATTGTAGTATGCTATAGACTGGTGCTATGTGATTGAAAAAATACCCCCTCTTTAAAACAACAGCAGATATGGAATAAGATAGATCTTTTTAGTTCAGGGTCCAGTCAAATGAAAATTGAATTTGTTCAAATTCACTTTGTTTTCCTTTATTTTTTTCTGAAGTCAAATTATATCTCATTGGTCAATCAGTTTTTGGCGGTAGGCAATCGTTTCCGTACTCCAGACGCTCATGTATTCACGCATCATTCACTCACTCCACACTCTATGGCGATGTACATAGCCACAGCTGCCCTGGGATAGACCGACAGAGGCAACAATGCCAATCTGCGGCATCAGCCCAGGCCCAGTGTAGCTTCAATGATCTTACAGGATCGGGTACAGAGAGACAATATTGCATCGTCTTTTACCTTTAGTTTAAGCAGAGTCATCGGGTCTGTTTTCAATATAGAGTAGACGACATTTCAGCAAAGTAGTCAGTAATGGGCAATATATCTCCACATTTAAAAGCTTATACACCAGCACTAACAAAAAAAAGAAAAAACCTCTAAAAACCTATCTACACTATTCTCATATCGCACCGAGAAAAGGAAGCAGAGAGGTAATAAAACGTTCCCGCAGACATTTTTCATCCCGGCCTCTCTCTAATATAGATGTCACCGCGATGTGGATACGTAGACCCAAACAAAAATGCGCTTTCCTCTGCTGTTTGGCCAAATAGAGATATTGGAAAGAACAAGACCTGAGGCGGGGGATAAGGCAGTGAGCAGATATGAGTCAAGAGGCCCCGTGATGCCTTCAGGGACCTCAACGATTTCAGTAAACGTGAGTGTTCAGACAGCAGGGAGGGGGAGGTTTAGCCCGCGGCCAGTAGCCCTGTGTCACGGCTTGGTGCTTGCTCCGCTTGGATGCTATAGCGTTTCGAGTTTCGTAACGCATTCAAGATATGGGTTGTTGCACATTGTTTAACATACTCTGTTAAAGGTGGATTATGCAACGTTTTATGTGGAAAAAAATTTAAATATTGCGTGTATTTGACCTTGTAGTGTCTCAGCAACTGTATGAGCCGTCAGCATGGCACCTTTACTTTCCATCACAGTGGTCTCTGGGATGCTCCAAGATCATTTATTTGGAAGGTGTTCACTGACAAAACAAGTGATGCTGGAGGGTTGGATTGAAAGTAAAGGCGCCATGCAGACCACTCATACCGTTGCCGGGTCAAATACGCAGAAAGATCAACTTTTTTCCGCATAAAAAGTTGCATAATTCACCTTTAAATAAATCACTTAATCTTATTACAATATGAGCTGGCAGGAATACTGTAGTTTGTATCGGATTATACTGTTTTTCACCCAGTATTCTGTACTTTCTTATTCAGGACCGAGTCACAGAGAGACTCCGGCGTTCGGAGGGACATACCGTGAAAATCTACAGAGAGAAGGGTCTAAGACGCATGTATTTGCTTTTTTTTTTCATACTTTTCTTTGTAATAATTATATTCTTACTGAAGTAAATTGTATTTCATTATGAGATTTACTGTAATGTTTATGCTTTCACAGTTTCTGTGGCATGCAATGATCTTCTAGCTTGGCTATTGCCAGACAAAATATCACCAATTCATTTTCTCGTAGGAGAGGTGTGGTTCACGATTGTCCATATCCGTTTATTGGGCGCTACGAATGTCTATCATGCGTCTGCATGTAGCCATAGCCAATCGTATCATCGTATCAGATGACTAATGACGTACCCGCTGTAAACTTTCGAGCTAAATTTAGAACACGTTCTAAAGCTTGATCGAAAGATGGCGTCACGTCTGCTGCGGTCATGTTGGATCCGTAAATAAATGTTTATATAATTTTTTGCCCCTAAACAAACTACAAGCTTCCGTATGTCGAATAGTGCGTCATCGTCTTGCTGTCCCTCCTTGTTCAGTGATTGGTCCCAAATCCATGCGAATATTTCGGCCATGGTCCCCAGACTGCTGTGAAGTTCAAAATGATTTGAGCGCACACAGCAGCATGGGTATTCCCAGGCTAATGATCTTCAGTCATATCGTTTACAAAGTAATTTTTGGCAAGTCAACTTTAAAAACAACACAGTCAACCTAAGTGCTGTATGAATTCTATACAAATAGGGAATAGATTGTGAATAAGAGAAAATCATGAAACTAATTTAAGCCCTTTAACTGACTTTAAAGCCATATAGAGTTAGCCTGGCTAACGCCAGACTAAAATCACAAGTGATATTTAGTCTGGGGACCACCAATTCATTTTCTCGTAGGAGAGGTGTGGTTTACGATTGTCCATAGCCGTTTATTGGGCGCTACAAATGTCTCTCATGCGTCTGCACGTAGCCATAGCCAATCGTATCATGGTATCAGATGACGTATGACGTACCCGCTGTAAACTTTTGAGCTAAACTATTTAGAACACGTTCTAAAGCTTGATCGAAAGATGGCATCGCGTCTGCTGCTGTCATGTTAGATCCGTAAATATTTTTTAATTTTTTTATCCCTAAACAAACTACAAGCGTCCGTATGTCAAATAGCGCGTCATCGTCTTACCGTCCCTCCTCGTTCTTTGATTGGTGCCCAAATCCATGGAAAAATGTCGGCCATGGTCCCCAGACTGTTGTGAAGTTCGAAAGGATTCGAGCGCACACAGCAGTCTGGCGTTAGCCAGGCTAATATAGAGTGAGAAAAAAACAAAACTCCTTTGTAGAGATTTTGAAACTGGACGTGAATAGTATTGAACAAGGCAATAACACGAAAAGCACAGTGTCAAAGAAAGACATGTGATGAAGCGCTAAAAATACTCACTTGTGTGGTCTGCTCGCTGCATTAACGAAACCAAAAAAAACTAACTTGAAGCATAATGTGCTAATGCATCTTTCCTGCACAGCTGCATCTTCTGGGGAAAATAGCGGTTTTAGCTCCAAACTAAAAAAAGCGATTGATAAACATATGAGGAGATGGACCAGAGTATCCATGTCTGAATCATGCCCCCGAGTCTCACCTGTACTGCAGTAATCCGCCTCTGTAAGCTCCTGGTCTCTGAGGACTCGATAACGTGCTTAAATAGGAAACTAATCCTAAAATGGTTTCGTTCACGTTCAAACTGTATTTACTTGGCGTTTTATTTTATCTGGCTGCAGCGTTTCCCTAAAGAGTTTGTTTTTCCTAACTTAGACGGGATGTGACAGAACTCCAGAGAATTGATAAGAGCTTGAAGAAATCCAATTTGGTCAGATAGAATGATTACTGGAACATTTTGAAGCATTTACAAACAGATTGTAGAGATTTTGCATTCTAATGAGTTGTACTTACTGTACAAACTCGGGTACCATGACTAGATATAGAGATATATGGAGGAACACAACTTGAAGCAGGTGTAGAAGAGCAATTTAGGTAAATTTTTTGACTGTTTTTCATGTGACTAGCTGATAATTTTACATTAGGAAGGTTGCCAGTTGGATTTCCATTCCTGTTGTGTTCATAGACAAGACAATTCATCAGCCAGTGTGAATGTGTGATGTTTAGGAAGCCACGCTTCTGTCAGTCAGTCCCAGGGGAGCTATGGCTACAAAAGTTACTAAGCACCACTGAGAAGATACCTTTTCTTTAGATATAAACAATTCTTATTTACACTATTTAAAAAACAAAACATGTTAGACTGAATGTAAAACTAGTCCAGACTATGATGATTATTAATCGTTTGACAAACATGTCCCTATTCCATACTATCTAAAACCCAATATAAACAATCGTTTAAAGAATACTATTGTTATATTAGTATTCGCATTGAGTTGCCTTGTGTACGAAATGCGCGGTATAAATTAAGTTCCCTTGCCTATTAAAACACACCATCTAAAAGCTTCATTGATTGAGCTATGCGTAAAATTATACATTTCCACTTAAATCTCTTATTTGGAACTTAATGGCTTTTAGAGATCATTTTATTGTCTCCTTACTTCATTGTGCACATAATACAACTTCGGATCAGTGTGTGTAAACTTTTGCACCCCACTGTACAACTGCAATAATGTAATAAGCTGCACATGCATATCCTGGGTTATTTTGTGTTTATCTGGTATTGTCTAGTTAATTATTAATATTTAACAATGCATTATTTACCTATAAATATAATAGAACACCTTTGTAATTGTTGTTTTGTGTTCATTTATGTTTATCGCGTGTTACTGTTAATGTACTTTGATGTGTTTGTTCAGTCACTCACTCATGTTGCCGCAGTAAAGGACTTTGAGAGGCTTGACTAACGCCGCTCAATTTAAATCACTTACTATTTTCAAGCATCCACATAATGCTCTTTTCATTACCCCGCCACATGTACACACACTCAGGCCCACATTTACGCACATACTCCAGTCCGGCTCCAGCTCATGAAGCGCTTAGTGAAGTGTCCCATGTGTCCAACACATGGGTCATTACCTCCTCAACGGATCGCCCCAAATCGCCTTCGCATTCCTCCGCCGACATGATTGTTTTAATGGTGGGAATAATATACAGAGTCCGACCCGGACAGCGCTGCTGAGGCCGGGCACACGTGTTTGTCTATGGTGAAGACGAGACGTCTACTTGGTTTAGATTTTTACCCTGCAAGATGTTTTCACGTTTGGTGAGTCTCCGGAGGTTGGCCCTGACGCCACGACTGGGGATAGTGTTTATTAATGTTTGCATGTAATAGTCGTGTTGAGAAAATGAATTATAGGTCTTCTCTCTGTTTCGTCTGTTGGCCAGGAGCAGGTTGTCGGGTTCTGCGAGGTGGTGATGAGGAGATAATTGGATATACACTGCACAAAAGTTGGCCTGTGCCCCAGTTTTCCAAGCGCAAAAAAGTTTGGTATGGTGTGTGCCTATTATTACAGCTGAAAACACATACAGTATATAAGACATATAAGACAACTTTCTGGTTTGTATCAGCAGTTTGCTGAGGTTATGATAAAAACTTTGGGGTAGAAATTTGGAAAGTTTAGTTCCCAATATTTTTTTGTCTCATGAAATTTTGGTTCATCTTTCTTGTAACAACTGTAACACTGATCTAAGCCTATCAAAACACACGATTGCTGCAGCGTGGCGTGGTTGTGTCCATTGTGTCCCATTGTGAGCATCCACCCATGAGTGGGGGTGTGATCCAACTTTCCCTGAGCCAATCAGCGACCTGCCTGGGCTGATTGTACAGTAAAATGGTAAATGGACTCAACTTATACAACACTTTTCTACCTTCATCAGGCCCAAAGCACTTTACCGCAAGGAACCAGTCACCCATTCACTCTCTCATTCATACACCAATGTACACAAACACTGGAGGCAAGGTGGGTGAAGTGTCTTGCCCAAGGACACAACGACAGTGGGCACCTTCAGGAGCTGGGATTGTGGTCAGATTACAGCAGCATGTAACAGCCTAGCGGAATCAAAACGCAATGAATTGGCTCAATGGTTCTGTGCATGCTGTCCCTGCCCCAGAAACGAAATGTCAGGCTACCGAAAGGAATATCAACACAACATTGTGTCAGCTACTTCAGAGATGCTACTAATCCAACGAGCATGACAAGAGAGCAAACTTTAGAGTCTGGATCAATGCTGAGAATGTGTCTGAGGCCATGAAACAGACACAAGATTCCCAACAGCTAGCTCCGAGCTACAGCTAGCTCTTATTTGTCAGATGAAAACAAGAAATATTATAATAATCACCAATAAAGTCAATAATATTATCCGATACAAATAAAGTGGCCTTTAAAATGAATTTATAGTTTATTACACACTCATGAACAAAGAGTCTGTTTTAGCCTATCGTAGCATACTACTGTATCACAGCTTTTAGCCGCTAGCTGCTAGCAAGCAGCACTAAAACCCAAACGGCCTCTTTTCGAGCGTTTTAATATCCATTTGAGCATCTCTGTTCTCTACTGCTTCTGGGTTTCCCCGCCAAAAACGTATAGTATGTTCCAGATGTCGTGCACTTTTTTTTCAACAAATGTCTGAGAATACACTATGCTGCGAGAGATTGAAATCAATTTCACTCAGAAAGTACGGCGTTATTCATTGTCGTTTATTGCTGTTGAAATATTCTTGAAGCCTTTACCCAAGTTTAAGTAAAAGCAGTGCGTGCATTATTTTTAGACTCCCTCTAACTCTCCAACAAAAAAACCTTATCTCTGCTCTCTCACCCCACATGACCCAGCCCAGACGGCCACCCTGCCTGGGCCCCCGCCATCCATCACCCTGTTTTCTGTCAACCCCCGTGCACCAGGAATGACAAGAATCACCCCGCTATAACCGCCGCCGCCTTGAAGCGATTTGTAAGCCTGCTCATTTGGGCGGCTGCATGTGCCATAACGTCGGCAGCCAGAATCCGCACACATAGCAGATGCAGCCACAACCCCAGTCTTCCAGTATCACACGTAGGAGAAGGCAGACGCGCGGCGGGCCAAGGCTGTGACTTTAATTATCACCTAAACCAATGCGCGAGGCGTCATCTTCAGTATGTGTGCCGGCGTTAACGAAGCGGCGCAAAAAAAAAGAAAAGAAAAGAAAGAAAAAATCCCCCTCGTTAAATCACATCAGCATTCTCAATCCTCTCATCTGCGGATTTTCTTTTTTCGTTTGTTTTCCGCGGTGTGCCTTTGTCGCCGACGACTGCAGGGTAGATAGCGGTTGATGTCGTTGAAGCCGCTGGGATTCAGAGCTTTGCTGGTCGCTCTTTTTGACTAAATGACAGGATCTGCTTGGATGAAACCCTTGTCAAGAACTCTGGACAAACGCAGCAATCATGATAACTGTGTGGAAGATGCAGAAAGTAGAAATATATAAAGTTTAATGTTTGAAACTGTGGGATGAAAGGCCACCTAAAAGATGGGGCCTTTTCATGTGGATCTTGCATGTCCGCACTGCTACCGTTAGAAACATAGGGTTTGAATTCCCCTGAAATTGATTCAGAGTCTCAATGGGCCTTTTTTTTTGAAGAGCGGGTATTATGCATCTTTATCACTATCTTACACTTTGTTGGTTGGAAAAGATTCCTGATTTTCACACTGTTTCCCTGTAAGCGCCTCCCAACCCCAGTTCTTGCTCTACTTTGCTGCCCAGCTGTTTTCAATTTGAACCCTTTAACTGGGGGCGACGATGGCGCAGTCGGTAGAGCGGGTCGTCTCGTGATCAGAAGGTTAGGGGTTTGAATCCCAGCTTCTGAAGATGCACACTGTTGTTGTCTCCTTGGGCAAGACACTTCACCCTCCTTGCCTCCAGTGTCTACATACAGTATATTGGTGTATGAATGAGAGAGTGAATGCATGTCTGGTTCCTCGCTGTAAAGTGCGTTGGGCCTCACCTGTTACCTGTCGTCCCCCCTGATCAGGGAGCTAGAGCTAGGGTTAGTTAAGACAGAACTCACACATATTTTAAGAAACTAGGAGGTCTTGGCTTTCAAATGAGGTATCACACTGGCACATAGGCTGTAACCTCTCCAGTCAATACGCTTTGAGATTTGGATATAAATAATTATTAACTTAACTAACCCTAGCACTAATCCTAACCCTTAACAGGCTAATGAAGGTAGAAAAGTGCATGTTCAACAACAAAAACTTACAATCTGACTTATTTCTGTGCATGTAACTCGCTATTTGCAAAACAGAATGAATGGCATGATATGGTTTATACCCTATAATAATAAGGTCTTTTGGCATTCGATATTTTTGAACCGGTAGTACTAGAACAACATGATTCTCTTGAAGTTACCGTCGGCTGTAAAACAGGTGGTGGCTCTTACTTTACTCTCAGGCAGTGGTGCCCAAAGTGTGTCCCGGGGGCAAAATGCGGCCCTCATTCCAATTTTTGGTGGCCCTCAAGGTTCTTGTTGAATTGGCACCCATTGCTCATTTGTCTGTGAGACTGACCTGCATTAAAGGGATATTTCAGGATTTTTGACATTGGGCCTCATTTCCTAGTTATCCAGAGTGTTGTTGATGTCTGGAGATATTTTTTTCTTAAATTCATGCAGTTCTTATATTTGAAGAGTCTAGTTGCGCTAGGCTAGGGCAAGGCTAAAGCATTTCTATGGTATCAGTTAGCCTGCATTAAAAACAGTCTGACCCACTCCACAGTGCACCTGAGGTAAATCACTTATAACATCAGACTAACCATATAAACTTATATTTGAGCAGCATCAGCTTCGTGGCTGTAAGCTAACGCAGCGGCGGAGTGATCTGCGAGAAAATAGTCCCTCAAAATGCGGTAATTCATGTGATACAAGGTCAGTTATATTTCAAAAATGATTCTATTAACACAGACATTTATATGGTTAGTCTGGTGTTATAAGTGATTTACCTCAGGTGCACTGTGGAGTGGGTCAGACTGTTTTTTAATGCAGGCTAGCTGTTACCGTAGAAATGCTTTAGCCTTGCCCTAGCCTAGCGCCACTAGACTCTTCAAATATAAGAACTGCATGAATTTAAGAAAAAAATATCTCCAGACATCAACAACACTCTGGATAACTAGGAAATGAGGCCAATGTCAAAAATCCTGAAATATCCCTTTAAGCTTCCAAGTATATACGTATAAAAGGTGTGGAACACAGTTAAAGCCTCTGTTAAATGCATCCACTTGAATGTTTCACTGCACTGACCACCGGTTTGTGGCCCTCAACGCTGTATGAACTCCATTATGCGGCCCGCTGCTAACCACCACCAAGTATGGAGTGAATTCAAAATTGTCCTTTGAATAACTTCTTGTATCTTGTAATAAAATTCACTTTTTATATGGTGATCAGCATTATTATAATCACTTGAAATTATAATGGCGTGCCTCATGATCTTAATGCTTTTTGGCCCGTCCTCGCCCTTAGTAATCAATTACAGGTGGCGCATGATAATAGATTACACTTACTGTATCCAAATCTTTACACATCCATGGTAGCCACACAAAATACCTGAAAATACCGCCCGCCCCGTGCCTCACACTTCATCTTTAGCGCCACACTTTAATATTTGTTTCTCGCCGTCTCACTGTTATCCCACCTTCAATAAAGTATGGTATACCTTTCTTTATCACACTTTTTTTTCCCTCAATCCCAAAGTCAAAATTGGTTTTCGGTCAAAACAATAAAAGCCTCCGCAAGCTGAATGTAAACAAACTCACCTCCAAAAAGCTATCTTCCTCCATCGGCGCGAGAGGAAGAAATCAAAATTGCGGCGCCGGGGCTGAGTATATCTATCACTTCCCTCTCAAGTGACATTTGGCCACGCTGTGATGTATGATTTGATTACTATCGCGCGTCTACGGCATTTGACTAAGCTGGGAATCGATGGGACTCAATGGGGAGAGGTTGTATCGGGCATAAATCACCGGCGCGGCCTCTTATCGCCGGCGTCTTTGTGACATTAGATGTAAAATAGAAGGGGAAAGATAGCGCTGATGGAGAGGATAGGGCAAAGGAGGAGCGGAAAAAAAAAAAAGACCATTTGAGCGGGCCGTGATATGAATGCGAAGAGGGGGGGGGGCGGGGGGGCGAGAGGAGATGGCGAGAGATAAGGGGAGAACAAAGTGGAGCGAGCAAGCGGTTCAGAAATATAGATTGTGGGACAGATGAAGATAAGAGATGATGTGGGTATTAGAGAAGAAGCAGAGGTGTTGGAAATAAAATGTAGGATTAATACTAATAAAGTAAAATGCCATTGTTTGCTTAGGCGACAAGCAGGGCAGTAGCTAGGATTAAGAAATAAATAAAAAATAGTACGGTCTCTCTCTTTATTTTGAATTGACTAGATGTGGTTTAGTGCAATCTGGTGCATTTTAGTTGACTATGTTTCATTCTATTACATTATATTCCAACAGGTAGGGCTACATTATGAAAATCTGCAACTGAATAAGTATTTTGAACTTGAAGGGATATTTCAGGATTTTGACATAAGGCCTCATTTCCTAGTTATCCAGAGTGTTGTTGATGTCTGGAGATATTTTTTCCTTAAATTCATGCAGTTCTTATATTTGAAGAGTCTAGTTGCGCTAGCCTAGAGCAAGGCTAAAGCATTTGTATGGTATCAGTGAGCCTGCATTAAAAACAGTCTGACCCACTCCACAGTGCACCTGAGGTAAATCACTTATAACACCAGACTAACCATATAAATGTCTGTGTTAATAGAATAATTTTTGAAATATAACTGACCTTGTATCACATGAATTACCGCATTTTGAGGGACTATTTTCTCGCAGATCACTCCGCCGCTGCGTTAGCTTACAGCCACGAAGCTGATGCTGCTCAAATATAAGTTATTTTAAACGCAAAATGGTTAAAATTATTCTATCGACACAGACATTTATATGGTTAGTCTGGTGTTATAAGTGATTTACCTCAGGTGCACTGCGGAGTGGGTCAGACTGTTTTTAATGCAGGCTAACTGATACCATAGAAATGCTTTAGCCTTGCGCTAGCCTAGCGTCACTAGACTCTTCAAATATAAGAACTGCATGAATTTAAGGAAAAAAATATCTCCATACATCAACAACACTCTGGATAACTAGGAAATGAGGCCCTATGTCAAAAATCCTGTTATATCCCTTTAAAGGAATAGGCCACCGTTTTTACATACTGAGCTATCTAAGCTCGTCTAAGCTTACCTGAGCTTAGACGAGTTGATGCGTAACAGTCTGGTCTTTGTGCGTGCGCTCAGTAACGCAAATGTTGTTAGCATTTAGCCTCTCCCAGCAAAGGTATAGCCCTAAACTGGGGTGAAGTTAGAAGCTACCAAGCTGTTCCACGTTTTCCCTATTTAAATATAGTTACGTGAGCCTTTACACCAGGCGTCTCAGACACGCGGCCCAGGGGCCAAATGCGGCCCGCGAGATGATTTCTTATTTATATTATATGCGGCCCGCCGGTAAATTGCATTAAACACGTTAGAACTACATTTCCCATGAGGCACCACGCGGTAGCGCCAATGCCGCTGCGGACGCGAGAATGACAACATCAGACAGGGGAAGAGAGATGCGGCGCTTCTGCTTTTTTTTTTTTATCAGTGTGGCCCCTCAGTCTGTCTGCTGTGGGGCCCCAGTCCCTCTGCTACCTGTGTCAGCTCCGCCCCTGCTCCTGTACCGTCTGTGAGCTGCTCCTCGCACTGAGGAGACACAGGCTCCTCCAGACAACACTGAAACTAAAACCTCTGCCATGTCAGGACTTTCTGTGCTTTTATTACGGGCTGATACAGGAGGAAATACCGGAAAGACCCACATCGCCCACATTTTTTTCAGGTTTATAGGTGTTGGTGCGCCATTACAACACTGCAGATACAATACTTCATTTTTTTGTGTCTTTTTTTTTGTTTTGTTGCTTTACTTGGAATAAATACAATTATATTCAGACTAACAGATGTGCAGTGTCTGGCAGTTCTCCCCCTGCGCGTCAAAGGCCACGGTTAATCCAGTCACCTGTTCCACCTGTTCCCGCTCGGAACTCCAAACTCATATGTCCTGTCCAATCTTAGGCCCATGAAGGGGACGCAGCCTGGAGTGCAGCATGGTTGTGAAGCGGAACCAGACCAGACGTGGGAGGAGGACGGAGACTGGAAGAGATTTTTCCACTATATCAACTTTATGCAGAGCGTGACTGTATTCAATAGCGAACTGATAGAGGGGTTTTACCGTTTCACTGAATCAATGTGGAAATTTCAAAATCAATTTTGGCGACAACATCGTCACTTAAAGCAGCTCATACATACATAAAATTGAACTTTTATTAAATAATATCCTGAAGACTAATTGTTGAAGGATTGGTTGCCAGATTTATTTCGCTTTGGAATTTGAATTGTACAGATTTTCTCCTTAAAAAAACTGAATAACATAATAACATATTATCCAAACTCTGAAAAAAAAACTTATTTGCATGTTAATACATCAGTGGAATAAACCCAGAAAGTACAATCTGATGATGAAAAATCTGATGAAAATAACAGCAAATTTGGTCATTTGTATCACTTTAGAAAAAAATAAATATAATTTTTACCACTATTTTATTGATCTATACTGTGTCATACTGTATTAAGGCAAGGCAAGCACAATTCATATACAAGGCAATTCTAAGTGCTTCACAGTTGCATAAAATTACAAGAAAATAGATCAAATCAATCAATAAAACATCAACATAAAAATGAATCAATTACAGTAAAAGGCAAGAGTGCAGATAAAATACTTTTCATATGCACGGGTAAAAAGAGCTGTTTTCAGCCTGGATTTGAACATTGTCAGAGTTGAGGCCTGTCTCACATCCTCATGAAGACTGTTCCAGATTTTAGCTGCATGAAACTGAAACGCAGCCTCACTGTGTTTATTATTGACTCTGGGAACCACCAGGAGACCCCTCCCTGAAGTTCTCAGGGCCCGAGATGGTTCATACGGCTCTAACATGTCAGAGATGTACTTTGGTGCTAAACCATGAAAAGACTTGTAACAAGCAGAGCTGTTTTAAATTCTATTCTCTGAGTGACAGGAAGCCAGTGCAGAGACCGGAGCACTGGACTAATAAGGCATGCTGTAGAGCAGTGGTTCTCAACGGATGGGTTAGGACCCTAAAGTGGGCGACAGAACCATTTTCAGTAGGTGGCAAGCCTCACAGGGAACATCTCTTTTCATATTTATCGCCTGAAAAGTACAGTAACATTCCTGAGTTGGGTCAAATGACTGATGCCGAGTTGTTTTTGTCATGATTTGTACAATGACTTAATGCTTACTCAATAGTATTTTGTAAAACCCCGTGTTTCACATTGTACATGTATGGTTCTAATCTCACTTAAGTAACCTAACGCATTACTTTTTCAGATTAAAGTTACTTTTCCAATTCACTGTCAGTTATTACTTTGTAATTTTCCTGAGTAAAAATATATACTTATTTTTTCTTGCGTCTCGTGGACTGATGTAACGTCTGTGACAAGACACATTTTCAGCATGAAGACGACTCACGACAAACGTAGACAACAATGGAAGAGGAGAGAGACAGAAATACGTCACTTTCTGAATCTAGTTCGACTAGTTCAAAACGCCGTCGCTCGCCTTTTAACTGGATCATGGAAATTTGATCACATAACTCCCATTCTCCGATCCCTTAATTGGCTCCCTGTGCACTTCCGCGTTGACCTCAAAATTATTTTATTTGTTTTTAATGTCTGCATGGCCTGGCCCCCAGGTGTGACCTCCTTGTTCCCTATGTCCCCTCCCGCTTACTGAGGTCAGCAGGTCAGGCTCTACTGGTGGTTCCTAAGACTAAGAAAAGCTGAGAGATGATGGTGCTTTTTCTGTGGCTGGTCCTAACTTTGGAATGAGCTGCCTTTGAATATCAGACTGACTGATTCACTCCCTGTTTTCAAATCTCTCCTGAAAATACATTTTTTCCGTTTGGCATTTGACCCCTGGAGAGTTGACTTTTACTGTACTCTGTCTTATCTTTACTCATGTAACTGTATTATGTTTTGTGTAAAGCACTTTGGTCGACTATGTTGTTTTTAAAGCGCTGTATAAATAAAGTTGGATTGGATTGAATCTATGGCAGCTTTGTGGATGTTGCTGTTAAAATGCACTTCCAATAACGCGAGTATGGGCGAAACCGGTCGTCATTTGCATTTTGATGTCGGCAGCTGATGAATGTAACTTTTAAAAAGTAACTTGTAATCTAACTTAGTTACTTTTAAAATCACATAATCAGTAAAGTAACTAAGCTACTTGTTAAAGGATTAATCAGGAATCAGATTACGTTTTCAAGTAATCTGTGGCAACACTGTACCCCACTGGTAAAAGGTGAGAAAATAAGTTAATATGACTTATCAGCAGATTTGCATTGCCAAAAAACAAATCTTACATCACAAGGGCTGTCGATGAGCACTTTTTCATACTATTCATAAAGATTTTTTTAAATAAGTAGTTTCAAGATGAGCATTTCCATTTGGGCAAATATAACACATTGATTTACCAAGTCAGAACAGGCTGTACCTGAAACAGATTTCATAACTCACTGTGCTAAAATATTCAAAGCAAACTTTAGTTTGAAGCTACAGTAAACATTCTCTGAGTGAGAAAAAAAGTCTAAAATGCACACGATTTCTCATACACCTTAACCTCTTAACAAAGGTTAACAAAACCAAGCCTCCAATCGAGGAGCTTTTAGATTTGGGTCAAGCCGAACTGGAGAAAAAGCGCTCGGTTCAGGCGGTGGGTAAGAGGTTAAAGATTTGGTCTGCGCGGATGAGTGCCTGGACAACATTGCTGCCATAAAGATGAGCACTCTGAGGCGAAAGCCTTGATCTCTCGAACACTTTGCAAGATTCAGAGCTGAAAGATACTTCTGTCGTTCAATACCAAATGTGCAAAACACTCCCTGGAACATTTCAATATTGGATTTCTTGACCTGAAATGACCACCGTTAAGAACGAGCCATGAGTCAGAGAGGAGCGCGTTTGTTTTCATTTTTTGACAATGGATCAATGATATGAAAAAACTCAAGAGACGTTGTATTTAGCAGGTGAGTGCGTGTCAAGAGTGGAGGCGGCAGGTCAAACTCGGACACAACTCCAGCGAAGGTTGAAAATGCAGATGTAATCATGACTCACAATGAAGTACAAAATGTCCCCCAAAGGTACTTTAGGTTGAGTGGACAGCATTGTGAAAATTCTTAACTTAAACTTAAATTCTGCTTCTCTTGGCTATTCTTTTTTATGTCGGTACTCCCTAAATCAAGGGGTCTTCAATTTGTAGATTGGGAGCTAACATTAGCTCTCCAGCCCTTTCCAAGTTGCTCCTCACAATTCAACAAAGGATGTAGATGTAGTTTCTATCACCCAGATCACTGTTTCGATTTATTCTCAATGCATATTCGCTTAGTATCTGTATATTACCTTTTGGAGGCGTCGAAAACAGTAGAAGTAGTGAGCAGTGGAAAGAGATGTATTTGAGACATATTACGTTTTCAATGGACTAAACGGGTGCATACCTATGTTCCCCGGGTCCTATGTTCCCCGGGTCCGATTTTTTTTCCCGTAGATGAGTTGGTACTTCAACCAATCACAAGTCATGAGAGTGAAACGTCATACATATATCAAGCAGCTTAACCCTGACCCTGCCCTAGCCATTAACCTTAAGGATAGTGGGCTGATGCCTAATCTTAATCAATAGAAGTGGGGGAACATAGGTACTGGGGAACATAGGGCTAACCCCGGATTAAACATAAGGAAGTGGGGTACGGACCGGAAGTCCCTTGCTCTAAAGGACATTACTCTGAAACATTGTTTTTCCTCTCTAAGTCTGAACACAGACTTGTCATTCTGACCTTCACCTGTTTGTCTTACCATGCGCAACATCGTCCAATATTTATCTTTTTTGTTATATTTATTTTCGCCCTATTCTATGAGATGGCACTGGTTCCAAAAAAACCCCCACCAAATTTCTAGCATGAACGAAGCCATGAGCCCTCAGTCCATTGCTATTGACAGTTTACAATTGGAGCACAGAACTGCTTCAAACATAAAAACCACGGAATCACGATATGACAATATTGGCCACCTGGGATGGCTGTAGTTGATCAGGCCTGGTTCAGAAACATGGTATGCCCAATGAATGATCTCATTCCATCAATGGATTTTTCCTTAACTGATGGCACAGGCATAATGACAAGAGATGACAATTCATCTGGCTCACACAAAGAGTGGTTCAGGGAGCATGAGACATCATTTTCACAGATGGATTGGCCAGACCTTGACCCCATTAAGAATCTTTGGAATGTAGTAGAAAAGGCTCTGCACAGTGATTCAACTCTCCTTTCAACAATACAAGATTATGGCAACAACAACAACAAAAAAAGGAAAAGGTTTGCAACACTGGATGAAAATGAATCAGTGGCGACATTGCAGTTGATCAAATCAGTGCCACAGCAAATAAAAGCTGAAGAAGGCCCAAAATGTATGAGTGACTTATTTTCAGTCAAGCAATTTGTATTATCTACCCGCTTCACAAAATATACATCATGGACTTCAAACGTAATAAAAGCAGCTCAAACTTTGCATGGCACAGTGTGAGGTTTTTCAGGTAATTCAACAAAGATGAGGCTTTTAAACTGGTCCAATCAAATCAATAACTTTTTATTGGGCTCCATTACAAAGCTGCCCAGAGGAGCCGATAATTGCATTTACCTGACTTTTGGTGGTTGGGCATAAACCGAATAGGCCCCATATGTTTTGGATTTGGGCCTCGGAGCTACGGAGATTTATGAGTGAAGGTCTGAATATTAAAACTGTCTCTGGGACTTGTTTCACATTTATTATGTACAGCAATGGCCCGATCGCATCTTTTATTGATTTGTGCCATGTGTGAGCCATTACGCCGTCCTCCTAATCAGATCACGGTAATAGCAAAATGAAGAATAGGTGCACACGAGGAAAATCTTAAATATTACTCATTATTACTGTATTTGGGGTAGTGGCGCGGTGGTTTAAGTGTTCACCCGGGGACAAAGGGGTGGCTGGTTCATGTGACATCCAAACACAGTCTGTTGTTGTTTCTCTGGTACCTTCAGTCAAAGATATGTTGGTAATTTAAGGGTTTAAAATCCCATTCCAAACAGCTAGTGCATACTCTATTATAGTCGACTTGGATGCATGAATGTGTGTGGGTGAGTGATTGCCTGTGGTCATAAAAGTTGGGCTGGGGAAAATCCCCAAATTGTGTTTATACATTTAAAAGCATATAGATGTATTTAACCAATGTGATTCATAAGACGGATTTTCAAAATAAACATTTTGCGATTACTGTAATGTCTAGTTATTGGTATATTAAAAGACTTGGAGCATCTAGAGAACAACGCGAAGCACAACTTAAAGTTTAACTTAAATTTAGAGCGGTGAGGACTGTAGCCAAATGACCAAAGTACCAACAGTGACCAATATTTTTCCTACTTGCTGATTTATTTTTATTTTTTTTCACACTTTCCAAGTTAGGTGTTACTACATTCCAAAAGCAACTAAACTGTTGTAAAAAGGGGAAAAAATGGAAATAAAAAGGAGAAATGGCACTCCATCCCAACTAGGGTGACCAGATGTCTCAGTCCCATGTCCCAGTGGATTTCTCCAAAACCATCGATTTGTCCCAGTTTTAAAACAAGCTCTTTCCAAACAGTTCCGATTTTTCATCAGTACCACGGCCAAAACAGCTTTTTTTACTTCATAACTTTTGGCCACCTATACGTCAAACACAAAGTTTCCATAGTGACTGAACCAATTAAATCGCTAAAAGTCTCAAAGCTTTACATTAGACTGGTGCACTATTTGCCGTTTCAGTGACCCAGCGGATGCTTGGGTGGTTAGCATAGCACCTTTACTTCCCATTCTGATGCCCTGTAGGACGTTCCAGGACCAATTGTTTTTTTTTAGGTTTTCACTGCTGATTGAACAGTATCCATGGTTACCAGTGATGTATAAAAAACTGCACCCGACCGTCATTCTCAACTAACCCACCTGCAACATGGACTGCAAAAACAGGAAAGAAAATATTGTACCTGACCCGCTTCCTTTTTAAAAGTAGTAAATGCTCATCGTAGCGTCATTGGGCCATAGACATCGGAACTAGGGCATCTTTATTTCAAACGACCTGACCGACCGTGACCCGAATATCATACGTTTGTTAAGTGGTGACGTCACAGCTCTACTTCCGGGTCCGCAGATGTGCGAGAAAGTACAAAAAACGCTTTAATACCACAATCAATATTCTGAAATTCAACAGAGAGTTACTGAACATACTTATTTATCAGGCCTATTAGCCAAAAATGCTGTACCTACTGCTATAAAAGTAATATTTGCCAAAATATAGTAAATATTACTTTTTTAGCAGTAGGTGCGGCATTTCTGGCTAATGAGTCTGAGATTTTATGTTTTTTTCTCGCATATTTGCCTGTCTGCTAGGACCCAGAAGCGGAAGTCGTGACGTCACACTTAACAAACGTATTAAAAATATTTTTGGATGACTCGTAACCGCGGGTAACCGCAGGTGACCGCGCATCACTGATAGTTACCTATACATTCAATTCTAAAAACCTCCCAGAAACCCGAAATAACCTGAAATAAAATGGATTCTGAAGCATCATAGCAGCCACTAGGATGGAAAGTGAAGACGTCAACTTTATTTTTTTTTTTACATACAAAGTGGGTAGTGCACCTTTAAACATGAAGTGTGATCATTCAATGTGGATGAAAAAAGTCACAATTTGGCTCCTCTGACAAACTCCAATTGTGTCCCAGTCTTGTGGAATAATCCATGTGGAAAATCTGGTCACCCTAATCAATGGTTCAGATACACATCCAATGGCCACTAACGTCATCTCAATATGCTAACTCTGAAGAATGCCATGAAACAGGCTTGTCATAGCTCTCCATACTTTAATATTTCAAGGATTTCTGTAGTTGAAAACATGTCAGCGATACTACTTGATATCAAAGCAGAGCAGCAGCATCTCCATGGAGACGGACTTGTGATGTCCCACTCCCAGCAAATGTAGGTCTGAGGAGAGGAGAGTCTGCTTCTCCGTGAAAGGAATACTTGTATTTTACTCAATTTACTGGGTGACATGTTACACTGTATGGCTTTAACATACATCATGTCTAAACGCATTGAGCTACGGCCTCGTGACTCGTTGATTCGATATAACGATCATTGCTTTTAGATGCATTAACCCAAGTGGAACCAATAATGCGTATTCTCGGCGTATTCCCCTAATGCGTTTACTAATCTGGGAGCTGACTGTTTTTGCCATTGTGTAGCGCTGAAAGCATTGCAATAGCCTTTATCTAAACGACTAAGGCGCAGGTACAAGCTATTACACTGCATCAGATATGGGATTAAGTTCTCCCAATGCACACAGATGTTTATCATGCAGGAACCGAGAGGCGTACCAGTCTGTCGTTTGAGTTTTCCAGCGGCTTTATGCACAGGAACGCTTGGATATATGGGGATTGATTTTCAGCGCGGGAGCGAGCCGTGCATTCCTGAATTGATATTGAACGATCGCTTTCGCAGAGAAACACGAGCGCTCAAGGTCTACTAAGAGCGGAGTGGAATTGGAAACTCGACGCTGGTTTTATTCCGCCTGTTGAGATAAGATTGTCGGTTGTTATGTTCGAACGTGGTTAGCGCCGAAGGGCAACAGCGGATCAGTTGAGTGGTTGTCTTATAGGTACAGGCGGTTTGAATCCAGTTCTAGCAACTACATCCTTGGAATGTTCGAATGCGCCGTGTGAGCGATTTTCGGTCGGGACAGTTGGCGCAGATTGGCAACCAGCTGCATTGTTTAAAGGGGAGGTATTATGTAAAATCGACTTTTTCAAGCTTTATATCATGTTATTATGTCATTCCCTCATTAAACACATGCCTGGAGTGTTGCCTTGGCTCATTCACATATTTTTGAGTAATCAGTAAAAACTTAGACGGCAGCCATTTTAGGTGTAGCTATGCCTCAGTCCTCCTAGGAACGCCCCCACCTCCTGGAGACGCCTCTGGACCTTTTGTCACCAGCCAAGCCACCAACCACTGCTCCTCAGCTCAGCAGAGCCCCTCCCCGCACAGTGTTGTTGTTTAAATGCCACAGCAGTGTGCTGAAGGGGGCGTGTCGGAAAGCTTCTTAAAGAGACAGAGGCCTATTTCAAGACGTTCAGTACAGCCATTTTGAGAGAGGAATTTTATTCAAGGCAGTTATTTTAATTTACTGCATATACAGACCAACAGAAGGTTACGTCATCATTGTAGTATGCTATAGACTGGTGCTATGTGATTGAAAAAAGCATAATACCCCCTCTTAAGAGCATTGAGATTGAAGAGTGAATCAATACTTACCTTTGTATTTTTGTTCACAAGATTCTCAAACAGCGCAATCAAATAGAAACAACATAGAAACAAGCTTTACATCAAGAAGCATTCACACATTCACTCACAATTTGAATAGGCCGCACCCAGTCTCAGCTCAGCAGTTCTGAAAATGAGGTTTCGAACTGGAGACTTTGAGGAGGTTGCTCAGGCTGAGCAACCTACAGCTAAGAGATGTTTTCAGCATATATTGCAATAATATCGCACAACGGCTGCCAGGGAAAGAAAGGCAAGGATAAAAAGGGAGGATGTTTATAGCATTAACAAACACAAGTTAATCATGAAATAGCACAAAACGAATTAGGAACTGATTGGGAATTTATGTTTTCATGGGTGTTGTGTTATAAACCTTAAACTAACAATAAACAGACATTTTTTCGATTTGGCAAAATGTTATAAAGTTAATCATGAACTGATAATGTTGATGATCACATAGGACTAATTCCTTTCTTACTGATATTTATGTTTGTAAATGGGTCAATGACGTATAAGGGCTCTAAAAACATATTTTCAAAAAGCGTTTTCAAAACTGATGCCATGCATATTTTTGAGTCAATAATTTTGTTAGGTTTGTTAAATAACATTTAAAAGTATTTAAATGTATTTTTTTAATGTATTTGTAGTTTCAATGTATAAACACGTGTCAGGTGGCGCAACTGAGTTTTTTCTAAAATTGAAATAGTTTCCAAAAATGTGTACAAAGTCAAATCTTTGCCAAGTATATCTTAGACAGTCTTTCTCCTCTGAACATTTCATCTGTAATCTGTAACTGACTGATGCTGTAATCAGCAATGAAACAGGAGGACCATGGACTGAGTGCTCGGTGTCAGCCCAAACAGTTATTGGTTCAGTATCGGATATTTGAAACCAATAACTGATTTTTTTTTTCTAGTATTGACTCTGATATTTATATCAGTATGGGATCAGTGCATCCCTATCATTTTTAGATGGTAATTTCACATTTTTTGCAGTTGCACCACCTGACATTAGCAACTAATTTTAAATTAAATTGGCTTTTATGTCGACTCTTACCTTAGCTTTAGCATTTGTAAGCATGGGTAAACATTTACTTTAAAAAACAATTAAGATTTCACAAATGATGGCTTATTTGAAAGATATTTAACATACATTTATGCCATGATGTTTTATCTTTTAATTGTTACCCTGAAAATACAATTAAATTGTATTTTCAGGGTAACAATTAAATGATTAGACTAATAAAGCTTCTGAAAATTTTTCAGAAGCTTTATTAGTCTAATCATTTGCTCAGACGGTTGCACCACCTGTCATTTTAGGGGTTTGAGGTGTGAAAACATAAACAAATATTTATTATTGAAATGTGATGAAATGTGTTTAAACTAAATAGGTTTTATAGAATAAAGTGATACATCTAATGAAAAGATCAAATTATTTTTAAAAGAAATACAACACTCAGACACAAAAATATGCACGTCATGTCATCACCCAAATGCTTTACAGATCTGTGCACCTTGTTATGAAGCGTGAAAGTTGTTGTTGTTATTTTTCTCTCACCAAAAGAGAATGATTCAAATTGACAATAGCCAGGCTGAGAACACAGAGCAGGAGACTTATCACTGGAATAACACATGGCACAGTGTGCGGCGCTCCAACGTCCCACTCAGTTCGCCACACATGAATGCCGCACTGATTTCACTCTTTCCTTTGTTACTTTATTTTCTAGTCTCTTCAGAGGCGAGCGCAGTGTCTCGCAGCTGTCATAGAAGCTGTTATTCAGCCACTTTGCCACAAGAAAGTGGCTACACATTTTCTTTATTCAATCTTGGTCATTTTTTTTTTTTTAACAGTTTTGCACATTTTACAAAATATCGGACTGAAAGAAGAAGAGCAAACCAATAACACAATATGGCAAGTTACACGTTGGAAATTCCAACAAGCAATATAATATATACTAAATGCAATTCAGTCATCTGTTCTGAAAACTGGATTGTTTCTTCAGGGGTTGCTCAAAGTGAATGTATTATTCAGACAGTGAGTCATTAAGGTCACTGTCTGTGTCTGGCAGACATTTAAAACAAAGATTGACCATGAGATATTTGTGCAGACTTTCTCAGGGAGTCGCTAATGACATTTCTGACCATGAAGCAGAGCGTCTTCCAACCGTGAGTGGTCCATGCACATGTACAGGAGCTCACATACACCTTTTCAGGCCCTAAAGGTGAAATGTTTAGCTGAGCACTTTTTTTTATGTACACCAATAGCTGACAGTCACGATATTGCATTGCCCACCACAGTGTTGATTAAAGATACAAGTATTTTAACTTAGAAGAATTTCTGTATGCAGCAAGAACACTTTATCCCCAAGGACTGTGTTGGTTTACTTTTAGCGCCCTCTTGAAAGCAGGTCTGTCTTGCTAAAGTCAGGCCAAAACTGGTGACTGACCTTCTACTTAAACTAGTTTTGAACATCATATACAGTAGATCTACACATGGGGGCCTTTGGGTTCTTCCTGGGGTATTTGTCAATATTTCAGTACTTTGACCGGTGTCTAGATTGCCATTGAGAGTAGTTATAATTCGCAAAGTCATGTTGGGAGCCAGGGGATACATGTTCGAGGTTGCCTACTCTTGACATAGACACTTTAAAATGCAAAGTATAGTTCTTCTGTGTGTTATCTATTAAGATTAAAGCGCTTCAACAGCTGAAAAAAATAATAAATAATAAACATAAGAAAAAATGCAACAACTCCTTCGTCTGCAGAGTTTAAGGACGTAGATAACATGTTGAGCACTGGTGTTTGTTGTAAAGTTGTACCAATGTTAGCCTCCTAAATGCTGAAATCAAACTCTACCTCAGTTCTGGGTATGTTTTTGATGAGAACAATGTTACAACATGGTTTAAAAGTTGCTTTCTCATGATGCGTCCCCTTAAGTACCGTTCTGCGATTGCTCATATCCACGCTATCTTTGGTCACATCATCCAACGGGCTTCTGATGATCAAATCGCTCCGTCTGCTTGGAGGAAAAACAAAAAACAAAAACAGCTTTTGGCCCCGCGGTCTTTGTGGCTGACATTGTAAACAAGCCGGGATGTTGTTGGCATGGTTACTCTTCTCTTATCACAGATTGTATGATTAGTCACGTCTCGCATTAGCTTTCGGCTGGTTGCTCCGAGCAGGATGTCATGGGCTTGGCTTGGGCTTGATAAGGGCAACACGTCCGCAACAAGAAAAGAATATAAAAGCGAAAGAAAAAAAAAGTTGCGCGGTGTCATTCGCCATCTGCCCCAGAGAAGGCCACCAGTATCGACCCTATACTGCTTGCATACTTCATGGAGAGCGGAGACTATAGTTTTGCGGAAGCATAATTATTGTGCGACTGTTATATGTTTACGAGTTGTGTCCAGTGGAAGTTTGATTTGTCTTTGTAGTGTTTGGACTCATCCTCTGGTAGCATCAAGAGCAGCGGGTATAGCTTCCCAATGAGACCTTCTCAAATATAAATATGCTTTTTAGATTTATGCATTATAAGAAAACTCCTCTTCTAAAAGGTCATGCGGAATTCCAACCATTTCTCCACCAGCCTCACGTAAACCTGCTGTCCCGCGTCTTCCCTCCGTCTCACCATGTCCCCTCCCTCCTCTGTCCTCCGTCCTCTCCCCAAAGGCCCTGGCGTCCACCCAGGGCCGCTGCATTTCCCCCCACGTCCGATGTAATCGGGCCAGAACGGAGCTGAGAACATTCTTTTCCCATGATTCTTAAGTGGCACCAGGGGCACTCCGGGCCGCTCGGCTGACTGGCCGCTCCGCCAACTGGCTCTCTCCATGTCGTCGGGCGACTGGCTCGAGCGCGTGACTCCGGAGGATTAGCCCAGTGCTGTTTGCACCACAAAGGCATTTTTTTTGTGTGTCTCTGGATAGAATTTCAATGAGAGAAAAAAGTTTTGTCTTCGTGTTAAAACAAATATTGTGGCATGGGTAGAGATTAGCACTCAAGTCAGATAGTCCCAGACAGTGCAGGCTCATTTTTATGTGAATTTTACAAGTTCTCCCACTGTCAGCCTAAAACATGTTCAATAGGCCAGGATCCAGATTAGGAAAAGGATGGACTCCGGTGCCCACTGCTCCTGATAAGTAGTTTTAAGTCCCTCAAATCCAGCTTTTTCTGGTTAGTTGTAGAATTTCTTTATTCCCCTAATCCTTGTAAAATAAAATACTATGGGTCACATGCACAGACCTTACAAAATATGGATTATTTATGCCACCTTTTAACTTGTTCTGTCGTATACAGGCGTTCAAGCATGTCCTTGAAACAGCCTTTGCCAGTCGCCTCTATGACTCTAAACCCCAGCACACACTGGACATGGCCGGTTGAGCCACTTGAAAAGGCCTCAACAGAAACTGTGGGGAGCTTTGAATGCAAGTAATCTCAGTTTATTAGATGGGATGCCTTTTTTTTTTTGCTTTTGCATGGCTCCACAAAAGGAATAAACCAATTACACATTTGGCTGAAAGGTGTTTTTATGAACATTTATTTTTGAAATAGTTTGTGGAATTGGCATCCACTTTTGCTTTGGAACGTAGCATAGACTTCTTTTTTTTTTTCAAATGTTTTGGTTCTTTGGTGTGCGTGTGTTTGTTTGTGTGTGTACTTTTTTATGTTTAGCATTTAGGCTCCCTTCCCCTGCAGAATTTGATTGAACATTTTCAAAATGTTCGCATCACAGTCCTGCCCACCTCATGCCAGCTCTGGGGGCAGGAACCAAAATTCCCATTGAAATTCCCATTGGCTTTTTGAATCATTCAAAGACTGTACAGCTCCCAAACGCAATGAAATAGTGAGAATATACAAATAGGGCTGGGTAAGGGTATACTGAAAGTATCGAAACACAGGAACCGGAAAAAAAAAATCGTATGTCTTTAGATGCTGTTGGGACAGTATTAAAGGAAGTGACTTGGTTGTTTCAGCTCAAATAATAGATTTTTTTCCCCACAGTTTTTTTTCCCATTCTCCCCCTATTTTTTCTTTTTGTTTGCACAATGTTTGCCCCAATTTACCCCACACTTCTTACACATTGTTTTTCCTAATTTCCCCCTAATTTTTGCTAATCTTTATTATCATTACTTGTTTTCCGTTGATACTCCCACTTCTCACCTACTAGGTGCCTCTCCACAGTAAACTACTAGCTATTTGATGATCTTAACCATGACATTTATCCCAGAATTTATGACATATTGATAACACAAACACATGCAGATGAGAAAATGAACCGAGATTTCCATCCAACCTCCTGTCAGCCAATAACAACAACCAACAACCTCCCCAGCAAATCACTCTCTCTCCTATGCTTCCAGATCTTCAACTTCCCTCCTCCATTGCATCACTTATGTGTCAGCCCCAGGGAAGATCATTTCTGTAACAAATCATAATCATTACTTTTCTCTCCATCTGGTCTAAACGCCGTACTTTACTTTGCTCACCTGCTTTTCCATCTTTATTGGCTACTTCAATTTAGAATAATGTTAGTATGTAGAAAATTCACTCGCGCTTCAGATATATTATAAAACATAGTTCAAGTATCCTCATCCGACACCATATGTAGCAGTGATAAACACAACAACAAAAAAGCAGCCATTTTAACAGTAGCCTATGAGCTAGCAAACATGCTAATCTGCGTGGGGAAGAGAGTTTGACCAACAAACTTTCATTAAACAACAAGTTTAATGGAGGTGTGTAGACTTAAAAACTCTTAACTTATCGGCATGATGGACTAAGTGTGTAACATAATTTATTAACAGAACAAAAACACTCCTGGTATGTTTTGGAGGAGAAAGTAACATTACATCATAGTTAAAGGGATATTTAAGGATTGTTGACATTGGGCCTCATTTCCTAGTTATCCAGAGTGTTGTTGATGTCTGGAGATATGTTTTCTTAAATTCATGCAGTTCTTATATTTGAAGAGTCTAGTGCTATCAGTTAGCCTGCATTAAAAACAGTCTGACCCACTCCACAGTGCACCTGAGGTAACACCAGATTATCGATATAAATGTCTGTGTCGATAGAATAATTTTAAAACTAAGTTGTTCACCCGCTGTATCTCACCTTTAAAGCAAAAAATGCTTTTATCCTAAGCTAGAATTTGCCTTGCCTTGGCTGGTCTACGGCGCAGCTGTGTCAGAAAGTGTGCCGTGCCACGCTGTGCCGGGCTGCGCCGAGAGGCCGGCTGACAGTTGGGTGGTACTCGGGGAAATTGGAGCATTAGATGGAGTCACCAGCCCGCCGCGTTCCCATGACAACTGGATCTTGTTAGCGTCAGGCAGGATCCGAATCAAGCCGTGGGCCAGCATCTACAAAGGGCCTCTCCACTCGTGTCCCATCAGCCAAATAATGAATTCATCAGACAAACAAAGTCATGCTGTTGGGTCTTTTCTTTAGCAGCGGCAGGAAATCGAAATGTTTGGTAAAGCCATGTTAATGAAGCGTACGCTTAAATATCAGTTTGTTCTTTTAGTAGCATGTACCAAGCTATGCAATGTGCATGTTTGAACTAAACCCTTTTATACTTTCATTTAAAACTATACTCTATCACACTACTACTCTTAACACATTATTTTGGGTGCCTCTGCGTTGAGGCGCCGTTGGCAGAGCGGGTCGTCTCATGAGGGGTTCGAATCCTGGCTCCCACAAGTGAACACTTGATGTGTCGTTGTGTCCTTGGGCAAGACACTTCATCCACCTTGCCTCCAGTGTCTGCATACATTGGTGTGTCAAATGAGAATGGCTGACTGGTTCCTTGCTGTAAAGTGCTCTGGGACTAATGAAGGTAGAAAAGCGCGATATGTTGAAACTATTTACCATTTTACCATATTTTATGTTTTATCATTCAATCAATAGTTGGAGAAGGTTTATATATAGAATTGCAACATGGTCTTCCACAGGCGAATCATGGCGTTTTATCATTTGAAATGATGTCTCTATTGGCCAGAGCAGGGGTGTCGAACTCGTTTTTGGGTCATGGGCCGAAATTCAGCCCCCATGGCGGCTCGCGGGCTGTATTGTTAAGGACTGTGGCCTAATCAATAACAACGGCTTACATTTACTGCGCTTTAGAGCACTCCGCTCTCAAAACGCAGGGCTACTAGTGATTCCTCGAGTCTCCAAAATCACTGTAGGAGGAAGAGCCTTTAGCTACCAAGCTTCGGTTTTATGGAATAAACTCGCAGCTCATGTTAAAGAAGCAGACACAGTCCCTACATTTAAGACTAGGCTCAAAAACGTACCTCTTTGAATTAGCTTATGATCAGGTCAGTTAGGTAAAGCTCTAACCCACAGCCTGAAGTAAAGCTGCCTTAGAAGAAACACTGCTGTGGGAAGTACGGTACACTGAGCGCTATCCTCTTCTTCTTCTTACTGCAAACTTTGTCTCATTATGATACAATATTTATATTATCTGTAGTCTGTTCATTACTATTCACATGGTGTCTCCTGTCCCACTCCCTCTCGGGAGTGCCTGTCTAGATCGAGCGGAGGAACCCGGCTGAACAGAGGAACCCTGCCTACTGGATTGACAACAAGGACTGGACAGTCTGCGATCTTGGCCCGTCTGCTGAAGGGACTCCATCGGCCCTGGGTCTCTATAGCCTGTCCGTCCATGGGAGTGGATCTCTCCTTCTGTGGTTCTCCTCAAGGTTTCTCTTTTCTCCCCCCGGGTTTTTGAGTTTTTCCTTGCCGTGCTGGAGAGTCTAAGGACAGGAGACACCCACTGCTGACGCTTATTTGGACATTATGTTTGCCTGGATACTTGATTCTACTTGAGCCTGAACTTTACATTGTCTTATTTACTGCTCTGTTTTATTGCCTTAATGTTCGGTGCAGCCCTATGAGGCAACTCCTGTTGTGATATTGGGCTATACAAAACCATTGTTTGATTGATTGATTAATTGATTTATCAGCCTGTGTCACACGTTACACAAAGTGCTACATAATAGTCATTATTCATTCAGAATCAGAATCCTTTATTGTCATTGTACAAAGCACAACGGGGAAAAAAAGCAGCTCACAGTGGTCTCAAATAAGCCCTCGCAATCACGATCGATAAAATAGCCATAAATAAAATGATCATACTATTAAAATACAAATTAATCATTCATTCACTTATCAGACTTAAGTGCTTTGATTCACTCCACACCCGATGGTGGGAAGTTACTATTGTAACCACAGCCGGCCTGGCCATTTACCACATGGCTATAATATGCTGTTTATATAGCATCTAGAGTAACGCCTCATTTGAAAGCTAAGACCTACAAAACTGATTGTGACTTTTATGTTGCGTTGTCGCTGCGACATTTGTGAAGTGTTTTTGTCTGGTTTTCGTTGGGTTTTTTGTCGTGTTTTTTTTTCTGTCATTTTTTGTTGCTTTTTCATTGTGTTACTGTCGCTATTTTGCTGCTTTTTTTGGGTTGCTTTTTCGTCACTTTTTCATCGTGCTTTTGTTACTTCCCCCCCCCCCCCACACACTTTTTGTTTCATCTTCGTTTTTGTCGCTGTTTTCAAAGAAGCTTTTTCGATTTGGGTAATGCCAAACTGGAGAAAAAAATAATGTGCTCGGTTCAGGCGGAGGTTAAGATCCAGCGAAAAAACACAAAGCAGCACATCTTACACGACGACCGCCGACCAGAACCCATTGTGCTTGACGATGACAGGGGGGGGGTCTTCTTTTCACCCTGCTCTGGCACTATCCCAAAAACAGGAAGACAAGCCGGACTCCAATTGACTGACTCAGGAATCCTACTTTTTGTGTGTGTCTACATCTCTCTGTTTATGTTATGTTTTACAAGACGGGGGGGGGAGAGAGGAAGAGGGGATCGTGGGCAACATGTGTGGGGAAGGGTGGGGTTTGTCTGTCTCTGGGGGTGGGTGGGGGGGGGAGAAAGGAGATGAGCTCCCGGGCTCGGAGCCAGGACGGAACCATCCAGCTATGATGTACCCAGACGCGACAACAGAGGGGATTAGCACGCCCAGTGGCTGCAACCGAATATAATAGATCATTTCTGTGTGTTTTCTCTCGCAAAGGTATGAAGAGGATTAGGATTTTTTTTTTTGACGGGGCTGCTGTATAGTCGTCGAATATTACTTTGCTTTGTCTAGGGGGAAACAAAAGTGCGGCAGAGGCGGGATGCAGTTTTTTATTTTTTGTAGGTAATCATTTCATTTATTGGAGATTGGCAAACGTTTCCAAGCGCAGATGCAACTTTCAAATCGTCGACTGTCACGCGGGGAGGTTTAATGAAACGAATTAAGGCTAGAGTTTTCTTTGGCAGATATTTAGTCGGCAGGGACGGGGGGGGGACGCTTGGCAAGATGTGGAAATAACATTGTGTTCCTTACTGTAGTGTTGTTTTTGTTTGTTAAATGCCAGGCAAAAGAGAGCGAGTTGGTGGGCTTGAGTGTTGATGCTGGGTGCTTACTTTGATTACTTTACAGATCAGTAATAGCGGAATAGTTTGTTCTGGTGACGTTTATTTCTTTCCCCAAACCGATACCAATACTCGGGTTCGGGTAGCTGCGGATACAGTAGTAGCAGTCCAGTGCCATGAGGAATTAAACAAACAACAGTGCGACCTGTAAGGAGATGATAAACCCAAGGGCACATGGATCAAAGTCATGATACTCGATTCTGTGATTCCTCCACTATAAAGACACAATGAAGGTCGGTTTATTTGATTTGCTGAGGTTCCACAGGTATTTAACCTCTTAAAGGAACATGCCACCATTTTTCCATACTGCGATATTATTGTGTTCAAAAATGGATGAAAAAGAATACATAGGCTCGTTCTATTAAAATCAAAATCATTATTTTATTCCTTAAATTACAATCTAAAACAAAAGTCTCTTGGGCACAACATGTCGGTGGTTCAGCGAGGAGGAGGCGAAGAGAGGGAGGAGCCCCGTGCATGGCCTTTTATAAACACAGGAAGTAGGCGTCTCCTTGTTGAAGAACCAATCAATGCCTTTAGAATACTCTTCTTCTGCGCGGTCTGACTCCTCATTCTAACACACTGCCCCCCCAGTGGATATCAGAGTAAAAACAACAACAATACAGCAAAATGTCAGCCCAATTCAAATCAACCCCAAAAGCACAGATTACAATCAACACAGTTTCATATAATCATTAAAGCCTATTATGACAAAAACATATATAGAAATATTCAACAATATGTTCTTACCTGAGCTTAGACGAGTTGATGCGTACCCGTCTGGTCTTTGTGCGTGCGCTCAGTCACGCAAAAATAGACCAAAGATGTTGTTAGCATTTAGCCTCTCCTCCTCTCCACTCTTGGGCCAAACGGGGGTGAAGTTAGAAGCGACCAAGCTCGTCCACGTTTTCCCTATTTAAATACGGTTACGTGAGTAGTTACACGATCCAAGTCTAGTTACACAAAATTCACCCCCGTTTGGCCCCAGAGAGGAGAGGAGGAGAGGCTAAATGCTAACAACATCTTTGGTCTTTTGAGCGCATGCACAAAGACCAGACAGGTACGCATCAGCTCGTCTAACCTCAGGTAAGAACATATCTCAGTATGGAAAGACGGTGGCCTGTTCCTTTAACCCCCACCATAACACATTTTCTCCAAATCAGCTCTACCCAAATCTATGAGCTTCTCCACTGGAGCTCACAGCCTTTGGGTCAGTGCGACGCCTCATTTGAAAGCTACAAAACTGATCTAAGATTTTCCTTGCGCTGTCACTTTTACGTCGTATTTTTTGGTGCTTTTTTGCCACGTTTTTGTCTCATTTTTGTTTCTTGTTTTGTTGCCTTTTCATCTCTTTTATCATCTGTTTTGTTGCGTTATGGAAGCCTTCATTTGCCGCATTTTCATCCTCATTTACATCTCGTTTTTTCCCCGCTATTTTGGCGCTTTTTTGCAAGAAGCTTTTACCCCCGGCTCACATTAAATCCGGTTAAGGTCCGTTACGCACACTCACACTGCTCCGCGAAGTCCGGGTCCGGCTACCGAGGCCATCCGGCGGCTACGGAAAGAATCTGCAAGAAGTCTATTTTTGCCGGAGACCGGAGCCCCAACGGATCAAGCTGACGGAAAACACGAGCCAAACAGGAAGTCAGGTCTCGTGAGAAAAGAAGATCCGGTGTATTTCAAAATAAAATCTGTCTGCTTACTACTTATTTGGTCTCGTTTACCGCCTGTACACGCACGTAACGTTGGAAATGTAAACATTTCTCCATTACCAGTGACACAGGGCACTAGTGTGTTTAAAGCATCCACTTCACTGGGGAGAGTCGTTATACTGGCAAATACGGCTTTTGTTTACAAAAACTACCTATATATGGGGCTACTTATCACGTGAACTCGCGAAACTCACGTGCACTTTTGTTCTCGCGAAGGCCGTTTCTGTGTCTGGCGCCGGAGCTGGCGGAGCTGGCCACAGTGTCAGCCTCCTGTGAGTGGTAGTTTGGGGCAAACCCGGACCGGATCAGGACCGTACCCTGACAAAACCCGTACCGTAGTTAATGTGAGCCGGGGGTTAGATTTGAATAAAGTCGACCCGGGGAAAATATATGCTCGCTTAAGGCTCCTAAGAGGTTAAATCCACAATAAGCTATTCTCCTTCCCCTCACTCCCCTCCACGCACTCCCCTGGTGATGCATTCAAAGGGAAATGGAAATCTCAATCTCATGCGCAATCGCTGTGGTATTGCCATTCATCCGAGACCAACAAAGGACCAAGCCAAATGGTAATCACATCTCAACAGAACACAGTGTTTCATGATGAACACGTCATTTCAGCACTCACTTATTTACAGCTGATTAATAATTAACAGCTAATTAAAGAGTGCTAATCAGTGTACTAATTGTATTGTTAATTAGCTCTTATTTGGTATTCGTAAAAAGCACTTATTAGTCCTTGATTTGCATGGCCTTATTCAACATCACTACTGACAAACCCTTTCCCATTTATTAGTTCTTAATTATCGTTATCAGCCAGAAATTAGACCATTGTTGGACATAAATTATACTGTTAATACGCTTCTGGTTATGCGGGCCTTATTAGCAATTATGCATATCCAAATCTCAAAGCGTACTGACTGGCATTGTGGGCCGACCTGACCCAGAGGTCGGGGAAACCGTAGCACCCGAGGAAACCTGGCTGACTGCCTTCAGTGCTTCTCTTATCCTCTCAAACGGTGCAGCGAGGCACTGCACCGTTTGAGAGGTTTGTCCTTTGTCCTGGGTTTGTCCTTGTTTCAGAGCATGGTGTCCTGCACTGGTCAGCTCCTCCATTTCCTCCTTCCTCCTGCGCAGCTCCCTCCGCTCCACAACAGTCTTTCACCATCTTCTGGGAAGAGCTTAGCAGTTAATCGGTTTTATTCTCCAGTGAACGTCCATTAGCCAGAACAATAGGGACAGAAGGTGTGGCTTCGCTAGGAGTCTTGCCTGGATACCTCCTTGTTTGTCCCTTTTTGTTTCCTGTAGCTCCTATTACGGGGAACTATTTGAAGCTTGGAAGTCCAATGCATTGTTTTTACAGTGCTGTAATATAAAGCGCAAGTTTTACAGTAAAGCTGCTGTACCCCATTTATCTCATTCTCAAACCATGACAGAGGGAGAAAATGTAATTTAAAGGGGACTTATTCTGCAAAATCAATTTATTAGAACCATTTTATAATGTCGTTCCGTTGTCAAAAACATTCTTGGAGTAGTCACACTGGTTAATCATGTTTACTTTGTTTTTTCTTCTTCTTGCGCTCCAATTTACATTTTCTTTATATGTTGCATATTGGGTATCCATAAGTGCCCACTGCATTTTCAAATCCGATATGCAGTGGCACTGTGATAGACGCCGTTTGAATCATTCGTGTGCCTTTTGATACAAAACAACGGAAGCTCGTACCTCATCTTTTAGTTGATTCTCCTTACTGCCATGTTTAGGCAAAGGATTTCACTCTACGACAAAAAAAAAAAAAAGATAAAGATTATATTTGTCAAATGTGGAGCACTTGCCTGCAACAAAACAACACTTGTCTGCGTGATCCGCGGCTGGTACACTGTGTGCTCGGAGGCAGGAGGCATGCTGGGAAGACATTTGTGAGCGCGGGCCTAGATGAATGGACCCCCCCAAGAGACCCGCTCTGAAGAGGATGCATTCTTGCCCAGCCAACGTGTTGTTAGATGCTTAGCGAGATTACATCTGATTAGCGTCATTGTCTCATTGTTTGGGAGGATTAGCTTAGTTTCATTAAGTGATTTAAAGGCTGGGTTATGTAGAATGCACCCTTGTCGTCAGTATAAAGGCACTATAGATATATACATACATCGTTTGAAAGCTCATGAGGACTGCGCTAATTTGCACTTGATTAGAGACACGCGTGAGCATTTTGTTAGCGCGTATTTGGATCGGAAAGGATCCTTTTAGGTTTAGTGCACGATTACAGTTTCTGCCTAGGATATGGCAACCCCAATGTGACTTTGTCTACCCTTGAATGGATAAACCAACAACATTTGCATCATGTTTGCTGTAATTGTGAAAAATCAACAATACTTTGCTCAATTAAATCAGGAGAGCCACTTTCATACACGACAGTTTTAATTTAAAAGGTGTCATTTTAGTGCACGGGAACCATCTCCAGAGCCTTAGAGAACTAGGATTGGAGGTTCATGTTCCATCCGAAACCAGTAAATTGGTAAGAGGTCTTACGCCAAACCGGATGTGCGTCAGCGTCCGCCATGATAAGATGCGTCCGAATTGGGCTGTCGGTTAGGAAGGAGTTAGGGAAAGTGGCCTGTTTGCTAAGTATCATAGCCACTTTAGCATAGGGACCTCTGATGCTAACTCACTGGCGATTAGGAGCCATGTGCCATCCCATAAGCCACTGCGCCAATCTCCCCACCTCCCTCGCCCCCACCCTCGAGTGACTCATGCGCAACCACTGTTGATTGACTGGTGCACATTTAATAATAAAAATAAAAGATTATGGGGATAATACAAGTGTTAATGGGATGATTGGGGGGTCTTTCATCTCCCCCTGGTGTCTCTGGCCAGAAAACCACACCGGGGCGGAGCAACCAATACACACTAATAGAATCACAGAGAAGAAGCTAACAGGCTAACGGGCAAAGCTAACTGCGGGCTAGCGCCACTTTAAACAGTATTTACAGCCAAGTTTGAGTGAAAACAAATATTCCCATTGTATAACTGGATGTACAACACCCCTCTCTCCCTTCACCTTTTCTGTATGCGCTTTTGTTTGGCCTGCACTGAACTTTAAAAAAGAAGAACAGCTGTTGGTGATGTCACTTCCCCTTCCCCTGGGTAAGAACGGTCGAATTGGGCAAATGCTGCTGAAGCAAAAGTTCACTAACTGCATAGAGATCTAACAGTTGACCCCATGAAAGGTTAAGGATTAGTTGCTAGTGTTAGTACTTAGAGGCTACAATTTAATGGTTTCGGATGCAGCATTAGTCTATTGTGAATGCTTAAAGGTGCATTATGCAACTTTTTATGCATTTCTTTTAATTTTTTTATATTGCGATCCAATGTCTATCCTGGAGCGTCCTAGAGATCACTGATTGAAAGTAAAGGCGCCATGTTGACCACTCATACATCCGCCGGGTCACTACGAGGTCAACTACGCACAAATATGAACTTTTTTTTCCACATAAAAACGTGCATAATAATAATAATAATACATATTATTTGTTTGGCGCCTTTCTAAGCACTTAAAGGAACAGGCCACCATTTTTCCATACTGAGATATGTTCTTACTTGAGCTTAGACAAGTTGATACGTACCTGTCTGGTCTTTGTCAAAACGACCAAAGATGTTGTTAGCATTTGGCTTCTCCCAATGTATTCCTATAGCTCCAAACGGGGTGAAGTTGGAAGCTACCACGCTCTTCCACGGGCACGCACAAAGACCACACAGTACGTATCAACTCGTCTAAGTTCAGGTAATGTTCAGCATGGAAAACGGTGGCTGTTCTTTAAGGTCGCCATACATCAAGGAAACACATTAAAAGTACAATGCACAAACGTTAAAGAACAATAAACAAGACAAAGTAAAGTTTAGGCAAATTAAGTATCCAGGCAAACATAATGTCCAATAAGCGTCGGCAGCAGGTGGTGACGAGCCGCGGGTGTCCCCGTCCTTAGACTCTCCAGCGCGGCGAGGGAAAACTAAAAAACCCAGGGGAGAAAAGAGAAACTTGAGGAGAATCGCAGAAGGAGAGATCCACTCCCATGGACGGACAGACTATAGAGACCCACGGCGATGGAGTCCCTCAGCAGACGGGCCAAGATCGCAGAACGTCAGTCCTTGTTGGAGCTTCAGTTTTCTTGTCCAATCCCTGTTCCTCCGTTCCTCCATGAACAGGCTGAAGACCGCGAAGACAGGAGACACCATGTGAATTTTGATGAACAGACTTGAGAAAAACTAAATATTGTACCATAATTAAGACAAAGAAAGAAGAAAAACAGATAAATGTTAAAAGGACAGTGCAGTTATGGTCACAGAGAGAAGGCCTTTCTAAACAGGCAAGGCAACTTTATTTATACCGCGCATTTTGTACACAAGGCAACTCAGATGAGTTTTGAGTTTGGATTTGAAGTGTGTAATGCGCCTTTAAGGCTAGACACAGCAGGTGAATACGTACATTTTTCATGCAGTGGTCAATGTTTAGATTTTTAACTAGTTTTAGCATCTTTAGCATCTTACTTTTAATATCAGAGTAAAAAAAAAAACAAGCTAACCCTTTATGTTGCTTATTTTTGACCTTTTCTCGACTCGTCCACCGTAGTTTTTCAAGAAATCAGTCCAGCCCCTCGTCTTTACCACCCGAATACATTCACAAATATTGACATGTTTGGTATGGAGCATGTAAGGTGAGAGATATCCAATCCAAATCTCAAATATGGCCATTTGCTTTCTGGGAGACAGCAGCGGCAAAAAAAGGCAGTAGCAGATGATCCAAAACTTAAGGGCCCATTTTCTTTTCTTTTCAATTTCTTTTCCACTTTAGTAGTGTCTTTCCAGGCTAGTGCTGAAGATTTTTTTTTTATATTTAGGAATTGTTCATTAACAGTGAACCCTTCTCAGACAAACTGAGAGATAGAACAAAGGAAACACAGTATTTGTTTCATTATTCATTGCACATTGAGAGCGTAGATTCTCAGTGCATAGTGTCATACCTTCTTAACAATTCAGCGCAAATTAGATCGGTATCCGCCACGTCTTGGACATGAATAGTTAATGCAAACATATACAGTCAGCCACTTACACTGTATAATATATAAGCAGCTGAATAGATTAGCGCCACATTGGAAACAAACAGGAGTTTTTCATCCCTGAATATTAACACTGTGCAGTGATAGTTGCTGCAATATGGACAAAAGTAATTAACTTTATTTTAGCACTGGTTTAACTTAGCCCATAAACGAGGCTGCTGTGCAACATGTGCAGTGTATTACGTGCGATTGTAAACATAGAAGTAGCACTGACACTAAAATAAAATAGCCTGGTGAAGGCTAATATGGGAAACATTACCAGAACACTCTGAAAGCTGTGTAATGTGCTTATAAATGATTCTGTGAAGAGTCATGATCGTTAGTTAAGGTTTAGACCACAACTAACATTTTAAAATTGGCAACTTGTTGCGAACAAGAAAAAATAGATACATGGATTTGGAAAATGGCGGCTTTTTGCAGGTATTTGGAATTACTCTCAAGCACATCTTTATCACTCTCTTGAAAAGTATTGATCAGGAACAGAATTAAATCAAAATACCAAGTTGTAGGATTATAACTTCCTGTTTCATTAGAGGGGAAATAAACTAGTTTGTGCAGCCTGTGGTGCTATAGAGAAACTATGGTGAGTTTTTTACGTTGCAAAGAAAGGATTAAGCATTGCTAGATATTGAGAGCATTTCCTGGATATGTAGGTATGTAACTTTTTGGAGGCTGCCGCCGCGCTTAGATTAGCCTCTGGGAAAGATTCATTACACAAAGATGCGCGGAACACAGCTCCAGGTTTGTGTTCGTTGAGAACAGCATTGTAGAAGTGAGATGATTTAATCCAGCAAAATCTTGTAGAGCAAAAAAGGTACGTTTCTAGCCCATTCTTGTGCATAGTTATGATTTTTTAAAGCAATAACCAGAATGCTCACTCCAGTCACTGGGGGGCTGCCAAAATTAAAAGAAGGAAAGAATTCCACACGTGTCCATCAGAGGGCAGTGACATAAGAAGAGATCAGGATATAAACAACACATTATAGCCACGTGGTAAATGGTTAGTCTGCCCCAGGGCAGCTGTGGCGACAATAGTAGTTTACCACTAGGTGTGGCGTGAATGAATAATGACAACAATATAGCACTTTGAGAAACTTGTATTGCACTTTACAAGCCTGTGACACAAGTGTAAGCCGTTATTATTTATTGTCAATAATTTGACCAAATCAGCACTATTTTTAAAATCACTTCTCATTATTAGTTTATTGAAAGATGTTTTCTGAATAGTATTTTCCTGTTTGCGTTATATGTGGCCCGCAACCAAATGAGTTTGACGCCCCTGCTCTACAAAGTTGATTTTGCATAATAACTGCCTTTAAGTCAAGCAATTTGCAGGACTCCTGATTTCTCGTTAAATAATTCCTTCCAATCCTTATATTGCAGTGAAAAAGAAAAAATCATTAAGGCTGAGTGGTTTGTGTTATCCTTTAAGATCCAGAGTATTCATTAAACAGCGCTGTTGAAAATGTCTCCCTCCGCACATCACAGTACTTTGCACCATCTTGGATCGCAAAAAATGACTTGCCATGCAGCTGACCCTTTGCATGACGTGTAAACCTCGTTATCTATTTTCCTCTGTTGAACGTGGCAGATCGAAACACTCTGTAGTATGATATCAGGGTCACCTCTCAGACGGATCTCCGAAACGGGACAGTACACACATTCCCCCTCCTCAGTGATGAATAATTCAGTGTGCCTGGCCAGGATGTGAGCAGCTGTGTGGGGGGGTCTTCATCGGATGGGGAGTGGAGGGGTGCACGCTGGCACTTCAGCAGGATATCCTGCCTGTTTGCATTGTCCAGACTGTCCTATAGATTATTATAATGGGTCTGCATGTATAGCCAATATGTATTAAGATTAGCTATCCACAGTATATTGATTTAAATGATCCAAACTTACAGAGGAACTAGTTATTCCTTCTGAAATATGGATTTAAAAATGTAATATGTAATTAAAACTTAAGCTACAACTGTAATGCTAAATAAAGCTGCAATATTGACCTTTTTTTGCACTTTTAATCACATTATAATGTTGTTCCCTCATTAAAAATGCACTTTTGAGTTATCCTGTTCACTCACGTCATTGTTTCTTCTACTGCTGAAGCTTCTTGGTGTGTTAGCTGAGATTAGCTGAAAATGAAAACTTGTCGTCACTGTGCCATTCCCACTGCTTATGTCTCAGTCAAACTGTGTTAGTCCTATAAACATTATGTCAAATTTTTAAAATCTGAAATATCACTGTTTAACCTAGCAGTTAACTAGGCTCCCAGTCGACCAGGAATGTTCCATTGTATCAGAGAAATGTGGAAATGATGTGTTTGACCTGTCTGACTTTTACACAGGAGTGTCTACATAGAAGCGATACGTCCACAAGACAATGAACCCAGGCCAGTCGAAGCTAATCAAATCTCTACTACAATGCTGAAGTACACAAAAGCACGACATGTCCACTCTAATAGGTCAAACAGTTAGTTAGTTTAGCTTAGGTTATTTGAGCAGCACAAAAGAATAACTAATGTTTACGACAGGAAAGGAGTGAATTTGCACACTCAAAAGGAGTAGGTCGATGTATGTATGTAAAACGTACCTCTGACATCGAAACATGAAGCTGCGGTTTGTGACATACCTTTTCACTTCACACACAAAAACCTTGGCACATTACTCTCATATCTAACGTCCGGGACATACCTGGTTTATTGTGATCAATGCCGCCACAGTAAAAGCTTCTTTCCACAAGCTGTGATGTCTTTCAATGGTACACTTTGATCAGGCTTTATTACCATTACCATTACTTTTTACCTTTTTAATTGCGTTTCACAAATTTTAATTCTTAAGTTGTATTGTAACCTTTTACTTACCGTAAATCCTCTAATACTGGCCTGTATTCCATTAGCGGCCGGGTCTAACAGTGGCCGGGCTCGCTGCTGGCGGAGACAATTAAAAGCCGGTCTCTAATTTAGGCCGGGGCTATTATTAGAAACTGGGGTTGGGTGATAATTTAAGTCTATAGGAATTTGTCTCATACTCGTGTAAACAATAACTCACGTGCAGGAAGTAAACAAACTGGAACCCAGGCCGAGAGGGAACGCTGCGGAGTGGAGCTGATTCAAGCGTAACTTTGAGACAGATTTAGCCACTTTTCAAACCTTCTGTGACTATTTTTGGAAACAGGGCAAACAACAAATGTTGTGTGACCCTCCAGGGTTTTAATGAAGTCACCATCGCGTCCTCAAAGCACATCCAGCGGCTCTCTGTGTGCAGGTAAGTCCCACGCCTCAAAATAACTCCTCCGATCGGCGCGAACGTCTCGTGTTCTCTCGGGTCTGTTTTATGATCGATCACAAACACAAATGCTCCGTCTAAACTCACCTTTACACCAGATAACAACCAATAATCCCAAATCCGCGGTAAAAACGAAAGTAGAGAAATCTGCACTGACATTGATGTCAGTGCGAAACGCTTCCTGTTGTTCCTACAAAATAAAAAGCGTCAATGTTCCAGCCGCTGGGAGAGTGTTTGAAATGTTAATTTATAAATGAACCTAATATTTTAGGTTCAAATGGACACAAATCTTGTTTTTCTTCATTTTCCTGGTAGTTCGTTTTCCTCAAATAGAAATAAAGGCCTGTCTCTAATTTTGGCCTGGTTCCAATAAAGGCCTGGTCCTCCATGCGCTTGAGTAAATAAAGGCCCCGGAATATATTAGAGGATTTACGGTATTTAACTATGTGGCTTGTTTGTTTTTTAAGATTCTTTTTAAGAATGTTTGACAGTGCACTTTGAGCTACTTGCACCTTTTTTTTCCAATGTGGTTTTATACTGCAAATGGCAAATAAACTGAATTTGAATCTGAATCTTTTGGAATAAAATACATAAGTTGTTTACACTACGAAAACCTATCAAAAACCTTTTACCAATATTTTCCCGGTTCTTTGTTTGGTCCATAATACCACCTATTTTATCTAATATGATCGTACAAACTACAATTAGCTGCTTGTTTCCAGTCACATACTGTTCACATATATATTTATTTCACAAAGACACGGCTAACTCCCCATAGGAATAAAACAGACAGGAAACAGACGTTATACCTTAGGATGTTAACGTCCTGACATTCCGTGCTAATAGCCTCTTCTTGTTTGTGTGCGTGTTTGTTCAGTGACGTGTGTAAAATTAAACAATGTAAAATCTGGGTATTTTCACAAATTCGATCTTTTCAAGTAGAAGAGCAACGCTGTAAAGTAGTAGGTCTAATTCTGACATGAGTGTCACATCACCAGTCCAGACGATTGTATAGACTTTTCAGTGAATCTTGATGCCCCGCTGTAAATATTTTATAGAAGCAGCTTTGTGGACACAGTGGGTTGTGTCCAGGCACTTATGTCAGACTTTTAATGCGGGGGTGCGGAGCTTAATTGCTGGGTAGCGGCGAGGGGCTCATAAAAAAACAGCTATAAAAGTAATAATGGCTTTGGAGAGGATGGGTGAACAAAGAAACCGGATCAATAAAAGCACAGGCTGATTATTGCGTGACCGCCGCTGACAAACCCGCACGGCGAAAATGTTAAAAACGCCGCCGAATTAAACAGCTTCATTGTCAGCAAAGCAGCACCAAAGAGCAATTTGAAATATAAAAGATCCAAATCACCAAAGTCTAATTTACAACGCCACCGGCACAAAGAGTACAGCGGGCGTGCTTGGATAAACCCAATCAGCTAACTGCAGAGCAAAGCACAAAAACAAAGTGGAGGCAGCCACAAGTTCGAATAAAAGCAATTTGTGTTCAGTAATGTTCCTCCGGGGCAGTGCATTTGGCCATTGCTTCCACTCAAAATGTCCGTGGTGTTGTTGGACACAAGAGAGAACATGAAAGGATAGTCTTTACAGTTTCTCATTCAAGATACTTTATGGTCTATTTCTTCACAGATAGAACGAAATACAGTTTTTGCTCTCTGTGACTTGTCAAACCCTGGTCAAAAACGGTGCCATTCGAAACAACTGCGCAAAGATGTATTTTGTTTCCTGTTACAAATGGCTCAGGTCTTAGGTGGTAGGGGCAAGATTGTGAATGGTGTTAGTTGGAGAGGCCATTGTCGTAGAATAGCAGCCATGTATTTGTCAGTAAGCTTCAGGATAGCAGTGGCTACAGAACGAGCGAATTAATAGACAAGAATAAGCTCTGCGGGAAGCTTGCCATGCGTGTAAAACACAATATAAACAGTTATCAATTGCAACAAGAAATATGATCATAATCACATCCACTGATTATGAGAATCTCTTAATGGCCATCTGTGGCAAATGCTGAATCCTGACATTTGAAGACAGTCACGCTTAACCATCAAATTAATAGTCTCATAGTCAAACACAAGTGTACACCCCTAGATAAAGTAGGAATGGCTTTCGATCATAAATGTGCAGTAACAGCAAGCTGGCAGCATCGGGAAACTTTTCAGAATACTATCGAATGTTCAGTATATTATTCCTTTAGCTGTTAGCTTCATCTGTCAATCAAGGCCATACCGCATTTGCTCTGCCCGGTCCCGTCAGATCTCAGAAGCTAAGCAGGGAAGGGCCTGATTGGTACTTGGATGAGGCCGTTTGGGAACACCAAGAAGCAGGCCGATGGTGGTGGGAGGGGCCGATAGTGCAGATTGGCAGGCTCACTTCCGTCAGTCTACCCCAGGGCGGCTGTAGCTACAATAGTAGCTTACCACCACCAAGTATGGAGTGAATGAATAAAGCAATGTAAAGCGTCTTTGCATGTCCAGAAAAGCGCTATATAAAACCAATGCATTATGAGTGATCAGAAGTTCTTGCCTATAAGCCAATGCCCATCTCGACTGCGCATGCCTGAGTCAATCAGGCTCCTAATTTCGGCCCAAACAAACCAATCCGCCATTGAAATGTGTGAGCGAGTTCAGGTAGCGGAGCGTGAACACTGAAGTATATTGAGCCATAGCCGTGAACTATAAGGCTTACGGGCACTGGTTTACAGACTAGAAGTCTCAAGTGACATTTCTTGCAAATATTTAAGTTGTCAATATCTTGAAAGCGAGGGAAAAGTCAGGGCGGCGGCTCCGTAGGCAGGAGCGGACCATCGCGGACAGGGGAACGACAGGACCTGGGATCAGCCCGACACAGACACCCTCACTTTTTAAATCATTTGAATTCATCTTGTAATCACAGGAAAAAGTTCCAAAACGGTGTTGATGTTAAATATTGTGGGTACATTTCCGTCTGTCAAATTAGCGACCGATTAGCTCTGTTGTACCATCAGATCACTCGTAAAAAAAATAAAGTACATTTAGATGGCATAGCCTATGTGTGTATGTGGATCTCTCTGGTCACAATTAAGAAAAATATGTTGTCTACTGTCCACCTCCTATTGACAAAAAAAAAAGAGGGATTCTATGTTTTTATTTCTCATTTCAGTTGAAATGTTGTGAATATCAGCGACATGAGGCCACAGTTTCAGTCGCCTTCAAGGGTCAGAAATGTTATTCCATAGTTATTCCAACTATATGAACAAGGACTGGTCATCACTTTTGAAGCATCTCTTTGTATGAATGGCAGTTTCGTTTCTGTCTATCTCCGTACGCAGCCCTGGTGTAAAAATAGACTTTAAGCTAATATTGTAACAGGCTCCATGACGACGACAAAAACGCTTTAAATCTACTTCCAGCGGTTAAAACGGTGCAAATCATAGCTTTCTTTGTTGCTTTACGCTAACTATCATTATTGTTTGGTAGCCAAAAGACATTCCTTTACCCATAATGCAACGGGTGAGCCGAGATGGGCATTCGGCTTATTGCCGTATTGTCGTGATGTAAAAGCCTGATTGGGAATCATTACAGACCTTCTAAGATGTTATTTTAGATAATAAATACAGTCTAAAAGTGGCATCTGAGCAAAACACTAAATCATAAAAGTACAGTTTGCAGCTTTGATGTTGGAGACGCATGTAGTGGCCAGTAAACATGTCAATGACAGGAAACGAATACATAACTGTCAGGAAACCAACAATATAGTTATTGGCTTCACCATTCATTCATTAGAGGAGAAAATCCAGATAGAACAATTGATGCAAATACCTGCAAGTGCAGATGGCCCAACCTGCTTCTTTGATTTCTGTGTGTACATTCATAGCCCTATAGCTTATGTGGTGTTTTTGAGAGCGTAGCCCTCCTAATCCCGGCTCGCACAAAAACAAACTGTTCCCGTCCCACGATAATGTAAGCAGACATCTTCACACTGCTTCTCATTTGGACGTCGGCACTCTCCTCTCCGGGCCTCCTCTAGTCTGTATATTAAAACTCGGCTCCTATCATTGTCAAAAGCTACAGCAGATGGCGTCGAATCTGCTCCTAGGTCACGCGCAACGCTTTGGGTTTATTTTTGGGGGGCCATAACTTCATACTCCGTGTGCACAAATCTCTCAGCCACTGTTTTTTCTTTCCAAGCTCTGACACATCTGAAGGTGAAAGATTTTTTCTCTTCTTCTGCTGCTTCACACCGTCTTTCTTCGCTCTCCGAGGTGGTGTTTTTGTGGAAATGTGCACTCTCAAACACGTTATAAATAACAGTGTTTGCAGGGACTAGATGGCTGCTCCATCTGTTGCAATGATCTTGCGAAAAGCTGCGCGCAAGTCGAGTAAAGTTAATGCCGTTCACTGTAGCCCGGGGCTATGACTATGTGTTAAATATACGGTGCAGAGAAAGCCGGGTTTGGGCGCTAACGCTTTATGCTACAGTCATGAGTAAACTGTTGCTTTTAGCATCTCAGGGAGACTGGAAATGAGCTGCAGGCCTATATGGGTTGCCTTTTTGAAATAGATGTGGCATATGCCATCATTAAAGTGAGTGTGCTATCATTTCAAATACATCTTGACTACTGCCTTACAACTTGTTGGTTAGAAAATGCGACTTCATCTAAAACGGCTTTTTAAAAGTTGAGTTCGACTTCGCCATGCATTGCAATGGCTCTCTAAGACTCCATGGAAACAGGACATTCTGTTCGCAAAGGATAATGAGATATTTCATTTGCAAAGAATATGTAATTTTAGATTTCCTTCAGTTGAATTACTTAGTAGTTAGTATGAATTACTTTTCCTTGTTGAGACCTGGTTTAAATACACTTTAGTATCAGTTTGTCAATATTTGGTCCAAGTTCAGAATTTAGCACGTTTTTAGTTCCAGTTAACCCCCGCCTGAACCAAGCCTATTTGGTTTGGTTTTAGTTTGGCTTTATCCAAATCTAAAAAAAAAAGTAAAGCATCAATATCGCAACGCAAGTGAGCCTGAAAACGCGACAAAAAGTGACGAAAAAAGCAATGAAAAAAGCAACAAAAAAGCCCAAAAAACATGGCAAAAACACAACCCAAAAAGCAACGAAAAAATGCAATGACGAAGCAACAAAAACGGACAAAAAAGACAAAAACATGCCGAAAAAGCTTTAAAAAATGTGACAAAAACGCGCCGACAACGTGACAAAAAAAAGTTATGATGACTTTTGTAGTTATTACACTGTTGCTCTCCAGTCGAGAAGCTTTTAGATTTGGGTCAAGCCGAACTGGAGAAAAAGCGCTCGGTTCAGGGGGTAAGAGGTTAAAGGGATATTTCGGGATGATTGACATTGGGCCTCATTTCCTAGTTATCCAGAGTGTTGTTGATGTCTGGAAATATTTTTTTAACCATTTTGCATTTAAAATAACTTATATTTGAGCAGCATCAGCTTCGTGGCTGTAAGCTAACGCAGCGGCGGTGTGATCTGCGAGAAAATAGTCCCTCAAAATGCGGTAATTCATGTGATACAAGGTCAGTTATATTTCAAAAATTATTCTATTAACACAGACATTTATATGGTTAGTCTGGGGTTATAAGTGATTTACCTCAGGTGCACTGTGGAGTGGGTCAGACTGTTTTTAATGCGTGCTAACTGATACCATAGAAATGCTTTAGTCTTGCCCTAGCCTAGCGCCACTAGACTCTTCAAATATAAGAACTGCATGAATTTAAGAAAAAAATATCTCCAGACATCAACAACACTGTGGATAACTAGGAAATGAGGCCTTATGTCAAAAATCCTGAAATATCCCTTTAAGTCCAGATTTGGTCTGGGAAATCCAAATAATGTATTTGGTGTTATTTAGTGTGAAAAGATTGAGCACCTCTGGTCTAAACAATACACAACACACGAAACGTTCACAGACCTGTCACTGTCAGCTATTCTCAGACTGTTACGATAACCCGTCCAGTGACCATCGAAGCTCATTACTTTTCAGGATACATTGTGGAAATGTTTTTTTTTTTTTGCTCTCTGGACTTTTGAACACCACTACAAAATTGCGCGACCACTATTTCGGGGATAGTGTGTATATTAGGACGCAGCCCTGGAGTTTGATGAATAATGTTCCACACTAAGCAGAATTTGTCTTTGCCCTTTGCAACTTTTCAAGGGCCGTCTCATGATCGGAAGGTCGGGGGTTTGAATCCCGCCTCCTGCAGTGTCGTTGTGTTCTTGGGCACGACACTTCACCCACCTTGCCTCCAGTGTCTGCGTACACTGGTGTATGAATGAGATTGTGAATGAGTGCGTTGTTCCCTGCTGTAAAGGGTTTTGAGTGCCTAATGTAGATGGAAAAGCGCTATATAATTTGAGACCATTTACCACAATTTCAATGGCGATTTACTGTGCGGCCCATCTCCCAAGTGTGTCATTGGATAAACAGTCAATGACTGATTTCATACAGTGTTGAATGAGGCTACCAGTTCAAAGCCTGACAGTCCCACTGCAGACCTTTTGTCAAACATTACCTTTGTATGCAATTCACAAAGCAAAGGAACTTAAAGCCCTCACCTCAGATGTACTTTCTATTGGCATGGAGGTATCACTTTGCTCATGCTGTGATCCGGAATTCCGTTAGAAGCTGCAAAGATCTCTCTCCCTCTCTCAACCTCCTGAGAGCTTTACCTTGATCAGACAGGCTTTGGTATATAGCAGCGGCATAGCGATGTTCCCTTCCATCTAGCTGTGCCTGTTCCATTCAGAGAAGAAGGCGAAGTCGCCCGGGAGATGATGGCAAGCCGGCATTGGAAAGCTGTCGCCGCTCGCAGTTCAAACAATTTTTCCACGGCGGCGGTTCGATGGCGCTGACAACCCGCAATACATAAACACATTTTGGCTCGGGATAATGGCGCTCACCGTCTCATTCCTCTGCAGGGAGGTGCGGAGGTTTATCATGTGAATGGAGTGGGACAGAGTCAGACAGGAGTGCAGCGCAAGCAGATGGTGAGATGTCTCAATCTTTTACCTAATATTTTATGCGTACAGCCTGAAGTGAAATCCGCAGGCGACACGGAGAAGACGGGAATAATCATAATTTGTTGCTATTTCTGAGTTCCACCCATGTGTCTTCACCTGATTTGGGCAAACGTTTAGTGCTAGTCGTTTAGGCAAGAGAGGCGTGTTAAAATGTACAAAAGAGGAAATCTATCATTTTCAAATCTCATTGTTATGAACCAATCAGTGTACTATAATTGGAGGATAACAAAGATCAGTGGAAAAATGTGGTTGGAACGTTCATCCCGGGGAGGGTGGGGTCAAGGGGTTCTTGAGCACACTCCGAGATTGCCAAAGCACCCCAAAGATTTCACGAATCAACACGAAAAACATGAAAAAGAGTGAGTGGGGCAGGTTTAATTCCAACTAACGGACGGGGCATTGTCCGAGGCCCATTGCTGTTAATGTCACCGTCCGTCAGAGTGCAAGATCAGTGACAGCAGAAGTCTGGCTGAGCCTCTCCTGGTAAATGACTGAGCTGTTCAGTTGTGTCGTCACAAAGGAACGGAAGTGCTCTACGTCTGTAATGTAATGCCTTACGGCCTGATTTTAATTTATAAAACAGCTTTTTCTTTTTTTTTGTTGTAAGAGAGAAAGAAAGAAAGAAAAAAGAACTCTCCGACGCGTCTGTGCTGTCCCGCGAGGCTAATCAAACGCACCCCCGGCCGGAGGATCCATGGATCCGAGCAGAAGTGTTGTTTTTGAAGACTGAGCTCTTTCTAACCTACTCTGGACACCGCCTGTTCTTTTTCCTTACCCAACGATAATGTCACGGATGCGCGTTTGGCTACGAGAGGAACAGGACTATTCAACCTTCCTAAAGAAGAGTGCACTCGCAGAAGTTGGAATTTCTTTCCGGGATTCAGCTAGCTACTATATCAACCAACCTGATGGATGCTTGGTGAACCTTGGCCAGAATCAAAGTGGATTAACTTTTATAACCAACGCGAGTGCCATAACCCGATGGGGAGGCCAGACTGAGCGGTGAGTCAATCAAAACGCGTGTTAGCAACTGTGTTGCACATGTCAACTCCTTATAACTGCATTATGTGAAGTAACTTCACTTTTTGCAGCGATATTTATATTTATAATACTGCAAATGCGGAATGAGCAAAGAGAGGGGCGGAGTTAACTGAATCGAAGCGTCTTGTCTTCCGGGTAGGGAAAATACCCCCAAAAATACTTATTAATATATCATAAATGCCTATACTTTACTTTGGAATGGCTAAAATAGCATGATACAGGTCCTTTAAAGTCAAACACTGCTCCTCTGGCTCTGAACAGAAATCAGCAGTTGTTATCGTACACTTTTGTTCACCCATCTTGCCGTCAGCGTCTGCGTACCTTGGTGTATGAATGAGAGTGTGAATGGGTGAGTGGATCCTTGCTGTAAAGCGCTTCGAGTGCCTATAATGTACGTGGTAAAGCGCTACAGTATGCAAAGTTGAGACCGTTTACCATTTGAGACCACTTTTCATACAGCGGCTGAACCCAAAGCACAAGAACAGACCGAGCGATAGCGTTTGTGGTAGAAACGGGGTATGGTGGGGAGCTTACGCCGTGTGTACGCAGAGCCACACATTGACGAGGACGGTCAGACCTCCTCTGGCCACACGTCCTCCCGGGGTTGACATAAAACCATCTCACCGAGGCACCTCAGTACGCGCTGGAGTTGGCAGGTCCAAAGCTCCCGACGCCTTTGCAGCATCTGTTCTGTTTGCCCTGATGCAGTTGGGAATAGCAAATTACGCATTTGCGGTTATTATGTGTGTTATGTTGTCTAATGGCCTAAATATTGCATGTTCTCACCCACAAGAAACTCTTCAGCACCCCTAAGCCCCTTCGGAGACAAACCTCTGATGCCACCACTGTTTAAAAGCACTCTTAAAAAGACTGGCCATTTATACATCTATTTTTTATGACCCCAGCCGACACCTTTTTTATTTAAATCAACCAAAATTACCTTTGTTGCCTGCTCTGCTGATTCTGGACTTTGTTCAGATTAAAAATCAGTGTAAAATGAAATGACTCAAGATCCAGTTTGCACCTGGCTGATTTGCTTGTGTCGTTGGTCAAGACACTTTACTCACATTGTCAGCCTCAGGGAAGCTCTTATGTTGATTGTGTTTGGGATTTGTTTTAAAAGGGGTGCATTAATAGAGCATATAGATCATATAGAGCAAAACAGCATCAATAGGGTTGTGGCATATCTGGATTAGAAATTACAATAAGACTTTTGTACAAATCATTAATGTGATGTAACTTAAAGTGAACGAAAACCCACATACTACTGTCCTGACTGACAAACATAAAACTAGTGTTATGCTATACCCAAAAACGACAAGAACATGGCATACGCTCACAGTAGAAATCCTGATATTGCAATGTGTTGCGTGGGCAGTTTGCACATTTGGGAGAAGCACTATTAAAAACGTATGTTTTGTGTGAACCGAGTGTAGAACTCTCTACCCTTTTCTATTTTTTTTTCCGCGACAGAAAATAAGGAACAAACAAACATTGTATGTCTTCCAATCCATAATCCACTGGCCTTGGTCCATGTCCATGCAGTCTATTAGAGGAGGTACACTCTGCTCTCTGTAATCATGTGGGTTTGGTCACTGCGGCCTTGAAAAGGAGGCCGCTCCACAAACTGTATCCACACATTTCATTATTGATGTGATAGTGGTGCACTCTGGTTTTTATCACTTTAGATGTTGTCATTGTATCCATGGGTAAGACACTTTTTCTGCATTTCTCAGTCCGGTGACAGTGGAAGAACATGAACATCAATTAAATCTAACCTATTTGATATGATCCTAGTGCGTACCATACTAATTTTGTAGAACCCATGGTTATGATTTCAAATTGATCACATTTTTGTGGTAACTGAATTTTGCTGATAACAAGCAACTAAGTCTATCTTGCTTCTTCAGAGATTTCACACCACACTTGAATAGGTAAAATACATTGGACCAATGGGTGCGTACCTATGTTCCCCGGGTCCTATGTTCCCCGGGTGCAATTTTTTTTTTCCGTGGGTGAGTTGGTACTTCAACCAATCACAAGTCATGAGAATGAAACGTCATACATATATCAATCAGCTTAACCCTGACCCTGCCATAGCCACTAACCTTAAGGATAGTGGGCTGGTGCCTAATCTTAATCAATACCGGTGGGGGAACATAGGTACCGGGGAACATAGGGCTGACCCCGGACCAATCCACGGGTTTCAAGTGATGTGAAAATAAGAGAAATTCCAGAGAAATAAACAATACGAAAGATTATATCTTTACAATCATAGAAATATAAAGGAGAAATGGCAAACATATGAGCACAGTTAGCAATCCAGCTAGTCTGGGAAAATCCATTAACCTGTATTTTCCTGTAGTCGTTTTTGAAAAATCATTTGTTTTCAGCTGTTGTCAAGCCATCGACCACAGGTGATGTCAAACTCTAGCCAGAAATAATGACATTCCGTTAACTTTCTGCTTTTAATATATTATTGATGGAGGAACCAGAGAAATTATACAAATGTCATGAAACGAGCATGTCATGTAGGGCCTGGCTTCACCATTCATTTGTATGGGAATAGAACGCTCAGTTCAAACATATCCGGTAAGCAGAAGTACACATTTGTAGCAACAGTGTCAGAAAGCTCTAGGCATTTTTAGGATTTCAGTGTTTAGAATGGTTAAAAGTCCCCTCCTGGAACCGCCACCTTAACGTGGTGGAGGGGTTTGAGCACCCGAATGATCCTAGAAGCTCTGTTGTCGGGGGCTTTGTGCTCCTGGTAGGGTCTCCCATGGCAAACAGGCCCTAGGTGACGGGTCAGACAAAGAGCGGTTCAGAAGCCCCTTATGAGAGACCAACAGGCCCGGTTAGAACCATGAGACTGTCCTTCTGTGGACCCACCACCTGCAGGAGGAGCCATAGGGGCTGGTGCAATGTGATTTGGGCAGCTCCAACAGCTGCCCCCACGACCTGGCAACGGACAAGTGGAAGAAAATGGATGATGGATGGATGGATGGATGGATGAATGGTTAACAGTCTCCAAAACAGTGTCCAAAACAGAAAAAAAAGAATTCCATAAATAGGAGTGCCTAATTGCATATATCTCTGGTTGATCATAGAGCAGGGGTTAAAGCAAAAAAAAATCATCTGACTGAAAATGTTTCCGAGTATACATTTTTACAAAACGTGGTGCAGCACGGGGCACAGTGTTTTCCTGTTACACAATGCACAGTAAATGTACTATGGTACAGTTTGACTAAAGTAGAAAATTCCAAACACCCAAAATGAAACATTGTGAAACATGAGCAATAAGGATGGGATGACATTATGTGGGGGGGCTGGGGGTCCCCCGAGAATTTTTTTTAAAGTATAGGTCAAATTTAGTGTATTCTGAGGAATTGTAATGGGTATAAAGCCCTCTGGAGCAAGTACAAATGATACTACAATCTGTATTTGTTGGTATAAAACAATTAAAGAACACTCTTCATAAAGTTAAAAAAACAGCATTTATTTTATTTTAAAATTAGGAAACCTATTAAACAACAGATAGAGAACACCAACAGAAGTAATAAGATAACAAAGTTTTAGGCAAATGTTTCTATCACTAAAGCCAATTGCGCACACTTTGATTGAATTGGGCGTTTTTTTTAAGCCATTCCGCGGGTGAAAAAAATGTAATAAAAATGTAATAAAAATGTTCAATATAAAATTTGCTATTTCTATAATTTTTTGATCAAAATCACTATTTCGAATGACAAAATCTCAAATCCAAGGCTCTTTGAGCTGCTTTTTCAATAAGAGAAGGAGAAAGGGGCGGTTTCTCATCATCGCGGGAGCACATGGGCTCTGTTTACTGGTAAACAATACTGAAAATTCCAGCTGCGCCATATGTCCGCGGGTTTTCCGCGGGTTTTCAGATATTTTTGGGCGGGTTTGGCTGCCCAGACCTGGCAACCCTGATCAAGACGTTCATAGGCCTATAGCATAATTGAAAGCATTAATAAAATAAACGCATCAATTGTTTTGCACACAAAGCTACGTTATGGCCAACGAACGTATCAGTTTAAGCATTTTTGCTTTGCGTCACATTTCAAACCACCCATTCTCGCAGGACACCCATTAATTGTGTATTTATTTTTATCTCAATTAACATCACAAAAACACAAATAAACGGTGTCACCGTACCTGCTCCACATCTGCAGCCCGCTCGGTGTTACCACGAAGAAAGGAGCAAAGCGGGCGCGAGTTCTCCTCGGCCCCGTGTTCACAGCTGTGTGAAGCTGGCCCCCATGAAACGTATTATTAAAAATAAAAAGCCAATCGTTTCAGCATGATGAGGGGCCAGGTTCACAGGGGTCGTCTTCACATGCAGGTAGCATTTTCTTTTTCTTTTTTCAAAACAATTCATCGACGGATTTTTTTTCTCTGACTTTACCAATCGACGGAATTCCGTCGGGGAGACGGAGAACTTTAATCCATGTCATAGAGCTTTGATACAAAGCACTGACAAGCAAGATTTGTCACAAAGTCATGCTATACGATTATTTGCGCATTGCCTTGCCATTGCCATAAACACCAACAGTTTCTCCGTGCGCTCCCTTTCATTCAAACCGTTTCCAATATGGCGGAACCCATCCCCTACTTACTTCTTTGACAGCCTAAGCCGGTACCACAAAAGCACACAGCGCCCTGTCATAAATATAAATGGCAGCGTTAATAAATGATGACCTCTTATTCAAATCCCTCTTTACGCATGCAAATGGCGCTGATGGCTAACACGGGCCGGGACTGGTCTAGTGTGCAGAGTGTAATTGTTACATGGGTTCTGACCTGCCGTCATCAATATTCATCTGCGACATTGTTTCGGAGGCTTGGCCGGGCCACACGCTGACCCCACATGTGAATGGCTTTGATTCGAAACCTCATTCATGTGGAAAGTCGGGAAAGGACACGCCGCATCAGGGTATTAGGCCGCCAAAGACTGAATTAAACTGTTATTGTCATTTCATTACAAAGACGCAAGCCGCAAAATGGCGTAATTGCGACTGACTTCTGTTGACATTTTGAGGATGAAAAGGCTGCGCTAAACCTGAGTCCGTTCGCAGGGACCGGTCCGGGGTCCATTGTTCTTTCTGGCGCAGGTTTGAAAAGGTCAAATAGTCTTTTAATGATGAACAATTGGCAATTAAAAAATGAGTCAATATGAAAAGTGCAAATGGGGTTTTATGGGAGACTTGACCTCATCAGTAATTCGAGGCATTATTAGAGTAGTAATGGAATTGTTCAACTGTGTTTTTCAAAAGGGAATTTATGGTCGGTGAAAGTGAAAAACAGCGGCCCAATTGAAAATGGCTCGGCCAAGGTCGTTTGCGTTAAAATTGTGGAGGTTTTATGCAACAAGTGGCAAAACAAATAGTAAAAAAAAAAATCATAACTCAAAGTTGACTAAATCGGCTTCTGTTGCTATGTTGTTTCCATGCTGTGACATAATCAGCATACCCTCTATAGCAGATAGAGGGTATTCTATAGAGATGTATGCTATAAATTTCATTAGAGTTCTATAAAAAGCCAACATACAAGAAAATTAACCTCCACCTGAGCCAAGCACATTTTTTCCAGTTTGGCTTTACCCAAATCTAAAAGCTTCTTGAGCAAAGCGTCAAAACCGCGACACAAACAAGGACGAAAGAGCGACAAAAACACAATAAACAAGCGACAAAACCATGATTAAAAAGTGGTTAAAAAAAGCAAAGCAAGAGCCACCGAAAAGCAACAAAAGAGCAACAATAACACAATAAAAAAGTGACAAAAACATGACTAAAATGTGACAAAAACACGACATAAAAAGTGTCAAAAAGCGATGACGAAAGCAACAAAAAATGACAAGAACAAGACACAAAAACAAACTAAAACACGACAAAAATGTGACAAAAACGCGGTGACAAAGTAGCAAAAAAGTCACAATCAGCTTTGTAGGCCTTAGCTTTAAATGAGGCGTTACACTGGCCTATTCGCCTTATTCCACCCCGACCACTTTTGCTTTTTACCACGGATCGGCACTTCCATTGTATTGACACTTCTGGTAGAGCGCGAAGTCCGTTCATTAAAATGTCCATTGTTCATTTGCACCAACAAGCCTAAAAATGGCTTTGTATTCATGCAGTAACTGATTTTATCTTGACTACTCCAGTCCTATGTAAACTAATAGGAGTGAAGGGGCGGGCGCAATTCATGGAGGAACTCACTCAAACTTCCGGAATAAACTGAATAGGCTGTAAGCTCTAGTCAAGAAATCTTTTAGATTTGGGTAGAGCTGAACTGGACAAAATGCACTAAAGGCGGGAGGTAAGAGGTTAAGCAATTATTCATCATTATTACCCAAGAAACTTAGATTTACTGCCTATTTGAATCCCATTTATTTTATTATTATTTTGCTTTTTTTCTCTTACTTTGGCTGCTGCAACATTCAGTTTTAAAAAGATTGCATTAAATCTTTTTACATCTTGGTGCGTCTGCAAACAGCCTTTTTTCTTTCTTTCTTTTACAAACTTAATTTTCAAATCACACCCACTTCTCAAACTTGGTTGCAATATTTTTTTTGAAAGTAGACTTATTCTCCCAGTCATAGTGCCATACCGCATTACAACACAGAAGGCAGAAGCAACGCCTCACATAAGATGACATGCACTTGTGCAAAAAAGAAACTTTGCCTTGTTAACATCACTTCTTTGTTACAAGTTGCAGAGCTAGATCTGGAGGGAATACATGATGTAAGTGCAAAGGAAAGTTACAGCCGACAAGAACCAAACTAAAATTGGTCGAACAGGGCATGCCAAAAAACTTTGCTGCTAAGACGTCTTTCAAATCCCTGATGCCAGGGGTTTTAATTGTCAGAACATGGCACCACATTTTACACTGTTGGTATCAGAGGTAAAACTGCATGTGATAATGAGCCTGTGCTGTAAAAGCACCACTTACTCAACAGTCACACCTTTCTTTGTATCATTTCCTGTGAATTCGATAATTGGGAGTTTGCAAAATGTCTAGCACCACACTTAAACCAGAAGGTTCTATGAGGTTGTCACAGAGCTGATATGGTGATGACATACTGTATGTAAATTGTTCTTAGAATGTGACCAAAAAAAATAGAAGCAGTTGCTTATAGGCTTAACAAGGTAGAAATGTTGCTTGGTACCAGAGGTTATATTACCATAATTAAAATAAAGACGCAGTGCAGCTTCACTGTTAAAACTGGGTGGTTTCGCTTTGCTTTTCGCACGGCAACTAAACAATTACTGATGTTCTTTTAGTAAGACAGAAGGTTTGTTTACCTACGTTACTAATTTCAATCACTTCCTATGGTCTTCCTCAGAAGCGTGACCTGGTGGAAGATCACAGATCTGAGGAAGATCACAGGAAGTGATCGAAACTGGTAAAGGAGGTAAACAAACCTTCTGTCTTACAAAAGAACAATCAGTAATTGTTTAATCTAAGAAGACGGTATGAACATTTTACAAAAGGCAACTAAACAGACTTTTAGTGCTGCGATGGATCTCACATGGGAGCTGAGAGCGCATGGGTTTGGATAAACACACAGGACCAAGAAAGGAGAGAAGAGGCGTGGTGCAGGAGAGAAGAGAAGCCGGACTGGGCGGGCTTCAAAAACGTACGATGCAAACTATAAAATATTGTCCCGTTCACGCACTGTTTCTTAAACATTATGTTAAAATTGAGACAATGCAAATAATACTCTCCAATTTGATGCTCTAATAATTTGTCGTCTGTTTTTAACATTTGTGTTCCATGACTCTGTTCAGATCATGTTCAGTTTAGTTCCATTTATCCTGCAATCTCTCATAATATGCAGCCTATTTATAGGCTACTGTATACATTTATTTTAAAACTGCATATTGCATATAACATATTCATATAACAATCCGAAGAACCTTGAGGAAACCTGGCTGGCTGCTTTCAGTTCTCCTCTGATCCTCTGAAATGGTGCACCGCCTTCTGGGTTTGTCCCCGTTTCAGAGCGTGGTGTCCTGCACTGGTCAGCACTTCCTTCTTCCTCTTCCTCCTGCGCAGCTCCCTCCGCTCCACGACAGTCCTTCAGCATCTTCTGGGAAGAGCTTAGCAGTTAATCTGTTTTTAGACAATGTCCATTAGCCAGAACAACAGAAGGCATGTGTTGCTTAGCTGTGAGTCTTGCCTGGATCCCTCCTTATTTGTCCCATTTTTTTTGTCTCCTGTAGCTCCTCTTGCAACATCTCCACTGTGCTGCAGGTGTGGGGGCTCTTGGTGCCTCTTCACTGTTTCAGAAGAGGACATCTGTAGTTCTGTATGTCTTGTTTACTTGTTTGTTTGTTTACTTTTACTTTTCTTCAGGACCATTATGGACTCTCTGCAGTAAAAAAATAAAAATCGACCAAACCCCATAAAAGCACAGCAAAGACGTACAAAAGTATCCATCAAAACAGTGTGGAACACAGAAACCACAAATGCAGTTCGCAGGAAAAAGGCAAAAAAAAGCAGCTGTACCAAGAGAGAGGGAGGTTGATGCTTGGTAATATTATTATTGTATAAATATTGTTTTCTCTATTCACCTACAGGGTCTCGCCTCGATGGAGGAAACCAGACGTATACTGTTCCTTTAGTTATTTTTCTGATATTCTGTCACTATTCCAATGCTCTTTTTTGTGCCCCTCTCGGCAAACCTCAGATACACTCCCAACATACGGCCAGGAACGCACCGTTATACGTGTGCAGTACCGTATCTACCATCTCATCCTTATTACACCAGGCAGCAGAAGATTAATAAGGTGATGCGTTCCGACTGTAATTGACCCACTTAATGAGACTCCTGTTTGGTGGTTTCCTTCCCCGCCCGTAAACCAACTGCGCGAGCGGGCTCAAAACAAAGTGCCAAAAAGCCCCCTTCTCTGCCAAATCAAATTGGCTTATTAATTCCAATTACACTGATCACTGAACATGCGGATGAAAAATGAAGACGTTTTGGACTTGACTAATTGGCCTCAGGAGCGAGCGTATGTTGATGCCGGTGCGTCGTGGCAGTGCGTGCGGGGGGCTGGGGGGGGTAGTATCTAGGTAGGACACTGAGGAATATGGGTTCTAGTTTTTCTTTTGTTTTTATCAAGAGATTATAAAGGAAGCCAGAGTCTGTCACATATTTTGTTGAAACCACCAGAGCATGGCTATGGAGTAGTGTTTTCCAGGCCTTTTTCTTTTTTTGAGTTGTGTAATAATTTTTTGGGGTGAAAAAATGCTACAGGACACCATCTAAAACATTACAAAATGACAACAAGCGTAAAAATAGCTAAATAGTGTTTGTGCACGTACCAATGGATAGATACAGACGGCATCTGGTCATGTTCCAAGCAGCCAGAGGGGATAACAAATGGAAAAACTGAACTTTCACCCATTACTTTAACAAATGCTACATTATGAATATATTTTTCCACTAAATAAATATACAGAGACATGGAGAGGAGCAAAGTGGTTCAACAGCCTGTAAATACAAAAAAAAACAGACAATGCTAACCAAGAAGCTCACGTTAGCGACTTGCTACGTATGCTAATGTTAGCGACCTACCGTTTTTCGCTTCTACTGAACAATTTGCTGTGTTAAAATTTCCATATGGACCTGATTTTGACTTGACTTTATTGGTGTGTTATTGGTGTGTGACAAATATGTTTATAGTCCAGTAGAAAACGGCTAAAAAGAGTGAAAAATAGTGATTCCCATAAGAGGTTTTTTCCCCCTCGGCTTCCACACCTCCTCCATTTTTGGTCATAAGACCCATTGCAATGGCTAATTAATCGATCAAAATCCCTGTAATATAACATGTGTAGAATGTACTCACATTGATGACAATTTATTACTTGATTCTCCTTCTACATGAGCCAATTCTAGTACCTATCAAGTCATACACTTTTTTTTCACTGTGTTCACAAAAATGGACTTGCCTCCCAGGAAGAAGGTCCTGGATTCAACTGTGGGCTTTTGTGTGTGGAGCGTGAATGTTCTTGTCAAGTTTGGGGAAGGTTTTACCCATCTGCCCCAGACACGCACAAACGGAACAACATCCCCAGTGGCATAGAAGTACGAGTCAAACGAAGAGGTCTTTTTTTTTTTTTTACCCCAAGACACAACTAACATCTGCTGTTGTCTATTTTCTTTTGTGTGTGAGTTAAGTAGATATTTTGTTCTGGAACCCAGCGTTGCAGTTCATCCAGTGATGAGCTAAAGACAAAAGGCTTTTCTGTTTGTCTTACATTAGTCAATTCAGCTGTTGAGCTGGCAAAGCCTTTATGGAGACAGGTCGTCCTCAAAAGGCGAAAACATTTTTCTACAGAGGAAAACTCCTGTTGTGGCATAGTGGCGCAGCAGTTAGCGCTTGTCCTACAATGCTAGAAGGTCCCGGGTTAGATCCCCGGCCGAAGTTGTCTTTCTGTGTGGAGTTTGTAGATATGTGAGATATGTATAGCCTTTATTTGTTATAATTATATTTTATTATCATTTATGGCACAGCTTGTAAAATCTCATATTATGAAAATGGACTGTAAGCCATAATCATCAAAATTCTAACAAATAAAGGCTTGACATATGTCACTTTGTATGTAATTAGTCTATATCATGAATTAGTTGAATTTTGAATGATATTCTAATTTTCCGAGTTTCACCTGTATTATTATTAATATTATTACTACTGAGACTTCATACAAGCTTTGCTTACAATTTGCACCTATGGTATATTTTTATACTTGTGCTCTTACATTGGCAGATATTCAGTCTATTTATATCAATAGATTTATGTATATCAATTTAATAGAAATTAATTACTACAATATGTGACCCATAACGGAAACCAGGGACACAACTCGGTTTGGGAGCATTTTGAGATGGGCATACATTATGAGAGTGTAGTCTCCAAGCTTTCCAATGATGTGTAACACATCGAAATCTGATAATATTTGGAGACGTAGCAGCGGGTCACATACAGTATGTGAGAATAGATTTGAAGGATGCAAAAGTAATATGATGATTTACTATTGAAAAACTGCAAAACTGCATGCATAAGGCATTGGCAGCTGTTTGTAAATGAAAAATACACTTGGATTGGCATAAGCCCTAGACCTCTGCCTATTCCATTCCAGTTTTTAAATCCCCCCCCTACATGGAAAATGTCTGAATAAATGAAATCTGAATCTGAAAATACACTGAGCTTAAGAAATTACGAATAAGAAAAGTCATTCTGCATTGTTTGGATGCTTTCCAAGTGTAACCAGTTAACCCCAAGTAGCGTCACTTCCTGGTTATATCCAGCAGATGGGGCGACACCATACCGAGTCGCAATATGGGACACAACCACGCCACGCTGCAGCAGTCACGTGCCGATTGGACGTCACATGACTTGGCATCAAAGCCACTAATCCAAACTGTCTGCAGACGACTGATATTGTATTGATTCGACTCCCAAGGGTCAACAACGGTTATTTGCTTGGGCCAGGTCACGTATTAAGTTCTACTCAATAAACACCAATAACATTTCCCACACGTTATTAAATTACGTTCCCGTGTTTATTTCCCGTCCTTTCTTTTTTTTGTAAAACCGGCGGACCGCACAGAAGCTCCCCTCCACAGAGACTCCATTGACAACTATGTGAGAAAAAAACGCGCCGCAAAGTGTGCGTGCGTTTATTTGCCTTCGGGGCCGAGACATCTCAGCCCTGGAAATGACACGCGTTCACCTGATCACATAGGAAAATACACAGGCCTAATGGAGACCCAGGGCATGTTTGTGTGTAGAGAGGGAGAGAGAAAGCACGGCCTGTTTTCGATCCCAGTAACACGGGGACTGTGATTTTCGGGAAAAGGAGCAGTCCCAGTTGTCATGTTCGCGTGTGTCGAAGCGCGGCACCGGGGCTAATGTGGGCGCGCGGACATTTGTCAAAGCTGTTTGCTCTGTCAGGGCTCGGGTTGGAACAAAAAACAAGGGAGAAACTGGTGGAAGAGCTGAGCGGTTACTTTAATATTCCAAGGAAAGATACCTCTCTGTGAGTCACACGCTGCTATACTCATATTCAATAAGGAAATGAAATAGTAATGAAGTCCAACCAGGGAAAACTCAGAAACCGCTGAATCTTGAATATAATTGTGTTTACTATGTCGTATCTTATTCCAATAGTTTCTGGTGTAATAATTTGGTTTAAAGTTTGAATCCAGTTCATTCATCCAGTCGATCATGAAAACAGGGAAAAGAAAACTCACATGGAATTGTTGGGAAGGTAGAGGTCATGATAACTTTTTATTGATAAAAAAGTATTGACTATTTTTTTCCAAATGCCTTTTTACTTAATGAGTAGAAATGGATTTGTAATGATTGTAATTTTGTCTGTCCAGTGATTCACCCCATGTAAGTCTAATAGAAGCTAGTGGTCTCCAATGGCTGTTTGCTGCAAACAAGAAGTTTGCATTCGTGAAGGCTACCATCAAATGAGCTGAATAAAACATACACGACTGACTAAAGCACAAAGCTCTTCTTTGCACACAAACCACGGAATACCAGGTATAGGAACAAGATCCACATTATGGTGCTAAAAGTATTTGGAACTGGTGGAAAGAGTCCAGGGGTGGTCATTTACTTAAGCACTGCACTCCAAAAAATGAATATCTAGACTGGTTTGAATGTCTCATAATAATTTAAATTTGAGTTGTTTTGACTAGTTTTCTAGTAACTTGTTTACCTTAATAAATCCTTTTTCGTAGTCCCTCCAGGAGTAATACAAGTGTTAATGGGATGATTGGGGGGTCTTTCATCTCCCCCGGTCTCTCTGACCAGAACACCACAATTGCAACTTTCCCTGCACCGGGTCGGAGGCGCAATACACTCTAATGGAATCGTGAAGGAGAAGCTAACAGGCTAACGGGCCAAGCTAACTAAGGGCTAGCACCACTTACACAGTATTTACAGCCAAGTTTGAAAATGTTGAGTTGTTTCAGAATCATTTCAATGCATCTTGTTTTAATTGTGGTTAATTCATTTGCCAATGGGGTAAGACAATCGCAATTGTCCCATTGGGTGTTTTACCTTTCTTATGTCTAGCCAAATGACCTCAGAGCCAGTGAGAAATGAACTCAAACAAGCAAAGTAAACTTGGTCCGATGAGGAAAAAAGTCTAAATGAGTAAAAACCACTCAAAACAGGATATAGTCTGCCTGTTGGATACTGTACATCAAAATTGGACGTCTATCTTGACGTGGCAAAGTGTTTCAATCTACCTGTTCCCTACTTCAATTACTGGCACCTCAAGCGACCAAACTTTTGCTTCTCTCCTTAAAGATTTGACATATATTCCTACAAAAAACTCATCTAAACTCCGCCGTTCCTTTTAGTACCCACCTCCTTAATGACTGTTTGGCTTTTGGGAACACGACACTTGATCTAATCTCCTCCTAACAACTCCTCGTCTTCGCACACTCATTTCTACTATATATGTCGCTCTTGTTTACCCACTGCGTGCACTTAGGCATCTGTTGATTCTCATTTAGCCGCCTCCTCCTCCTGTAGTCCCGTAGAAAATAATTGGCAGGCGTGATAGACGGAGTGGATTAGGAGCGTTATTACCAGCACGATGAGGACCGGCATTAATACTCGCTGTTCTCGCCGGAGCAGACGTATAATCTTAAAGCCGCGCGTACAGCCTCGTGTGGGAGTGGAGAAAATGATTATGGGCTTTCATTATAAAAACATAAATAGCAGAATGAGAGGCGGTCGCGGGGAGTGGGAGGGAGACGGCAGCGCCACTGGAGACGAGGAACGGGGCAGATGCCTAATAGACAATAAAGAAGTTTCACCGTAGATAAGGAAGTTTCTGAAGTAACATTTTCAAGTGGTCAATATAGTATCATGCGTAAGTGAGGCTTAAAAACATTCCTTTAGGTACCTCAGCATTGATATATTATGTGTTATGAGCTGAAGGGCGCAGGGTTCACTGCTGACACCTATTGACTAAATTTTTTTCAAAAAGTTCAAGTAATATAATTTAATTTACATATTAATTATACACTACTGTTCAAAAGTTTGGAGTTACTTAAAATGTCCTTAGTTTTGAAAGCAAAGCTCTGCTTTTTTCAATGAGGATACTTAAAATTAATCAGAAATACAGTCTAGACATTGTTAATGTTGTGAATGCCTATTCTAGCTGGAAACGGGTGATTTTTAATGGAATACCTACATACAGTGCCTTGCGAAAGTACTAATACACCTTGAACTTTTGCACATTTGTCATGTTTACAACCATAAACAAAGATTTTATTTTGAATTTTTTACTGAAAGTTCACACAAAAGTAACAGACAACTGTGAAGTGAAAGCAAAATGATACATGATTCTGTTATTTTTGAAAAAATAGAAAACCGAAAAGTCTGGCACGTACAAGTATTCATACAGCATGAAATAATACTTTGTGGAACCCCGTTTGCTGCAATAACAGCAGCAAGTCTTCTGGGGTATGACTACAAGGTTTGCACATCTAGAGACTGACATTTAGCCCATTCCTCTTTACAAAACAACTCAAGCTCTGTCAAATTAGAAGGAGAGCGTTTGTGAACAGCAGTTTTCAGGTCTTTCCACAGATTTTCAATAGGATTTAGGTCAGGACTTTGACTGGGCCATTCTAACACATTAATATGTTTGTTTTTAAACCATTCCATTGTAGATTTAGCTTTGTGTTTAGGGTCATTGTCCTGCTGGAAGGTGACTGTCCGCCCCAGCCTCAATTCTCTTGCTGACTCCAGCAGGTTTTCCTCCAAAATGTCTCTGTATTTGGCTCCATCCATCTTCCCACTATTCTTACAATCTTCCCAGTCCCCGCTGAGGAAAAGCAGCCACATAGCATGATGCTCCCACCACCATATTTGACACTGGGGATGGTGCACTCAGGACAATGAGCAGTGTTAGGTTTGCTCCATACATAACGTTTGGCATTTGGGCCAAAAAGTTTTTGTCTCATCTGACCAAAGCACCTTCTTCCACATGGTAGCTGTGTCCTCCACATGACTGCTAGCAAACTTCAAACGGGATTTCTTATGGTCTCCTCTCAATAATGGCTTTCTTCTTGCCACTCGTCCATGAAGGCCAGATTTGTGTAGAGTACGACTCTAGTTGTCCCATGTACAGATTCCCCCAGCTCAGCGGCAGTACGTCGCAGCTCCTCCAGAGTTATCTTGGGGCACTTGGTTGCATTTCTGACCAGTGCTCACCTTGTTCGGACTGTTAGTTTAGGTGGACGGCCGTGTCTTGGTAAGTTTGCAGTGGTGCTATACCCTTTCCATTTCCGAATGATGGATTGAACAGTGCTCTGTGAGATGTTCAAATCTTGGGAAATCTTTGTATAACTTAACGCTGCTTTAAACTTCTCCACGACTTTATCCCTGACCTCTCTGGTGTGCTCCTTGGCCTTCATGATGTTGTTTAGTGACCAATACATTCCGACCATAGCTCTAAGGCCCTCACAGAACAGCTGGAATTATACTGAGAGTAGATTACACACAGGTGGTCTCTATTTAATGGTTAGGGCAAGGTGTGAACATTCTGCAGTCATTAGGAATGTTGTGAAGGCAATTTAATGCACTCCGAAAATGCTGTATGAATACTTATGCACACCCCACTTTTTAATTTTCTATTTTTTGAAAAATAACAGAATCATGTATCATTTTGTTTCACTTCACAGTTGTCTGTTACTTGTGTGTGAACTTTCAGTAAAAAATTCAAGGCACTGTAGGTGCAGAGGTGCATTTCTAGCAACCATCGCTCCAGTGTTCTAATTGTACATTGTGTTAGAAGGTAATTGATGATTAGAAAACCCTTGTGCAATTATGCTAGCACTGCTGAAAACTGCTGTGCTGATTAGAGAAGCTATAGAACTGGCCTGGGTGACCCCAAACTTTGGAACGGTAGTGTATATAAATAACCAGCCCCATTTAATTTTGTTTTATAAGCACGTTTCACAACTTTCAGGGAGTAAAACTGTGGCGTTAATATGAAGTATGATCAATAAACATGAAATTCCTCATTTCCGACACATGTGCTTGGTCAATGTTGAGTCGAGTTGAACACGGGACAAAGAGCGCAAGTTGGGACATAAACAGTATTAGCAGCAAACAGTAACTATTGCCCAACATTTTCATCCCTTGAAACACCACAGAAAGCAGCAGCAGATGCAGTATTATAACCCTCACAGTGACAGACACATGCTGTTTAAGTCCTATTGGCGTCTAAAGGCCCTTCTACTATGAAGGCATGAGTCACACAGCATATGGTTATGTCTGAAGCAGTCAGAGGGGGGGGAACAAAGAAGACATTTTCTCTAATTACTACAAATCTACTTTACCAGATGCTATATTATGAATATCGTTTTTACCAAATAAAGACAACAAAAAGTACAGAGAGGAGCCCATTAATATTTTAAAAACGGACAATGCTAACATAATGCTTCATGTTAACATTATGCTACATGCTAACGCTAGCTACAACTGACATATTTTACTGAACAATCTGCTGTGAAAAAACATCCATATGGACCCGCTTCTGACTTGACTTTGTGTGATAAATACGTTTATATTCCGTGAGAAAAACGGCTAAAACAAGTGAAAAATGTTGTTGGCGAGGCAGTCTTTATCTATTCTACCAGAGTTCTGACTCTACTCTAAACTTATACGGAAGCACTGCGAAGGTAAGTCTTTCCTGAGAGCCTCCTCGGTGAGAGTATTTATAAGCTGTTGTGGATGTTAGCTCCATGGACAGTTAAGCGATAGACAGAGGGTGCACCATAGTGTTCATTGCGGGCTCACGAAGCTCAGCCGTGTTAGCAATTTGAAGGTTTTTTTTGGAGCCAGCTCCACAATATAGATAAGGGCGGGAAAAAAAGTTTAAATAACCTGCTGTTGCGCATGTTCAGACAAACAGGTGTAGAGATGGTATAGAGATGGCCGTACAGGTTTTTTAAATTCTACTTACAATGCTTTTAGACTGTGATTCCCCTGTCCTGTCCAATTACTACAGTTCTGGCACATTGACACTGACGTTTGACTGAGGTTTATCCCAACTTCGGACTCTCTCCCGTGGTCAGCTTGTCTCAACATTGATCGAGCTCGTAATTTGAAAGAGAGGAATTAGACGGACAGTACACAAAGGTCATGCCAACACTGCTACTGAACATCGAACAGTTCACCCAATGCAAACCGGCTTATGTTTTACTGCAGCGCATTGTCAAAATGACTTCTTATGCATCAATCAAAGTACAGTAGTTCTTTTTTCTTATCTCAAAAGTCTGACGTCAAAGATGAATTCCGAGTGGCTTAAGTGTTTTATCTGTCAGAAGTTCTGCTCTGTCGGCCTCCGGTTCCTTTGTGCAAGCTCAGACAGTGGAGGTTTTGTGAAACGGGCAGAGCGTCTCACTCCACTGCCTCCACACAGTTCTCCGTCTGGAAACTGCCTGTAAGTGGCTCCACACATTGTGCACTGTCAAAAGCGCAGATAACGGGATATCAGTTGCTCCCTGTAATTTCTGGAGCCCGTAGCCTATAAAATGACGACGTACAGGTTCTTTGATAGAGAACTTTCCCTACATCTTTTAAGGCCCAGATGCACAATAGGGGGATTCTCCAGAGGTGTTGTTGTATTGTGACAAATAAAGCACTCAACATTTACCAAACTTGTCCTGATCCTGTCTATCTCCTCTTGCATGCGTATTTTCTTCAGAGTGCTCCTGTTTCCCCTTCCATGTACATTAGGGTGTATGTGAGAGTGACTGAGTGGTTGGTGGTGGCCAGAGGACCCATAGCTAGGGTTGGGTACCACTATGGTATTCGAAAACAAAACTGATGCCTGCTGGGTTCAGGGACAGCACTAAAGAAAGTTACTTGGTTGTTTCAGCTCAAATAAATGACACAAATTAAAAGAAATGGTCTTTTATGGAATAAATAGAGAATGGTTCTAGATAACACATATTTTAGCATAGGTATTTAAAGAAGAACTAAGTAACTTGTTTACCTTAAAGGAACAAGCCACCATTTTCCATACTGAGATATGTTCTTACCTGAGCTTATACAAGTTGATATGTACCTGTCTGGTCTTTGTGCTCGTGGAAGAGCGTGGTAGCCTCCAACTTCACCCATGTTTGGAGCCATAGGGATATGCTGGGGAGAGGTCAAATACTAACAACATCTTTGGTCTTTTTGCATGACTGAGCGCACGAACAAAGACCAGACAGGTATGTATCAACTTGCCTAAGCTCAGGTAAGAACATATCTCAGTATGGAAAAATGGTGGCCTGTTCCTTTAAATCCTTTCGTAGTTCCTCTGGGGTTAATACGTGTTAATGGGATGATTGGGGGGGTGTTCTTTCATCTCCCTCCTGGTGCAGTCCCCCTTAATGCTGGTTTGAAACATGGACAATAACACCTACATCAGAACTTGAGCCAGGTCGATAGCCTTATCTTCATGGTAAACCCAGTCTGGATTTCGTTGCTTGTTGAGAAAGACGTTATGCCGCTGCCACTTGCTTTCTTGGGAGCTGGTGTGTGTCAAAGATATGGCCAACTATGACCTCACTACCGAGCTAAATGGTCACCTCTTGTGCACTCGAAACCGTTTCCATCACTTTCACTAATTTCCCCTCACACTACTCTAATGTTCATACACTGATGGGGTAATTAAGCATTTGGCCAAGGTGACAATGACAAGGATTGAATGTTAAAACTGTTTTTTTTTTTCTGTTTTTTTTACGAGGGGACGTTGTGAGTATTCCTGTTCACTTTGGTTGTTTATTCTTCTACTGCTATTGTGTATTTCCTGGATTTGGACATGTTTAAAGTTCATAGTCACCGGACCTACTCTGGTGAACTTCTGTGCTCAAAGTGTGTTCATTATGTTTCCATACATTTGCTAGCATGCTGTGTGCGGAAAAAAAGTGAAAGCTTGTTCTCGCTGTTTCACACCAAGTGGAAACTCTGAGGTACGCAAAAGAATGTTCTAAGCCTCAAAATATGCGTATGTCTTAATCATTTTCCAAAATCTCTTAGGCCTACTTTATATTACCACCCTGTCAGACTGTCACAAAACAACGGCGACGATCATGGTCAATTCAAAACAAATAATAAATCAATGCCGATACTGCACGTCACTGTCAGAAGCAAACTGCTCTGTCGCATGAAGCCGGAAATTGTGTTCTCAGAAATGTCTGACAGTGGGAAAAAAATGTGGGCCGTCATTTTTTGTGTCAGCCCATGCATCACTCGCCCCACCCCAGTCTGGCCGCCGGCACCTCATGCCACTGGTATATGGGGTAAGACGAGAGGGTCTGCTCTATCGGCCGTAAACGGAGACTGGAAATAGACGATATTTCTCTGAACAACTCTGGAGTTGCCTGTTACAACAAGGACACCAACATACAAAACACTTGAAAAAATAGGACAAAAATAAGCCACTCGACCCTTCTCAGAATTCTCGATTCACGTTTTTAAAAGCCTTCATGGGGCGAGTTAGTTCGACCTCTCAAGAGCATAGAGTGCCGGATGTTTTATATTTCTTCTTCTTCTTGATACATACTAAGCAATTAGCCATAGTCATTTTTTTTTCACATGGCAGATGGAAAACAAACTACAAACAGAAAGAACCCATATATTCTTGATTTGGATACTTCTTGCAGTGAGGCCAAAGGGCTAACAACATCGCCACTGTGCATATCAGAAGCAAAATCCTTGAACTTCTGGCAGCACTGTTACATTAGTCTTGAAATAGTGGATCACCAAAGACAAAACCAAGTCTCGTAAAAGAAACAGTTCAAAATGGGATAATGTTTATGTTATATTAATCAACCTAAATCAGGATTATGATAAGAGAAGCCTCCTGACCACCAGATGTCCCCATAGGCGATCTATCAATACAGCTGGTGCTGCTTGTATAGAGCACGGAGCAATTTGCTTGTTGCAGGATGTGGCTACGCTAGTTCCGATGACTGAAGCTGTGAGGGCAGACCTCCTGATCTTGATCATTTTCCTGTTAATAATTCATTCTTTCTAAATGCAGGCGTCTCCTCCTATGTACATCCTACATTAAGCTCTTAACACGCAGTAAGTTATCATCTGCCAGGAACACGTTGTTAACGTGGATTTTTTTACTATATATATCTTGAATCCTATTGGTCAGCCTAGTATGGGTTGTGGTGGCCCCCACCTATCACAGCCTCTGTTACTAACGAAAACTGAACCTGTTCGAATGATCAAAATGCGTCTTTATGGGGGAAAGAGTTAATAGCAAAAGAACAGGAAGTACTGGCGCTTACATCTTGAAGTCAGCAGAACTACAGTAGCCATTTTGTGCAGCTTCTGTGGAAACGTCTCAAATACTTCAATGTAAGCTCTGGAGTATCTTAAGTCACTGGATCTAATTTTCCAATCAACAGACAGGTACTTTTGGATTTCAAATTGCCAGTTGTGTCCAAACTTATTTCATACATTAATAACATCCCAACTGTTCACAGGACGATCTCATTAGCACATCTCATTCAGTGAGCAGAGCGAGCCGTTAATGTTTAGTATATTAGCCTACAGCAAGCTAATTGTTTTTAGCATCAGAGCTACATTGGGGTTCAAGATCACTCATAATGAGCTGTGGAGGTCACGCGCTGTCTGTTGCAGTATGTTGTGTTTGCCTTTGTCACAAAAAGCAAAGAAACAAAAGATTAATCATTGTGTATGTTATGCTCCAGTCACAACCATCCTGATAGCAGCCAATCTTTTATCAACTCTATAATTGTAATAAAATCGACAATCTCCCACACACCAAGTAACTGCACCAACTGGCACAACTTTAAAGATCCCCTTACTTTCCTCAATGCAACCTGTGTCCCGATAATGACGCCGCACTTAAAGTGTGGGGGGGGGGGGTCGAAGGACTGAGAGGCATTAGAGAAGTGAGATGAATGAGCCAGGCAAAAGTAGGGGCCACTCGGGAGCTACAGAATGCGAGATTAGACCAATAGGGGCAGGGTCCAAGCCACGGAGAAGGGGTGGACATAAAGGCAGAGAAAGATGAAAGAAGAAAAAAGCCAGAATGCACCACAGGGTCGGCGCAGACGTGAACACAAACAGCTCTGTGGCGGTGGCGGGCATTTGAGAGGTCAGACGCACAAATGGACCTGCGGATAAAAATGAGAAGCAAGGTTCAAAGTGAAAGGTTCTCGTGGAGTTAGATTGAAGTGCGGACAGGGTTAGCTGCAGGACGTATGACATACAAACACTTGGTGGTCGCCTGTAAACCTGAGAGATGGATGATAAAATGCAGAGGGAAAAAAAAGATTAGAAAAGGAAACATTGTGTAGTTTTGAACAATACTTTTTTCAATCTCCATACTGAGTGGCAGCCCCTTATTGACTACAAAGATGAACTTCCCTCAAAATGTCACTAAAAAAAATGAAATACATCTTATTTTTAAAATGTAGGTATTCAATGTCATACATTCACAAGAGTGTGTTCAAGTGTGTGAGAAAGTCAGTTGTTAATTGGTGTTTCAGTGTGGTCTTCCTCGTCATCTCCCTGTCCCTCAAAGCAGCCAGAACTCGATGCTTGCTTTTTTAGAATGCAGCTTCTGATTGGCTGACTATTAATTGCTCTGAGGCTTGGCATCAAAGCAAAGGACGGTTTGTAACACCCACAAGCTGAATGCCGATTGGTTGCCTTCGCAAAAAGGATAAAACAAAGTTGCTCCTCCTGATGCTCCTGCTTGTGTCTATGAGAGTAGCATTAGCTGCTGTCACTGTGAAACTACAAGAGGAAACTGAAGCAGTTTGAACGACATGTTTTATGGAAGCTTTAAAAGAATTACCTTTGTGGATAAGGGACTTCTGTGGAGAGTAAAAAGTATTTTCTGCGTTAGCTCCTCCCGCTTTGTACCCCATGCAGCTACAGCATGACACAAGCACAACAGCTCAGAATTAATGTGGACCTGGTTTCTTTGTTTAGTCCTAATTTGGACCTGGTTTAGTTCTGGTTTAGTCCCAGATTTTTTTTGTTTAGTCTAGCTTCTATATGAAGCTCGTGCATGACGGCACTTCGGACTCGAATTAACACCTTTCTGAGTAACAGTGTGGGATTTTAAAGGCAGTTGTGGTGAATTGGTCTGGGCTCATTCTACACATTAGGACATTGCTGGAACATGTAGGGGGAGAAAAATACTTAATTGTAACATTTCTAAACTCTGTATAGTTTTTTGTCATGAAGGATTACTACAATTGCGGGATGTAAGGTGTAGAGAAATGTGTCCTCTGCATTTGACCCATCCTTCGACGCTGCTGAGGCAACCCGTAAGGAGCAGTGGGCAACAGAACAGTGCCGCGCCTGGGGACAAGTCCCCAGATGTGGAGCCAGGCTAATGGTCAGAATCACCTGGCTGGAGGATTCACCTATTTTACATGTTTTTAGTGGTATGGGAAACCTACACAGCAAGGCCCCGTCCAGGTGGGAATCGAACCCCGGACCTTCTTGTTGTGAAGCACGAGCGCTAACTGGTGCGCTACTCTTCCGCCCCATGTATACTGCACTAAAGGCAACGACATGTGAAATTACCAATTATTTAGCCTCAAATGCTCACAAACGGCTAGCACATGTGATAAGATTGAAGCTAACACATTGCAATGTGAAAAGTAGTGTGTAACCTTTAGCGCATATGGATGGACTGCTGTCCACTTTGATTTAACTGTGTAACTATGTACAGTCTGCCCACTATACAGTATTTGCATGGAAAGTTGTCACTTACATGTCAGATGAATGCTAAACTTCACATAATGTAGGACAATTAGTGCATTCTACTACCGTCAGGTTGACTGTGCCATACTGTTCATTTTGGCCCACAATTTTCAGTCTAAATAAGACTTAAGACTGGTAATAATACTAATATAAAAATAAAAGAAAAAAATCACAAATGCTTACATGTATTGTGCCTTTAAGGTTGCACTTGTATAGGAGACATTCATTGTAACGTTTAAGATCTTGATTGCACATTCAAACCACCCCATTTCCATGATTGAAGTATTTTTCATTGACAGCGCCCTGATTTGATTACGTATTCAATGCAAAATTGGTTCAACTACAACCGGAGAGCACTTAATCAACGCAGGTTGAAATGTCTTGGCCTAATGCTGGTCACCGCAAAAGGCTACTGAAGTCCTTCCTGAGGTAGAAGTGACCTTCTGTATTTGAACCATCCTCGTAACCACTGCTATGGAATCTTCTTTACACAACTTTACAGTGTTTAATATGGGATAGATGCAAATTATTTACTTTTTTGAGCTTTTGACCATGTTCCAACCTTGTTCTCTCATACAAACGCACCTGGAGTAGTATTTCACTCATATTGCTTTGAGTAATCCTATTTACTTTGGTCATTTCTGATTCTGCTTCTGAAGTGCTCCGATCTGTATACGCTGGATTATTAAATCATCATGCCATCGATTTGAAAGGTTATTCCCACTGCTGCTTATGCTCCAGCTAATTCAAAGTCTTTACCAGTCTCTCACTTTCTGTATATTCCATACATTTATAATTATAAACATAAAATATCAATGTCCAGATGCCCGAAAGCAGGTTCCTAAGCCACAATTATGCTTAATATATCCACTGTGAAGTTGATGGGGTAAACTCTCCCATGTCGCAAATGCTCTGAAATAGTTTTCCTTCTAAATTCATCTTTTCTCGCTGCTTCTCCCACCTCCATTGTTCCGATCTATAATAACTACTTTTGGACAGCAGACATCTGGTTAGCTCATGTGGCAGAACTCACAGAGAAAGACAGCCTGCGACGCTCTTGTCTCTCCCACACTCATTTCTACTGCAGTGGATTAGCCTTCACAATGGCTGCCTTTATTCCCATAGGAATGTGACTTTTTTTTTTTTGGTAAAGAGGACCCCCTTTCCTAGAAAAAAAGAAAAAAAAGCTTCCAACTATTTTCACTTTTTAAAAACAATATCATCAATCAAGGCAGGTGGGCGGCTGTCAAGGCGGCCGAGGATTGCCCCACTTAGCCGTCACATGGTGGCCATTACCGTTAGCATCTCGGGAGGGCTAGCTTGCGCGGTTATGACAGACACATCCTGAAATAATGTGTCCATTGTCTCTACGGACCAAGAAGTGTTGCATTGATCGCGCCATTGACGGACGCAACCACAGATGAGCAAGTATCGGCGTCCGAATTAAAACTATATTAGCCGTAAACAATGCTGGCGACAGGAAGATGTGCAAAAAAAAAAAAAAAATGGATTTGAGAGAGAGCCAGGCGAAATTAAGAAGCGCTATTGATCCGTAGACTAATTCACACGGAGATGATGAATAAATAGCCATTACCGCGCGGGCACCTGGAAGGGGAGGGAGATGAAGCGGCGAATATTGTTACTAATGAGCTAGCGGGCAGAAATAGCCAAATTGCCGCTGTCATGAAAACTCAATTCCTCACGTTATTCCGGTAATGGCTTCGTTAACTCGGTGGGCAAGGGAGACGAGCGCGCCAATTTGCTTGTCACACATCAGCAGCCGCCGTCAATGCTTTCTTCTATTAGGTGCGTGACAGTGACAAAGTTGATTTATTTACAGAGGCGGGCGGCCAGTCTTGACAATATGCGGCTTAACATGGGGTCAATGCATGTCCGCGTCATGGTTCAGCGCAAAGTATACAACTGGGATCAATGGGCTTTGTGCGGAGCAATAGATGGTCTGTGAAGCGCGAGGTGGGCTGGCAGACTCCAATAATTGCAAATAATTCCCAATTATGCTCAATTCAGTGTAATGTTATGGAACCGTTTCTCTGTTTGACTTTGACATGTTACTAAATAAGATTTTAGTTTTCTTAATTTTACTCCAGACACTAAAAAGAACATAATTACCTGCATCTTAAAATCAACAATTGATTCAAATTAGCCTCATGGTTAAGGCTGTTGTACATACAGTATGCTCCGCACTCTGCCTAATCTTATGTGTCAAAACGAAAACTTCATTTTTTTGAGCTGAATATTAATGACCCGGTTTCTGGGCACAATCAAAGAAACAGTCGAAGCAGAAATGGCCAGACTCCCCTCTCCTGTGACACTTCCTGCGGATCTTAGGATGGCAGCAAGCAATGCACTTCACCTGGGTAACCTGTTGAATGCATTTGCAACTAATTCTGGGTTGCAGATGGAAATTAGTTCCAAGAGCTAAAGCATCTTTTCATATGCTGATTAATGCTCCTGTACATGTCCCTGTCAAATAAATAAAATAAAATAAACAGGTCATTGGTGCAAAATAGTTGTTGTGTGTCTCTTAGTCTGCACCAGAACATCATATTGTTTTTTTGCTTAATGGCGGACGGCACTCAACATTAGGGTGCATTACTGGCATTCTGCCATAGGCCTATGACGGCGTGTGGGCCAGAGTATCTGTCCATCCCTTGAACTGATACATCTAAATTCTACCAAATAATCCCATTTCTTTTTAAAACACCAGGAGATCTGTGGCTGGTGTGCAACAGATGGCTGGCTATTGTGAGTTAGCAAAATTCATAACTCGGAAGAGAACTGTAGCCTTTCCACGCTCACAAAATAGTTGCCATCTAGATCTGGAATTGCTGCAAGTCAGGCCTAGCTTCAGCAACTTCGTGTGGCCAAAGAATAGAGGTCAACAATGTTATTCTGGATGATACAGACATTATTCCAAGATGATAATGCCAGGATTCATTGGGTCCATTTCGTGAAGAGTCCGCACCTCAAAGCCCATTGAGAATCTTGTGCGAGAGAAGGATTTGTGCAGTGGTCCCACTCTCCCATCATCAATATCAGGATCTTGTTGTACATTTTGTGCAAAGTGGAGAGAAATAAATCTTGTGAGACTGCACAAGCTTATCAAAACAACGCCACAGTCTTTTGGTAATGACTTCTTTGGGGCCAGATAGTGCGCTTTCATAGCTTCAAAATGGAGAATTATTGTCCATGAAAACTGCTTTTACAGGAGATTCTGTTTGACTTTCCTCCGGCATTGACAAAGACTAATGGCTGAACTGCAAACGTTCACATCCCATTCGCACTCGCACAGATCACACATTCTTTCCCACCTCTCACTTCACGCGTATCAGCGGTGGGGGTGCGGACAAAGCAAACATGTGGCCGCAAGTCGACGTGCGTGGTGATTAATGAACTCGCGAACGGGAGATAGCGCTCTAACCGTCAGGAGCCATCCGAGTCTCTGGCAGTGTGTTTGTGTCCGTCGGCGGGGGATCGCTCCTCCAGATGTGGCTGATTTATGAAGTGGCAGAGGCGGCAGTAAACCCTCTGAAGTGTTAAACATTTCATCAAGTCAGGAGGACTTTTTTAAACCGTGCTTAACTTAGATTTGGACTTTTGTAAACTGCATTTTACCCGTCTTGTCAACTCTTCGGGAATCATTTACAGATCTTTGGGCATCAGTTGTTGATAAGAGAGTTCGTCCGCTGATCCAAAAGAACCGATCATACTCATTCACAAATATTGACATATTTGGTATCTTGGTACCTCAGAAGGTGACCGAAATGACGCTATAATCCAAAATTGGACATTTCCTTTCTGGGAGACACCTAGCCTGATGTATTGAGCCATAAACTGTATAAAATTAGGTTTGATTGGCTGATTTATTGATTATTCCGAGTTCAGAATACATTACATATACACACACGACTTTTTCCCGCATTATTATGTGAAACATTTACAACCTTTTAACACACATTCACATGTGCTTTTAATAATAGTCTACATATTTAAACTCGAAAAGGGAGTGGGAGGAAGTGTAATTTATAAGTTCCAAGTGTTATAATTTAATGAATGTGGCAGGAGCCATACAATCTGAATTTTTACAGATCTTTTTCATTAATAAATAGTTTAGATCCAAAATCCCCTCTAAAACTATTTTTTACCTGTCTGTAGTTTTCAATGCTAAATAGAAATGTTTTTTTTATGCAGAAAATGTCTGAAAACGTACAATACATTTTATATTTTTTATTTGTATCAGTAATGAACAGTGACAGTGAATATCTCTAAATACATCTAAAGACCATGGTAAATGGTAAATGGTCTCAACTTATATAGCACTTTCCACCTTCATTAGGCACTCAAAGCGCTTTACAGCAAGGATCCACTCACCCATTCACACTCTCATTCATACACCAGTGTACGCAGACACTGGAGGCAAGGAGGTGAAGTGTCTTGCCCAAGGACACAACGACAATGTGCACCTTCAGGAGGCAGGATTTGAACCCCCGATCTTCCGATCATGAACCATCTGCGCCACAGTCGTCCCATCTAAATACATGTCTTCCCAATACACCTGCAGTGTCCCGCCTTAATTAAAATCTGTAAAATTCCCCCAAACAGTTTCTTTCTATCTTCCGCTTTTCTTGCCATATTCCCCCACCTCTTATTTCTGTTCCGACAGTGCTCTTGCTGTCAGAAGCCATCCCCGTCTCGGGCAGTGTGTTTGCGTCCCATCGGCGGGGATCGCTCCTCCAGATGTGGCTGATTTATGAAGTGGCAGAAGCGGCAGCGGTGAGCGGGCCCTCCGAAGTGTTAAACATTATTATCCACACATGGCGTCTCACTTCTTGTCTTCATCTTGGAGTTTTCACGCGGGCTTCAGATAACACTTCACCGGGCGATGACCTACAAGTGAAAGCTGTAAGTGCCTGTATAGAAATAAACCTATCAAAGAGGGGCATTCCAGATAAGGCGGCTTTGTTTTCTGCGTTTGACTCATCCTTCCATGGCACTGGTGTGACCTGTGTTGTATACTGTATCTTTTTATTGGGTTTAGCCTTTGTTTGACCTACAAATACAAGGAGTTTGTTATAACCAAACTACAGTGAAAATGGTATCTTAAAACGACTGCAATTTCTAACAGTTCTTGGATGCCATTTTCCTCCTTCCGCCCTAGCTTTTCATGAATGGCATCCAGGTTTCACACATGCACTTCGCCCAGTCTGACAAACTGACATCGACATAATACAACATAAAGCTAATGACAAATGGGACGAAATTACATTCATAGCTTCCATTCAATTCTTTAATCCCCGAAGGCGGACTTTATTCTTCCATCATTGCTTCATTCAATCATTGTCAGCGCAACCACACCCCCGTATGTCTGGCCTGGGTCAGCTTTGTTGCCAGGGCCTTTTGGAGGGCAAAGGGGGCAGGAAAGAGTCACTCTCAAACTGTCAAAGGGCTGATTAATGTCTTCTCTGCCTTGGGCCATATAGGCATAGGCTGCAGCTCCCATCGTTCAATCCATCGACGCATTCATTTGCCCTGCCTCCGTTTGTCAGGCTATAGTTGTTATGGGGCACATCGTTTCACGGTCGCTATCTGCTGCCAAAAAGTAGAAAAATATCCCATGGTTTTTATGCATCCAATTTTTGGTGGCCCAAGGGCTTCTTGTTGAATCGTATTGCCAGAGAGCCTCTCTTCAATATAATGTTGAATTTTTAACTGCGTTGATCACCGATCCTTGGCCTGTTTACTTCTCAACACGTGGCACTTGATGAAAAATGTTTGAACTCTCCTGATGCATATAACTAACCTAGAGTTCTACTCAAACATCGTCTTACTATTACTTCGCTTTTATACAGCTGAAATATAACTTTTCAGGAGTTTGGAATATAATTGTCAACCAACATTGCTACAACTTTGAATGATTTGCAACAATACCAAGGTCTAGATTCTTGGAGACATGAAAAGACTTTGGAAACGCTATTATCATATGCTTTGTTTTCAGATTCCGATAAAACGTTAAATTTTTGCTACATTTCCCCACAACTCCCAAATTCAGACCAGTTTCCTCTGAATCTGGGGCAGACCGATGACTGATGGAAGCCTTTCGCATCAAGAGACTCTTCAATCATCATCACCTCAATCACACGATGCTTCTAACTTGGGCAAGGTTTCAACCAGAGACCCCTTGGTTTGCAAGCTCTCCCCCACTGGTACTTTGCACTTTTTATAATTGCAAAACCCGTTGTAGCTCCATCTTCATAAATCTAATCATAATTATGACGCGAGTAGTGATAACATTCTAGTTCCCCATTGCCAGTGAATCTTACAGTTCTCTGCAAGATATTGGACAAGCTCAGTGTCAAGACTATCCACTTCCTTCCCTCTTCACTCTTTATGAAAGCATTGAGCTGTCTGTCCTTGTGTCACTTACTTGTCCGCCTGTCTCTATCACTCGAGCAACCCGCGACTCTTCAGGTAATACACCCCGACTGGATTAGAGTTTGGCACGGCAAAACCGGGCAAGACTGAGTGACATGGAGGTAGGTTTAAATAAGTCCAAAGGAATGAGTGCCGGTGTTGTCGAACAGTTGTAAAGCGCGACGATAGACAGGCAGGCGGACACGGACAGAAAGACAGACGAGGGGCTAGGCTGAAGCTGACAGGTGTAATTGGAGTCTAAATAGAGCGCGCCGACGTTGACTGGCAGCAGCTTAAACCGCCCTCCACGGTGCGCCCGATCTCCCAGGGTACGCGCATTTACTGCACGCCAGGAAACGAGACAAAGAACACTAGCTTGCCATTATCCGAAGTATGTTCATCGAAATAGTATTTATATAATCTTACAAAACTATTGTGAAAAAAGTCATGCGCCGTGGAACTTGCAAAAAGCAGTTCCATTGGCCAGGCGAGGTGGACATTTGAGTAATATTCATCACTTACACCATGCAAGGGCCTCCTTTAAAAGAGTAAAAGTACTAATAAAATACATTGGGTTCTTTTTAGAAACCCTAAAAGAGCAATTTGTGGTCGACTGCGTGAAAAAGTAAAAATGTTGCCTATGATGTCCCAGATTATCGAATACAACCCCAAAAACGTGTTTTCTATCAACCCCAACAAAATAGAGAGAACCATTTTATAAAAACATGACAAAATTACACACATTTTTCATGTAGTTTGTAGATATCTTGAGGATCTCAGGGATGTATCACATGTTGGACAATGTTCTCTACTGTGCACAAGAGCGAAGTCACAAATGAATTTTATTTTTTTCCAAAATGACCTGAATTCACCCTTGGATCAAATACTGAAAATGCTGAACCTATTGTGCACATTTAAAGGAATAGGCCACCGTTTTTACAAACTGAGATAATGTTCTTACCTTAGACTTATGTTCTTAGCTTAGACTAGTTGATGCATACCTGTCTGTCTTGGGCGTGCCTCAGTCACGCAAATGTTGTTAGTATTTATCCTCTCCCAGCAAAGGCATAGCTCCAAACTGGGGTGAAGTTAGTAGCTACCAAGCTGTTCCACGTTTTCCCTATTTAAATACAGTTACGTACATGTCGATTTCTAAGCGAATAAAAAGGGGAACTATATTGTGAGGCGTAATAACACCTGGAGTACTTTGACGATATTACTTCCAGGGCCTCACAATATATGTGTATATGTAAAGGCTCACGTAACTGTAAATAGGGAAACCGTGGAGCAGCTTGGTAACTTCTAAATTCACCCCTGTTTGGGGCTATACCTTTGCAGGGAGAAGCTAAATGCTAAGACACTACACGATTTGTATGCCCGATTTTGATACAATTCTCAGTCGTGCCGGTCTTCTCTATTCGTGTTTAGTTGAAGGCAGTTGCAGAGAGTCGTTTTTGGAACGCACAGTAACGAGGGTGATTTTACCGTCCCAATGTGAACACACAAAAAGCAGCGGCCAAGGACAGAGTGAAATAAAGACAGAAAAACACAGCGGCGCCTCCCTCGTCATTCCTATGTCAAAACAGCGGCACAAACAAGTCATTTCATGGCCACAGCGATTCACACACGAAACAGCACAACTTTAAATCACCAAAAGTTCACGAGAACCACCTTTTCAAGCTACATTTTCAAACGCGAACAGAGTTTAGCGGCACTTACTGAGTTTGGAGACGGACTGTTCAGCTAGCGGCTCGCCTCTCTCCGCTGTCTCCTCCGCCTCCTCCATCTCGGGGCTGAGGCTCGTCTCCTTTTCTTATTAAATCCATTTAAATACATCCCGGCTTCTTCGTGTCGCCGGCTTTTATCTCCATTTGACAGAACTATAGCCAAGTTGAAGGCTTCGTAGTAGTAGTAGCCTTGCACTGTTGACCAATCGGGACACACACGTTTTCCCACGCTCACAAACACAGGCCTATCTTTGCAGTTTTTGAAGCCGGAGGAGAAATGAAGCGGTAGAGAGGACAGACGCGCTGTGTTATCAAACATCAGCTGTTTGACAGAATCGTGTAGTGTGTTGCTCTTACCATTCTCAATCGTTAAGTGTGAACCCCCAGACGTTTTATAATCGCACTAAATCCAGTTGTGTAGTGTGGACCCCCCATTCTATATAAAATCTTTTAAGACTGGAAAAGTCTTGTAGTGTGTGCTGACCTTAAGCGCACACACAAAGACCAGACAGGTACGCATCAACTAGTCTAAGCTAAGGCAAGAACATATCTCAGTTTGTAAAAATGGTGCCTATTCCTTTAAACATTTTGACACTACAGCGTTAGTGACCCAGTGTCTCGACTAGTCTGAAATTGTTTTGCCAATGCTATTTAGACAATGTTTGCAAGTACTCCTAATATTTCTATGGGAACAACCTTACATCTAAAAGCAAATACATTGTCAGTTCAGTGGTTCTGTAATAGTAAAAAGCATATTGTAAAATCCAAAGCCACATGTTGAAAATATACTAAGAACTATGATTAAAATGTGTTGCTGCTTGGCATTAATAAATGTGGGGGTCACAACCAAAAGACTTTAGAAACCCCTTGTATACAGTGAACCGTGTGCCGCCGCAGTATAGCCTGGCCAGCTAGCCACTCTTGTTTTAGTTTCTGTTCAAAAGCAGCACCATTTGGAACTTTGCCAACAACCAATCATATCTCAATGTTTTTTTTAATCGATCCAATCACGTATAGAGAGACAGAATTAACCGCTGATGAAACATTTTCTTCAATGTAACGTTACTTAACAAGATATACCTGCGTAACGCTTTTCTGCATGGTCGACTTTGAACGATTTGTCATCGCTTCTCACCTTCTCTGTCTGAGTGGTTTTGACAGGGGTGAACAGAACACTCTGTTATTACTCTCAAAAGAAGTAGATGTTGACGCTTCTTCTTCTATAAGAGTATTTTCTTCTTGTCGTTGCACATTCATGTTGACCGGGTGGAATTCTCCTTGGACGTTTACAAAACGGTCCCAGACTAGAAGGCTTTGTTAAGAATAAGAAAAAGCGTGTAGTCTCCACGGTTACATCTATGCACTTGAAGCCACTGAAAACTATGAAAAGGTTATGATGAATAGAAAAACGGCTTCCATTTCTATACATCATAATTATTGTATTGATTTGGACCATACTTTCTCTTATGGCATGATTTTCACGTATTTCAAAAGGCTTCATGTCTTCGTTTAGCGGGGTAAAAATGTCACCATGGTAACAGCACTAACACAGAAGAAAAATACTTGCCATTTTGGACCTAATTAGCCTGAAAGCTGACAAGGAGATGCTCACGTCGATAATGGCGAGACACAAGATGTTTTTTGGGTTGTTTTTTTTTGATGAGGGGGAAAAGAAATAATGGCGAAGCATCATCTCTCCGCCTCGTGTTTGGCTCTTGACGGAACGGTAGACCTCTTTCTTGTTCCCTGTCAGCGTGGGCCCGACATGCTGGTAAACAGGCATGTTATGAAAGCTTTTTCAAAAGACTTGAGAGCCCTGGTTTCATTTGAGGATGTGAGCGTGAGGACATCCCACGGAGAGGGCTATCAGGCAGCACACAGGAGACAGAGGCGTGCATTAGCGGATGCCTAAGATCCATTAGGGGCACCGAATTTACCACAACGCACACACACACACACACACAGGAGAGATGTTGTGATGGGGGGGTGGTAATGAAAAACAGGCAAAGAGATGTTAAGGACACACCTGTCACTTCGTTTTAGTATCCATGCCTATATCTTATTTTATATGGTAATAGGCTGAAGTACAAGGGTGAAGGAGGTAAAAACAAAACAAACTTAGCCAGTCATTTTTCTACATGTTGAGAGCCTACAAAAAGTGGAGAATTCGGGCAAAAATTCCCATTCTTTTGGCCAATTATAATTTTTTTCCTGACCTAAATGACTGCAGCCTGTGTCCTCTCCAGAAGATCCACTCTCTCTAGCTCAGGGACAGAGAGGCATCAAGAGTTTGGGGACAGTCGCCTCCCAGTTTTGGAGCTGAAAAAGAGAAACTGCTCTATGTAGATGGGAGCAACATCCAAGCACTTTTTCCGCATCCCCGCTCCCATTGTGTGAAATGGCAGTCTTAGGGATAAAATATTTCAAGCCATTTCTGCCAATTAATTTCAATGGACGAGAGCTTCCGTTTCACCATGTGGGGCGCTAACCTTCCCAATGATACAGGGGCCATACCGCCTTTGCTATGCCCAACCCCGTCAGATCTTGGAAGCTAAGCAGGGAAGGGCCTGGTCGGTACTTGGATGGGAGACCGTTGGGAACACCAGGAAGCCTGGAGTGAATTTAGTGAGTGAGTGGTTGGTTGTGGTCGGAGGGGCCGATGGCACAGACTGGTTGCCTGCTTCCGTCAGTCTACCCCAGGGCAGCTGTGGCTACAACAGTAGCTTATCACCACTGAGTATGCAGTGAATGAATAATGACGACAGTGTAGCGCTTTGAGAAACTTGGTAATACAGGCTTGTAAAGCGCAATACAAGTGTAAGGCATTATTATTATTTTATAGAGGTTTCTCTCATCTATAGTCAAACCGACACACCCCTTACTTTCATTGACAACACCTCTGACTAGACTTCACCAAGCTCGAGAAATGAGTGACATATTAAAAAAACATTTAACCGAGTGCATTGCCTCCAGTTCGGCTTTACCCAGATCTAAAACCTTCTCGACTGGAGCTTAGTGTGACGCCTCATTTGAAAGCTACAAACAAACGACAACAACAAAACAACAACAAAACGTTTTTGTCACTTTTTGTGTGTATTTTTGGTCCTATTTTGTCACGTTTTTGTTGCTTTTGCATCCTTTTTTGTCTCCTGTTTTGATGTGTTTGTTGCCTTTTTGGTTGCATTTTTGTCACTTCTTTATATTTTCTATTGTAGCCGCGCTTAATTGGTGATGTACGGATATTGTAAACTAAAAATGCCAAGATCAAGATCCTCCAGCAGATGTTTTATAGCCTATTCTTAGGCTATAAAACAAGCTGTGTTCAACAGGCCGGATCAGTGATTAGAGCCTATTGTTTTGCTGGTGCAATATTTGAGAACCAAGATATTTTATCTTAACATATTTTATCAAAGATCAAATACCATATACCCTTTCAACCGGACAAGTTTTTATGTTTGCTCAAAATGTTTCCATAAAGTGGAAAAAATAAGACATTCAAGTATTATTTATTCATTTGACAAAGAACTGCTTAGACGAGTTGATGCGTACCCGTCTGGTCCAACGATGTTGTTAGCATTTAGCCTCTCCTCGCCAAACGGGGTGAAGTTAGAAGCGACCAAGCTCTTCCACGTTTCCCCTATTCAAATACGTGAGTTACGTGAGTAGTTACACGATCCAAGTATAGTTACACAAAATTAAACATGTCGATTTTCTAAGCCGATAAAAAGGGGTACTATAGCGTAATAACACCTTAGGAGCACTTCGACGTCCGCGCAGAGAATTCTATAGGAGTGAAGATAATACGTTGGACGTTGAAGTGATCATAAGGTGTATTACCGTATTTAAATAGAAAAAACGTGGAAGAGCTTGGTCGCTTCTAACTTCACACCCGTTTGGCCCCATAGAGGAGAGGAGGAGAGGCTAAATCCTAACAACATGTTTGGTCTTTTTGCATGACTGAGCCTACGCACAAAGACCAGACAGGTACACATTAACTCATCTAAGCTCAGGTAAGAACATATCTCAGTATGGAAAAATGGTGGCCTATTCCTTTAAGCTACCAAACTCTTCCACGTTTTCCCTATTTAAATGTGGTTACGTGAAGTGTTACACCATAAAGTATAATTACACAAAATTAAACAATGTGGATTTTCTAAGCGGATAAAAAGGGGAACTATATTGTAAGGCGTAATAATACCAGGAATACTGCGACATCCGCGCAGTGATATCTTCACTTTACTGTGCGGATGCCAAAGTATTCCTGGTATTATTACGGCTTACAATATAGTTCCCCTTTTTATCCGCTTAGAAAATCCACATTGTTTAATTTTGTGTAGTTATACTTTGTAGTGTAACACTTCACGTAACCATATTTAAATAGGGAAAACGTGGAAGAGTTTGGTAGCTTCTATCTTCACCTCGCTTGGAGCTATAGAGGAGAAGAGAGAGGCTAAATGCTAACGCCGTCTGTGCTGTGTTTACGTTACGGAAGGCACACGTGAAGACCAGACAGGTACAAATGAACTCGTCTAAGCTCAGGTAAGAACATATCTCAATATGTTAAAACGGTGGCCTATTCCTTTAAAGGGGGGGTATTATGTAAAATCGACTTTTTCAAGCTTTATATCATGTTATTATGTCATTCCCTCATTAAACACATGCCTGGAGTGTTGCCTTGGCTCATTCACATATTTTTGAGTAATCAGTAAAAACTTAGACGGCAGCCATTTTAGGTGTAGCTATGCCTCAGTCCTCCTAGGAACGCCCCCACCTCCTGGAGACGCCTCTGGACCTTTCGTCACCAGCCAAGCCACCAACCACTGCTCCTCAGCTCAGCAGAGCCCCCTCCCCGCACAGTAGTGTTGTTTAGATGCCACAGCAGTGTGCTGAAGGGGGCGTGTCGGAAAGCTTCTTAAAGAGACAGAGGCCTATTTCAAGACGTTCAGTACAGCCATTTTGAGAGAGCAATTTTATTCAAGGCAGTTATTTTAATTTACTGCATATACAGACCAACAGAAGGTTACGTCATCATTGTAGTATGCTATAGACTGGTGCTATGTGATTGAAAAAAGCACAATACCCCCTCTTTAAGGCAGGGGTTTTAACTGATGACAGTCAAGCGGTAACACAACAAAGAAAGCGGATAACCTCTACTTTAGTTCTTTGTAAGTAATACACATCTTTTTGGAGGATTTGACAAGTTCGTCTAGTTCGTCTAGTTGAATCCAAGCTAATCTCCAAAGACAGCAGATATGAAATCTGATGAAAGGCCCACCGTTTTACACCAACGTGTGAAAAGTGAACCATGGACCAAGTGGCCTGACTCGCCTCAATGTGCTAATTGCTAATAGAGTGCCGTCCTTCATCAAACACATGCGCGGAATCACTGGAATCGCAGCTGGCGGTTTTATTGTCGAGGGATCGCTTTTTTTGTTTTTTTTGGAACAATCCTCCATTATAATTCCGCGGCCGTATTCGCTCTAAAATCATTTACTCCCAGCCAGTTGACATTTACAGCTGGTGCAAAGCAGGTGTTTATGATTTGACTGGTTTTCCCTTTTGTGCGCGGCCAAAAAAAAAAAAAAAAAAAAACAGGCTTCCAATTGTACGACGTCAACTATTCCCAGACCGCATTACAATGGCGTTTCTTCGAGGCCAATCTGCGGTGGTTTGGCCCTCACCTTGTCAGGAAAAAAAAAAAACCTTCGCCTTTCTTTGCACAACCCCTTATTTTTAGTGGTCCGCCGTTCAAAGTCCTGTTCGGAATTACAGTGTCCAAACCGCGTCACCTCCGACATTCCCTACCAGAGAAGTGCAGCCGTTTTCTCCTCTCTCTTTTTTTCCCCCCACTGTAATAACCGTAATTAGCATGCCATTGTTGGTTATTTGGGTCCGCTCGCCATGGCAACCGATTCACCTAAACCAGGGCTGGAGGAACGCTAAGCCGCGGCGCAGTAAATCTACGCGAAGGAGTCTGGAGAATAAAAGGCTCGGGAATGTATCAAAGGGAGCAGCAAAGATGACGAGAAAAGGGGGGCCAAAAGCAGCAGAGAATTAGTAGCAAGGGGCTAATCAAAGATGTTTTTCGGCGGGGTGACTCCACGTCGAGCCATGTCTTTGATTAAATATACATGCAGAACATTGTGTGATTGCATTCCCCTGACAGACGTGATGTTTAATTAATTTTGAACAAGACGTAATTTGTACAACAGACAGTTTGATGATGAAAGCCAGATGTCGACAATGGATTGGAAGCCTCTCATTCGCGGCCTATAGAATTTGGCTTGCTGTGTGAAACTCGTTTTCATTTTTTTTTTTTATTGTTAGGGACCATGCGACATGGGTCGTAATGTTTATTTATTTATTGTTTTACGAAGAAGCTATGTACAGTAGCATCGTACTCATAGCCAACATTTCCCATATCCAATCACAGATGCTTAGTTGTTGTGCATCACTCAAGAAATCCTCTCTTTACATCTTCTCTCACCTCTGATTAACAGCTTTCTTTTAACCGCAAAAGCTGCGTGTTTGTTTTGATATGAACCATGCGTTTCTCTGATTGGTTAATCCGACTGTCAATCACACGCACCTAAACTCTGGGTTACGAGATGATATCTAAATTAGCCTTCAGATGAGTTTAGTAATAATAATAATAATAATAATAATAATAATAATAATAATGCATGGGTTTTATATAGCACTTTTTGGACACTTTACATTGCACTATTCATTCACTCCATACTCAGTGGTGGTAAGCTACTATTGTAGCCACAGCTGCCCTGGGGTAGACTGAAGCGAGGCAACCAGTCTGCGCCATCTGCCCCTCCGACCACCACGGGATTGGGGCAGAGCGGCCACAAATGTTGATTGTGTCTACTTGTGTTACTAGTATAACTTTCAGAGTTAATTTGTCAGACACTAGGATTAGAGAAGCGGTGAAGTGTCACTTATCAGCTGTTCTTCCTTCCGAGGCGTGGTCAGTCTGACAGGTCATCGACGGCCCGCCCCTGCCACCCGGTTGACCCCCCGTCACACCCCCTGAGACCACCGGGCGGCAGGGGGCTCTGAAATGAACTCTGAAAGTTATACTAGCCTTTGGATAGTCGGGCCACACATTTCCAACTGGATGTTTATCTGGAGGTTTCTTTATTGTGAATGTTGGTGGGTCGATAGAAGGGGAATAGAGAGGACCCACCCAGACATGAGGAAACGATATATCATGGAACTTTCTTACTTGAGAGAGTGACAGCTACTAAAATGCTTGATACTGTTGTGGCAGTTTAACAATACACAAGGCCAGGCTCCTCCCGTCAGAAAACATGCTGAGTACTGAAGTGCCGGCGACCTGCTCCGCCAGACGAGGGCCCTACTGATTGCCCCTTTCACATTTAAGACAATAGGCCAAAAGAAAGCCCTGCACTTACATCTGAACTGTACCACTCCCATGCCCATGCTGTGATTCTCTTTCATGTGCTTGTCTGTATAGCGGAGTCAGATAGCTGGCTCGGCAGAGCTGATGCACGACTCGATCTGCGTGTGTCGGTTCTCCGCATGTGTTAAATAAATTACACTCTTGGCAAAGACAAAATATTTTCCAATTTTTTCCTTTACAGTGGTAAAAAAATCCACGACAATCCCCTGTCTATGAAAAATATAATGAAGCATAACATTGTCAGCCACATTTTTTTTTTGGCCAAATGGATTTTCTTGTTTCTTTCTACTCTCTAAACAATATCATCCAACATTGGCTCTACCTCAGACAATCAGAAGGCTTGTCAGCACAAAAAAAATAATAATTAAAGATTAACATTAATGTCTATCTAATGTATGGATGGACTTTTTGTGAGATTTTTGCTACTGATTGGGTGAAGCGCACCTCGTTTCACATCCTAGTCTTCAAATGTAGCGCAACAACAAAGAGCTAAAGAAAATACATATTTCTGTTCTATTTTAAACAATTCAATCAGTGTTTGTCAGTATATGTAGTAGCATACCCCTTGTGTTTGCTGTTGCCGTGATGATAATTTGTATCGGTAAGTACTTGTATGCAAACCCGCCCACTCAGGGCCCGAATTCCTGCCCACAAATGGTCACAATTGAAACTGCCAAAGGAGGAAAAGAACTGTTTCACCTCTTACTACAAGCTTAGATATGCTGAATTATTATTAAATGTTTAGAGCAGACCAGTACCAGTGTCGCCACAGTTCAGACTGGTAACGCGTGGCACTGACTTTGATGTTGGTCAAGCTCATAATAATGTGTCCTTAAATACATAATTAATCCTAGCCATAATTTGAACGTTAGCGTCATGCTACATGGTAGCCTCGAGTGCCGATTTTCATTTCGGATGAAACATTCACACATTCACAGATGAAACATTCACAGCTGTATTTATGTATGCTAAATATGCTGATGATTTTCTGAGATTTTGTATTTACAATGTGGCCATTTCAATAGCACTAGGAGGCTCACATCGTGTCCTTTACCAAAAATCTGAACTTGTAGAAAGACATTATCGCTTTACAACGCAGGGAAAACTCATTCTATTGATTCCGTGCGGAGTAAAAAAGTTGTAAGGCCATTACATGCATTGTTTTGAGCCTCCCCTCTGTTTGCCATCTCCCCATCGGCACATCGACTGCTGGCTTCCTCACTCTCTCTGCGACCCCCCGCTGGTGCCTCGCAGTGGAGCTCCCGTGTCGAACATCATCCTGCCTTTGTCCACAGATTGCTCATCGTCAGACTGGGGCGAGAGACAAGTGCTATGGATGCTGCCTGACTCCAAGTTTCCTTGAAAAGCCTAGTCCAATTTCCGTAGGTCGTACTCGAGTGCAGTGCTTAGAGTCTGACAAAAGCAAAGTAATAAGCAAGCATGACAAGTGTTAAAGGGATAGTTCAGGCCTCATTTCCTAGTTATCCAGAGTGTTGTTGATGTCTGGAGATATTTTTTTCTTAAATTCATGTAGTTCTTATATTTGAAGAGTCTAGTGGCGCTAGGCTAGGGCAAGGCTAAAGCATTTCTATGGTATCAGTTAGCCTGTATTAAAAACAGTCTGACCCACTCCACAGTGCACCTGAGGTAAATCACTTATAACGCCAGACTAACCATATAAATGTCTGTGTCGATAGAATAATTTTTGAAATATAACTGACCTTGTATCACATGAATTACCACATTTTGAGGAACTATTTTCTCGCAGATCACTCCGCCGCTGCGTTAGCTTACAGCCACGAAGCTAATGCTGCTCAAATATAAGTTATTTTAAATGCAAAATGGTAAAAAATTATTCTATCGACACAGACAATGGTACAGGCTAACTGATACCATAGAAATGCTTTAGCCTTGCCCTAGCCTAGCACCACTAGACTCTTCAAATATAAGAACTGCATGAATTTAAGAAAAAAATATCTCCAGACATCAACAACACTCTGGATAACTATGAAAGAGGCCCAATGTCAAAAATCCTGAAATATCCCTTTAAGTTCAGTGTGCGACAGCACTTTATTCATCAGGACTGTGAAATTAATTGAATTCAACCCAGTCAAGATCGATGATGACAGTCCAATACGAAAGAATTGATGTGTTGGAATCCAGTGCAGGGACTACTTTTTCGATTTCAGTTTAGTATCGGTTTGGAAAAAGTGTAAATAAGCTGAGGAACCTCCTTCTCCTTATCATTGACCCAAACATTATCGTCAGCCATAACAAGAAGCATCCAAATCTGTCAGTGCAGTTAGGAGAAGTTTGAAAAGGAGCTGTGCGTACCTTTAACACCTCTAGCGTATAGCAGAGGAACCTCGGAGGTTGGGGAAGGTTCGGATTGTCCTGACGGGGTGAAGCTCCTGTTCCTACCTGCAAAAGGTTCCTCTCAAGGTCGACCTCATGACGTCAACATCAAAGGTTGAAGAAAAGGAGAAGGAGAAAAGAGCTATCTTGCCACTTTTTAGATGCAGCCCATCAAACGATCATAAAGTCAGGGCTAAGATTAACTTTTACCATTGGTTAAATAGTGCAAGGCCTCATGACAAGGACAAGGGCGCTCAAATATCTTTTTTTTTTGAACCACTAAACTTGGAGGAAAGTGAGAAACCCCGCAGTGACAGCTTCGAGGAACAAAGCCTATAGCCCACATACCGCTGACAGAGTGGACTGTGGCTGAAGGGGCTCGGGGGAAGTGTGCTCAAATTCGACATTCAGCCCATGCGGCTCGAGCACATAAATGTTATTCCACGCTGATCAATAGGTTGCGAACAGATTAGCGGGGCAGTGGCCTCGGATGGCGGACTTGGGTGGGCTGGCTTCGTGTGAGAAGCGGAGGTGCTGAGGGGAAGGGGAAGGGTGACAGAAGGGGGAGGGGAAAAAAATTAAAAAATCGGAAATCAATGGAAGCCAAGCGCACACGAACAGGATATTAGTCCAAGAGGAAATTCATTGCAAGAAAACACCTCTGGGAAGCAGCCGCCGGGTTCTTTTGCATATTCTTCCGGCGGTTTCAGATCGCGTAATGACATCTGAGGAAGGACGCGGCAGAGAGTTTGACATCTTTATTAGAGATGTTAAAAAAGTTGGAGGAAGAGTGTGAATTTTAGTGCTGGTTCAACCTCGCTGGAGAATAATGCCACGAGAGCTGTCGGCGTCACGTCAATCAAAGTGAAACAGGGCAGATTGTTTTCTCGTCGACGTACAAAATCACACGTTCTCTTGGATGCAAAACATTATTTACGATCCTGTCTTGGCTCTCTGGTTTGCGAACTGCCGAAAAAAATATTACCTCAAGATAAATGATTCTGAACACGTCACTTAGTCTATGTCATAAAACACTGCATGTTTTCTGGGAGAAGCAACAACATAAACATGTCACCCTCTTAATTCCTCTAACTTAAAGGTGCATTATGGAACTTTATGTGCGTAAAAACAAACTTGATATTGTGTAATTTACCTCCAGCCGATGGCCCTTTACTTTCCATCACAGTGGCCTCTACAACGCTCCAGGATCAATTGTTTTGTTGGTTTTCTGGTGGGAGGCAGTGAAAACCTACCAGAAACTCAAAAACAATTGATCCTGGAGAGTTGTAGACGCCACAGTGATGGAAAGTAAAGACGCCATCTAACCACTGGGCACTTAAAATGTTTGTGCACGTTTAAGCGTTAGTTACTAATCTGCTGGGTCTTAAAATGCATTAAAAGTTGATATAAGAAAACTGGCCAAATTAAGGCGAGACACACAAGTGAAAGTATTGATTTTGCACTCAGTGGTCGAGGTGGAGATTTTTATCTATTTCCTCCCTTTACATCTTAGTTTTCATGTCAAGTATAAAAATGACAAAACTCACCCATGATGATTTGTCCGCTGCAACGCGGAGGTAACGCGGAAGTAGCAGCTGCGATGCGTCGAAAGACCGTCTTTCCGCGGGTATTCATTCACAAATATTGACAGATTTTACATCCACGTTCTGTGAAGGGTCCTCGTGATGACGCTATCACCCAAGTATTTTTCCTCCTACAACACGCCTGGTGCGGAAGAGCCAAAGAAGGTTCCGCGCACTCGCTACAAACTTCAGGGCTTGTTTTCTCTGAATGAGAGAAGGCCCCACTCGGGCAGCGGGTGAGCCCTTATAGTCGCTCCTACAGACTCCAAACTTACAGTCTTGGACTTAACAATATTTTGAAGGTTTTTCAGAGGGATTTTTTAATTCTAATTCCAACCTGATGTATTCAGCTTTGAACCCAAAAAAAAACAGGCGGAATTTGAGGTTTTACAGATTTTTTCACTTATACTAAACAAGATCGAAAATCCCCTCTAAAAAAATCTACTAATATGTCAATAAAATGAAACCATACATTTTAATCTGGCTCAATCCATTATATTTATTCCATTGCCCAAAATATAGGCAATTTTGGCCATTTTCATGCACAAAATGCCTTATTTTTATATGAAAACATAAAATGACAGAAAAATCAATACATTTTTCCCTCATATTTATATCAGTGATGTTCAACAAAAGTTTCAAATTGATATCTCTACATTTATTTTTTCCCCATATTCACCTGCAGTGTCTCGCCTTAAGAAACTATTAAAAAGTCTTAAAAAGATTTTCTGAGTATTAATTTTTGTTTTGCATTGATTTTTTAAAAACTTTTATCAATAAAATGATTGTGAACTCATATAAATGTTACATTTAGTTACTTTTTCCCCTCTATATTCGCTTTTGCCTTGGGTGGCGTGACGTAGCCTGCTTAAAGTTGCGCGCTCCTCCTAAACTTGCCTTGCCTTACCTTTTCTAAACCTATACTAAAATATTTGTCATCTATGCTCAGAAAACAGAACAATAATGTAAGGAAGATCTGCAAATGTACAATATCGGATCATCTCCAATGTCAAGAAGTGTGGAGTCATTTCAGGAAAAAAATGGGGACAAAATAGTGAAATATTAGGAAAATTATTGGCAAAAATATGGAAAACATTTTCGGCCAACTCTTAAATATAACTATGTTCTGGTGAAACGGGTAATCCAACTTGTCACATGCCCTTTGTAATGAGCCTTTTTGTGAATTCGCAGACATTGAACTTCAACTTTTGGAAAACAATCACTCAATCTTCCCCCAGCCTATAGGTTTCTGTTTACAATCATAGAGAGTGAAAACGTCTGCTTCCCAAAGTTCTCGTCTCTCCTCTGGGACAGCCCCCCTGCTTAGCGTGGCTGCTCGGGCCGGGCCCCTGGGACTAATCTGCGTGGTCACGGGTCGCGGGGTCACAGCCAGGGTCCTGCACTATAGTCCCACCCTTTTTCACAGCACTCACAACCATTACGCTCTTAATTATTTGCTCCGGGGCTGGTTTGGATTCCCCCGTCTCCAGCTAAACCCCTTCGTATCTGGGTTAAATACAAAAAAAAAAAAAAAAAAAATTGCCTGGAGGGAGGACTTCTCAAAGGGCCTCAGTTATGGCTATGTATCCGAGGAAAAAGAGCTGTTTCTTGGGGGTTGGAAGGCTAGCCCCCAAACCCCATGGCTGCAGGCCGGGAGAAAACCTTTGGTAATTCTATTAGCCAGAGTATTTAGACCCTTTTGGCCTTGGCTTTCAAAAACACTTAGAGTCAGGATTGGTTTCATCCACATTTGATTCAAGAAGGCCCCTTTGGTGTTGCGGCGGGTGAGTGAGTGATGTGACCCCGCGGCTAAACTGTACCTTTAAAGAAACACTGCATAACATTTCATCCAGTAAATATAAAACAATGAAATGTAAACACGGATTTAATTACAGCTGTTTTTTGGTAGGAAAGTGACTTCACGGTGAGCGGGCTTGTTTCTCTGTGGAGATGTTGCTGCTTTGCTTCGACTGCAGCAGAGATCTCCAATCAGGAGCTCCCCAGCCCTTTAGCTCACCAAAGGCTTTCTACATTTCTACATTTGCTCGATGACTCACGGTTTAGATGCTTTTCTTATTGTTCAGAACACGCTGAACACAATCTGCAAACATTTGCGTCAAAAATATAAGGACAAAACATAAGTCGTTTTCTTTGATATACCATCTTGGCTACTAATTCTTCTAAGTTTGCATTTTACTCAAGTGTCTTTGCGGCATAAGTAGATATCCGACATTAGCCGGGTAAAAAAGGTTGGAGACCCCTGGACTACAGGTAGTCAAACATTGTTTAAAGCAGGGGTGTCCAAACTTTTTTCATTGAGGGCCACATATTGAATTCGATGCAGTGAATATTTAAACTAAGTGCACTTCACATTGTTTTAACCTGTGCCCAGCGCTATAAATAAATGCAGACAGAAAGGAGACAGTCTTATTTTTATTTTAACCAAAAAAAGAGACATTTAATAACTATTATATATATTTTTACTTCAGCATTTAGGCAGCAAAAAATTTAATTATAGGACTTTATTTGTTATGTTAACCCAAAAATAGCATTTTGATTAAAAATATAATATTTTTATTTCAGCGTTTGCAGTGATTTATTATTTTGGCAGTTTTGGTTCCCCATACAGCACCTTTATTTAGGCTTTGAACCCCAAGAGCATGTTTTTTTCCCACAGTAAAATGTTACGTTTTTGAGGTTATAATTGTGTAGAATTAATGTAAAAAGTACCATCTCTCACTTTGGGCACCCCTGGTTAAAAGTGTCTGTCTGTAAGCTTAAACGTTTTACAAATGTAATATATTGCGTATAATAGACCGCCTGGGGCTGCAATTTGTTGTAACCAATTACTCCCTCCCTTTGCTGATCTTTGCCACTAATCACAATTTCCGGAGCCATCACTTTGACCAATGAGACAAGCTTTTCCTGTCCAGGTCCAATCAGGAGGGGAGGCGGGGAGGAGCTTTATTTTTAGTTTGACATTTTGCTTCCTTTTCCTCCTCACTCTATTTTAAATTCTTTATGTAGCATTGCAATAAAAAAAAAGCTAGCTTATTTGTTTACATTTTGAGATATACAACCATTTAGTTCCTCTTGTCGCATATCGACCTATAACCGAGAACCTTATGCAAAGTGGCTTTAACATGAACAGAACCCATTTGTAAAAGCAGATGGAACATTTTCTTTCTTGTATTTTTACAAAAGGTCTCGAGTGAAAACTTTGTGCTCTCCAATTACTTGGTACAGCAATCGCAGCCTGTTTTCTTCAATTGTTGCCCAGAGTTTTGTATTTTTTAATTATTATTATACACACACAAGCCTATTTCAGAGAGTAAAAAACAGTCCCTAATTAAGCTCGGATGACAAGTTCTTAAATAAGGTATCAAAGGAATCAGACTGGCCTGTTTAAAATAAAAACAAATTCAGTCTAAAAGTTAGCCATTTTCTTCCAGCTCCCATTAAAGAGCCATGAATCTCATCGCTATATCATCCTCCGTCATCATGACTATTTGCAGGACAAGGTCGTCTCACATTAACTGCTGATGCGCACAGGCCGGCGCCTCCCTCTTAAGACTCTCGATCACACAGAGCTTTGGTAAGGGGACAGCTCTGATTGACAGCACCAGTCGGGCCATTCCTCATCCGGACAGGCGGGGCGTTCGGGATCACACGAGTAAGAAAGGGTGACAATGCGGCAATACAAAGCATGGTGGAAAAATGGATGGATCCTTTGACAGGCGCAGCAGTGGCTCGGATAGTGGAGCGCTAAGTCTTATAGCCTTAACCTAGCTTTCGTCCTTCCAGGCTGTGTTTCTCCTCGATCAGTCCCCTCTGGTTCTTGCCCCAATGCTTTTGTGCTCCACTCATCTCGTCAACTGACAAGTACATGTCCTGGCTTCACACGTTTCCTTTTCTGGCCATTGGCAAATATCGGGCTCATTCCCCTTTGCTATATCAGTCCATGGCTGCGTCTGAAACCATCAAATTATAGCCTCTATATGTCCTAACCCTAGCACCTGATCCTTAACCTTTCATGGGTCAACTGTTAGATCTCTATGCAGGTAGTGAACTTTGCTTCTGCAGCATTTGCCCAATTCGACCGTTCTTACCCAGGGGAAGGAGAAGTGACATCACCAACAGCTGCTGTTCTTCTTCTTTAAGGTTATTGGCGGACTGCAGGCAAACAAAAGCACATGCCGCCACCTACTGTATTGCATATGCAACAACATAGTGTCCAAATAAAGACATTTAAGGAGAAAAAACAAGAAAAATCCAAATGCGCTATCACATTTTCCTTTAGCGTTATTTTATCTCAACGTTTGGCTTTATCCTATTTATTTTTTTTAATTAAATGTGCGCCTGTCAATCAACAGTGGTTGCGCATGAATCACTCGAGGGTGCAGGGATTGGCGGCGTGGTGGCTTATGGGATGGAACATAGATCCAAATCACAGGTTAGTTAGCACCAGAGGTCCCTGTGCTAAAGTAGCTATGATAGTTAGCATTGAGGCTCCTTTTCCCAACTCCTTCCTAACTGACAGCCCAATTCGGACGCTTCTTATCATGACGGACACTGACGCACATCCGGTTTGGCGTAAGACCTCTTACCAATTTAAGGGTTTCGGAATCAGCCCCAAATTGCTCAGCAGTTTGTCCTTCTTTTGGACCTTTTGGGGATTGAAAGCCTGAGAGCTTGTCATTGTCTCCCAAAGGGCAACATTATTCGCCTTCGTTATCTTGCTTGTTCAATAACATTATTTCACTTTAATTTGAGGTTGTGGTCCTTGTGAGATAAGTTTGTTATCTGAGGTTCAGGAGCAGGACCACACCTCATGTACACCCTTTCCCAGTCCCTCTCCTCAGTCTCTACTCAACATTCAAGATTGCTTACTTACTTACGATGGTCATGAGACAACCTTAATCTATTGGACTTAAAACAGTGTCCGAAACAAGTAGGTTTTTAGTGCGCTCTTAAAACATCAACCAAATCGGGCAAACATAAGGAAGGTGGGAGATCGTTCCAGAGTATGGGGACCACAAGAACGTTCTGATCCAGAGACCTCAGCCTTCGACAGGGGCTATAGGGACATAACAAGTCTCTGATATAGGAATGCAAACATGGGAGAGAATACTGAAAAAGGCCTAGAGATTTAGTTTGATGAATCCTGGTTTGATGTTTTGTCTTTGGTTTTTGCTTGGGTATAAATTGTATATTTCAATTACCATTTCTAGCTTGGTCGAGATGTCTGTAACAAAAATAATTTCCCCTTGGGGTGATCAATAATGGAGGTCTGAGGCAGATTCTGATTGTAGTGCATGGATTAGAAAGTTTATTTACAACCTGACCCCGAGAGGGATTTATTTCTGTTCAGAGGAAGCCGCTGTGATCTACTGCAGCCGTTCGGATTGCTTTGATTGCAAACGCAGTCACCTTCATCCCTGTCATTGTGTGACTAACAGATGCCATACAGCCAAAGCGATGACAATAGTTTCCCCGCACAGTGTATTTCTAAAGGATATTTGTTGAATATAAGGTAAGATTAGACAATGTATTCATCGGCTACATTACTACTTCTTGTTGAAAGAGTCTACACATACATTTGACAAGTTAGTTCTCAAAATTCTCTTTCTACATCCTCCAAATCAGTTTGTTCACCAACTGTTGTGGGTTTTAGACTAAAAGTCACTTGAATGAGCCTGAATATAGCGCCCAGCCCGTGAACGCTCCCCCGCACAGTGCATTATCATATCCCCGAGGACCGCACGGATGAAATTAGCGTAGTGTTCCACCTAATTGCTCCGCGCTGGCAAATTAACTCGCCCTTACCCAACCTTGCGTTCCTGCATTGCAGTTCCACGCTGTTTGTCTCATGTCTATATCAAGGTATTTACACATGAAGAGATCTCTATTAATCAAGCTGCCACGTTGTGTTGCGTCGTTAGCTCGCCGCCAGACAACACCATTTTAATTTTTATTGGCGGACATTAAACGCACCGATAGAGACCGGCTCGACAAGCACGCAATACTTGTTCACAGTTTGCCTATGGAAGCTTCATCGTACAGAGAAGGGGCAGTCGATTCTATAGAGCTTGCGATTGTGTCGTCAAAACCGTCAAGATTTCTGGAATTTTGGCTAATGACAAGCTATGGATGTTTTGCCCCACACCAGGAAAGCCTGTGTGATGTATTATTCCTATAGCAATTAGCATTAGCCATCAAACATTGCAAATTAAGCTCGGAAACATTTAGCCTACATGATGTCAAAGCCTGGTTAAAACTATGCCTGTATACAGAACTTCTAGGATTGCATTTTAGTAACTAGCGTGTAAAAGGAGCATCTAAGCCAGGGTGCCCAAAGTGGGGCCCGCGTGCCAAATTTGGCCCGCCAGAACAATTCCATTGGCCCACCAGAGAGTGACCTACTTTTACGCCAGTATGATTAATACTAACTCTCTCCCATTCATTCTCAATGGTAAATATGGATGCAGTACACTTTTTAGCCACCAGTGTCAAATTGGGGGCGCTGTTTCACTCCTTTCGCAAAGTTAAGGAAACACTGTTGTGGTGTCTTGGTATTTATCAATCACAGAGCCTTGTAGCGTCAACTTTCCCAGTTTTCCATCTTTTATTGCAAAGGCTGTTGACATCAACAAAGGTGCGTGTTAAAAATTTACTTAAGACTTTATGCTGAACAGACACTTTGAAAAATTATCTAATGTGGCATTTTCTTTGCGTTAACAAATGAATGAGGTAAATTCACTGTAGGTACTGTAGGTGTTGTGGTTTACATTTTGCACTATATTGCTGCAATTCTTGATTTTTTTTCTACTAAAACTAGGCTTTTGCCATAGTTAACATGTGTTTTAATGTAGCATGTTATTTGCATATAGAATCAAATGCAAATGTATGGCTACTGAAAGATAAAATAAAGTAACTATTATTATTTGCAGTTTATATGTGTTTCACACTTGACATCGCCGTGTTTGGCCCGTGACCCACAAGCACTTTTTAATTTTGGCCCTCGGAGACAAAAAGTTTGGGCACCCCTGATCTAAGCTAACCCGAAATCATCTTAATGTTTTGTTTTCTGGTTGGTACGCCTCGATTGTTCATGAGACTAGCCTACATGACAGCGTGCTAGCTAATTCATATCTAAAGTAAAGTCTTCAAAGGTCTGAACATTCATTAATGATTTTCAACTAGGCTTTGACATCACCTGGATGTGGTTGATGGGTTGACAACAGCGGGTGCATACCTACAGTATGTTCCCTGAGTCCTATATACCCCCAACTTCTATTGACGGGGGAACTGCGGACCCGACCATATTCTGTTAATTAACCTCTTAACTCCCACCTTAACTAAGCACATTTTCCCCAGTTCGTCTTTACCCAAATCTAAAAGCTTCTTGACCTGAGAGCTTACAGCCATTAGGCCAGTGAGATGCCTCATTTTAAAGCGAAGGCCTAAGCCCGTGCCTTGTTTTTGTTGTCACGTGTGGGTCATTTTTGTCAAATTTTTGTTACGTTTTCGTTGCATTTTTGTTGTGTTTTTGTTGCATTTTTCTGACATTTTTGTTGCATTTTCGTTCCGTTTTCATTGTGTTTGTCACATTTTTGTTGCATTTTTGTCACGTTATCGTTGCGTTTTCCAAAAAACAACAAAAACGTGACAACAATGTAGCAAAAAACCTACAAAAAGCAACGGAAAATGACAAAAAAACAGAAAAAAGACTAACATTTCACATGCTCTATCTTTCTCTCTCCCTGTACTTTCATAAAAAAATAAAAAAATAAAACACAATTGTAATCTTGTATACATTTTGATAAGAAACGAGCAATTTAGCCTGTCATTTGTAACCAACTCTCTGCTGAACAATTAAACAATACCATTATGTTCTTTATTTTTAGCTGTGCTCTGTCATGTCTGATATGTTTATACAGTACCTGACCTGGGGAACATAGGTACCGGGAAACATAGGGTTGACCCTGACAACAGCTGGATATTTCATACTAGGCTATATTATGTGGCTAAAAAGCTAATGGCGATTGGAAAAAAACATATTGCACAGGCTCGAATTTATTGCTATGAGAGAACGTATTTGTAGCAATACTTTTCGGAATGGAAACCTACTTTTTCCTGGCGCATGGCAACCACCTGAAATTAAATAAAAGAGCTGTGAACACATCCATTAGCTGCATGCTGTTCATTATTATGGATTCCGCCAGAAATCCCGGAAATCTTAGCGACACATTCCAAAGCTCTGTTGGCGCGGCTAACCCAGAAAGCTTCTATGATTACTATGGGAAGCTTTCATAGTAAACGATGTATACTAGCAAATGATAATCGTAACGTCATTTACAAAGATTGAGTTTGCTGTAATAGCTGCACTGGTGAAATTAGAGTGATAATAATTTTTACTGCCGCGGGATTTTCCCATTAATAAATACTTAGCTTTTCGCAGCGCTGGTGGGATTGCAGACACTTCATTGTTTTTATGACCCGCGGTGACATTAAGGCGTCCTGAGTAGATGTTAGCGAAAATGTTTTTGCCAAGAGTCTCCAGCAGCTGGCTCTAAATCACTTCGCATCTCGCGGGCAGAACGGCGAACCAGGCACCAATTTAAACGCGGATGGATTTAGTTTAGCCTTTTGTCTTTTCCGCATAAATTGTATCCACTTCTACCAAGGCTGGAGGATTTCAGTATAAACACTAACACTGCTCCCAAAAATAAGACAGATGTGTGTGCATGTTTTCCCCTTCAGGAAAGGAATAGTGAAATGGAAAGGATGAATTGCATTATCACCAATCGTTAGCATTTGTTTGTCTTAGAAATGGGCCCATTGTGTGATGAGCAGAACGCTATGAACTGGAGGATCCTTAAAACAATCAGCAGTGTTGCGCCGTCAACGCATCTGTCTTCACTTTCAGCTTCAGCAACATGCTTCATCATGGCTCTGGAGTGTGTTTAGCAACGGGTGTAATCAAGTTAGTTACAGCCGAAAAATCTGAAATGCTTTTTGGCTGTTCCTCCCCATCCTCTACGAGTTCCTTGCGTGACACACAACTGCAGGGTCATGACAGAAGTCAGGCCAGACGCTGAGATATAGTTTGCCACAAGTCAAATAATGCTTCACGTTAGAGGACTTCAAAGCAGCGCTCCCCTGGCTAAAGTAAACAGATTCAGTTTATAACATGCTGTAGACCAAACAGTGCAACAATTAACTGAAGGCATTTACAGGTCAAACAGAGTTATTTTTAGGTAGAATAGGTCATTCCTTTCAAACTTGTCATGGCTCAAATGGTTAATAAAAACAGTGCTCTAAATCATCGCACAGAAATGCCCCACCTGGTCTGGAAACCCAATCCAGGACCTTCTCGCTGCAAGTGCTATGACTGTGCCTGGGTGATATTACTTGTTACTAATCAATACGTTTGAGCCATTAAAGTCCATTAAGGTTCCACTACTCTTTGATTCCGACAGAAAGTGAGTGATATCGTCTGGCAGATGCCTGGTCTCCATCAAGTTTCCCGGACTTGGCTGTTCTCGTGGCTTTTAGTGTTTTCATAATGAATAATAGATTTTATTTGTTGGCACCTCTCAAAGCAGCCAAGGACACCTAACGGCTCCGTCACTCAAGGTTCCCGTCATGATTTATTCACTCCACGCTGCTTTCCGAAACACAATGCAAAAAAAAAAAAAAAAGGAAAGAAGAAAGACACTTGGCCACAATGGAGGGATCGCTTTTAACTCACCGACGCAAACACAAATAGCTTTGGATAATCGCACTATTAAGTCTGCCATTTTAGATCGTTTCCGTGTACAAGAATTGGTCATAACCCATCACCATCAAAGCCATAATAGGCCATTGTATATTTAGAGTAATTTAAGGTGATCTACTGAAGCTCAGTGAGAGGAAGGCGTACCAAATGGGTTGAATGCGAAGGGTAATGTATAATTAGGTATGTAAATTATCCTGAAATCATGTGACACATAATTATCATAGCCACCGTTATGGTTTCCCCGTGTAGCTCAAAGGGATCATTTGAGCAGCTTCTTGATGTTCGAACTGCATTGTGAATCATAATTGCAAGTAATATTTATTTTCTTGAAGACAATAGCTGTAATTTTATGGTGATGAGCTTGAGGGAAATTTTTGTACTGGCAAGAGGGATAGTTAAGTTCAAATGGTTCCCTTTGTGTGTGGAAGAAGATGATAATGACGAAAGCAAAAGGAAAGTACTTTATTATGTAAAAACAGTTGACTCGTCTAATATCACACTGCAAAAGGAAAAGATTACACACATAAGATAATAAGATGCCAGTGGTTCTCAACCTTAGGTTTATCAGATCAAATGGGAGTTTATCTGTGGAAAAGACATTTGAACTGCATGGAGCGGTTTGGTCTCCATCTCGATGTGGGGTTGGAGTTTCCCTTGTTGGCAGCAGAGGCAATTGTCAATATTAAAAATATAGTTTTATATTTCATACATGTTTGGGGGGTAACAGCATGCTAACAAGTCAATGGTGTTGTGATAAACACATAGATATAATAATTAGAGATAGATGATTACCTATTCAGCCCCATTCATAGTAAAGGTCCTGAGTCATTTGTGAAGCTGCACTGAAAAGGCTTCCACTCTTTCGGGCTGAAATACAAAAACCAGTGTGGTTAAAAATATTTCACCTACCCCAGTGTTATCACATGGGTCATAGCAATTTTTAGAAAAAGAAAAACTCTATGGAGCCAGGCTTTTAAGCCGTTCCAGGGAGGTCTGAAGTCCCATTAGAATCCTGTTTCCAAAGTGTCTTTTGGAGTCGCAGCAATGTCAGCGATTGGGTGTCTTATTGAACGTTACCATGGGTGAAGAAAACCATTGTAACTGTGCTGTTTTTCTTAAAGAATATGCTATTTACATATAGCTTAATTCTTCATAAAAATCCTAGTTTCGAATGACAAAACCTCTAATCTACAGAGCTGCTATTTTTGTTGAAAAGGATTGACAATCCAGCAAAATACTTTTTATGACCGTGCAATACGTCCATGACTTTGATCAGTTTTTGAGAGACATTTGTGCATAACCAAATGTTGTAGCTTTTGCCTCGTGACATCTCTTCTAGACTGATAGATGCAGCTAAAGGACCTTCTTGCACTGCTTACATCATAGTGACAACATGGTTTGTGACACTGGATGATTTATGTGATCTAAATACAGGATAAATGTAATTGTCCTATATTATACTTCATTCAACTTTTTATTTTACTATATGGAACATTATTGCCTTTGTATTTCTTGCACTTATAACTTATAACTAATGTCCATTAAATACTCTCAAGACTTAGCTGTTTTGAAATATTGCTATATAGCAGGGAGGACAGGACTGCCATTTGGTACACGGTAAGAAACAGGTAAAAACGATAGAAGCTGCTGTCAATGTTAAAGGTGCTAAACGGCTTGGGGATGCCAATGCCCCTACCCCAGTCTCAGTTGTACTTAAAAAAGTCGATTATGCAGAGTTGCGCTTGTAATGCAACAACAAAAACAAATGGGGCGAGTACAGTTCCTTGAGGTACACCAATTCCAATCAATTTGTAAATAAAAATTAAAAAAACAAAACAAAAAGAAACCCTGCCACAATCTTGAAAGAAAACATTTCCGCATAATATTTATGTATGTGATCTGTTTTATGAAAATATGACACAACTGTAGGACTTCACGGAGCTCCACTGTGAGCTAAAATGACTGTTATTGCTTCAGCCATTGATCTGTGCAAGCGAGAGGGGAGAATAGTGACGGCTTGAAGATATTTTGTCGCTTGAAGACTCAAACTGTGTGTGCGTTGAGTGATTACAGCAACGCAGGCGACAGAGGAGGCAGCATCAAAGCAGCGGGGCTTGAGGGACGGCAGTTAGAAAAGCCTCTGGCCAGAGTGAATTTAACGCTCACCGTTTACACAGACGCTGGCGGTTGGAGCGCAGTCAGCCTAATGACTTTGATGATATGCCCAAATGAAATGTCGAAGCATTAATTGGACGTAATGTGGGAATTTGCATTCAAATGGGAGCCGCTTCAAACAATCAGTCTCGTCGCTAATTACGTTTCCATTTGTTGTGACGGTAATAAATTGGAGGATTTTAAAGAGGCACGCCGACATAAAGGCTGCTCTTAAAAATAATCTATAAAAATTATATTATTGGAACGGCATCTTCACCTCAAAGGTGCTTTTCGTTGTCAAGAATCAGTTTAGTAACAACTCAGCAACTACGGCTCAGGTATCCAAAAATCTCTCAGAATCCTATATTCTTGGGAATATCACTACATACAGTATTAATGTTGTGTATGAGTGAGTGTTTTGTGTGATCAGAGGGGAAGTTGGCGCAGATTTGCACCCTCACTTCTCAGTCTACCCCTGGGAAACCGTGGCTACAGTAGCTTACCATCCCCAACTGATGGAGTGAATGTTTTAAAAACATTTTATGTATCTTTTAGTGACAAGCTTTTACAGATGAATTGCTCTCTTCAGACGAGGGTCTTCCCTGCTGCCTTTAAGGGGGCGGTGGTGAGGCCCCTGCTGAAGAAGACCAATTTGGACTGTAATGATGAAACAATTTTAGACCGGTATTCAACTTACCATTTTTAAGCAAAATTTTAGAAAAACTTGTTTTCACACAACTTAGTGATTTTAGAGATGCACATAATGTCCTTGAACAATTCCAGTCTGGCTTTAGGGTAAACCACAGCACCGAGACGGCCCTTTTAAAGATTTTAAATGATTTTAAATAAATTATGTCTCACAGAAGGTCACAATGTTGGTTCTACTGGATCTGAGCGCTGCCTTCGATACAGTCGACCACACTATTTTTTTAACTGGTTTAAAACACATCGGCCTCTCTGGTGCTGTCCACAAATGGTTTACATCCTACCTCACAGACAGGACATTCATGGTAAGTGTGGATACCTGCTACTCTAAGGTCCATAAAATTACATGTGGTGTGCCCCAGGGTTCGATTTTGGGGCCAGTGCTTTTAATCTGTATATGCTCCCTCTTGGTGATGTCATCAGGAGATATGGAGTCAACTTTCATTGTTACGCTGATGATACACAGTTGTACATCTCCATGTCTCCTAATTACACCAATGGACGCACTTTTTAACTACATTTTAGATATCGAATCCTGGATGGTAGAAAACCTTCTCCAGCTTAACCAGGACAAAACTGAAGTTTTAGTCATCGGTCCTGAGGCCCAGAGAGGTAATCTTTTACCCAAACTACAGTCACTGTCTTTTAATAAGACCAGGAGGCGGGATCACATTACACCGGTTTTAGAGTCACTGCATTGGCTCCCTGTGTGTTTAAGGATCAATTTTAGAGTTATTTTAATGGTTTTTAAATGTCGTAATGGTCTTGGTCCTTCTTATCTTTAAGAACTGCTTTTACCTTATGAACCATCACGGCCGCTTCGCTCCTCCGGCAGGCGTCTCCTTGTTATTCCTAAAGTCAACAAAAAGACTCACGGCGAGGCGTCTTTCCAATATTATGGCCCTCGCCTCTGGAACGACCTGAGGAGGAGCTCAGGACCACAGAGAATGTTCAGATTTTTAAGAGCAGGCTCAAGACCCATATCTGTTTATTTATTGTAGTCCCATTTATTTATCTATTTATTAACCTTGATAACTTGATATTTATTGATATTTATTTCTAGTTTCTTACTGATTTTTACTTTGTATTTAAACTTTTTAATCAATGTTCTTGATTAAAAAGAACATTGAACAACTGCTTATATTTTTAGAATCTCCAGTGTTTCCTCTGAAGGAGCCCTCTGCCTCGGGAGCGGTGACTGGCTGTGGCTGTGTGGGTGCTGTCCTGTGGGTGCCCAGGTGGAGGTGTGGTGTCCATGCCGCCCCTCCTATGGGGACCCTTGTGTCGGTGCCTGGATTGGCCGCGGCTGGTCTGCTGCTCCCGGGGAGGACGGCCCCTCTGATGGGGTTTCCTCACCTTGGTCATCTGTACCCAGCCTTATGTACTTGATTTTGATTCTGTGTGTGAGTGTGACTGTAGAGTAAAGGGTAGGAGTGTAGGTGTAACTGTATATACTCCTGACGGGCGAGAATGTTTTAATGTCTTTTTAAATGTCAAGCACTTTGTGATGCACCTGTGTTTGGGTCACACTGCTCAACACACATAACTTATCATTCAACAAACAAAGCAGGTCTGCATCCCAATTAGCAAACATCTCTGTACTGAAACCTAATGCATCTTATATGTTGCGCTGAAAGCATTTAGAGAAGCGTGTCGACGATACGGCCCTTCAAAGAGCAGCTGCCACGATCCTGTTGTCTCCCGCCCGAGATGAAGCACCTGCTAATGTGAATAATACGTTATGGCTCCATGTAAAACGCATTGATCAGGCGCGGCTCGGAGCAGTGACAGCTTTTAGACGCTCAGTTTCCTTTCAGCCCTCCGCGCTCTGAGTGATTTAAGTGGAGCAAGCGGAGAAGAAAGACACTTCAAATGCCAATGTGCTTTTGATATCTCCATCACGGTTAAAAGAAGTGTATGGCATTAAGGGATAAGCGGGCGCGTGTGCAGTAAGCAGATGGTTTGTTTTGGGATCTGTGATGAAGTATTGCTAGTATTTCTTGGCCATTCTTTTTCCATTCGTGTTCACTGACGTCAAGTTATGAAGAGTTGATCTTGCGCTTGCAATTTTCTCTTTGCAAAGCACTGTTTGTACTGGCCCGATCTACTTTAAGTCATTCCATTTTGATCTCTTGCATACAGCTTTATTTTCAATGACTTTACCAGTAACGTAACTAACTAAAGGGCAGACTAAGTTGATGTAACCAGTTGACAGTTCACAAGTCCAGAGTAGAACCTAGCCCTTGGACTACTTCCACATGGCAGTCCATCCACGGGGTGTCGATTTACCTTCTATTTGGTTCTCCTTGAGGTTTCTCTTGTTTCCCACTGGATTTTTTGATTTTTGTTTTCCTTGCGTAGAAGAAGAGTCTCTGGACAGGAAACACCCATAGACAATTATCGATCTACTTCACCCACTGACTGTTCTTTTGAACTCAACATTTGCTTGTCTGTTTCATTCATTGATCGATCTCCTTGTTGTTGTTCTTGTTATTTTCAAGCTGTTCTTTGTTCATTTTAACAACTCTGCTCTATGAGGTATTGGGAGGTAGAAACTTAAGAAATTGATAGAACTTGGGTAAGAGGACAGAAATTTGTTTTATGATTATATAATAACTTAAAGGGCACTGACTTACTTACACTGCCTGACCCAAATAAAGTCACCACAAAAAAAAAAAAGTCACACACTCACATATTTTATTGGATATTGTATCGATGACCACCGTGCAAAGCCTTCTCCAATACATCCCAAAGATTCTCAATGGGGTTAAAACCTGGACTTTGTGGTGGCCTTTCACAACATGAGCCGATCAATCCTGGCATTGCCCGTGTCATCAGGGAAGAAGAAATACATTGATGGAATAACCTGGTCATTCAGGACGTTCAGGCAGTCAGCTGATCTCATTCTTTGGACATAGTGTTGCTGAACATAGACCTGATCATAACAGTTAAAATCCAGATGGCAACTTTTTCTTGTTGTTGCATTACTCTCGGCACTGGAAACATATCGATGCATGAAGCATTGATCAAGTGTTGCAAACTGGATATGTTTAATCTCTTTTCCCAAATGATCAGTACTTTGGTTAATGCACCCAAGATTTTACGCCCTTCATAACAACCTCAAAATCACCATTACAACCAACCGAGACCCATTTTATGCTTTTCCAGTGCTGTCCAGAACATGCAATCACAGACACACACACATACACACACACAAAGCAAATTGCATATTGCGGCGTGGGAGGAAATAGCAGGCTGTAAACAGGCTTGTCTGCTGCCTCCATTAGCCGTCATTACCGCAGCCGTCCTGGGACATGATACCCATTGAAGAGGCGCTGGTATCCGCGGAGGATAAGAAATTATTATGGACGCTTGGTAAATAGATGTGTCACAACTGTCCAATCAGGGCGAAGGTTTTTGTTTGTACAGGATATCTCAATGACCTCTCTGCCCATTCATTTGGTTCGAAGATGAACAGTGTAACTGTTGATTTACATTTTGATTTGTGAATAGATTATGTAACAGGACACATATAAATGTTAGCTAATTTGAATATAATATTTGTCAGGTCCTGAGATGTGCTCATCTGCAGAAAGTAGCAATGGGCCAATCAATGTAAAATGACAATATATTAATACCAGTACCATTAAAGTGATGGTCTGTAAGTTTAAATGTTTTACAAATGTAATAGATTGCATATAATTGACCGCCTGGGTCTGAAATTTGACGCAACGTAATCCAAGGGCTATCACTTTGATCAATGAGACGAGCTTTTCCTGTGAACCGGCCTATCAGGTCCAATCAGGTGGGCAAGGGGGGAGAAGGATTTTTTTCCTTTTTTGGTCAGGTAGTGTATGTTTTTACCTCTATGGGATAATGGGATAATGTAGTTGATAGTTCTGATATGAGAAAAAGTAATCCAGTGGGGCATGTTAATTTAATGATACATAAGTTTACGGGCACATTGAAGAAGTAGCACAGTTGTCAAATAAACCAAATGAAGATGCCCTATAGGCCAGTGGTTGGGACCCCAGAGGATCATGATCACTGAGCTGAAGGTTTAGGATAATTTCAAGATATAAACAAGAAATTAAATGATTGATCATTTAATATAATTCTTAATTGAAAGCACCTTAGATTTGTGAATTGAGGCCAGACGATAAAGTAAATACATGCTTTTTGATCGCTTTAACTTTATATATTGATTTTTGAATTTGCACATAATAATTTGCTACTCTGCAGCAGTGTTAATTTTGACAACACATTTTAATTTAGTCCTTTGACAAAAATGTTATTCAATTTTAGTGGCGAGTCAGTCAAATAGTTCTCTTAAATTTTAGTCTAGTTGTAGTTTATTAAAATTGCATGTACATTTAGTCAACCAAAGTTATAACTATTTAGTCAACTTTGCATTTAAGATATTTATTACAATCAAGGTCCTCTGCTTCATGGAGCTTCTCCCATATGAACAAACCACAGAGCTCTTTCAAACTGTCATTGGACATTTGGATGATTTTTATATCTTTTCATTTAGTCACATTTTTAAAATATCTGGACATTTTAGTCATCGTTTTAGTCTTATAAAAAAACGTTTGATTTAGTTTTATTCCAAATTTAGTTGGGAAAAATATTACTAGAACATACACGGAATTTCATCTTTGTTTTTCTTTGTCGGAAAATCTGACCTGCTAACAGCCCTCGCGGATGCTCTGGGCACGTCTCCGCCTCTTTGGAGCTTTTGTGTTTGTGTAATTACTTAAGTGCAGCTAATCAGCATACGCATTCAGGAGAAAAACACAATACACGGAGTAACCTCGGACACGGGGCACATTGCAGGCAGATTTTCGACAAAAACACTGAAATTGGGACCAAACCTGTTCCGTACTACCGTCTGAAAGTAACAGTCAGGCTGCAGTGCAATGGATTAGTTTTCTCGCAATAGTAACAGAGCTGTATCATTAATTATATTTGATAGATAATTGCACTGCATCTGCTTTGACTTTGAAATCTCTCTCTGTCTATGGTGGAACTGTCAGTCTTTACTCCGTCCGGAACTTCAAGAAAAATACCTCAGGAGAATGAATTCTTTCGAAGAAGTCTTTATTTGATCAATGTCGCACATACAAGTTACATCATAACAACATCAGGAAGTCTGCCGATCAAGTCCCGTGCTTGCCTCTATATACTGTTAGTTCCGCCTCTAGTCCAGACGCACAAACTGACCATATCTCAGACATTACGTCACTAATATTGTATCTCGGCCAAGATGGATCTGTCAGTACTTTCTCAAGGTAGGACATTTATTGAAACAATAGCAAAACAGAATCATAAGACAAAGACTACGTTGTTCTCCTCCTAACTAGTATTAGATCAGCTTGAAGCAAGTAGCAATACATTTCTATATTTCACAGAACATACCATAGACAGAGAGAGACTGGACTGGGTTGACGGTTTCGCTCCCGTGACTCCTCTTAGGACTGGCCGAAGTTTAAACTGTTGACCCAGTCTTACGTTTATTTATTTAATGGTTTATTTTATCGGTACAGTGCATGTTAATGAGCATATATGACTTGTTAACACGCCACGCAGGATTGAGTCACATTATGAATTCTATATTTGTTGGCACAATATGTTGTTTTTGAATCGCTCGTCGTCCACTTCTTCTGGATTTGGCTCGGGTCAAACCAGCAGCAGCTTCAGGCCTATAAATTCAGATTCCACTGAGTTAATTTAATGAGATATATCGGCATAATTCACATCCATCACTAAACAAAAAATAACATTTTATGCTCGCCGTTCTGCTTGTTAATTCAAAAAAACGGAGCTGCTGAAATGTAAAGCTTTTAGTTAATTACAAGTCTGGCCAAAGATGTTCTCCAAGACAAACTTTACATGCTGTTCAGAAACGTTCCTGCCAGTTTCACTGACTAAAACTTACTTTGCAAAACTTTCTTGTGGCTCTGACTCTTTTAGTTTTATTTAGACAGATGTTTTCCATAAATCATTATTTGATTTCCTTGCGATGCCTACATTTTGAGTAATAGTGGTTCCGCTGGTGATACGTTGTCTTATGACTGGTTATGACTGCACTCAAATCATGTTCATCGCACCACCATGGACTTGCTGGCATGCTATTGAGCAGGAACTGAATGGTTGTTTTCACTGTTCTACAGCGGAGGTCGAAGTGCCTGATTTTGTTAAAAGTACAGATCCTACTGGTCAACTATTACTCCAATACAAGTAAAAGTTGCTCTTTCAAATGTTTACTTAAACAATAACTTTTAAATATATGACTTATTTAGATGGATAACATCTGTTGTAATATTTATCATATTATTTGAGTGAAGCAGCAATTTTAATGAAGAAATGTTACAGAAAAGTTACTTTATTTGAATTTCTAAGCTACTGATAGGAGCTTAAAAAGATCAAAGGTAAAGTTCCATAGCAGTTTGACCAATTTCCCATTGCTATAACATGGTTGGCACGGCAACAGTTTAAAATGGTTTGCCTCGATCTATGTCACTTCCTGTCAGTGTCCAATAAGGAAGTGAAACTATAAACATCACAAAAATGGTCAAACTAAAGAAAGCTGGGGAACAATTCTTTAGCAAAATCTTAAATATAATTGTGTTGATTATGTTTTAGCAAAATGTGTGTCTAAAGTGTCAGATACACTTGAAGTAAAAGTACTTAAAGGGCCTATATTATGCTATTTTAGTCATTCCAAAGTAAACTATAGGCATTTATATGATATATTGTACCTCTACTGTATCACTATGGGGTGGTCCTTTTTTAAAGAAATATAAGTATTTTCTCCAACCCGGAAGACAAAATTGGATTCAGTTAACTCCGCCCCTCTCTGAGTCATTTCATGACGTCGCCGTACAACTGGCTTTTGCTTCAAACTGAAGTATTATTCTGAGATGCAACATTAGAAGTAGTAGAAATATATACGACATATGCAACACAGCTTCATATTATTATTATTATTATTATTATTCACAGTACATGTGCACAGCGCCACCTACTGTCCTACTGAGTGTGCACTAAGGCTTTTAAATTAAACAAAACACATGGAGTAGAAAGTATTCTATCTATCTTTACAATGTAGTGGATTAAAAGTAGAAAGTTCTCAACGCCAATACTATCAAGCAAAGTACAGATACTCCAAAACTTTACTTAGGTACAAAACTTAGGAAAATTGACTGTCCAATGTTCTATCTAGGGAGCTGCAGGCCAATTTGAAATCCTGACCAGCACTGTCTCCAAGTTATTGCTACAGTGGTATAGTTTATTATTATTATAATTATATAAAGTTCAATGTCAATGCTAAGGTGCCCAAAACAAAATGTTTAGACTTAAGTTACGCATATAAAAAAGACAAGAAGTCATGCAGCATAAAAAATGGCTTACAATTCTAAACACCAGCATTTATTTCCTTCAGAGTGGCAGCAGCAGTAGCTCTTGACTATTTTGACCTCCATGGCTCTTCTGTATACACACGCGGCCTCATAAAAGTAAGCCCCAGACAAACAGGAGAAGAATGGGCTGTGAGTGCGCGCTGATATGGATCAGGCGGCGTTATCCTTGAGACATGAATGAGGAGAGGAGCCGCTCTGCACACTGCGCCGGGGCCGACGGATCAAATATTCGCTCTCATAACAGCTGAGGGGGCCATCTCGCTGGATTTATCTACGAAGTGCAGGGCTGGAAGCTAAGTTTGGGAGACTCTGTCAATACCGAAATCTGCAGTTTGGTACTTTTGAGGATTATTAAAGCTTTTATTTATTTACTTATCCTTTTTTTTTTTTTTTTATACAACGCTGGGAACTGTGCACATTGATGAATATTCAAAATATGCTTGATTACTGACTGCAGGGGAAACAGTAATCTATGCCCATAATTATAAAAAGACACCCATTTTCTTTATTTGTGTAATTGCGTAGTACTAGGTTTCCAAATGATTTAATTTAATGTGAGACACTATGAATAGAGAAAAAGATTATAACTGTATACTTATTGTTGGATATTATTGATATGAATATGAGAAAAAATGTATTGCAAGTTTTCTGTAATTTTATGATTTTATAATAAAAATAAGACATCAAAAATAAATAAACTGGCCAAAATTGACTATATTTTCCACAACGAAATAGAAATAATGGATAGAGCCAGGTTTAAATGTAAGGTTTTATTTTGTTAACTTAAAAACCTAATTTGGAGAAAACGGGCCCTTTAGTTTGGTAATGTCTGCACATGCGCGTGCATATTTCTCCCTTCTTCAGTGGCGGCCGTCTCCCAGAAACAAAAATGACCATATTCGGATTACAGCATCATCTCGCTCACCTTTGGCAATACACAGTTGTACAAAATAGGTCAATATTTGTGAATCGATACGTGTGGGAACTTCCTGGAAACCTCACTAGGTTCACTAGGCTAACGGACAAAACGATAAACTAAGCGTAGTAAAGAGTCACTTTAAGAGATGTTAAGGAAGAAAACTATAGCTACAAATCTCAACAGGCCAATGAAAGTAGCTTGTGGGGGGCCTCATTGGGAATGGCGTGGTCTTAGCTGTGTGTCTTCTGTGTTTACGGTGCATGTGCGGTAATAAATGGCGAGGAAAATACTTCACTCTCTCTCTAGCCTCTTTATCCGACCACTTGCGCAATATTTGGAGACGCTGTAAGTCACATCTCTCCTGAATGTGCTTCTCGTCGGCACCGACTCTGGAAACCTTTCAGTGACAACTTATTGCAGTGCTGTATACATTTAGAGCAGTCGAGATTTGACACGACTACAGAAGGAAAGTGGCGGTTCCATTTCCGAGTCAGTTCGTGAGATTCTGTTGTGAGTAAACACTGCTTCGGGCAGTGCTGCGCCTCCAGTGAGCTGCTGCTCTCAAATTATGTCACTCAAAATCAATAAATACATCCTTCATCCCCTTGCAGCGCCTTTCTGTTCAACGTCACGTATAGCCTACCCCCATTACATTTTTATAGCACTCCATGGAACACATTACATCACCCTTCCTTAAGCCGAGGACGCAGATTACATCTGTCCGCCGGGCTAATATCCAGTCCAGTTGCACGTATAACCCACCCCGAAAAAAGCACTCCGAAAACATATCAACTTCTGAAACCTTCCGAATAAAATCCATCGGCGCAATTAGCCAAAGTGCTATGTCAGCTCCCCAGTAGCCACAAGTGTTTTCCTATGGGTTAGTGTCTGTTAGCGCCGCTTTAACTTTCTAATCTCCCGGGAGAGTTATGCGTCCCGACGTGCGCCTGTTCTGTTCCCCATCAAGGCGCTTTTGACCACAGAGAATGTTGTTATCGCCTTGCCGTGCCACCAGTCTTAATCCCAGCGCTGATGGATCTGGCCGAGCGGTGGATGGTGGAGTTTTTTTTTTTAAAGCAGATCCGTATCGAGGTGATTGAGCGAGCACGGGCTCTGGTCGAACTGGCGTTAGCGATGTGTACGGGCCAGTTATTGCCGATGCCGGGAGAAGCGGTGACACCAGAGCCGCACTGATGGATAGAGTCAGTGATTTCCCCCGTGGAGAGGCGGGAGGAAGGAGGAGGAGGGTTGGGAATAGGTTGTGACAATATCAGCGCAAGGGAGGCTACAGACATGAATGTAAACAGCAGTGTACGCCGGGTTATGGATAGCTTGTCTGGTGCCCGTATGTAGCAAAAAAAGTAATTGTTGTTAAGGGCCCATCTTTACTACCTTGTCATCATTGTTTTAGTTTAATTACTTAAGCAGTTAAAGTAAGTATTATAACATTATTACAATATCATTCTGTTCAAAGACTAGCCTATCACTTTAGCTAATTTCAAGTTTAACTCTTGCAAACTTGTATAAACTCTCCTTTCTGAGAAGCAAGAGTACAGGTACTTACCGGAAATACCAGCTCTATTATCTACCATTATGAATAAAATCCTTTGATGTTATTACTAAAGGCTCCTTTTCGCTCTGGGTGGGTGAAGTTGTCACTACTTCCTTAGCAAAGATTAGCGCATTAGCATGTTGTTGTTTTTTGTCACGTTTCGCCTGCAAAAAGTAGGTGAAAAATACAAACATACGGAAAATATGTCTGGTATGAAATACATTTATGACAACTTAAGACACGGCTGACTTGTACTGAACAATGATGTATTTCTTGTACTAGTGTAGTAGCCCGGTTGTCAGATAGACTGGGTTGTTTGAGTTGAGGACAATTCAGGTCTCCCTTATCAAAGGTTTTCTGATTAAAAACTGCAATGTACTCTTCTACTTCTAATCTAAGCCATTTTCTCTCATGAGCCTAATAATTACCTGACCAGTTGTTTGATAAGTAGTGAAACTGGCTTTGGACAACAATGTTAAACTCCCTGGAGCTGTAGTTTGGTCAGGTGAATGTGATAAAGTCTCTGAGTAGACAGGCAAGGTGTCCTCAACTCAAACAACCCAGTCCAATTGACCGACTTTGAAAACCTTACACAAACAACTTCTGTTATTCGCTTGACCAAACCATGGGATCAAGCCATGCTAACATCTGCAAAGTTCCTGGTTGTTTGAAAGCTCCAGCCTTGACACAGTCCATACTGCAGCAGCGTCGGTCACTATTAGCCGAGCTTCGACAGAACACGGAGAGCTGTCTGCCAGTGGCTCGAGTGTAGCCAGTCTCCGGGATTAGGCTGACCACGGTCTGATAAACCCCAGAGGAGGACCACAGGGAGGGAAGGAATGCTGTCCGAAAACGAGCCCGGGATTGGATATCCAAGTAATGCCGTACAATTCCCACTCGACCCGAGAGGCGGAGAGGACATGGAAAAAGCTGTAAATGTTCAAAGTCACGCAGGATCTACTGTATATGTCCAATCGTGTAATCACCAGTCACCCAACACGTCGGATTCTCCCGTTACTCTGACTGGAATTAGGGATGTGGTTTCAGGCTTTCGACTTTCAATACTGTTGGTCTCTGAAAAGACTTACTGTAGTTAGGGGAACTCAATTCGTCATTATGCCTCAAAGATGAAACAAACTGTATAGTCAGCTAAATATGTTTCATCAAGTACATTAAATCAGGGGTTTCAGGCTCATTTGGAATGAGGGCCAAAAATGCAGACAGTGTTGGTCAAGGGTCGCAACAGACCCTTTCTTTCTTTTAAAGTAAAGTAACAGTGGGTTACAAAAAAAAAAAAGATTGTGAGGTAAATTTCTTGTACCGATTTAGAACAATTTTGCAACACAGAATCTGAAAATACATACATTTTTCTGAATCAGGTCAGGTGGATAAAAAAACACAATTGTATTTATTTATTTCACAATTTCACACATACAATTAGGAAATTCAACTTATAAACCATCAAGTATTGCTACATTGTGAAAATGGACACCCAAAAAGATACAAGCTTATCAACAGGGGTCCATAACCCACCACCCTGGGCAAAGATGATTTGCATATAAACAAAGCAAAGAATGGCTCACATAAAACTAGCTCCCGCTGACATCTTCCAAGAGGTGAAGGCGGAATATAACAGTAACAGGTGGCATTTCGACAATATATAATATTCATTTATATACTTTTGTTTTGTTTTGTTTGCCTTCACACTACAGCAATATCTCACCCTACAAAAGTATCAGCGGGGCTGTACTACGGGCTTTTTGACAGTCCAACTTATTAGTTTTAAATCAGTTCTGAAAAGAACATTGAATTAGATATATTTTGCAATTGCTAACTAGTCTGGTCCTAGTTTCAATCCTAACATGAAGAATCACGTTACCTTGTGTGAGTGTAAAACCTGGTGCTTCAACATTTTTCTATGCACAGAGAGAAACCAGTAGAACCCTAGGAGTCCTAAAAGGTGCGTTCAGACCGAACGTGCGTCCACGCTCCGTCAGCCTCTAGTTGGACGCCAAACATTGCCGCTTCACACTCGCGAGAAACGCCTGTTTGCGGCGCGTGAAGTTTTGCAAGCGTCATAATTAGGAGGCGTGTCATACAACTCAGGCCGAGCGCAAACCGCGATGATCAACTTCTCCTCCATGCTGCAGGTCAGGGGCGCAACTACCCCCCCTCCCACACACAAACACACACATGGCTCTTTGATGGTTGTTTCTTTTTTTTTAAAGAAAATAAATACCCTCTGAATTGACTTTATTTTAACGAAAATGTCACTATTTCACACAATATAATATTGATATTTCCCTCTATGGAGTTTGTTATCACAAAAAACAATCACACGGCCCGATTAAAAGCTTCTGTTGCTTCATTTACGTAACTTTTCCTCCTCTCCCTCTCTCTCCCTCGCGCAAGAGGGGAGAAAACAACGCAAGCTTCAACGCGATCTCCTCTGTAACCGTGTTTATTATTTCATTAGGACTTTTATTTCTCAAACTTTGAGCTCCTCGTGGGGCTGCAGGCTGCAGCAGCAGCGGTGGAGATGACAGTCCCTCTGCACTCGTCTCTGCCCCACTCCAGCAGTGACTTTTGTTTCGCAAAATAAGCATGCACAACTAAAGTGACGTTCCTCCCCCAAAGAGGAATAAAAAAAAAAACACTTCACCACCGCGAACCTGTTCATATCGTTCACTGTAAAGACTCGTTCAAAAGAGCCGGATCGTTCACGACCGACACACATAGACTGTTAAAAAGAACACATCACTATTGGAGCCCCTATGCAAGGCATATATTGCGTATGCCCTTTTTGCGCCACTGCTGCAGGTAACAGGTGACGCTTGTGCTCACTATTTGAGCCCAGTCCCTGATTGGTTAAAAGGCGTAAATGAACGCACGTGTAGATTGTGATTACTTGAGTGCATGAAGCAGTGGGCGGGGCATCGCTGCTCTGTACCGTGCTGTTCTCACTGGTTTTGACGCGCGTTAATCCTCATCTGCTCGCATTTGGAACGCTTCATACGCGCGGACATCTTTGCTTACATTTCGACGCGCGTCGAAGCACGTCTACATAGGGTTAACATGGAAGTTGGTGGCGTGTCAGCGTTTGGTCTGTACGCACCATAAGCCGCCCTAAGCCGCAAGCAAACCAGAAGCATAGCTCTCCAGCAGTTGACTCTTTAACTATATTTAAAAGGAGATTAAAGTAGGAGATTGTTTTAAGTCGTCTTCCAACTCATTCCATAAATTTGGACCACTGTGGCATATGCTAAAACTAGTCCCAATGTTTCATATTTCCCAATATTTCACAATGTTTCACCTAATCAGATACTGATTAATTTTAGAAGTTTTCATTTGAAATAAGATTTTGTGTATCAAACTAATCTATATGCACTATAGATAGAAAAAAGGAGAAGCAGCATTCGGTCCTAACGTATGCGGACAGTTAGCATGTCAGCTAGTATGGTAAAGTCCGTTAAAGCTGCTCAATGTATTTTTCCTATAGCTGTTAGAATTAGCCATCAAACATCGCAAATTATGTACGATACATATGTTTTGCCTGTTGTCAACCCATTGACCACATTTAGGTCAAAGCCTCGTTAGAAATCATTAATGAATGTACAGACCTCGGGAGTTTTTACTTTAGATACAAATTAGCGTCTAAAAGTGTCCTCTGAGCTTAATGCTAACTGAAATTCAGTTAAGTTTTTGCTTTTTATGGAGTGGCCACTAAACTTCATATTATAAACCACAGAAATTATATAAATGTCATGACAAGGACAAAATGTACCTCCCCATACATTAGTATTGCGTCTGTCTTCCCTGTTAAATCGGGGCCGGTACTCGACGACAAACAATTTGTGCGCATTTTTGGGAACAGGCTCAGATAGCTATAGGCATTTTTTGTGATTTCTATGATATGCACAAATGCAAATGATGTAAAAACCAACCCCAGTCTCCCCCCATTTGTGAACAGACAGGCACCAGGACAGAACTTATCATACAAGACATCATCTGGTGGGACAAGAAAATGACCGTTTGTCTGAGACGTCGGCATTAAAGCTTTTAGAAAGTTAGGAGGAAGTTTGGACCACAGCTAAGTAGCTCCTGTCATTGAAAACCTTTTCACCTGTGTGTAGACATGTCATCTAGTGTTAGTAAAACTTGACATTTCACAAGCTCTTAAAGCCCTTGTGTGCCCCATCCATGACCTTTTCCACTCTGCGTATTCAAGCCCGGAACAGTTTGCTGTAATGCATTTTATCGATTTATTAATTTGGATTAAGTCACAGGAAATTTGACTTTCCTACGGTCTCTGTGATAAGATCGGCTGAGGTAGTAACACAGGAATGCAAAGTGAGCCCTTAAGTGTTTGCTGGCGGCGTGCGGAGCTTGTGTGCATGGGAGCTTTTTCATTAGCCGGTCTATCAGCATGGCAAATAAGCAGGGCGACCTTTCGTGACCCGGGCCCTTGCTCCGATAAGCACCGCAAACACACACACACGGTGTAGAATAGAGTGGCTGAGTGTTGTTGCTGTCACAAGCCACCGACCAGGATAAGGCGTATGCCGCTGACAGACGCCGCGCACCACACCGCCAACTGGTCTACGTCAAGGTCAAGGCCCCCAGGCGAAACACCGGCTCTTAGGAAACTTTTGGGTACGGTTCTGTACGGAACTTTTCATACTAATTTGTAGATTGCTCTGTTCGTGTTCGCTCCCCTTTTCTTTTGAGGTTGCAAGGAAAATGGTGACAAGATGCACCTCTATTTTGAACTGACGAACCTTTGTTTGGATGTAAACCTGGGCCTCCCATACTCTGACACATGGAGAAAAGTGGGGCAACTGTTGCCGTCACATGCCACCAAGCAGGACGGACATTGCACCCTACGCTGCCAAATTTTCAGTGTCAAAGTCAAGACCCCCAGGCAAAAATGGGGGCACTTTGAAACTTTCAGTTACTGCTGGGTTTACACATAGGCACGATGTGTTACGAATGGCATTTTTCCGTCATTCGTGACGTTCGTGACATGACTTAACGCATCTTGATGGGATTCTTAACAGAGCGCATCAGCTCGTGACATTCGTGATGTTCGTGGAGAAAGTTTTTGGCTGTCAAAAAATCTTTCATGAATGTCACGATTCACCCTCTGTTCTTGGAGTTCGCAACGGAGCGTGTCCTTTCGTGATGCGCAGTGGCGCTTCGTAATTCAGCGTGAGAGCATTCGTAGCAGAAACACTGTTTTCACGCTCAAAATTGATAGAAACACACGCTACGCCAAAAAGTCAATGTTCGTACCTGCACTATGCCAAAGAAAAGTTAAGTCACACAAAGTCGGCCAGTCCGCGCTCCAGGCCCGGGACAGCACCTGCTGCTGCCGCTCCTCAGGTGCTGAAGTTGTTACGCGGGCTTTTCTTCCTGCGGTCGTTCCTCCTGATGTTCGCGAGCCAGTTCCTGCCACCCCTATTGCCGCCCCGCTGGAGAACCCGACTGTTATATATTTGTCCCGATATTTGTCCCGATTTTCTCATTTGAGATAAAGCGCGTGTGTTTATTGCTATTGTTTGTCTTGATAGATTCAGCGTTTGACAGGAGCATATGACTTAGTTTGGGGTTGATCTAAGTTCAGTTTTCATAGACTATGAAAAAACGTTTGCTATTCTACAGTATATGGACAGGCCCGACGCTCAGCTGGTCTTTGCTTTCGTGTAACTCGATTTGGCAAGAGCCGAATGAGTCAGGTGAGAGCACGGCGGAGCAAGACGCCTCTGCTCCGCCTCCAACCCGGTGTGTGCGGCAGGCGGTTTGTCCACATTCGCCCGATTCTTGACAGATTTCTGACAGAACTCGACAATTCCCAATGACCCGTAACAGACCGCAACACCTCGCAATAGCACGCAACAGAGCGCCACAGCCCGCAGCAGAGCGGGACGCATGTTCGTGACCGTGCGTAATGATTCGTGCCATTAATCGTAACGCGTAGTAACAGGTCGCAACAGTTTGTGGCGGTGCGTGAAACCTCTACCCCGAATCATCACATTCGTGATCCTCGGCCACGAATATGGATTCGTGGCATTCGTGACTTGTCGTCGTTATGTGTAAACCCAGCATAAGGAACCATGGGGAAGATTAGTCCGACAACCCATCAGTTCGACATTGAGTAGTGGTTGAACAATAAAATTTGGTTCAGGCAAGAGTCCACTGACCTTAAGGTTAGGGCCTATGGTTGTATATGGCTCTCTAATCCACAACACAACTGGGTTACAGATGTTGGACTAATGGAACCTCTGCTCAATGCTAAATTTTCGGAATAACGAGACGTCGGACTAATGGGTTGTCGGACCAATGGCATGGCACTGTAGATTGTCCAATGTAAATACACAGTGACCAAAGACTAATATTGACGTTGTTTTCTTTTTGCTAGAGGTTACCTGGAATTGCACAGGGGTTACCGTCAGAAACCAAACGATGTCGACTCTCCGACTAGCATTCCAAAATATCAGACACTGCCCGGTGTCTGTCACAGCTCGTCTTTAGTTCCATTTTAAACCTTTGTCCCCGTCTCACTGTACGACCTAAGACTTGTGATTTTGATTTTGTCCACGTTTGTCACAAACAGCTAAAATCATGCAGTGTACACCCGGCTTAAGAAAGGAGTACTTGAGCAGAAAACACTCTGAATTCTGTTCTGTTAAAAATGATTACTATTGGTAATAATTTGAATGTTTTAATGCATTTGGGGTTTTGGACTGGGCTTTTAGGAGAAAAGCGTCGTAAGCACTGATATAGAAAACAATCTATGAGATATGACTGAAAACAAGTTTGAATAATAACATAAGATAGTAGCATCTATGTCTATTTGATTCTTTTGTATTACAAATGTTTTAATGCTGACCAAAGCCACTGTATGCCCACCTCTTGGCCAGTGCACAATGCTGGCCATACTTCAAGACGTTTATGTGTCATCCTTGCCCACATTCGTACTATTCGTCGTGTTGATGTTGTTTCTCCCCCCTCACCTCTGTTTGTCGCAGCGCCCCGACAACCATCACCGCATTGACAGAAACATTCCTCTCCGTGCTTTATGGCCACGGCGCAAAACGAGGTAAACAAAGGCCGCCAAGGAGGAGGCCATGTTTCTCCTTTATGGCGCACAATCTTTCATCGGCGGCTTTAGCAAAAGTGCGCTGCATCTTGAGATATTAGGAAAGGTCTCGGCGAAATGGCTGGGCCGGGGCAGAGTTTGTAGACCGAACATTTTTAACCAACAAACTTTGCAGTATTTCGGCACGCAGGGGAGGATCGCTCATTTTTAGTTGTGGTGTTTTTGTCTGTGCTTCGTCTCAAGGCTTTTCCCCTCGCTGTAACTCAGTGGTCGATGGCGGTCAAGCCCAACAGTTTATTTTTCTGTCTAGTGCAGATAGTAGCTGAATTGTTACCAAGGCTTAGAGAAACTTATAGTAAGACAAAAACACTAAGCACTTCTTCAGCGTCTATGCGTACAATTCTACCACATGCAAACACTTGACAGAATTGTAAAAAAAAAGAAGAAAAAATAGTCAAACTTGCGTTACTCTCAAACCCTTAGTACGAAAAGGCAATTGTGAACGGTATACGAGCTACACCGTCCGACCAAGAAAAAAAGTCACTACCTGAATTTAAGTAAATGTTCTGATCTGGGGTCGCTGCAGTTGGTCTGGTCTAGATTCAGCAACACTATGTGCCCAAAGAATGAGATCAGCTGACGACCTGAACATCCTGAAAAATCAGGTTATTCCATCAATTGCCATACCGCCTTTGCGATGCCCAATCCCGCCGGACCTTGGAAGCTAAGCAGGGAAGGGCCTGGTCGGTACTTGGATGGGAGACCGTTTGGGAACACCAGGAACCAGGTGGTGGTCAGAGGGGCCGATGGCGCAGACTGGTTGCCTCGCTTCCATCAGTCTACCCCAGGGCAGCTGTGGCTACAATAGTAAATGGTAAATGGTCTCAACTTATATAGCGCTTTTCCACCTACGTTAGGCACTCAAAGCGCTTTACAGCAAGGATCCACTCACCCATTCACACTCTCATTCATACACCAGTGTACGCAGACACTGGAGGCAAGCTGGGTGAAGTGTCCTGTCCAAGGACACAACGACAGTGTGCACCTTCAGGAGGCGGGATTCGAACCCCCGACCTTCCGATCATGAGACGACCCGCTCTACCATCTGCACCACCGTCGCCCGTCGTGGTAGCTTACTACCACCAAGTACGGAGTGAATGAATAATGCGATGTTAAGCGTCTTTGAGTGTCCAGAAAAATGCTACATAAAACTGATGCATTTTTTTCTTCCATGACGGCATAGGCATATTCCAAAACGACACTGCCAGGATTCATCAGGCTCACATTGTGAAAGAGTGTCTCAGGGAGCAGGAAACTTAATTTTCAAAACCTTGGTGAAAAACACTACCTTTTGAAACACTTATTGAAACAATGCCACAGCGAATGCACACTGTTATCAAAGCTAAAGCGGTCCCAACCAAATATTAGAGCGTGTGACCTTTTTGCTTGGGGTGACTTTTGGGTGCTCCCTGGAGGCAAGGGCAGCTGTAAGAATGGGACGTGATAATCAGTGAATACAAGCTTTTCTTAGCTAAAGGCATTATAACAAATCAATGGTGCTCTGATGGTTTATGGATTTTAAAAATGAGGGCAGTTATGTGTTCCATCGATTACTTAACCTCTAAACCCTCACTTTAACGGCAACAAAAATACAAAAACAAAGCAAACGTTACAAAAATGCCACAAAAACACGAAAACAAAACGAGAAAGTGGCGACAACATGGCAACAACGCATGGAAACACAACGAGGAAAAAGATCAATTTTGTAGGTTTTTCAAATGAGGCCTTACACTAGCCTGTAGGCTGTAAGAAGCTTTTAGATTTGGGTAAACTGGAGAAACTGTGGGCTTACAAGTTTAAATGTGTTAAATCTGCTGTAAATCTAATTAATGTTTAGAGACAGGTTTAAATGTGTGGTTTAATTTTTGACATACTAGTTCCAAATATTTACAAAAATATCCTTGTTTTTTGGGTTCAAAGCTCAATACATGTGTCAGAAATTAAATCTGTAAAAATCCTTGTGTGATCAAAAAAAACTTCCAAATTAGGGCTGGGTTCAGTTCGGTTTGAATTAATTTTCCTTTGAATAGCCCGATATCGATTAAAAAAAAAAATTAAATCGATCCTTGCAATACGTCTTTTTCCCATAATAATCCCATATGACTTTGGTTAGGTCATGTTGAATAAAAAGTACATGATTAATGTAACTGCATGCAATGTAAATATTCATAGTAATTCACCAAGTCATAGTGAGTTTCTCCTATTTGCAGCATTAGTTCTTCTGAGAAAAACATATCCAAGTCAAATTGGTACTGTGAGATTTCCTTCACAAATGTAAGGACATGCAGATCAAAGCACTTCAGCAGTTGTACCAAACTTGCGTGTGTGAAGTGAAATACTACTACTGCTGTGTTTTTGGCACAGGTTACAATATTAGTACATTCTTAAAAGCTCAAAAGAATCTATTTGCATATGTACCCTTTAAACTGTAATGATGGTGGTAATGGGAGTCATCGTAGAAGATGAAACCACGTCCTTCTGGTCAATAATGTCTATATTTATTTTCCCTTCCACACAGTATTTGTCCTTTGTCTCCGTCGTGCTATAAAGAGTGTTACTGAAAGTGCCGCATCAGCTAAAATCCACAGTCTTTTCTCTCTCTCTCTCTCTCGCTCTTTCAAGGACAGACAGCCCATAACGCTGGGTGTACCGGAGTCAAACCTGCAGATGGCGGGGGTCGGCAGGGGGCCCGCAGGGACACTCTGATGGGGTATGATTAAACACCGTCCCATCGAGGGACGGGGCGGGGCCCGCGGGTGCACGGGAAGGAGTCTGTCTTCGGAAGTTGTACCGGGACGGGAAGAAGGTGGAAACTGCAGTAGAGGTGTGTTCCAAAAATACTCCAGTCAGTGTCGGATACAAGTGGCTGGTGGTTACTGGAGAGGAATATGTTTGCTGAAGGAAAGAGAAAAGTTGACAAGCATTGTGGAGTGCCAGGAGGAAAATCTACAAATGTCGAAACGTGAAGGCGTGATGGTGGACACTAAGGGTATGCAGATGATGTCACAGCATGAAAAAAAAAAAGCCAAATAAGTTTCAACGTTGAGTAAAACAATTTGTTAAAGAAATACTTTGTCGCACTTCCCAAGCAAGTTAGCCAAACGTTGCCGAAGGAAGAGTCCCAAAAGAACCATGTGCAGAAGCATTTGTTTTGTCATGGTAAAAACAAAATTGAAAATAATTGTAATGTATAGTGAATTCATGAGACAATAGATCAGAGATTATCTTATTTTAGAAAATCTTTTGTCAACATCCTCACCAATTTCCTTCCTTTGAGCTAACAATAATATTCTGTTGCCTATTTAGTAGGGGTGTGTATCGCCTAGTCTCAGGCGATACGATACGTATCCCGATACAAGGGTCACGATACGATACGATACGATATATCCTGATATTGAAGAATTAGACGATTATTGCGATTTTTTTTTACTACTTTGGAAACAACTATTCAGTAAACTAGTCCACCTTCATTAGATTTGTATCAAATACATTTGATCTATCCATCTTATGATATAAATGCTTTTCACTAATGTGCTTGTGACTGCGGTGTTTATGGTGATTATGTACCTTTGAACGGAAAACAGATTTCTTGGAAACCTAGTAATGAAACCAATTACTGGGGATGCACGTTTTCTAGTATTTCTATAGTTGGGAGTCCTTGGCGATCAGTAACTATTATGGGTTTCATCCATTAAAATATACAATAACTCAGACGGGGCATTTAAAATTGTGTCTACTCCACAACGGGTGTCACTCGTAGATCTGGGACATAATGACACGGGCATCACGCGCAGCAGTAGCACACAACTTTAGCAGAGGGGAAACTACATACAGCAGGCTCTTTTTAAACTTGTGTCGTAGTACTGCAGTGGCGAGACACAGGTTTAACATGAGTATGCTGTATTTACTGTAGTTTCACCTCGGTTTCGTTTAATTCCGTAATAAAATGCTACGAAGATAAATCCATGCTACAAAGATAAATCCTCTCCAAACGCAGCGGCGACGCACTCAGCAATATGCACAAAGCTGTGGCTCTCGTAATAATCCAGGTCTCTGTCTTTGCTGTAAAAGCCAAAGCCAAATGTACAGTTTTAAAAGAGCCCCATAGCGTCTCATAACTCATTCTTTCCATGCTAAGCTCTTCCTGTGTTTCTCTAACTCTCACTAAATTCTAGTGTTACTCAAGTGGGCTGCGCGGTGCGCTGCCATCTAGCGGGCAGGAGTAAAAGTGCAGGACCAAAGAGAGACGCTGCAATGAATATTTCCCCAAAAATAGATGTTTAAATATCGATACGGGCGCTTTTGTATCGATACGAGAATCGCGCGACGTAATATCGCGATATATCGGCGAATCGATATTTTTCAACACCCCTACTATTTAGTATGTGTTTAAGTTTTTAACACAAGCGTAAAAGCATAAAAATAAAAGATAACAAAGGCTAAATGTTCAATTGGTTTAGAATTAAAACAACCCTGTCATGTAAAAATACATTTAGAACTGCACAGGATTTGAGAAATGTGCGGCATTTTCTCCATACATTGGTGTATGAATGAGAGTGTGAATGGGTGACTGATCCCTTACTGTAAAAGCGCTTTGGACCTGATAAAGGTAGAAAAGCGCTATATAAGTAGAGTCCATTTACCATTTAGCAGGAAGTGTCTTGAGCTGATACAAAGTGCTTTACTTCCGAGGTACCAGACACCTTTCATGTTGAATCACCTCAATTGAAATAGAATATGCTTCATTACAATCCAATTTGATTTCTAAAACCTTTTGAGGGGCCTTTTAGACGGGCTCATTGGACTAACCCTTAAATGAGTCCAACGTAAGATCTATTCCTGACATAGATCCTGGCTCAAGATCTGGAGAAGGGTCTTAGGAAGCCTGGCACACCAATCAGTCTACCTCCATGACTAAATACACTGGAAGTCAGTCTGAGACCCCTCTGTTTGAGCTGCATAGACCACAGGCGGGACTAGCAAGCTACAAACGACATCCGTGACGGTGACGAAGTTGTTTGTAGTCCGCAAACATTCCTGGCAGTCAAGTAAACGCTCCATTAAGTTGAAAAAATCAGAATACAAGATGAATGCACGGTTCGCTGTACTATACTGATGTAAATATGGCTGAACGCATTTCTGTAGTTCCTGATATGAATGTGATGAACAGGACAAAACTATGGTTCTACTCAGAACTGAACTAAATCAAGACCAACACTCAACAATCAGTTCTGAACCTGGACTAATCCAGAACCAAGCTAGGCCAGTAGAACGGAAGATTTTATTTGATAAAAGTATTGCTCAAAGCTGTGAACATCCATTTAGAAAAGAGGAAAACGAGCTGCAAAACTTGTCACTGCACCAACATAACCGCTCTGGGTCGCATTAGACCAATGAACCAGGACCTTGTGGTGATTGTTACCTATTTTTATGGACTTTTCCTCCCTTCAAGATTTTTGTATTGCCTCAGACATAACTTTTTGTTTTTGTTCCCCTGCTGTAACATTCCACCGAGCCATTTGGTCACTACCACTTCACTCATCCACTCTCACTTTGGACTGAAGCTTGTTTGTGTTCAGGTTCCTATCTCCACAGTCCATCACGGAGTCTTCAGAGTGGACAGTTCTGCAGCGGGCGAGAAAGCTGTCACTCCAACCTCAATATCCCATTTCTCTTCCACGCTGATCGCTCCTCCTATCGCCGCCATCCGTCTCATTCCACTCCAGCCTCTGCGAATCGTAAATAAACATGCCTCGAGCCCTTCAGAGATGTCATCTGCATTGTGGTTTCAAAACAGATTAGCGCTGCTTTTCGCGCTGATCCGTCATTCACTCTTAAAGGTAACATATTGTGCCAACTTTATTTTTTATAGAATTGTTCCTTCATGATAAATATACTTCAGATATATCGAAATGCTAGCCTGGCCAGTCAAAGCTACACTCTTTCCAACATAGTTTTCATCATTTGGAAGGCAGTAACTATTAGGCTGTGACAATATATCGATTTCGGAATATATCATGATATTGTGACTACTTTGAGCTAATGCTAGCTTGTGATTTTTTATTTTTTTTACAGGGTTTATACAAGTCAACACGTCAGATTACATGACATATTTCAGAATCAGTTGAAAACAAAGTCTCGATTTTTTGTTAAACTTGAGTAAACAAGGCTTTGAACAGTGCAGGAACATTAACCTACTAGCCTTCCAAGCAAGCGTTACCATGGAGCTTGCCATTGTTTTGGCCTCCAAGAATGTCACATGAAAACGACCTGTACAAAAACATTGTTCCAGCGCTTGAATGGAGAATTAACCTGATCATTGACTCGTCCTCTTTATCAGAGATCTGTTTGTATCAAAGCAAACATGGCGGCTTATACAAATACTGGCTAATAACTGTTTGAAAAAGAACATCACAGGACAGAGAAACAATGCAGTTTTTTGTTAAATAAACATGTGCTTTATTAAACTGTATATCTCAGTGGTGACGCGAGTTATCAAGTATGCGCTGAATGATATGGACAGAAACTAATCTTTCTTGTTTCTGAGATGCATCACTAATAAACAGCTGTTACTGGTTCAAACATATGGGGAAAAAGGATGAGTTCAGTCCCAGACACATCTTGAGCAACCTGTTGATATGTATGAGGTGGTGTCATTGTTCTCCAGGAATGAATCCTTTGAATGCGACATATGTCGTTCCCAAGTCTAAATCATACATGGAGAGTAGTATTTAGCTTTAAACACACAGTCATTGGCAATCCTGTTTAGTTAGTTTGCTAGCTTCTTTATCCACTGCTACATCGCTCAAATCTCTGTAGAGCTCAACTGTCCCGCTCACTTGTGGTCCCCTGCCGGGGTCCAGAAGTAAAATCCCATTCATGTTTCGCATTGCTTTTCAAAAAATTTAAATATTAAGAGTTTAAAGTACGAGGACGCAGGCTAATCAGCTATATGCTAACTAGTGTCCATCACACGGAATATTGTACAAGAAATGAAATACTAAATACTTGAAAGTATGGCAAAATGTTTTACAACTGTTCAGTTTATGTTTTAGATAAATCTTCAATTAAATGTGTGTGTTTTAAGTCCATGAGTGATCAATTAGCTGATTATCCTGTGTCATTCCTTTAAACTCGTGTGAGTGGGATATTCACTTTCGGCACCCGGGAAATGACCGGAAGTGGGCAGGACTGTTGAGCTCTATTGCATTTCAGATTGAAAATGTGAAGGACACGTACAGATTCCAAGTCTATAAAACATCCCTGGATCCGTTCGGATCCTCTCTGCACTCAAACTGCTCTTATCATGGCAGGAATGATTTGTAAGCATGCCATTTACCAAAGCCGGTGGCGCTCTTGTTTTGTGAACTCCCCTTGCTGCCAGCAGAGGGCAATCCAAGGAACACAAGAGAGTCTTAAAAGAGGAGCCCTTACCCATTAAGTGTCTTTTCCAAGCACACACACACACACATTCATTTGAATGATAAAACATTAAATATCAGCGCAGAGTTGCCCAAAGCAGGGTTATAAACCATGATTGTGACTGATATGTCCCTTTTTAAACCCGATTAGCGATGAACTTTTAAATGAATAAAAACAAAAGATTGTAACCTTATCTGCTCTCCGCGACATCTCCGGCCCTTCACATGCGGTTTTAGTTTTCCTAATCTCCAGGCTGTGATTTCTTTATGGCCGCGCCATTGCTGCTCGCATTCCTCTGTAGCGATAAGGCGGTCCTGCTTTATTTAATAATTCACGAGGCAATCTACCTGTAGAAAGGCTCCCGTCGAACGTATGCGGGCCAACTGCGGGGAATAAATAGGGATAGATGGGGCTCTGGGGAGAGATTCTCGAAATAACAGCAAATCCATTTCTCTGGGCTGCGTTAACGGTTGGATATATGCCCGAGACACGGCAGACGCGCAACATAGATTACAGATTAAAATGCAGAGATGAGGATATCGTAGGATTGATTTTGTAATAGAAAAAATCATGAGAACAATGATGGAGTGCGGTAGCAGGATCGTGCGTTAGGATTATGAAAGAATGGATGTGCCAGTCGGAAGCGGGGAAAAATCAGGATGGTTTTGTCCAAAAAAAAGGACATTGATGCTAATTATGGATAATGATGGGATTTACTGCAAACTAGTTACACTCATCAGTAATAGCCCATTTTCTGAGCTCCTCGGGTGTTTCTTCATCTCATTTCCCGTTTTGTCAAAATGGTTTATGACATAATCCACTAATGACCGCTTTAAAGATTAGGTGCACTTTAGAGGTTAAAAAGAAAAACAAATTGGCAAATCTATTACCGAATATATGGACATCTGACAAGGGAAATAAGTTGTATGCATGTACCGCAATGGGCCGTTGATTGATAAACCTTTCGTTTTCACATGAATGGAATCACTTTTATGTAGTGAGAATGGAATGAGAACCGGTTTCAAAGTTTATTCAAATGCCGTGGTATGTATCAATACCGTGAGGAGAAGTTGCTTCACTGTATTAAACAAACACAGAAAAAGGGACAAACAAGGAGATATCCGGGCGAGACTCACAGCTAAGCCGCACATGCTTTTATTTATCTGGCTAATGGACGTTCACTGGAACGTCCATTAGCCAGAAACGGACATTATGTTTGCCTGGATACTTAATTTGCCTTAACTTTACATTGTCTTATTTACTGCTCTGTTTTATTGCCTTAATGTTCGGTGCAGCCCTGTGAGGCAACTCCTGTTGTGATATTGGGCTATACAAAACCATTGATTGATTGATTGACTGGAGAATAAAACAGATTAACTGCTAAGCTCTTCCCAGAAGATGGTGAAAGACTGTTGGGGAGCGGAGGGAGCTGCGCAGGAGGAAGAGGAAGGAGGAGGTGGAGCTGACCAGTGCAGGACACCACGCTCTGAAACAGGGACAAACCCAGGAGCCGCTGCACCAGAGGATCAGAGGACACTGAAGGCAGCCAGGTTTCCGTGCTAGTTTCCTCTACCTCCAAAAACATGCGGGTCAGGTCGACCCACAGTGGCGGCGCTGCTCAGTCACAGCGGCTCAGGACTAACACCTGAACACAATCTTGTTGTACGCTTGTACAGTGACAAACATAGCACTTACTTATCATTAAGAATGCTTGTTTTATACGTTATTTCCACTGAAAAATCTGCTTTCCTTACAGCCCCCACTGACATTATTCTACAAATAAATAGTCAAATGGAATACAAGTTACTTTACATACAATGGGATAAAAAAAAAAATAAAATTTAAAAAATCACTGAAAATGAGCTTATAACATAAACAAATACAAATAAATAAATAATTTAATACAGATAGTTGTCTTAGTTGAAAAGTTAATATCTCACTTTATTGATTATTCACTCCGTACAAAAGCATAACAAGAAATGTATCATATGTATTTGATAATCAGTATAAAAGCAGCTTGATGGTACATCGCAATATCGCAGTATTTTGAACGCGGTCATCATGCCTTGGAAATCTTACGTATTACATCCACATCCAAATATCATCCAAACAATGTAAGTTTGAGAATTGCTTTAGAGCAAATGTGTGTCGGGTGCAATCTCAGTGGTTTAAACCAGGCACTGTTTAAAACAACCTGCAACTGAACTTGGATTTGAATGCTAAGAATCCATAGAAAACAATCACTAAGCTGGTTTAGGTCAGTGTGGGGGCTCATTCTGATTTCTGATTGGATAGCCATCTTGAGAATTAAAATTGTGAATAAAATTTTGTCTCGAAGCACCATTCTTATTCTTATTTCAGCAACACAAGACTTCCTTGAGCACGCTGTTGTCTGAATCTCGATTACCTTTGCGTGCGCTGTTTGAGAGGTATCCCCTGCGTCTCTGAACTCCACATCAGTCTGAGCGGATTGAAGGTAAATCGCGATATTCACAATTTCGTGCTTTCCACCGAATAGTACACAGTTATTGCAAAGATAAGTGGAGTCTCTATTGCAATTTAACAAGCTAATGAGTTGTTATTCCAATGAAGAGCGCCGTGGAGCTCTGCCAAGTCGCGGAAATTAAAAACTCAACTCTGGTGTGTTCCGGAAAAAGAATCGAGACAATAATAACAGCTGCAAACACTGGGTTCATAGTCTGAGTTCAATAAGGCTTTGCATTTGAAAATCAATTTGTTTTGTTTCTTTCATTAGACTGGAGATGCTGCAGATTACATTTGTATCAACTGTGCCTGAAGGAAGCAAGAAAATCGAGTTAAGAAAATGTGGTGGTAAAGTGTTGGAGTGAAGTATTATTTGTATTTGCCAAAAGGATACATGAACCTTTTAAGTGCTGACCCAAGTATCGACTATGCAACATGGCTGTAGATCTAACATACTGTACCTAACACACTGGCATGCATTCATTCCAATCAAAATGCATTTCTAAAAATGGTTACGGTGTATTATTAATATCTAGGCTACATTAAAATGTTAATTTAACTGGTTATTTAACTGTCAACATGAAATTAATTACATAAAGTATAAAATAAATACTTTCAAGACATACAGAACTTATGACACATTAGACACAACTTCCATTTCACTTCCTTATACGTTTGTTAAGTGGTGACGTCACAGCTCTACTTCCGGGTCCGCAGATGTGCGAGAAACTACAAAAAACTCTTTAATACCACAATCAACATTTCTGAAATTCAACAGAGAGTTACTGAACATACTTATTTATCAGGCCCATTAGCCAAAAGTGCTGTACTTACTGCTATAAAAGTAATATTTACCAAAATCGCTACATCCGGGTTAGCGGAGAAAAATGCTAACGGTGCAGCAGCTACGCTAACCCCAGAAGTACCGACTTTAGTAAATATTACTTTTTTAGCAGTAGGTGCGGAATTTTTGGCTAATGGGTCTGAGAAATAAGTAGCTTCAGTAACTCTCTGTTGAATTTCAGAAATATTGATGGTTGGTTTTTTTCCGCATATTTGCCCGTCTGCTAGGACCTGGAAGCGGAAGTCGTGACGTCACACTTAACGCATTGGAAATTGACAGGAAGTGATAGATGGAGGCAAACAATTTTAAACTGTTGCCATGCCGACCATGTTATGTCAATACGTTTGTTAAAGTGCATATGACACATTAGACACAATTTTTGCTAAACATAGTTAACATGATTATATTTAAGATTTTGCTGAAGATTATACCCAGTTTTCTTTAGTTTGACCATTTTTGTGATGTTTATGTTTTCACTTCCTTATTGGACACTGACAGGAAGTGACATCGAAGAAGGTAAACAATTTGAAACTGTTGCCGTGCAACCATGTAAAGTCAATGGGAAATGAATTAGTCAAACTGCTATGGAATGTTACCTTCTTTTATGTCACTTCGTCAGCAGCTTAAAAATTCAAATAAAAATAACTTTTCTGCCCAACATTTGTTCATTAAAATTGCTGCTTCACTGAAAAAATTATAACTATGCAACTGATGCAATCCATCTAAATAGGTCATATTTTCAAGAGCATTAAAATCGGTCATATGCACTTTAAGTGTGACATCACACATAATAAGTTACTTCAACTGTTGAGGGTTCTATCGACAAACATCAAAAAACCCAACGTTATCTGAATATTCTGCTGAAGAAATAACAGATAAAATTAAGATTATGACATTGTAAAGTGATGATGTCATCACTCTACTTCTGGGTCCAATGGAGCTCACATCCCCATCTACAGGTACTATAATGGGAATTTGCTGATAATCTACTTCAGAGCTTTGTATAATGCTGATCGCACTGAAAAATTACTTTTGCTCTGAATTATTATTTTGTGTCTATGCACAATTGAGGCCCATTTTGAAAAAATGGTTACAAAAAATGTTTCATTTAGTTACATAATTAAGTGTTTATTACATTTTCTTTATTGACCAAGAGGTAAAAGATAAAGTTGCTGCGTCTGCTGTGTTTGTCTATGAAACTTTCTACAGTTCTCGGACCCGGAAGTAGCTTGGTTGTCAAGTGTGACACTGTACAACTCCATAAAGTCATTGAACCCGAGACCTATACCTACCTCGCTGGAAAATAATAACAAAAACCCCAAAATACTATTTGTGACACAGCAAACCAGTAGCCACCCTAAAAAAAAAAAAAGTTATACGCTGAAATATGCTAATCCAACACAAAACCAAAACACACCTCAGTGTCATATCCTTGCCTTCTTCGTTTTCATTTCCCGCATTTCCTTCCCGCCGTAGAAATTATGTGCGTGATTGAGTTGCACAGCCCCACTGCCCTCCCGGTGGTACTTGGGCTCTTCTCCCCCTCGCCGCCTCCACCGCTGCAGCACCAGGAGCAGGTGCTGGAGAGGCAGGTGAGGATGCACTGAATTTGAAGTAGGCCACTGCTATAAACACTCTGCTCGCTCAGCACAAAAGACCGTACCTCGGGGTCACCTCTATTTCCTTCTGCCGTCCTCTCTCCACTCTCATCCAAATCCTGCTTTCCCCAAAAGCTCAAGTGACTTTTCAGCAGATTTATTTTTATTTTTCCACTTGGCCATGACTTTGATATTGGCCTTTAGCTACCAGATCAGACGGGCTTAAATGGTGAAAAAAAGCTGTGATTTTACTTTTTACCTTCAGCAAATCTTCTGCAAGTGGAAGGTTACGTACAGTGTGGAAAACCTATTTTTGCAAGGCAACAAAGTTACTCGGAAAAAATATGACAATACAAAACAGCAAAAATAGCGTTTGAATGAAGATGAAGTTGGTATCTTCAAACAACGGTGCGCCAGTGCTTTCGTCAGTAGTGTGAGGGCGTCACTTAGGGAAAAAGGTGGTTGGCTGTATCCAATACAACTTTCTTTACAGTATGTAGCACTAAAGCCCGGAGGTGGGAGACTCGAGTCACATGACTTGACTCGAGTCAGACTCGAGCCGCAATTTTCCGCCTTGAGACTTACTTAACCAAAGCTCCAAAAAATTGACTTGACCGGGACTTGCTGTTTGTGACTTGAGGCCAATGACTCTCAATGACTTGCTGTGACTTTATAGTTATTATTTATTTGAGTGAAACTGTAAAAAAAAAAAAAAAAACAGGATTCACTGCGTAAAAGCGGCGCATCTATGTTTACAGGTAATTAGCCACATGCTTTTTCGGCTTCCGGAGGGTGCATCTAATCAATACAGTGCGAAAAGGCTAAAGGAAATACCACGTGTTTCTTTGGATGCATTAAAGTTTTCTAAAGTGAGTGAAGAGGTGAAGATTCATAGTAATGTATTAAGGACAGGAAAACGTTGAAACAATGACTGAAGCTACTGCGCAGACAGGAGCCTCCAGAACGACGATGCATAAGGGCTGGATTAATGACAGAACTCTTGGGGCTTTTCGGTGTTTTAAGGCGTTTCTCGAAAGTTACAGCATAGAGGCATTTTCCACAGCCACACAGAGCCCAGTGACAGCGGGACTGAAGGTGTGCGGAATCTACTTTGAGCAGGGGTGAATCCGAGCATACAGGGGCTGGGGTCATTACAGGGGAACCACTGACAGAAATACTGCCAGAAACTAACAAAATAAAATTATTATTTTTATATTTATATTTCAGACGGCAGGGAAAAGCAGCTCATGTTTAAAAGACTCTGTTTCCATTTATTTATTTTTTTAAGTAGGCCCCCCGGCCCCCTTCCTTAAAATGCTGTCCCAGTAATTCCAGTACATAAATCGGAGCATATAAAATATATACATTTAAATTTTGTAGTGATTTGAATATTAATTAGACTTTAAATCCAAATCCGTTAGATTTTAAAAAGTTTGATTTTAGCCTAAATTTAGCACTTTATATTTTAAAGTAGATTAAACACATTTTCAAAAGAAGAATTAGGCTTCACGCTGATGTTTGCGACTTGAGGTGACAAAAGCTATGACTCGACTTGACCCCACGAACAATCGACTTGGACCTTCACGACTTGGGGACAAACGAGAAGGTATCCGGGCAAGACTCACAGCTAAGCCACACAAATCTTGTACTATCCCTACTATTGTTCCCAGAAGATGGTGAAAGACTGTTGTGGAGCGGAGGGAGCTGCTCAGGAGGAAGAGGAAGTCAGCCAGACAGGTTTCCTTCGGGCGCTGTGGTTTCCCCGACCTCCAAAAACACGCTGGTTAGGTTGGCCCACAGTGGCAAGGGAAGGCAACTCAGACAGTATCTGAAGTGCTGCACAAACAATGAACAATGTATACAACAAGAACAACGTTTAAAAAAAAAAAAAAAAAAAAAAAAAAGTGCTTATAGGTCATCCTTAAGGTGAGACACTGCAAGTGAATAGGGGGGGGAGTAGAGATCAATTTGAAACTTTTGCTGAACATTACTGATATACATATGAGAAAAAAAATGTATTGCATTTTATCTGTCATTTTATGTTTTCATATGAAAATAAGGCATGTTGTGCATGAAAATGGCCAAAATTGCCTATATTTTGGGCAACAAAATAAAAATAATGGATTGAGCCAGATTAAAATGTATGGTTTCATTTTATTGACATACAGCATTAGTAACTAAGATTTTTTCAGAGGGATTTTGGATATATTGTTAAATTTTTCAATTAATTAATCAGAAGTGAAAAAATCTGAATAAATCAGGCTTTATATTTTTGTCAGAGTTTTGTATATACTCTGACATGAAAACTAAGATGTAAAGGGAGGGAAATAGAAAAAAACTTCGACCACTGCGTGAAAAATCAATACTTTCACCTGCCGTGTCTCGCCTTAAAACAATAAAAACAGGTCAAACTAAATAAAAGACCTGCCATAAAAACTATAAAAAGGCTGTAACAAAAAAAAAGAATGAGCGCTTCCTCTTTGCTCAACATTAATGCTGCCTTCATGTGCTTTGGTAAAGATGATCCTTTCCAGTTGTGAAGTCCTGATCCAAAGTTTACACCCCCCCCCGTTCTGTGTATTGCCCCCTTTAGCATCAATGACAGCTTGGAGTCTTTACTGGTAGATGTGGAGAAGGTTCTGTATATAATGTAATGATAAAGCAGCCCATAAACTTTTGATCACGGTCATTTTTGGTACTTTCTTATTTACACTATGATTTTAAATCATACCACAAATGGCGTCACACAACGACGCACTATGAGTTATCGTTCATATTGTTTGAAAAAAATTCTTCCACGCTATGTAAACTTTTGAGCACAACTGTATACATGTTTAAAAGCGTATCTGACCATTCCACAATTAGTGTTAAGTCTTGAGTACAATCATAGGTTCTGTTGCTTTGATCTAGCATAACCGGTCATCAAAACCGTTCCGATCCCCTTCCCTGCACTATAGATGATTTAAGACTTTGAAAAATAATACGTGCGTCCTTCCCCTCTGTTGTAGAAGCACATTCATCTGCAGCCGGGGACTGGTGTGCTTTTGCCAGGACCACACTGTCACTCTGGGGGATAAAAAATGTTTCTGTTTTAGGGTTGTCTATAATTTACTCTTTGTCTGCTGACTTCCAGGAGGAGGCCTCGCCCTCTCTCCAGGAACGATAAGAATCTTCCCTCCCCGCAGCGACAGAAACGCTCGCACAGAACCCCTAAATGCATAATGGCTGATTTGCGTGCACTTATGTGAACCATAAGTATCCATTCTTCCATTACACTTCACAGACCTCCCATTCAGACACGAACATTCGGTGTGTGCATGCGCTGCGGTGTGACCATGTACGTAAGTGAGGCAGTTTCACATAATAGATCATGTATTTAGATCAATTACAGGCGGAAATGGGCAACTCCTGTCTTGCCAATACAATTTACAAGGAAATTTCAGCGAGGAGCCATGATGGACATGCGGGTTCAAGGGAGTTCTTTTGGGCCTCTCTTTGAACGTCGGTAGTAATCTAATGGTGGCTGGGGGAGTGGTCAGATCTTTTTTGTCTCGTGTGCCCTTTGGATCTCAAGGTACCGCCTGAGGTTATTGGCAAATGTCCGGAAAGTGACTGACCAAATCATCCATCCATTTTGTTTTTTTCTTCCGCTTTATCCGGGGCCGGGTCGCGGAGGCAGCAGTCTCAGCCGGGATGCCCAGACTTCCCGATCCACGCACACCTCCTCCAGCTGTTCTGGGGGACCCCGAGGCGACACCAGGCCAGCTCGGAGACCAAATCACATATTGGTTATTAAAAGGGAATGAGTTGTGCTCAAAAGTTGAATTATTCAAAGTATTTAATAATGTGCTCCAAGGGGTCCCTGTACCGCTGTTTGGGAAATACTGATGTAATGGCTTAACTATTTACCCAAGGAGTTAAAGTGATGGTCTGTAAGTTTTAAAAGTTTGCCAAATTTGTGATAAGGCATATAATTGACTGCCTGGGCCTGCAATTTGACCAATGAGACAAGCTTTTCTGTGAACCGGCCTGTCAGGTCCAATAGGGAGGGGAGGGGGAGGGAGCTTGATCGCATCTTATTTTGCAAACTATGAGTGGCTTTAAAGGGATATTTCAGGATTTTTGACATTGGGCCTCATTTCCTAGTTATCCAGAGTGTTGTTGATGTCTGGAGATATTTTTTCTTACATTCATGCAGTTCTTATATTTGAAGAGTCTAGTGGCGCTAGGCTAGGCAAGGCTAAAGCATTTCTATGGTATCAGTTAGCCTGCATTAAAAACAGTCTGACCCACTCCACAGTGCACCTGAGGTAAATCACTTATAACGCCAGACTAACCATATAAATGTCTGTGTTAATAGAATAATTTTAACCATTTTGCATTTAAAATAACTTATATTTGAGCACCATCCGCATCGTGGTTGTAAGCTAACACAGCGGCGGAGTGATCTGCGAGAAAATAGTCCCTCATAATGCGGTAATTCATGTGATACAAGGTCAGTTATATTTCAAAAATTATTCTATCGACACAGACATTTATATGGTAGTCTGGCGTTATAAGTGATTTACCTCAGGTGCACTGTGGAGTGGGTCAGACTGTTTTTAATGCAGGCTAACTGATACCATAGAAATGCTTTAGCCTTGCCCTAGCCTAGCGCCACTAGACTCTTCAAATATAAGAACTGCATGAATTTAAGAAAAAATATCTCCAGACATCAACAACACTCTGGATAACTAGGAAATGAGGCCCTATGTCAAAAATCCCGAAATATCCCTTTAAGGTCCATTTAGGAGGGACCTTTTGAAATCTCTCTCTCTCTCATTTTCTTATCTCACAGACTATCACTTTAATGAGTGACACTGATAGTCTGTAAGGTTGCAAAGTGAGGAGGGAGTGAAATTTGAAAATAAGCAAGTTTCTCACCCCCTCCTGATTGGACTAGAAGGCTACTCCTAGGTTGCAAAATTACAAACGTCAGTCCCAGTCAACACGATCTTTTAAATTTGTGAAATATTTAAATTTACAGGCTATCACTTTAACTAGCAACCAAATGATAGTTATTCTCTTTTTATTTTATTTTTCAATTTTTTTACTGCAAACAGACAAATAGATGTGACCATTAACACTGGCAACAAATCTTCTGGGTTTGGTTCATAATCATAACACCGACGGCAATGTTCAGTAAGACATGACCTCAGCCCACTAGGAAAGGTAAGGCAACTTATTTATACCACACACACAAGGCAACTCAATGTGCCTACAAGACCATAATCTTATGTTCCAACTTGTCCGTGTTTAGTCGCACCAAAAACCTCTTTTTCAGGACCGTGTTCAAACTCTATTAATTTAAAAGGTAAAAGACAGGAAAAATAAATAAATGCATAAATGAACACTCCCTGAACCCACTGTAACCCCATGCAAAACCAATCTCAAGCGTCGAGGTCTTCGGGCCGCGCTCCTGCCCCCTCATCCCCTTTCTGGTTAAACAGCATCGCGCCCAATTTGTGCGGCCTGCCAATCACTCCGAATGAAAAGTGCAAATTAAACTCTCGCGCTCAATGCATAATTAGACCTCTGACTCTGCGGCGGAGCGTGGAGAGACGAGTGCCCAGGCAGCGGTTTCATATTTTTTTTGGGGGGGGGGGGAGATTGCGGGACGAAGGTGCACACAATCGTATTATGGCACGCTCCAAAAAGGTGACAGGGGTGGAGCCCGAGCCGCAGTGGGGGCGCAGATCAGGTGGGGAGTATTTACGGGATATCTTAACAGCATTTGAAATGAAGAGAGCTCATCCGTGTTGTAATTACTTCAGGGGAGGTAAGATCTCAACTTAATTCTAAATCACTTGGCTTTCAGCGGATGCTTGAAAACTAAGATGGCGTATTATTAAGGGAGAGCTTTTCGCCATGTTAAAAATGTACAGAAGTTGTATGTAGCTTCATTCGCACAGGTTTGTAATCATGTTTACGTTGGTCTGCAGAAGCGCTCCCATTCGTATTTCCTGAATTTTGTTGCATCATTGATAGAATGTTGAAGTGTATTTCAACATCCCCCCCCCTCCCACACATCTGGGTTTAATTGAAGCTTAGAAATCCTTGCATATGCCAAACCTTTGCTTGACAGTAATTGTCTGATTCTCTTTTAGTTTAGGCACATTTCTCTGATCAGGAATGGAATTTTTTTAAATACCACTCCAAAAAACTATCTGGACAATCGACACGACACAATCGTTGCAAAAGAACCTTCTCAAAATGTGCTGAGTGAGTGACAATGACGCAATACTGAAATGAACGGGTTCGCAGATGTGAACGGCTTTTTTAAAAATTTCCTCTTCAGGGGAGGGGCGTCACTTTAGTTGTGCATGCTTATTTTACAAAACAAAAGTCCCTGCTGGAGTGGGGCGGAGAAAGGAGTGTAGGATTCCACACCTTCCGCCTGTTCGCTCAGCTCCACTCCGCTCTTGGCCGCCTCTGAACGGCAGCGACATCATCGCACACTGTCTCCTCCTCAGTCCGCCCCCCACGAGGAGGTCAAAGTGAGCATAAGGCAACACGTTTGAGAAATAAAAGTCCTAATGAAATAATAAACAACTATTTAGGGGCAGACGAGCCATAAACTCCAGTTACAGAGGAGATTGCGTTGAAGCTAGACAATTCTCTTTCACTTTCATACGTTTGTTATTTTCTCCCTCCTGCGCGAGGGAGAGAGAGGGCCAGAGAAAAGTTACGTGTGATAACAAACGCCATAAATATCAATGTTATATTGTGTGAAATAGTGAATACTACTTTACTTTCTTAAAGAGGGGTATTATGCTTTTTTCAATCACAGCACCAGTCTATAGCATACTACAATGATGACGTAACCTTCTGTTGGTCTGTATATGCAGTAAATTAAAATAACTGCCTTGAATAAAATTGCTCTCTCAAAATGGCTGTACTGAACTTCTTGAAATAGGCCTCTGTCTCTTTAAGAAGCTTTCCGACACGCCCCTTCAGCACACTGCTGTGGAATCTAAACAACACTACTGTGCGGGGAGGGGCTCTGCTGAGCTGAGGAGCAGTGGTTGGTGGCTTGGCAGGTGACAAAAGGTCCAGAGGCGTCCAGGAGGTGGGGGCGTTCCTAGGAGGACTGAGGATCTGGGAAATATTTAGGAGGATCCGGCAAAGATTTGATCTGATATAATGGTGTTTAATGAGAGTGTTCCAGCAAATGTTTTGGCCTGTTCCCCGAATCCATCACATCAGACCAAAAGTGTTCCTGAAACTACTCATTTACAAATTAAGCACTGGCCATAAGACCCATCACTACAGAACACCCAAGATAGAGGGTTGTAAATTCCAATGGGTGTAACACAAAATAAGACTGCATGGTTTCCTTGTTTCATTGAAAATGTGCTGCTCTCTAATAAAGTATGTGACTTTTTGGGCTTAAGGTAAACAACAGTAGAACATTGAATGGAATAATGGGCTTGCTAAACCCGACATTTTCCAGAATTCACTACTCGGAGCTTTTTCCCACCATACTTTTTTCTTCAAATTCAACTCCGAAAGTCCTCCCTAACCCCCACATGGCTACACTTGAAATCTTGAAACACTTCTTCTAAAAGATGCGTCTTGCAAAACACTGCATTTCTCCAGACAGCGCCGACCGCGACATGTAACGCAATACCGACAATTTCTCCACTCCAAAGTGAAAACAAATGTGATTGATTGACGGGCAGCTCCAAACATGTATAGATGTGGTTTCTTCCCCTGACACCTCTGCGGAGACGAGAGCGGTCCCTTACTGACGGATCAAAAAACGTGACATAGCTTTTGTGGGCATGTATCTTTCTATCCAGATGATACGAGAGGAGATTTGGGTTTAGCGTTTCGAAGTCTGTGGCTGCCTGCTGCGTGACCCTAGATGTTTTGTTCAAAGCGCTCTGACTCTGTAGACAATAGCGGACTCTGTTGTGGTCATTGTTGTGTCGTCGAGGCAGCGTGGGGCCTTCACTTCTCACTATTCATCATTCTGACAACTGCGTTTGATTTGAATTTTTTTAAGAGCATACAATAACTGGTAAAAAAGAAATGTGGGATTTCTGGTACTGGTGATTTATTTAGTGGTAATACAGTAAATCATGAACGTAACCCAGTATACAGTAAAGATGAGTACTGTTAAAAGGATTATACAGAGTTTTAAAATGTTAGAACTAAGTATTTTCCTCCCCCTACATGTTCCAGCCATGTCCTAATGTGTAGAATGAGCCCAAACCTATTCACAATAACTGCCTCTAAAATCCTGCACTGTCACTCAAAAACGTGTTACTTTGGGTCCGAAGTGCCGTCATGCATGAGCTTAATATAGAGACTGCAGTTACGCATAAGACCTGGGGTGGCAGTAGTGAGCATAAAATGACCAACTTGCATCTAGTCCCTTTAAGCAAAGTGCAATCTTAACTGGATTGCTTAGAGTCCAAATCAGAATAGGTTGTTGTTTTTTGTGGTGCAATATGAAACATGAATTATGAAACATAAACTAAAAATAAATATATAAGGGCATTAAAAAAAGGATGAAAAATTAACCAGACATTGTCAAATTTGCTCAAGTCTGAATATACAAAATATGCACAATATAAATGTGCAGACAAACAGTGGCAGCGGATTTACAAATGTACAAAAAGCAGCAGTGTGGGGTGAATCACCGCGTAGAGCAAATGTAATAGTGCAAATGGAAGGTAACAGGTTATTTAGTGTTTATGAGTCTGACGTCAGAGTTATTTAGTGTTCATAAGTCTGATGGCAGTATTATTTAGTGGTCATGACTCTGACGGCAGAGTTATTTAGTGTGCATGATTCGGATGGTAGAGTTATTTAGTGTTCATGAGTGACGGCAGAGTTATTTAGCGTTCATGATCTGATGCAGAGTTATTTAGTGTTCATGAGTCTGACAGCAGAGTTATTTAGTGTTCATGATTTGGACGGCAGCATTATTTAGTGGTCATGACTGACGGCAGTTATTTAGTGTTCATGACTCTGACGGCAGAGTTATTTAGTGTTCATGATACGGATGGTAGAGTTATTTGATGTTCATGATTTGGATGGTAGAGTTCTGTAGTGTGCATGATTCGGATGGTAGAGTTATTTAGTGTTCATGAGTGACGGCAGAGTTATTTAGCGTTCATGAGTCTGATGGCAGAGTTATTTAGTGTTCATGACTCTGACGGCAAAGTTATTTAGTGTTAATGAGTCTGACGGCAGAGTTATTTAGTGTTCATGACTCTGACGGCAGAGTTATTTAGTGTTCATGAGTCTGACGGCAGAGTTATTTAGTGTTCATGATTCGGACGGCAGCATTATTCAGTGGTCATGACTGACGGCAGTTATTTAGTGGTCATGACTGACGGCAGTTATTTAGTGTTCATGCCTCTGACGGCAGTTATTTAGTGTTCATGATTCGGACGGCAGAGTTATTTAGTGTTCATGACTCTGACGGCAGTTATTTAGTGTTCATGATTCGGATGGTAGTTATTTAGCGTTCATGAGTCTGGCGGCAGAGTTATTTAGTGTTCATCACTCTGACGTCAGAGTTATTTAGTGTTCATGAGTCTGACGGCAGAGTTATTTAGTGTTCATGAGTCTGACGGCAGAGTTATTTAGTGTTTATAACTCTGATGGCAGAGTTATTTAGTGTTCATGACTCTGACGGCAGAGTTATTTAGTGTTCATGATTCGGATGGTATAGTTATTTAGTGTTCATGAGTCTGACGGCAGAGTTATTTAGTGTTCATGATTCGGATGGTAGAGTTATTTAGTGTTCATGAGTCTGATGGCAGAGTTATTTAGTGTTCATGACTCTGACGGCAGAGTTATTTAGTGTTCATGATTCGGACGGCAGAGTTATTTAGTGTTCATGAGTCTGACGGCAGAGTTATTTAGTGTTCATGATTCGGATGGTAGTTATTTAGCGTTCATGAGTCTGACGGCGAGTTATTTAGTGTTCATGATTCGGATGGTTAGTTATTTAGTGTTATAACTCTGATGGCAGAGTTATTTAGTGTTCATGACTCTGACGGCAGAGTTATTTAGTGTTCATGATTCGGATGTATAGTTATTTAGTGTTTATAACTCTGATGGCAGAGTTATTTAGTGTTCATGACTCTGACGGCAGAGTTATTTAGTGTGCATGACACTGACGGCAGAGTTATTTAGTGTTTATATCTGATGGCAGAGTTATTTAGTGTTCATGACTCTGACGGCAGAGTTATTTAGTGTTCATGATTCGGATGGTTAGTTATTTAGTGTTCATGATCTGACGGCAGAGTTATTTAGTGTTCATGATTCGGATGGTATAGTTATTTAGTGTTTATAACTCTGATGGCAGAGTTATTTAGTGTTCATGACTCTGACGGCAGAGTTATTTAGTGTGCATGACACTGAGTCAGAGTTATTTAGTGTTTTACTGATGCAGAGTTATAGTGTGCATACACTGACGGCGAGTATTAGTGTTCATGAGTCTGACGGCAGAGTATTGGTAAAGCTTTGTATATTAATCGGTGTTGTTAAGTATCAATACGGTATTAATAGGAATGAGCAATTAATAGTTAATATAAATAATTGTTTCAATACTTAAAGGGACTAGATGAAGTCGACATTTTTATACTCGCTACTGCCACCTCAAGTCTTACACGTATCTGCAGTTTCTATGATAAGCCTCTGCATACTTCGGACCCGAATTGACAATGCAGGCTTTTAGCGGCAGTTGTGGTGAATAGGTCTGGGCTCATTCTACACATATGGACATGGTTGGAGCATGTATTGGGTGGAAAATACATCATTTTAACATTTTTATACTCCGTCTAGTCCATTTAAGTACCTCAAATAATATTTTTCTCAATCATGCTACACTTTAACAACGTACAATTCCCTTTTAGCCAAATTTGGACTATTCTTAACCTACCAGTAAAAGTTTGTGAAATTTCGTTGGATCTTGGTAAAAGTTGGAGGATACCTGGAGGAAAATCACTAGCATTGGGCTATCGCTTATGGGGATGGGACATTTGGTAATTTCTGTGCAGAAAAGATAATACCTAAATATTCCTTTGGGATTTGCTCATTCCGACAGACCGCACTGGCTAATATTGCAATCTATAAAGTTTAAGAAAAGAACTTGTAATATTGAACAGTATTTCTTGACATTTTTCTGTTACATTTCTCTGCATCACTACACTTTCTCGAAACCTGTGCAGACAGTCCTCCAGTCCTAATGCTCCAAGACAAAGAGACACTCTCCATTTCCCCAAATCCTCTCCGGGCAGAGTTCATTCTCATCTAACAGGAGTTTTCAGAGAGATATTTCTCCCGGATCTGAGTACAGCGAAGGTCAACAAGTCAGGAGAATATAGTCGGTGTGGCAGCCGTCCAAAGTGGGAGCCGGTGTCCGTTTTCTCTGGCCAAAAGAAAGACCAAATAAATCTCACATTGTCTCCTCTGTTTCGCCAGAGCTCCCAATGTTCCGCTCATTCATTTCAAGCTTAAATTTCACAGATTCTGGCAAAAAACAAAAAAAAGCAATTTAATAGAATGGCTCGCTGGCTTTCATTATAAGTAGCGATGGATAATTTTTTGTGTTTGTGGTCCTCTGGGTTTGGAGGGAGTATAAGCAGAAGATATGTCTTACTTATCCAGACCTAAGCTTCGTTTTTAAGAGGCGGTAAGTGCAGGCTGGAAACCTCCTCATGCATCAATGCCAAAAGCCGGGGAAAACGGCTACCTTTTAGTGGTTAGCTGCTGGAGCGACGCCAGAGGTGACGGCCATGTTGGCGGGTTATCACTGCCGATTCAGACATGAACTGCGCACAAGCATGTTGCTGATCACATTTCCCCAATGTACATCTCACTGTTTGAAATGAACACATATAAAGGGGACATATCCTGCAAATTCTACTTTCTAGAGCTTTTAACCAATGTTATAAGATCTTTGTTTCATTCAGCCTTAACTAGTCGTAGTGGGGAATGTAAAATATTGTCTATTGGACTGGATCACTCCAGTCAACGGAATTTCAAAATCTCTATACATGGATTTCAGCCATGTGACCTTTCTTGTTATGGCAGCCATTTTGAATAACGAAATAAAATTATGCATTACTACAACATGTAACAATATCTCTACTCAGGATGAAAATGAAAGACAACTGATTGACAGTGGCATTTTTATGTATTTGTAATCATTGCTCAAGATGATAAGAGTTAAAATACGGCCCCAGAGAGCGCATGTTTATGTGAAGAAACACAATAAGTCAGTGTTTAGGCTGCTCAAAACGTTAGCATACTACTGGTTAGCATTTACCTTCAACAGGTCAGCTCTGACCTCTCCAAGAGAAAGCCCTGAACCACACTCCTAACATCTAGCCTTGGATACAACATGTGACAGAGGTCAGAGCTGAGCTGTTACTGTAGTATTTCCTCAGTGTTCATACAGTAGATGTGAGCCACACATGTGTTTATCGGGTTGAAGCCATTGACTGTTGATTGAATTGACGGTCAATGGTTGACAGTTGCTAACCTGTAGCATGCTAACGTCTTGAGCAGCTTAAACACTGACTCAGACTGAGTACCTGTTGACATGACAAACTGTAAAAATCACAGAGAAAGGATTTCTGTTTCCTCTTTGATTTAGTCTGAGGAGTGAAGCAGATCTTTAGTAAATCCTTGACAGACAGACAGCGCTGTTACGTCTGTGCCACATTTGCTTTTTTATCACATAAACATGCTAACTGTTATCTTCATGAGCAATGATTACGAGTACATAAAAATGCCACTGTCAACCAGTTGTCTTTCATTTTCATCCTGAGTAGAGATATTGTTACATGTTGTAGTACTGCATAATTCTACTTAGGTATTTTTTGTTTTGTTTGTTTGTATACTTTGTCCTCTGCATTTGACCCATCCTTTGATGCCACTGGGGCAACCCGTAAGGAGCAGTGGGCGACGGCCGTGCCGCGCCGCGCCCGGGGATGGGTCCACACAGAAAGGCCTCGTCCTGGGTCCCAGGACCTTCTAGCTGTGAAGCGGAAGCGCTAACAGCTGCGCAAAATAGCAGCCGGAATTATGCATGACGTCATTGGAAACACAAGTATAACATCAGAAAATTCCATCACAACTTGCTTCAATTGTTTCTTCTAGTTCCGAAAACGCTTCTACTGTATTTCCTGGATTTTGTTAAATCTCAGTTGCTCATTTTCCTTGTTCAACAAATTTTACTGAATAAGTTCAACCAAGATACCAAAATTATGGTCTAAAACATATTTGCAATTTTGGCTGGAATTGACCACATTTATTGGCCAAAGGTTGTCCATTTTGTCCAATTCTCTATCCTCTGATGAAATGTTTGCAAATCTTAAATGAATTATGTGCCCTTTTTTTCTGCGTGTGTGTAGTATGTAGTATTTGGGCATTATAAAGCATTCCATTTTACTTGCTTCTCTCGGTTTAACCCTGGTGGGGAAAGTAAAAGCACAGACCCTACTCATCAAGTGTCCTTTCCATGCACGCATGAATTTTGTGGTACAAATCCATAAATATGCATGAACCCTAACCCTGAATTTCTCCATTGTCAATAAAGGCTTATCTTGTAGTTGCAAAATTCGTTGTTGTATTCCGGCACTGTGACTCAGATACGCAAGGCCACTTGGTCTTTCAGTCTCAATATTTTCCCCCCGCATATTATTAATATTATGAACAGTGCAAATACATTTTGAATGATTTAAAGTGACGTCAACCTTCCATTTAGATGAACCGTGGATGAATGCCAAATTATATCAGGCATGTTGGCCGGCGCTGACCCAAAAAATGCAAATAAACTTAATAAATTCTTCTAATCTTCTCAAACAATCCGCACTGCTGCGTCAAAAAAAAAAAAAAAATCAATCTCACCTCCTTAATCAACACCCGCCTCATGTCTCCCGTTCATGAAATTAAAATTAATACAATAATCCTTTGCATCAGAATGTGTTTTTGTGCCAAAGTCTTCGATCTCGAGCCTCGCCGTGCAAACCACCCCCGGGCGAAGTTCGATAAAAATAGAAGAAATATAAAAAATTGGCAACAAGTCAACAAGGTCTTAATTTTTTATCTCCACTCCTTGCCCTTAGGTACTGAATATATGTATGCGTTTGAGTGAAGATTTGTTGAGAGAAGAGACAAGAAAGTGAAAGATTTCTTTGGCTGCAGTGTGCCTCAGCTGGTCTAGTTTAAGCCTCCTTCTGACAGGGCTCTCCAGACAGTGCGGAAGGACACAGTGGAGGACTTCTACTCCAAAGGGATTACACAAACACAAACAAACAAGGCCGAGGTTGAGAGGCTGAGAGTTGAGATGGGGGAAACGTTGCGGTGGTTGATCAAAGACATACCAAAAATCAGCAAATGTGTGTGAAAAGAAAATCCGTAGAGTAGAGACCAAAACTAATATTCACTTTGACATTCAAGCACTTCCTCTTTGATTGTAAATAAAAAAGGTATAGGGCCTATAAGATAAGACACTGGCAAAACTCAATTTGTTCAATTTTCAGGTTTGGGGTCCTCTCTAAAAGGAAGATTAAAGGGATATTTCAGGATTTTTGACATAGGGCCTAATTTCCTATGTATCCGGAGTGTTGTTGATTTCTGGAGATATATATATATATATATATATATATTTTTTTTTTTTTTTTTTTTTTTATTCATGCAGTCCTTATATTTGAAGAGTTTAGTGGTGCTAGGCTAGTGCTAGGCTAGTGCTAGTGCTAGGCTAGTGCATGTCTATGGTAACTAGTAGCCTGCTTTAAAAATCTCTTCAAAATCATCGGGTAGTTCTCCAAACATGACCATATCTGATTTGTAGAAAGCTCCGTTGTGAATTCCACATGTAGTAATGCCGGCCGCAGGTAAACAAACTACTCTAGATCAGGTAACCTATAGAACAGGGGTGTCCAAAGTGCGGCCCAAGGGCCAAATGCGGCCCTCATTTTTTGGTGGCTTCTTGTTTTATTGCCACATATCACCAGAGATGGTAATTTGACTTCAATTTGAATAATTCCACACAATTAAAACTTCAAAAATTAACATTTATTGTGAGACTGAGCTGGCATTATGGTTCAAGCCGAAATAAAAGTGTGGGGAATTGTTTAATCCTCTCTTAAATACACACAGTTGAATGTTTGAATGCATTGACCACTGATCTGTGGCCCTCCATGCTTATACACGTCAATATACGGCCCTCAGTGAAATAGGTTTGGACACCCCTGCTATAGCAGATCACTCCACCGCTGCCTAGCTTACAACCAGGGAGCTGATGCTGCTCAAATATAAGTTATTGTAAATGCAAAATGGTTATATTTCTAAAATTATTCAGTCAACACAGACATTTATATCAACAACACTCTGGATGAGACAGTCCTCCAACAGAAAACAACACAAGTGGTCGTTTGTTTTATCCCTGAATTATGACCATATAAGACATCTACTAAAACAGCGCCCCTAAGCTCCATTGAGGGTATGTACACTGCATTTAACCCAATTCAGAAACAACTGTATTCTACGTAGTGTATCTGACCAACTGTGATGACGATTCCAAAACTCATACGAAAAGAAATGAATCACAAACTTCCGAAATGAGCCACCATGCAATATGTGAGGACAAAAAGCAGCCCCAGATCTTCAGCCCTGCCACACCTGTGGAGGAACTGAACGGGCTGTGCCAAAGGCTCTCCAAGCTCGAGCTCTGCGCCATTACGCATCACACCTCCCCAACCGCAGCAGCGCTCACAATTCACCACTCTCATATTATATTATATGGGTAGGCTAGGTATCGCCATTTTACTCACAACAGCGACACCAAAGCACTACTCACCATTGATGTCTTCGTGAGTCCTTTCCCATACGTCATTGCCGTCTCCATAGCTCATCTGTCCACTTCCAGTGTTCGTCAGTGTGTCAGCTCCGTGTCACCGGTGTGTCCCGTTGTCCGGTGACTGCTGCAAGCCTCGGATCCTGTGCCGGGTTCAGTGCTTATGATGCGGGGAAACTCCTCTCGTCCTCCTGGCAAACTCCGGGCCTCGGCTCCGCTGCTGTTTTTTCTAAAGTCCTGCGTTTCTTTCAGAGTTCCTCTTGAGAACGTGGCGCCAAATGTCTGTGATGAAATTGATGTAGTTAATTTTACGCAGTATCGTCATTTAAGGATAAAAAATATAAAACATTAAGCAGTGTTTAGCTCCCGGGTTTTTAACTAGATTTGACTGACACTCGCTCCGTCCAATAAAAACATGTGTAGCTAGAGGGCGTTTGGGCAGGTGAGCCTCTTGTGCCGTATGGATTTGGAGGACTTGTTGGGTCCGTGTACCTTTCGTTCAATCAATTTTTCAATTTGAAAACGACAATGAAATTACCAGAAATGTGTGCTATCAGCATTTTTCATTTCATAAAATGAAACGAAATCACTCAAATTGGCACGTATTTTCATATTTCAATATTATACAAAAACGAAAAAATGAAAATTGAAATCACAGCCTCAGAGCGTCATTATTTCGTTTTATCGATTTGCGGATAGCCGGAAGTTCGGCTGTACGGTTCACATTAAGGTCCGACCTGAAACAAAAATTTAGATAAAAACTAACGTGGAGATTGTTCAATTTTCAGTTCTTTGTCCTGGGGTATTAGCACTCCTTTATAATAATTCCTCAGAGATGGGATTGGTTATGCACGGAGCTAACTACAGCGCTATGCTAGGTGGCCAACGCGCCCGTAGCAGGCCGCAGATGGCACTACCTGGAGTGCGTAACTCGTGCGCTTCCCCGAGCTCCTTTCTCCTCCTCTAAACAATGCACGAATCTTCTGTCCACCTAGATGCGGACTCTCTACATTTGTGTAGAATCTGACATTCTGCGAGATGGATTGGACCGAACGCTTTAGCTACAATTACGCACGGAGCTAAACATACTGTGCCAAGTGCCAGTGCGCCGTTCGCAGGCTGGGAAGGTGGCACAACCTGGGGCGCGTAGGTCGTGCTGTCCCTTGAGCGTATCTCTCCTCCAGTTCTATAGCCCCAAGGAGAGCTTTAGTAAACAGCGGTTTATTGTAAAAACCTGGTTAAATTGTATTATTATTAGTGAAACATTATGGAGTCATCGATCACTTATGATACTGAATATTTGTTCCGTCTTGTGCAGAACGGATCATAATTTTTGCTTCATCAAATTGGAAAAGACATGCGCAAGATGTATACATTATATTGATAAATATATATATATACTGTATATATATATATATATATATATATATATATATAAATAAATTAATGTCATCAAAACTGTGTAGGGTGTGTTGGGACTTGTATATTTATATGTTTTGTACAAGTAACAAGGTGGGCTCCACACATTGGGTTACCAGATTCAATAGAAAAGAAGTGTGCAATGAAGGTTAACAGAACAAATCCAGCACCAACCCTATCACCAGTGCAGCTTCCAGAAGTAAACAGTGACGCATATGGATGCACTTGAGCTGTCCACAACCTGCTCATGTTAATTCAGACAACCGGATCAGTATCATAGTGATCGATGACTCCATAATGTTCACTAATAATAATACAATTAACCAGTTTTTACAATAAACCGCTGCTTACTAAAGCTCTCCTTGGGCTATAGAATGGAGGAGAGATACGCTCAAGGACAGCACGACCTACGCGCCCCAGGTTGTGCCACCTTCCCACCTGCGAACGGCGCACTGACACTTGGCACAGTAGTTAGCTCCGTGCGTAATGTAGCTAAAGCGTTCGTCCAATCCATCTCGCAGAATGTCAGATTCGTGCATTGTTTAGAGGAGGAGAAAGGAGCTCGGGGAAGCGCACGAGTTACGCACTCCAGGTAGTGCCATCTGCGGACCGCTACGGGCGCGTTGGCCACCTAGCATAGCGCTGTAGTTAGCTCCGTGCATAACCAATCCCATCTCTGAGGAATTATTATAAAGGAGTGCTAATACCCCAGGACAAAGAACTGAAAATGAACAATACAATCTCCGCGTTAGTTTTTATCTACATTTGTTTCAGTCGGACTTAATGAACCGTACAGCCGAACTTCCGGCTATACGCAAATCGATAAAACGAAATAATGACGCTCTGAGGCTGTGATTTCAATTTTCATTTTTTCGTTTTTGTATAATATTGAAATATGAAAATACGTGCCAATTTGAGTGATTTCGTTTCATTTTATGAAATGAAAAATGCTGATAGCACACATTTCTGTGTAATTTCATTGTCGTTTTCAAATTGAAAAATTGATTGAACGAAAGGTACACGGACCTTGTTGCTCTGGATAACTAGGAAATGAGGCCCTATGTCAAACATATCCCAGAAATGTCCCTTTAAAGCTGAGGTACCTGATTTTTCCTGTTCAAACAGTGACATTTTTAGTTTGGGCCCAAACTTGTTTCTAGCGCTCACATTCCCTCCTGTGTATTCAAATTGTTCAAAGAATGTAATTACATGCACATTTCACACCCATATACAGCATTGAGTGGTGACAAAGTGAAGCAGGGGCGGCCACCCCAAGATAAATTCCACTAATTTAGATTAGACTTCTGTCATCCATTGCTCAATAAAACTTGCATGGAACAAGGTCTGTGTTTTGCTGTGTTTACAACATACTCTGAGGTGGCAAAAATAAATGTATTCTACAATGCCAAAAAAATCAGGTACCCCAGATTGAAGTCACATTTTGGATCATACTGTTCCATCAATACAAAACATGCTCCTAATGACCAGCCAGAATCAGAATAGTTTTACTGCCATTGTCAGTGAACAGGTTCACAAACTAGGAAATTTCGTGCAACATAAAACGCATAACATAAAACTTGGTAGATAAATAATGAACTATAACAACTATAAGGGCATGCATGACGTAGGTTAAAATAAAATATGATAAAAAAGAACACTACCAAGTTGACACAGAACACTCACAGCATTGTTATGAAACCTGGGTAGAACTCAAGCGCAGAACCAAGCCAAAGGTTTAAGAATATTTATTTTAAACAGGACAGGGGAGCAGGTAGGTATCAGGCCGGAGAAGCAGGTAGGTATCAGGCCGGAGAAGCAGGTAGGTATCAGGCTGGAGGTCCAGGGAGAAGCAGGTAGGCACGGGTTGGGGCCGGTGGAGCAGAGATGTCTGACTGGGCTGGAGTCCTTGGCTGAATAACCTCTGGAAATTGAAGGAAACTATCAAAAACTGGATAATGTAAGCGATACCAAAAACTGACTGAAACCGTTTCAGGAGCCGTAGTCTAGTTAACACTGTAGTAGTATGACGAACTGGCGAGGTGTGGAAGGAGAACCGGAGTATAAGAAGACTGTTTGATTGTAGATGGCTTGCAGGTGAGTGATGATCAGCCAGCAGCTGGGAGAGAAGGACTCCACCCAGGTAACTCCACCCAAACACACACCACAGAAGGGAGGGGGAGAGGAGGACAGCCAGGATATGACAAGCATGAGTGCATTTGCAGATGTGTTAGCAGCAGATATGAGTGTAGACATACCACATAGTGCAATAGAGCAGTGCAAATGGCTAGAACAGGTTATTATGTTCATGAGTCTGATACAGAGTTATATGATCTTGTTATTGTTCATGAGTCTGATGGCGGAGGGGGAAAACTGTTCAAGTGGCGGGAGGTATGGGTCTGGGTGGACCGTTGCCTCCTGCCTGAGGGGAGAGGGGTGAATAGTCCGTGTCCAGGGTGAGAAGGGTCAGCTGGGATCTATCTGCTCAGCAGCACGCACAATAGTCGTTAATGAGTTCAGAACCAGTTTTTAGTTGATTAATGAATTAATGAATACATTTTTTTAAGGTATAAAAACGGAGAGTAATGTGGGACAGAGGAGAATTTGATGAATGTATAATGTGAAAAGTAATGGGCTGAGGACTGAACCTTGATGGACACCGTTTTCTATTGCCAAAAAGGATGATGAAATATAGTCAACTCCAACTGAAGCCAGTTTGTTCATGAGAATAGTAAAAAATGAAAAGTTACAATATACTGACGGCCAAAAAACATGTTTATTTCAATAACAGAATAAGCATGAAGTATAGGGCCTTTAATTTGGGACAATACAGCACTAGACACCGGATATCCATTATTAATAGGTTATTGCATTATCGGCCCAACTTACTTACTTTATTGGCCGTTATTATGTTAGCAGAGTATTTCATTTAAAAATTGCCTTATGAATAAAGCCATTAGCCGATATTAAATGACTGGTTCAGACACCCCTGAAAGGTACTCTTAAAAGTAGTTTGCTCAAATATGCAGCTTTATAATTGAAATACATTATACAACATCTGAGTTACGACAAGCACCTTGAATGAGAATGTGCTCATAAAAATGCCCCTCCAGTGCGCGGTAGAAAAGAGGACGGTGGTGGGAGGTACGGGGAGGAACCGCAATATATCAAAGAGGTTAGATATCTGGCCTATGATTGGACGATCGGTGTGAGTTATAGGGGAGGCGGGTTCATGGTAAAGTCACCGCGGCGCAATCTTTCTAAACCTGTAGCGCCGTGCCAAAGCGGAGATGTGTGGGAGCATTAGCGCGCAATAATCTGTAAATGAATGGTGTTCCTCATGGCCTGTGTCTCCCCTGCCTCGCCTGTATACGTCTGCTCCCGCGCTGATGAATGAGTAAAAGCCGCACAGACCGCAACCTGTGTTAGAAGCCCCGTACGTGAAGGCGTGGAAAGCACATAAATAAGGTTCAAGTCTCACCGGCAAGTCAAGTATTTCGAGTAGGTCTCCTGAGATATGGAGATGAGGCATGCTGTTGGACAAATTCATCCTCTATATTTGGCCAAAACCTTGTCGCAGCTTGGACAGTCAGGATTCTTCGTTGGTTCTTGAACTAGGTTAATGGGTCAAGCTGGAGGATAAGCTTTTTTTTTCCCGTTTTCTGAAGATGGGTAACACTGGAACTCCTAAATTGCATGGTTACAAAAGTATCTTTCAAATAAAGGTAGCTCCTTGACGTTTTTGTTACATAAAAGTAATTCACTAGGTAAAAAAGGTTGTAAACACCAAACTTTCTAATATTTTAAAGGTGTTTTAAGATGGATTTTTCAATATCTAATTCATAGCCAGATTTATTGAGCTTTTAACCACACAAGAAAGAGCAAGGGAAAATTTTAATTTTTACAGATTTCTTTTATTCAAAAACTAAAGTTATCCCTCTAAAATGGCCTCTGAAAAAATAAAACCATACGTTTAAACCATTATTTTGATTTTGTCGCTGAAAATAAAGGCAATTTTGGTTCTATGCATAACATGCCTTATTTATATATGAAAACAGAAAATTACAGAAAACTTGCCATACTTTTTTTTTTTTTGCTCACATTTCTATCAGTAATGTACAGCAAAAGTTTCAAATAAATCATTTCAATTGATTTTCCCTGTTCACCTTCAGTGTCTCGCCTTAATCGGTTACCCAGTCTTTAATGATTCATGAACATGTTCCTTAGAAATCGTATTTGATTTAGTGGTTACAGTATATACACTAATGAGTATACCGTATAGCCACAATTGTCAATTTCCAAGAGTAGACCTACATATAAAATCTTAGTTCAGATAACAAATTCTTTACACCATGTCTGGAAGGAAGAGAGACTGCAGGAACAATAGACAACAGTGATCATTTCTGGTTATTCAGGTACATGTCAAGTTAACTCTGTCCCAATTTAACACCTCAAGTATGGTCAAACGGAATAACAACAACACAAAAACTGAACAATGGCTATAAGCAGAAATGCATCACCAGCGGTTGTTAACGGGGATTCGTGACTGAAAAAGGGTGCGAACCGCTGCTCTCGTATCTCACTCACTGACCTTTCGCGTAACCACTGGCAACACAAAGAAAATGTGTCGAAAATGGTCCGGTTGCTATGAGAGACAGCAGACTTGCGCTGGTGGTGGGCTTTGAAGAGGTTGTTCTCTCCACATCTTCCATTAACGTGTACGTACGTGTGCGGCCGACTGCTGCCACTCAGATCACAAGGCCAATTTCAGGTGCAATTTCCTGCCCGCTCCCACAGCTGCGCACAGGCCTTCGGCGCGGACCTGTCATGCAGCAGGACCGCGGCAAATGGAGCAGGGGATGGAGTCCAGTGAGGCACGTGTGGTCAATATCGCGATGAAAATGACAATCGGCCGTATTTATTCCTGCATTGCTCAAGGATTTCGCAAGGTCCAAATAAAAGTTGCCCAATTTTAGCTGTCTAAATTCTAAGAAATTATAACTGCATGGATTTGTTGTTCTGTGGCATTAAAAAAATATCGTATATGTATATCCTGAAAAATGAGAGATGAGGCAATACCTGACCAACTACAGATGGAATCTAAACTAGAATCTTCACTGATTTATCAAACTGGATCATTGAGGATACTTTTTCTGCAGACAAGTGAATATTGCGGTTGCTGGATGTTGCCATTTTGATGCCCAGTCATGGATACAGCGTGGTGGGGTTGCGTCAAGGAATGGCGTTGTCCATTCGCCATGGATAAAACCAGGAAGTGACGCTACTTGGGGTTAACCGATTCCCGTTTTTGACAATCAAGCAGTTAATATTTCCCCTTTTCCCTCAAATCTTACATTTTAAAACTTAAATGGCAAATCTAAATCACTACTGCTTTACTTTGTAGGGAAATAATTGAGAGGGTCTTTCCCAAAAACACAGTAACAGCACTGTTTAAAGCTGAAATTCTTCAACATCAAAGGTGTCATTAGTCAAACACAAATGTAATTTATATGTGAAAATGCCCATGCAGCTTGGCGTACATTGGCAAAACAACCAGGCCACTGAAAACATTACTGATATAAATATGAGAAAAAAAATCCATTGGAATTTTTCTGTGATCTTATGTTTTCATATAAAATTAAAGCATTTTGTGCATGAAAAAGGCCAAAATTGCCGATATTTTGGGCAATGAAATCTAAATCCCTCTGAAAAAACCTTGTACATTGTTAAGTCCAAGACTGGAAAGTTTGAAGTCTGTATGAGCTACTATAAGGGTTCACCCGCTGCCCGAGTGGGGCCTTATCCTCAAGCCCTGAACGTCTTGTACCGAGTGCGCCGCTCTTCCGTATTTTGTGGCTCCCAGAAGGAAAATACCATATTTGGATTATAGCGTTATCACAGGGACCCTTCACAGGACACGTGATGTAAAATCTGTCAATATTTATGAATGAATACCCGTGTGCTTTTCGAAGGCGCGGAGTTGTTACTTCTGGGTTATCTCCGGCTCACTCGCGCAAAAACATCATATAATAAACTTCATACGGGGTAAGTCTTGTCATTTTTATACTCTGACATGAAAACTAAGATGCGTGAAAAATCAACTTTTACCTGCCGTGTCTTGCCTTAAACAGAAAAATTGAATTGAAAATCGAGATTGATAATATGGGGAAAATAATCGTGATTATTTTTTTTTCCAAAATCGCCCAGCCCTAAGATATACATTGGGGGGAAGTATTTAGCCAAAATCCAATAGAAAGTCTATGGGAAACTGACCAAATACTTTTTTTCCCCACTGTAGGTTAGGATAATCAAGATGCTTTCTTAGCTATTGGCACAATTAAACCCAAGTTGTTGTTTTGGGTCGGAGAATACCATTAGATCGCAGGCAGATGTTAACCCTGACTTTCTATTCCTGTCGAGGGTTCTCCTTCTTAACAAAGACGACTTCTTTCACTCCTTGGCTAAGACTCTGACCTCACTGTTAGTACAGCCGCTTTTAAGAAACACTTTACACTGGAATACATTCAAATGTACTCAACACGCTGCGCAAAAAAAAAATAGCTTAACGAGTGCCACCATCTTGAACCGTGGACTCAACGGGACAGCCACCAGTTCACCACATCACTCACTTTATGTGCCGTATAATATTAATCTTGGGGTTTGCAGAGAGGTAGCAGTTTCACTTAATTGCCGTGCCAGAGTTGGTTTTCCCATCATATTCTCCTGGCCGGTTCAATAAAGAAAGTCTCCGAGCACTTAGCATTTGTTTCGCTTGGCACCGGCACATTTGTTTTGCCTCTCTGCGCTGGCTCTCTCGCAGTCTGCTCTGGGCTAATGCAATGCAAATGATATGCAGAGGTGGTTAACTCGGAATCACTGCGAAATCTCACCTCTAATTTTCTCTGACACATCAACCGGTCCGGGCGTTTAGTCATCAAAGCGCCATCGCTATTTCCAAGTCCTGGCTCTTCGGTCCCTCGCTCCTCCCGCAGTCTCTCCCTTTGGTCGGGCCCCGGGGCCTTTAAGCTGACCCACTAATCAGACAGACTATTCCCCAAATAGAAATCATCAAGACTCCTTTCGTTCGGTGTCAGCGTTTCTGCGCGAGAGGAAATGCCTCTCGCAACAAATCATAAGCTGCGAGCGCTCCCGTCAGTGTGACCGCAAACGGGGCCAGACAAAGCATGGCCGTCTTCCCGACTTAATCACAGCAAGGATGTGTTTTGCTTGCACATCAATTCAACTACTTAATGCTAAACATGCAGAGACGTTCTGGGGAAGTAAGTCTTTGTTTACGGGGTTTTACTTTTATTGTGTTTGGGTTTTTTTTGGCCGAATTACAACAGAATTCTAATTAAAAACATATTGTGGTTACATCAGTTCTCTTCTGAAATGTTATTCAAACACTTTAATGAGCAATGTATAGTCCAATAAGATTCATTTGATCATCTGACGTTAATATATGCTCCTCTCCTGGAACCGCCACCTTAACGTGGTGGAGGGGTTTGAGCGCCCGAATGATCTACTGTCGGGGGCTTCGTGCCTGCTAGGGTCTCCATGGCAAACAGGTCCTAGGACAGACAAAGAGCGGTTCAGAAGCCCCTTATGAGAGACCAACAGGCCCGGTTAGAACCATGAGGCCGTCCTTCTGTGGACCCACCACCTGCAGGAGGAGCTATAGGGGCTGGTGCAATGTGATTTGGCATCGGACAAGTGGAAGAAAATGGATGGATGGATGGGTGGATGTTAACATTATTAAGATTATTTTAATCAGACCAGTGTGGTTTTCATACCTAACCGTTTTTGATTGCTCCCTTCCCACGGTCTTTCTCAGAGTGATCACATGATCTTACTGTGTCTTGTCTGGCTTTTTCAGTGAAATGAAATCATCAGTAGTGTGCCCCCCAGGACATTTAACCAGAAGAGGGGGCTTTTCTGCTTCCACACACTTGGAAAGCAGTGAAGTCGGACCACGCTGATGAAGGGTTCAGGAGGCGAGCGAGGAGTCATAACGGTTAGGTATGGAAGCTTCAGTGGCTTGATTAATGTTTAGAACGTTCAAAACAGTATTTATGTCGAGGCAGGCATGATACGGTATTTGTTGCGACGCCAAACACAATCTTGTCTGATGAAGCAGAGATGACAGACTTTTTCTTGACCCCTGGACTACAAAGAGAGAGAGATGATTGTAGTCGATCTTCAACTGTCTGGGTCGTGAGAAAGAATGCACAGCTTTTGTATTTATCTGTTGGTTCATTTTGTAAGTGTCCTCTTTATCAGTGCCATCGAACTGATCAAAATCTGAATGTGACTGGATTGTTAGAATATCCCCATGAAGATTCCGTTCACTAATCAATTCACTGTTTAAGATCAATGTTTCTAGGTAATCTCAAAGGGAAATCCACTAACTTCTCTCACAGCCTTTTCAATTCTGCCAGAAGGGGGAAGAAGCAGTGGCATGTCCAGACTTTTTTCCACTGGGGTGGTGTGGGGGTGGCATTTGGTTTTGCTGGGGTGGCATAAGGGCCGTGACGGTGGGGTCGTACTTTAACTTATTAATTCATTTGTATTATTAACCATTAATTATAATATTTTAATGGTTTCGAAGCTCCTTATGAGAGACCAACAGGCCCGGTTAGAATCATGAGGCCGTCCTTCTGTGGACCCAGTGGAGGAGCCATAGGGGCTGGTGCAATGTGATTTGGGCAGCTCCAACAGCTGCCCCCACGACCCGGCAACGGACAAGTGGAAGAAAATGGATGGATGGTTTTGAAGCACTTACAGTGAGGAAAATAAGTATTTGAACACCCTGCTATTTTGCAAGTTCTCCCACTTAGAAATCATGGAGGGGTCTGAAATTGTCATCGTAGGTGCATGTCCACTGTGAGAGACATAATCTAAAAAAAAAAATCCAGAAATCACAATGTATGATTTTTTAACTATTTATTTGTATGATACAGCTGCAAATAAGTATTTGAACACCTGTCTATCAGCTAGAATTCTGACTCTCAAAGACCTGTTAGTCTGCCTTTAAAATGTCCACCTCCACTCCATTTATTATCCTACATTTAGATGCACCTGTTTGAGGTCATTAGCTGCATAAAGACTCTGTCCACCCCATACAATCAGTAAGAATCCAACTACTAACATGGCCAAGACCAAAGAGCTGTCCAAAGACACTAGAGACAAAATTGTACACCTCCACAAGGTTGGAAAGGGCTACGGGGAAATTGCCAAGCAGCTTGGTGAAAAAAGGTCCACTGTTGGAGCAATCATTAGAAAATGGAAGAAGCTAAACATGACCGTCAATCTCCCTCGGACTGGGGCTCCATGCAAGATCTCACCTCGTGGGGTCTCAATGATCCTAAGAAAGGTGAGAAATCAGCCTAGAACTACACGGGGGGAGCTGGTCAATGACCTGAAAAGAGCTGGGACCACCGTTTCCAAGGTTACTGTTGGTAATACACTAAGACGTCATGGTTTGAAATCATGCATGGCACGGAAGGTTCCCCTGCTTAAACCAGCACATGTCAAGGCCCGTCTTAAGTTTGCCAATGACCATTTGGATGATCCAGAGGAGTCATGGGAGAAAGTCATGTGGTCAGATGAGACCAAAATGGAACGTTTTGGTCATAATTCCTCTAAACGTGTTTGGAGGAAGAAGAATGATGAGTACCATCCCAAGAACACCATCCCTACTGTGAAGCATGGGGGTGGTAGCATCATGCTTTGGGGGTGTTTTTCTGCACATGGGACAGGGCGACTGCACTGTATTAAGGAGAGGATGACCGGGGCCATGTATTGCGAGATTTTGGGGAACAACCTCCTTCCCTCAGTTAGAGCATTGAAGATGACCCGAAGTACACAGCCAGGATAACCAAGGAGGGGCTCTGTAAGAAGCATATCAAGGTTCTGGCATGGCCTAGCCAGTCTCCAGACCTAAACCCAATAGAGAATCTTTGGAGGGAGCTCAAACTCCGTGTTTCTCAGCGACAGCCCAGAAACCTGACTGATCTAGAGAAGATCTGTGTGGAGGAGTGGGCCAAAATCCCTCCTGCAGTGTGTGCAAACCTGGTGAAAACTACAGGAAACGTTTGACCTCTGTAATTGCAAACAAAGGCTACTGTACCAAATATTAACATTGATTTTCTCAGGTGTTCAAATACTTATTTGCAGCTGTATCATACAAATAAATAGTTAAAAAATCATACATTGTGATTTCTGGATTTTTTTTTTTAGATTATGTCTCTCACAGTGGACATGCACCTACGATGACAATTTCAGACCCCTCCATGATTTCTAAGTGGGAGAACTTGCAAAATAGCAGGGTGTTCAAATACTTATTTTCCTCACTGTATTATAAGTGAAGCACAGTGTAAAGTCTGAAGAATTCCAAATCAACAATTTAAGAATATTTTACAGCCATTTTAGGTCTAATTGAATTCATTGTATACGATATGCTGAATAAAAGCACAAAACAACAAGCAATTTGGAACAAATTCCATTTAATATTTCTGAGGTAAAGCTCCTTACTGACCTTCCAAGCCAAATCCAGAGGGGTGGGTGAGGTGAAACCTGGGGTGGCCAGAGAGTCTCATCAGGGCGAGGTCCAACTGATAGAAGGAGGACTGTCAGAAGGATGAACTCTCGTCCCTCTGTTTGTTGCCTCCCTGAGTATGTGTGTTCGACAAAATGACGTATATCAGAAAATAGTAATTCCTGAGCTGCTGTACAATTCCAATAATCCTCATGTTTAAGGCGTAGGAGAAACCGGAGAACTTAAATGAAGTCTATGGAAATCCTTCTTACTCTTTGATGACAATATTTCATTGTTTATGTTTATGTTTATTTGTTTGTTTGAGCAGTTAACCTGCTCAAAGGGAGTGGGCTGAAGCCAAAGGCTTATAAGCGCCCACCCCAAAATAAAAATAATAACATTACATTTAATATTTACAAGGTAGCAAATCATAAACAAAGGAACATAGGGCAAAGTAACAATAAATGATGAACAAGAATAAAATAAAAACAGCAGCAAAATAAAGAACAAAAGAATGTGCTACTTTTATGTTATAAAGGTTCATTAATACATATTATATTCTGAGATCTTGCTACTTCTCAGTTGTCATTACCATCCTCAATATAATTTAATTTGGGTTTAATTATCATTATTATTATATTTGTTTAATTGAGTTATATGTGAAGTATGATGTAAGCCCTGCATAGTGAGGTGCATTAAAAAGCCAGGGTGTAGAGCGGGCCAGTTGAAGAGGGCAGTAACTCCCCTCAACAAACCCCACCCAGCTGCCCTAACAGCTGATTTTGTAGATGATGTTCCTATGCTGAGTGGTGCATTAAAAGACAAGGTTTTGAGCCCGTTGGGAGGGTCCCTCTCAACAGACTCATAACTTGCCTACCCCTAATTCTTAATTTGTAAATTTGAGCAATAGAATGACAACGGTTCCAAGCAGCAACACTCTTCCTTGATTATAGAGGAAACACACTAATTGATCCTACTGCGCCTCCTAGTGGCAACACATTTCTTGTTCTCTGTATGTTTCAAACGTCTTTTGTTTGTATTTATATTTGAACAGGTTGATATTTGGACTTCGTTTCAACTCCATTTCCAGTTTATTCCACAATTGTACACCATTAACTGTTGGGCTAAAACTTTTCAAAGTTGAGCTATGTTTCTGAGTCCTAAAGTTTAATTCGTCACGTAATTCATAACAACCAGTACGTTCTTGGAACCTTCTTTGTATTTGGCCTGGTAACAGTTTGTATCTTGCTTTGTATAACATCTGTACAGTTTGGAACTCAACAATGTCACAAAACTTCATGATCTTTGATTTTAAAAATAATGAGTTTGTGTGGTCCAAAAACCCAACTTTATGAATTACTCGGATAGCTCTTTTTTGCAACATTACTATTGGTTTTACTGTGTTTTTATAAGTACTACCCCAAACCACAGTACAATAATATAAATATGGCAAAATCAGAGAACAGTATAAGATATGTAGAGCTTTGATGTTTAAAATGTGCTTTGCTTTTGCTATTACTGAAATGCTTCTAGAAATTTTCGTAGATATATATTTAATATGAGCTTTCCAAGTAATTCTGTCATCTATAATAACACCAAGGAATTTGATTTCATGCACTCGCTCTATGACAACACCCTCTATCTGAATTGCTTCCTGAGCATTGGAATTACAGTTGCCAAATATCATCATTTTGCTTTTACTCAGATTTAGAGATAGTTTATTTTGTTTGAACCACTTATTGACACTTTTGAGTTCCAAGTTAACAATCCGACACAGTTGCTGTAAGTCGTCACCTGATGCAAAAATATTTGTATCATCAGCAAACAAGATAAATTTAAGTACTTGAGACGTTTTACAAATGTCGTTAATGTACATGTTAAACAATTTTGGGCCCAGAATGGAACCTTGAGGTAAACCACACACAATTTCTTGACAACTCGACTGATAATCACCTATTTTCACACATTGTTTTCTATTTTTTAAATAACTGGTAACCCACTGTAGAGCTACCCCCCTAATCCCATAATGTTCTAGTTTATTAATTAGTATATCATAGTTTATTGTATCAAACGCTTTACTCAGGTCAATAAATAACCCTATTGCATATTTCTTGTTATCTACAGCATTAGTTATTTCTTCAGTTATATCAAATAGCGCGTGTGAGGTTGAGTGATTATTCCTAAAACCAAACTGATTGTCCGAGAGTAAATTACACCTTTCAATAAAGCTGTCAAGTCTAGAGTTATAAACCTTCTCTAAGATTTTTGAGAATTGCGGTAAAAGGGAAACAGGCCTGTAGTTTGTGAAGAGATGTTTATCTCCTGCCTTGAACAGAGGAATCACTTTTGCTACTTTCATACTTTCAGGAAATTGTCCAGTTTGCAGCGATAGGTTACAGATGTATGTTAACGGCTTAGAGATACTTTCAATAACACTTTTTAAAGTTTTCATATCCATGTCATAATAATCTGTCGAGGTTTTATTTTTACACCCTTTAACAATGTCCAGTATTTCCTTTTCCTCCACAGGTTTGAGGAACATGGACAGAGGATTTGTGTCTATCAGTTCACAATTATAGTTCTCAACATTTGTAATTTTTGCAGCAAGATTCGGTCCAACATCTACAAAGAATTTATTAAATGTATCGACTACTTCATTCATATTATTTAAAGTATTATCCTCATCTTTGAAATATTTTGGATAATTAATCGTTCTTGGTTTATTTCTAATTATACTATTTAAGATATTCCATAAACCTTTAATATTATTCTTACTGCTATCTAACAACTTATTATAATAATCCTGTTTACATTTTCTAATGATACCTGTCAGTTTATTTTTATATTTCTTATATTTATCCTCAGCTTCTTTTGTTCTATCATTTATAAATTTTTTGTAGAGTGAATTTTTTTTCTTGCATGCATTTAGTAATCCCTTAGACATCCATGGGTTTTCTTTACACTTTCTGTTTTACAATATTTTTTCATTGGGCAATTTTTGTCATATACTTTATGAAATATTCGCGTAAACTCATCATATGCCTTATTAGTATCATTCTCTCTGTATACAATACTCCAGTCTTGAGCTAATAGTTCCTTTTTAAATGCATCAATAGTTTTTTCTGTTTTTACCCTTCTAAACCAATAAATGTTTTCATCATTAATATTTAAATATCCATTTTTGTACAATACAAAAACTGGCAGGTGATCACTAATATCATTTATCATTAAACCACTGACTGTATCACTATCTATTTCATTTGAGAAAATGTTATCAATCAAAGTCGCACTGTGGGTTGTGATTCTACTCGGTTTGGTTATTAGAGGAAACAGACCTATACTAAATAAAGTATTTATAAATTCGTCTGTCTTTTTATGTTTATATGGGTTTAACAGATCGATGTTAAGGTCTCCCCCCACAAACATGACTTTATGATTTAAACCCGAGAAGTGCTCCTCCATCCAATTAGAAAAAACATCTATATCAGAGCCAGGTGTTCTATAAATACAACTTACAATAATATTTTTCTTTTTTTGCCTTGTAATTTCTACAGTAAGGCATTCAAGTGCATCATCCACTACCATAGTCTTATTTTCCATTACTTTATAGCTGTAGTTTGAGTCTACAAACATAGCTACGCCCCCCCATGCTTGTTTCTTCTGTTCATACTTATAAATTCATAACCCTCAATAGAAAACTCAATGTCTCTGTCATTATTAATCCATGTTTCTGTGATTAAAATTACACTAAATGGTTTAGAAAACTGTTTTAAGAAGCTTTTGATGTGGTTAAAGTTTGCATAGAGGCTTCGACTATTGAAGTGGATTACAGTGAATGCCTTAATGTTCTTAAGTTTACTATTGTAAAGATCCTCTGTATAATATTGACAGTCATTAGTAGCTCTAGTAAAGAAGTTATTTTCAGGGTCGATGTCGATCTCAGTGTTCTGTAAGTCATATTGTGATAATGTAAAGTCCTGGTTATTTGCTTCAGCAATTCTCCTTAATGAAAGGTCCAAGTCGATGCTTCCTATAGAACTATATGTATTACAGGACATGTGAAATTATGTGCTTTTACATACCAAATCCATATGTTTTTCCCGGTGTTTAAGCTTTCTTTGGTGTACTGGTGCGTGGACGTACAATGAGTTTGTCATAGCGCAAAAAGGCTATGTCCCCTCGTTCTCTGGCAGCTCTCAGCTCCGGCATCAGCTCTTTTCGTTTCCTTTTGATGGTGTCCGTGTAATCCTGGTTTATATAGATTTTGGTCCCTTTGAGATGTTTGGCTCGTTGCAGTATTTCTTCCCGATCCTTCCAACGCAGTAGTCTGGCGATTATGGGTCTCGGCCAGTCTCTCCCTCCGTCTGGTTTGCCTACGCGGTGAGCTCTTTCGACCTCCACCGGATGTTGTAGATGTAGCTTTTCCTTCAGTAGATGTTTGATTTTTTCCTCTGTGTCAACCCAGGTCTCCCCAGGCGTCTCCAACACTCCCTCAAAGACCAGGTTATTTCTGCGGCTCTGTCCCTCCAGATACTCCAGTTTGTCCGTGATGATGTGCAGATTTTCGCATACTTTGTAGAAATCGTTATGAATTGTGTCCGTTCGCTCAGTGAGTTTTCTTTTCTCTTCTTTTAGAGTGTCCACCTCACCTTGCGTGAACTGCAGGCTTGTTTTTAGTTCTTGTATGTCCTTTAACTGTAAATCCAACCGGATTTACAGTTAAAGGACTTTTTCTTTCACAAACCCTTCTATGCAGTTGCATCGGTTAAGCTCATCTCAAAGCTGTAATGTTTGCATTACCCATTAGCTCTGATTAGGTAATACATAAACACACCAACGTGTTAACTGTAGATCACTTCTCAACTGTATGAAAATGATTTATTAAAACAGTCCGAAGCCACTCGAGTGTCTGGGGCTGGTGACACTCCCACCGCAGCGGCAGTCATTCAGATGGAAGGCATGTGCTGATGATGCAACCGCGGCTCGATGTGGGGAAATAAACAACCCGCTGTCACCTCCTGACCTTCTATGCAGCCGCAGAATAATCATTTGTTTTAGGGAGTTTCAGATTTGATTTAAGGTTCGCTTTAATGCCATCCGCCTAGTGCTAAATCACACTTTATGGGCCTCCCAAGTCCATCCAGAACTAATGTTTCATCATTTTAATGCCAATTCATCAAGCACAGTCTTTTAAAAAATAAATGTCAACACACTATTAGTGTCCCAAGGTATTGTCTGGTAATTGAAAGGGACACAACTCAAAAGTATAGTGTTGGAAAGTGCTAGCTTTGATGACACATTGAAGAATGCTTGAAATATGTATCTGGGGTGAAACGTTAGAGTCGTCCTCCTCAGATCCGAAGGTCAGTGGTTTGAATCCTGGCTCTGATTGTTGTTGTGTTCTTAGGCAAGACACTTCTCCCACCTTGGTTGATATTAATGGCACAGATGTTTTCCGTAAGTAAAATAGAGGTTAGGCAGATGACATAGCATTGCAACAGCATAGCAACAATCCAGATTTCCACTCCAGACCCCAATCCCTCATTCACCATAGTTAATCACTATATATTAGACAAAGGTGTGCACTCATTCTGTTGGTCATTTGGAAACGTAGTTCACCATTTTCTCCTCACCGCAGAGCACTTGACTCTAGCGACGCATATAAAAACAAAGTTCACTTAGACACAAAGACAAAGTGTTATCAGTCACCTTGAGTCTCTCGCTCTGAAACCAAAAAATCAGGTTAGAAATCTAGGAGTAATCATGGACTCAGACCTGAACTTAAACAGCCACATCAAAGCAATAACATCATCAGCTTTTTACCATCTGAAAACATTGCTAAGATCAGAGGAATAGTGTCAAAACCAGACTTAGAGAGACTCATCCATGCATTTGTCTCCAGCAGGTTAGACTACTGTAACGGCCTGCTCACTGGCCTTTCTAAACGAGCTGTTAGACAGCTGCAGAACATCCAGAACGCTGCTGCTCGAGTCCTGACAAGAACCAGGAAATACGACCACATTAGTCCAGTGCTCCGGTCTCTGCACTGGCTTCCTGTTACTCAGAGAATATAATTTAAAACAGCTCTGCTTGTGTACAAGTCTTTTCATGGTTTAGCACCAAAGTACATCTCTGACATGTTAGAGCCGTATGAACCATCTCGGGCCCTGAGAACTTCAGGGAGGGGTCTCCTGGTGGTTCCCAGAGTCAATAATAAACACGGTGAGGCTGCGTTTCAGTTTCATGCAGCTAAAATCTGGAACAGTCTTCATGAGGATGTGAGACAGGCCTCAACTCTGACAATGTTCAAATCCAGGCTGAAAACAGCTCTTTTTACCCGTGCATATGAAAACTGAAAGTATTTATCTGCACTCTTGACTTTTACTGTAATTGATTAACTTTATGTTGATGTTTTATTGATTGATTTTATCTGTTTTCTTGTAATTTCTCTTTCTGCAACTGTGAAGCACTTTGAATTGCCTTGTGTATGAATTGTGCTCTACAAATAAACTTGCCTTGCCTTGCCTTGCCTTAATAAAAGTATTTCTGCAATAAAAAACGACCAAATTCAAGTGGCAATTCCTTATTTTTGGATAAATATTAGTCTTAAGTCTCATTTATCCTTTCCGTTGGAAAGGCAAGTGGATATGCATGGAGATTTCTGTCTGTCTACTGCGTGTTTCTTTCCATATCAGTCGCCATGTTCACCTAGAGTCATGGCAACTTAATAGTACATGAGCTAACTGCTGGGGACACTGCCGCGCACAGCCCAACAGGATCGAGCAGACCAAACAGCAAAACTTAAAAAAAGTGATTTAAACCATTTGCTAATTAACCACCACTGTGTTACCTCATTTTCTAGACTAGACTTCAGTAAGTGTGATGTAAAAACAAATTGCGGGTGGTGCCATATTGTTTTGGTCCTAGCTATTCTTCACCTGTTTTGATACAGGTGAAGAAGAGGGCACTGGCCCTCTGGTGGTAACTTTCGATGCTGCACATTATAAACATGTAGACGCATAAATGCAGTGACAGTAACTATATCTGGAATGCACAGATCTATTTACACACGGAATGGGAGCATAAATCAGTTGTTAACTGTTTTATTCAACATGGGTTTTACATTAATGAAAAAAAAAATCTTACGCAAAACATAGTTTCTGACTGTTTGATTCATTCGTGTCGAGTCCAAATAAAAGACCTGACAATGTCTGCAGTCCTGCGCTGACACTTGCAATGCACTGAAGTGTATATGGTATGGAGGGCCACAGATCGGTGGTCAGTGCAGTCACACATTCAACTGGGTGCTTATAAGAGCGGTTTAAAACGTTCCCCACACCTTTATTTAGACTGCAAACCTTAAAGCCAGCTCTAGTATTTCATGATAACCATCTCTGGAGATGTGTACCTAAATAATAAAGAGCCTGAGGGCCACAAAATTTGGCCCCCGGGGCGCACTTTGAGCTCCTCTGGTCTATATTGACCCGTCTAGAGACCATAGGTACTCACTACTTTCTTACATGCATTGTGGAAAATCTTGAGTGCACTACTTTTTTCTCTCGGGCCATTCTGACACCACCACAATCTGGCATCATCCCTATGTAGTGCTCTGTGGAGAAGAGTGTGGACATATGGACATAGCCCAAAAGAGTGTCAACTTTGAGTTACTATTTGTGTTGACACGTAATGTTGAGTATTCTGTTTAGAATGTAAGGAACGCACATCCATACCCTCCATTGTAGCCTTCCACCACCACCATGTCTGGAGAGAGTGAATAATGACTCTAGTGTAGTGCCTGGAGAAACTTGTCAACTCAAGCTTGTAAATATTATAATTATTACAATGAATCCCCGAGTGGGACTGTGAAAACCACGCAAAATGGACTAAAATGTGAAGCGTGCAGATAGGAAAGCCTAATTCACAATAAGGCTGTGGAAAGTCAGGTGCTGGAGACGTACATGTTCTCTCCACACGAGGAAGGCAACAATTTCGAACCTGGATTCCGTTGTGTAATTATTCTTGCGTAAATCATAAACCAAGCAATGACACTGAATATCTAGTAGTGCAATTTTGAAACTTAAAGGGATATTTCGGGATTTTTGACATTAGGCCTCATTTCCTAGTTATCCAGAGTGTTGTTGATGTCTGGAGATATTTTTTCTTAAATTCATGCAGTTCTTATATTTGAAGAGTCTAGTTGCGCTAGGCTAGGGCAAGGCTAAAGCATTTCTATGGTATCAGGTAGCCTGCATTAAAAACAGTCTGACCCACTCCACAGTGCACCTGAGGCAAATCACTTATAACGCCAGACTAACCATATAAATGTCTGTGTTAATACAATAATTTTTTAAATATAACTGACCTTGTATCACTTGAATTACCGCATTTTGAGGGACTATTTTCTCGCAGATCACTCCTCTGCTGCGTTAGCTTACAGCCACGAAGCTGATGCTGCTCAAACATAAGTTATTTTAAATGCAAAATGGTTAAAATTATTCTATTAACACAGACATTTATATGGTTAGTCTGATGTTATAAGTGATTTGCCTCAGGTGCACTGTGGAGTGGGTCAAACTGTTTTTAATGCAGGCTAACTGATACCATAGAAATGCTTTAGCCTTGTCCTAGCCTAGCGCCACTAGACTCTTCAAATATAAGAACTGCATGAATTTAAGAAAAAAATATCTCCAGACATCAACAACACTCTGGGTAACTAGGAAATGAGGCCCAATGTCAAAAATCCCGAAATATCCCTTTAACATGAGAAACTTTTAAAACGCGCGCAAAACAAACTCGAGCACAAGTGCCATGTCAGATCCACTTCTGGTGATGTTTGTTCGTTTGATGTGCGCTAAAAATGCTTAACTCGACTTCAGTGCATTCATTAACACATCAGAGAGACTGTAGCCGCCAAGGTGTAAGCAGCTAACTGTGAAACATCAGCCGTAAACCCGGACGCTGCTCCGCATGAATTATTCTCGCCGCACAAGTGTTTCATTATCACCTCTGCGCGGAATGACTAGTGTGGGCAAAGTTCTGAGCATAAGGTAAGAGCGGCATTCGTGAAAATCAAGATGAACTGAAATAACTTTGGGAGGGGAGTCGAGCATGCGGATGATAAAGTAGTTTGGAAATACAGCACTAATTTGATCATAGGGGAGCACACTGACCCGATATGTCCAGTTTGACTAAAGCACTAGTTTCAATTTGCGATGGAGTTTGTCGGGTCTTTACTGGAGGTCAAATCTTTGGGATTTGTCTATATAGATTTTTCAGAAGCCAGCCTGACAACTCTGTCTGAGATCAATTTATACTGTGGGACTGTTTTTTTACCCTTGGCAATATGGGCAAAAACAACAACTTCCTACTTCATATTCCAATCACGGGCTGCAACTGTTTTGTCGGATAATTGGAGAAACATCTTTGCTATTGTCTTAAAAAAAAAGAAAGAAAATGGCCCAGCTCTTTTTGCAAATATCTTTCTGAAATGGTCTTGTTGTAAAGCTGTTCAAAGTAATTGGAAGGGACCTCAAGCCCACCACATGGCTCTTCGTAATATCACTAGGAACATTTTATTTTGGGACTATTTAGAACACTTCTTTCTTAATTCACATGGTAACACTATCTACATCTGCTTTTTCGCTACACTCGCGCAATTTTTTAAAATTTGTTTTAATTCAATTTTATTTGAGCAACTCGAGATTCGGCTCTCATTTTCTAGGACTGTCCCTTCATGTTCCAAGCCACTCAAAAGATTCAGATTAATGTGGTTCTGATACTAGAAACCGATATCACTTGACACATGCGGCGCACCTCTCAGCAGGGCAACAAGCTGGAGGATTTGTAAGTGTGTACAGACTACACTCTTTAAATCAGCGGCTGTGCTTAATGTATCCAGTGCTAAATGTTGTACCACAGTGCTGGGTCTGCAGCATAGACCGTTAAAAGAATAGACAACTCCTCCTCACTCCTCCCCGTTTACCATAATGACCACGTTCGAGGGGGAATTCATGGCGGATTTACAGACTCCTCCTCCCCAGCTCTGACGAAGCATGTTCCTAATAAGGGCATAAGGGCGGATCTTCACTGTAGACTCGGCCCTTGCGTGACGTGTAGCTCGCGCAGCTCCAATGCTAACAGTCCGACCCCGTTAAGTAGGAGATTTTAAAAAAAATCTTTAGAAAACCAGCCTGGTTTCGTTTTTTGTGACTAACCCAGCGTTATCTCAGGAGGAATATGTAGCCATAGAAAGTGTTAAAAAAAAATAGAAACCAGGCGTTAAGTTGTTTTTAACGTGTCTATAGTCCAATGCTTTTCAATGGGGGCAATGGAGGAGCAATGGCTGCGGTCGTAAAGCAGAGCAGCTAGCGGCCATTGGTCTGCAGTGTTTACAAGATGAGGATGCTAATGCTGCTAACTAGTGGCTAACTGGTCTGGTGACGTTTAGCTTTTTTTAGCCTGTAGCTTAATGCATCCAAGTGAAGTTATACTTTATTAATCCCCATAGGGAAATTAATTCTTTGCGTTTGACCCATCCTCAATGCCGCTGGGGCGACCTGTAAGGGCAGTGGCGGACCCATGAGCCAGGCTAATGATAAGAAACACCGCAGACACGGGGAGAACAAGCAAACTCCACACAGCAAGGCCTCATCTGGGGATCGAATCAGGAACCTTATGGTTGTGAAGCAGGAGCGCTGACCGCTGCGCCAATGTGCCGCCCATCTGTATAACAAGCAACTAAAGTATTTTAGTATTTTAAATATAGATATACCATGTCTGTATTGAATTTGACTTTATTTTATTTGATCAGGGACAATGTAGACATTACTCTATGTCATGTGCGCCAGGTTATAGCAAAAATGCTAATTTCCACCCACAGTGGACAGGTTGATGTTATACTTACAGCAACATTTAGCTCGGCTGCCTAGTGGAAAATAACCAAAATGCTATCTTTATAAGTTAGCGCGAGCTCGCAAAACCACAAATGACACACGCACAGAGGTGTAAAGCTACTGCAAATTGAGGCCAATGTAGTAAGGAGTAGGCTAACCCTCTAAGTAATTACTAACCCATCTGCTATGAACAAGTCAGTATAGCTCAAGTATGTTTGAGTACTTTCATTAGAGGACTCGCCTAAACAAGTACAAGGCATTTTCTTCAAAGTCGGTTTGAGTAAAAGTGGTGTCAGTGCATCCCTAGACTGAACACGCCCTTTGTCGAGGTAGGTAAAGAGTCTTGCCCAAGGACATGGTGGACCGAAGGGGGCAAATCAACAACCTTGTGTGTCTGTATCAGCTGAGGTGTCCATTTTACTACGAAGAGGATCCCAAAGACTTCTCTACAAAGTCGCAAGTGTTGTTCTTCATCCTGCAAGCTTCCAACACAAGTTAATGACGCACCCATTTCGCCATCTGCACCCCGTGTAAAGCATTTATTAGCACGACAACGGAAACAATCGCACCGTCAGAACATATGGCGATGAGGAAATGTACAAAATCGAGACGGCAGCGAGGATTGAGTCGCATTCCCTTCCCCAAAATGCCCACGGGAACAAGTATGATGTTTCAGCCACAGCAATAGAGTGGATACAGTATTGGCTGCTTTACACAAACACAGCGGTTGATATATTATGCATGAAAATCAAATGTGCCTTTTGCAGTCTAAAGCTGGGCCCGCAGCACAGCATTACTCCTTCCATTGCTCTCACATTCTATCACTGCCTTCAGTCCACTGTTGAATATAAATGGGAAATCCGAATGGCGCTGTCATAACTAGAGAGAGAAGTTTCCCCCGGTCGGAGTAGTTCTGTGTGTGCCGTGGCATATTTGTGTGTCTTTTAAAAAGGGAAAAGAAGACAGAAACGGGGTGAATAAATGGAACATTTCACCCGCAAACTCGAAGGTTTAGCGATATTCAATTGTACGAACTTCCCACCGCTCAATTCAACTTAAAGCGAGACACTGATGAATGGTGAATGGGGGGGAAAAAAATCATTTCGAGATATCAATTTGAAACTTTTGCTGTGCATTACTGATCTAAGTATTAGGAAAACTGTGCGGTGTGACGTGGGGTATTACATTTATGATTTCATTTTGTTGACATATCAGTCAGGTAGGTAGGGGGTACTAAAGTGGAGATGTCGTTGCAAGAGTGTAAAGAAAACTTCATTTTGAGAAAACGGGCCCTTAAGGTTTTGTAACATCTGCCTATGTGCCTTTATATCACCGCAGTTTTGTGTTGTTGTTTTTGTGCCACCTTTGGTATCTTAGAAAGGAAATTGTCATATTCAGGTAACAGCTTCATCTTCCTGCTACATGTGGATACTTAATGTCAATAAATATGCGTGGGGAAAAACCAATGGCCGCTGGCTGCTCTGCTTTGTGACCGCAAACACTGGAGGCCGCCATTGCTCTTCCATTGCTGTAGTACCTCCATTTGGCCGCTAGGCCCCATTGAAAAGCATTGGACTTTAGACACGTTAAAAACAACTTTAATGCCTGGTTTCAATTTTTTCAACACTTAATATGGCTACATATTCCTCCTGAGATAACGCTGGGTTAGTCAAAAAAATTGAAACCAGGCTGGTTTTCGAAATATATTTTTTTAATCTCCTACTTAACGGAGGTCGGACTGTTGGCATTGGAGCTGCGCGAGCTACACGTCACGCAAGGGCCGAGTTTACAGTGAGATCCCGCCCTTTTGCCCTTATTAGGAACATGCTTCGTCAGAGCTGGGGAGGAGGAGTCTGTAAATCCGCCATGATTTCCCCCTCGAAAGTGGTCATTATGGTAAACGGGGAGGAGTGAGGAGGAGCTGTCTATTCTTTTTAACAGTCTATGGGAAAAACCAGTGGTGTTGTGACAGGATACTAGACTAAATATTATATTAAAGTTTTATTTAGTCTGGAGACCACCAATTCATTTTCTCGTAGGAGAGGTGTGGTTTACGATTGTCCATAGCCGTTTATTGGGCGCTACGAATGTCTATCATATGCGTCTGCACGTAGCCATAGCCAATCGTATCATTGTATCAGATGATGTATGACGTACCCGCTGTAAACTTTCGAGCTAAACTATTTAGAACACGGTCTAAAGCTTGATCGAAAGATGGCGTTGCGTCTGCTGCTGTCATGTTGGATCCGTAAATAAACGTTTATATATTTTTTATCTGTAAACAAACTACAAGCTTCCGTATGTCGAATAGCGCATCATCGTCTAGCCGTCCCTCCTCATTCTGTGATTGATCCCCAAATCCATGAGAAGATTTCAGCTATGGTCCCCAGGTTGGGTATTCCCAGGCTAACGGGATACTCAACAGAACGTGAATTAAGCATCGTAAAGGGTGAGTGTGGCTTAGCTATCTTTTAATCTGACATTAAAGAAGATGTTAAGGAAGAAAAGTAGCTAAATAACTCAACATTGACAACTGCGTGAAAAGGCTATGTTTTCGCCTGCGGTGTCGTGCCTTAAAGATAATTACTTGAGTTTTCTCCTTAAGCTTTTCTATATCTGCCTAAATGTTGGCGTATGTTTTTTCAAAATGTTCAGAAATATGTCCAGCCAGTGTATGTACTAATGTGTACATAGAAAGCCTTTAGCAAGCTAGAAACACTGAAAGGTCCTTGAGAGCTATTGAGAAACCTTCTACATAAAGATATACATTAAATATGAACTGGAACTTTCTTTTTCTGAATCTTCTTTTGGACGTTTGACTTTAAGTTTGGTGTTTGTTTTTTTTAATGTTTAGGTTACCCCTAAAGTACAAGGCGCAATATTTTTTTATGTCTGCAGTTTGAACCAGGTCTCTTCACACTGTCCCACATGAATATCATATTGTAATTTGTTCTGTTGTGCCTTTTAGAAAAGAGAAAGAGAAAAAAAAAAAGTGCCTTCATGTTTGAGCCATGCCTTGACCCACTTTGCAGATCCAGTCTATTGCGCTTAACGACGGCGTGTGTTGGTGGCCCACTCAGTGACAATATCCAGACCATTGTCGTCTCCTTTCCATTTCCTGCCTGGGCCCCGGCTGGAACAACACCACTCTCCACTTGTGCTGTCTCATCCATTCTGCTACCGACCCACTATCGGCGTCACGCTTCCCCAAGTAAACATTGTTCAAATCTTAGTCACACGGCAGCGCCATTTTCCAGCTCACCGTACGAATGACAGGTCGAAAGATCCACACTCCTGCTTCCACTAGTCACCCGCTAAGAAAACATAAAGTCACTCGGTCAATGCAAAAAAAGGTCAGGAAATGTGTCAGGACTGATACTCCATGTTCTTTTGAGTGGAAAAAAAGGAATAAAGATGGGTGTTTTTCAACCTAGTAAAAACAATAATGCAACAAAGGGTATTTTCTGACCCAGTCCAGCCTGACAGCGCACTAGTTTCAGCTGGATTTACTTAAGCCTATGCTCAAATCCTGCCAACCTGCTTTAAACAAGCATATCTTTAGGGATGCACCGATCTGATCGGATATCAAAGCCAATACTGGATAAAATACAATATTGGGTATCGGCTACAAATATCCGATAGGTACTGAACCGATACCTGTTTTGGCTCTGACTGTTTTAAAGCAGTATTAAGTAACTTGTTTACCTTAATACATCCTTTCCGTAGTCCCTCTGGGGGTGTTACAAGTGTTAATGGGATGATTGGGGGTCTTTTATCTCCCCCTGGTGTCTCTGGCCAGAAAAACACACTTGCAACTTTCCCTGCTCCGACCCGGAGACCCAATACACACTAATGGAATAACGAAGAAGAAGCTAACAGGATAACAGGCAAAGCTAACTGCGGGCTAGCACCACTTTAGCAGTATTTACAGCCAAGTTTAAGTGAACAAAATGATCTCCATTGTGTAATTGGATGTACAGTATCCCTCTCTCCCTTTGTCTTTTCTGTCAGCGTAGTAGTTACTCTCACGGACAATTAATGAGTAAAAAAGCACAACATGCTACGACACCTGCAGTGGCGCTTATGGCCTCTAGGGGCATGAGTTACTTAGTACTGCTTTAAAAACAAAACTTTCACAAACTAAATCTCATAGAATATGCTGTGTGTCATTTTGGAGCTTAGAACTAGTTGTAACTAGGGATGGACGAGGTATCGGCTGATACGGGAAATAACGTCCGATACATTTTTTTTCTTTAAATTATTTACTGTGCCGTGAAGTCGTAGCATACTTGAATGCATGCAATCTATTTCTAAAAAAGGATTGTTTGTTCCATCATAGTGTCAAAACAAATCTGTGAGAGACCGTGTGTCCCAGACAAAAGCATTGTATTGTTTATTTCCAATAATGGCACGTTAATTTTTAAAGTCTCTTGGTATCAGTAAATATCGGATATCGGAAGATTCTCAAACCCCCAGTATCGGTATTGGTAGCATCTCCATATATCTTAATTTATTTTAGGTGCATTGACTGTTTTTTGGTGCAAAAATACTTGTCCTGGTTGCCATTGGAAACCCAAATAAATATGACTCCGGCACATCATGAGTTTGAGAATCTGTTTAAATCTGTGTTGTTGTTTTTGCTTGATAAAACAACAATGATTCAAAAATTAAAAAAAGCTCGCTGTGAATGGCTTAAACTTTACTGGAAATGCCACTTCACAATTAGAAGAACATTAGTGTGATTGGAAAAGTGATGGGCAAGTATTCCGCAAATTTTGTTCCAATTGCTGGTTGATGCTTTGAATGGGGTTCAATCGTGCAGAAATCAAAAAAGCTCTTACTCTGAAGTTTGTCATTACAGACCTTTATCAATAGGACTTCCGATTAAAATATTGATTTGGATGGAACTACCTGTGGCGCTGCATAATAGCAGGTTTTTTGAGACTGATTTAAAAAACAAAAACAAAAAAAACCATGAAAGTGCCAGGGAAAGATAAATCACCGCGTTTACAATAGAATGAAAAACGTATTTCTCTGCAAAGGTCACACTTCAACCAGCGAGGATTTAAAATGTGTCGGAAGACGTCAGTATGCGTGGAATAAAGGCTGGTATAAAACAAAGGCTGGCTTGATTCATTCTTCAACATTAAGGTGCTGGCATCTTGGGGCAAAAGTGACACTTCATTGGTTACAGCGGAGGTGTCCAAAGTAGGGGCTGCGGGGTCAAATTCGGCTCCCCATTCCCCTGCTCAGTTTCCGAGATCTCACGAAATAAGCTGGTATGGCCTTGTAAAGCAGAACGACCTCATACATAGCACCAATACTTAATCACAGACGTATCATCTGATGTTTCTACATGCAAAACATTATTGCATTTGGCCCAAAGCGATTCCGTTTTCCTATTCCTTTTGGAACTCACTTTGGGCCCCTTGGGTTGAAGCACTCAGTCGCATGTCCAAGGTCCACCATTTGAATGCAGCTCCGATTGGTGTCTATACAGTGAATGTGTTTGTGAGTGCAAATACGGTACAACTGATGCAAATTAACCGTTGGCTACATTCCAGCATAGCATACGTATGTCTCAAACACGTACCTGAATCAAACCATGGTATTCGTAGTATGTCGTTGACCATACCGCCTTTGCTATGCCCGATCCCGTTAGACTTCGGAAGCTAAGCAGGGAAGGGCCTGGCAGGACTTGGATGGGAGACCATTTGGAAACACCTGGAAGCCTGGGGGAGTGAGAGGTTGGTGGTGGTGGCTGATGTCCGCAGACTGGTTGCCTTGTTTACCATCACCGAGTATGGAGTGAATGAATAATGCACGAAATTGTATAGCGACTTTGAGCGTCTGGAGTAGCGCTATATAAGACTAATGCATTATTTTTATTGTTGTTGAGTCAAATCTCTCTTGATTTTTTTATTTATTAAATGTCTTGGAGAGTAAATACTACGCTGACAGAAAAGGTGAAGGGAGAGAGGGTGTTGTACATCCAGTTATACAATGGGAATATTTTTTTCACTCAAACTTGGCTGTAAATACTGTTTAAAGTGGCAGTTAGCTTTGCCCGTTAGCCTGTTAGCTTCTTCTCCGTAATTCTATTAGTGTGTATTGGTTGCTCCGCCCCGGTGGCAGTCAAGTTGCAAGCATGGTTTTCTGGCCAGAGACACCAGGGGGAGATGAAAGACCCCCCAATCATCCCATTAACACTTGTATTACCCCCAGAGAGACTACGGAAAGGATTTATTAAGGTAAACACATTACTTAGTACTGCTTTAAGCAACAAAAAGAAGTACAGTAAATGCTTTCCTAAAAATGAACAAACAAATGCAATCCTGGCTTAATTAGAAGCTTGTTTCAGCCGGAGTTCATAGCATGCCTGTCAAGTTTTCTGAAATTAAGGGAAATCTTCCGTCACCTGCTGCGGGCCGTCCCATACACCACCACCAAGCTCCGATATGGGGTAAAATACAGTAGGTTCCCGGCCGAAATGGGACACTTGACATGCGATGCAACCTAGCGACAACTGCCACCCAGGCCACTGCAGACAGTACTTCTAGCGAGTTCAGTGTAGAGGGGCAGAGGAATCTTTTATCATTATCATTTTGTTATAGTACGGGAGATTTACGGAATAATACTAATACGGGAGGACGGCGGGAAAGAGAAGTAAAATACGGTAGTTTCCCGGCCCAAAACGGGACATTTGATAGCTATGGTTCACTGCGAGACACAGTCGAGATGTGAACAAGGCAGACCACTCAAGATAACACTGTGCTAATTTTAGCCTCTGACTTCCTGATTCGCACTGGAGGAAAAACAGCTTTATTTTTTAAGCACAACAGCGTGCAAGGTCTGTTTTCCTTTCAGAAATGTCATGTTTAATGTCGATCCATGGTGCCGGATGAAGTTTACTCGACAACTAGAACATCATTTGCTTTAATAGGTACTTTCCACGATTGCAGAATTAAGTAATAATAGTATTGGGTCTTATGCATATTTAAAATTGACTTACACATAGCCATAAAAAACATACATCATTTGTGCGTCCATATTACCAGCGTGAAGAAACTATCGAGCTATTTCAATGGCTCTTTGGTCTATTAAAGAAATACTAAAGACCTGCATCCGAACAGAGAACAAAACAGACCTCAAATGATACTAAATGACTTCTTGAGAGAATGAGAACACCGTGTCCAACCCAAGATAGATGGGCTCACTGCTGTATACTTTCGTAAATTTTATCCCATGACTTTGTGCAGCCGACACTCGCAAAATCCATGTTATTAAACCTGGGACTCAAAGGGATTCAGTTTTCACGCATTTATTTTTGGACACATTTGTTTTTGGGTATTTAAGCATATTTACATTACACTTCGCTGGTTAGAAAATGCAATATTCGTCTAAAACAGCAACAACAAAATATCCAGTAGTCTTGCTGAACGTCACACAGTCTCCCCATAAGACGTTCCCTTTGCTGCGCAGCTGTTTCTATAAGTGGGTCGAAACACAGCTCTGGGTCTGTTTTTGACGAGAGAACAACATTGTAACATTTAACTAGCAAATTCCCACTGGGGTTTAAAGTATATTTTCCAGGGGAGTCCCTATTGTACATGCTGTTAGTGGAAACAGCCACAGAAATAACACGCAAACAGAAATCAATCAAACCCAGAATCGGAGGATAACCACAAACAAATCACTGTGTCGCCTACATGATTTGAAATTAAGGCGATTTGAGAATAACAAATGACCACGTGACAGTTTATAGACTTTACAAACTCATGAAATCCCTCCAGGTGGAATCAGAGCGCCACCTGATGACGTTAGCTGGTGAAAACTCAAACAAAACACAACCGAGTTTTTCAAGAGGGAGATATGTTTTAACGTGGAATAAGCTCTACAAAGTCAGTTTGTAGCTGTGCCTTTAATTAGGCAATCAATAATTGTACTTTTATTATTGCAATGCAGATAGTTGTCTCCAATAAAATCAAACACTTCTTTTTATTGCACTATAACAAAAAGCTACAATTGACTCGCCGAGTCTCTATTTATCCAAAGGTTTAATGGTGGCAATAAGCAGCAACAAACAAGACAAAACTGTTCGCTCGGTCTTTCATGTTTTACTGTAAAGCACAAGCTGTAAAATCAAGTTGAAAGTCGAGTGGATTATTGCTCGATTTATTTAATGAAAAGGCAAAAAAAAAAAACATGCAGGAATGTGGAAGTCGTCTCTTGTCTGGGGTCTTTGGGGGTGCGTTCAAAAACACCGCCGTCATTTGAGTAACTCGGCTCCGTTTGTGTGCGCTGTCTCCAAACAACCCATCCTTGTATCCAAGCGCCTTTGACTGACACCATGTTTGGAGACCAAACACTGTCGCTCGGCTGGGCAGCGCATTCCCGTCTTCATTGCGGGTAATATTGCGCTCGGGTGCGATAACATGAATCTGCAGACTGGAGCGCAGCACATTCAGGGCCGCAGATTTTGGACTCCGTTTTGTTTTTTGTTTTTCTTCACTATTAAGAGGTTTGTGGAGTTTTCCATTGTGCTGCTGATGAAGGCAAGGCAATTTTATTTATACCGCGCATTTCATACACAAGGCAACTCAATGAAACCTCTTGAATGAGAGGCGAAACATACAACACTTAAAACTACCAAAAGCTGATATATATATTGTCTATGCTCACTAAAACATGTTACTAATATTTATAATGTGGCCTACCTCCTTATTGTACAATGTTACCAATATTTATAAGAGGTCAAACTTTAAATGAGCAACTAGGACATGTAGTTTCTTGATAGTTTTATTAAGTTGCAGAGTGTATTTACGTCACTCTATCGTAGAGAGTTGGAATTGTTTGTCCTAAATGGAAAAAACAGCACAGCTCAACAAAAGTCTGGTGATAGTACACGAACTTTAAAAATGCAAAAGAAAATCCAGGACATACAAATAAAAAAACGGGATTACCAAATTGAACAAGATACAACTCCAGGTATGTGTGTTTGTTTTCCACAAGGGAACTTTGTAACCATAGGCTGTAGATAGCGATGTGAGGGGGCTTCCCCCATAGCCTTCAGTGTGGGCTAACTGAAGCTAGTTCATGCTAGCTAATTTGGCTGGTTCTGTGGAGCCAGTTCTTATATTTAGAACAGGTTGAAAACAGAAAGAAAAATAGCAGAAAGAAAATAATAGGATGCTGTACAGCGTATTTAGACAAACATGTGGAAGTCAGAATGACTGTTAAATAATTACTTCAAGAGGGGACGGAAACGTTTAAATGGTATTTCCGGAGCCAGCCTCATTTCCTATTAGGCCTCAGATACTAATAGCGATGCCACATCCATGTTTTTCCACAGTCCATGGTCGAAACATGGTATCAGATTCAAACATTTAATGCATTACATAAAGTTATGTAATGCATTAAATGTTGAATGTTTGAAAATGTATTTCAAAAAACAAAGTGGATATTGATGCATGTTTGATCTTTCAGTTACCCAGTTTTGATTTAATTTTACTCTGTCTTTTCACAAAAATGTCATCTAATTTTAGTCAAGCTTTAGTCATATAATTCTCTTCAATTTGAATCTAGTTTTAGTCGACTAAAATTGCATGTTAAATTGAGTCAACTTTGCATTTATAATATTTATTATAATCCTATTTATTCAAGGTTTTCTGCTTCATGGAGCTTCTCCCACATGAACAAAGCCCAGACCTTTAAATGATCTGAGGCTCTTTCAAACTGCCATTGGAAGTACATTTTTATTCAGTCATATTTTAGTCATCGAAATTATCTGGACGGTGTGGCCATCTAATTTGTAATGTTTTTTTTTTTAAGAATGGGGGAGGAGCTTATAAGATTTTTTCTTCATCCTACTCCTGTTCTTCTTTTCATGGAATGTATTATTGTTGTGTTTGCTGGATTGTTCCAATTGTACAGTATGTTACATTACCATGAAAAAGAATAAATAAAATGAAATGAAATGAAATTTTAGTCATATAAAACGTTAATGTCGGCTAAACTATATCTTTGACTAAAACTACGACTAAATATTTTAGTATTAACACTGCTTTTAACAGGATCATATGCAGTAGTCTTTGGTCTTTGTGTTTAAAGGTGCATTACGCAACTTTTTATGTAGACAAAAAAAACTTGATATTTGCGTGTAATTGACCTTTTAATGACGCAATGGCTGTATGGGTGCACTGTAAACCCTAACATGCCGATTGGACTTAAAATTTTTGATGTAATCTGTTTCAACAAAACTTTTAAGTTGATGAACTAAAAACTTTAAAGTTGAACTTGGCTTAAAATATCAGGAGTTTTTAAGCTAAGTTGAACTTTAAAGTTTTCGGTTTTCTTGGCAAACGTTTTTTAAGTTTTTATGAACTGAAAATCTCAAGTTCAACTTAACTTAAAAAATGTTTGCCAACATAAACTGAAAACTTTAAAGTTCAACTTAGCTTAAAACTCCTGATAGTTTTAAGCCAAGTTCAACTTTAAAGTTTTCAGTTCATCAACTTTAAAGTTTTGTTGAAACAGATTACATCAAAACTTGTAAGTCCAATCGGCTTCTTTTAACCAATATTTCAACATTACAAGCAAACCCAAAAAACAATTACAAAATGGCAAATTGCAGTTTTTTTTTTTTATTTCATAAAATAATAGTTTACATACCTTATGTTGTAACATGTAGGCTGAGTTATTCACAACAGAATTCAGAATGTAGTAAAGATGCAAAATATTTGTGTGTTAGTCCTTATTGATTCAAGCAGATTCACTGGACAATCCTTCCTGGCTCAACTGGCACCAACATCTGAAAAATATGGAGAAAGTCTGTCAGTACAAAGCAAGAAATCAAACCAAGTTCAATGTCATGTGACTGTGTTTAAACTTACTGTTTGTCTTCTAGAGCACACTCTTTCTCCTCTTCACATTCTGCGATATACCACTTGGCTTGTACAAGTCTGTAAGAATAATAGAACAAACATCAAACGTCAGAAATTATTAGCTTTACCACGTATAGTCCAATATTGCTCCAACACTTTCTAAGACATTCTGTAAAATGATCTGAGCAAACAGATGAACAATGAACACAAAGCTCTAGACTTTTACATTAACAGAGTAAAAGCGACGTTTTTTAATGGTAGCATTATGTGCACAAATGTTATCAAAACATCCAAATAGTTGCTAATAAGTAAGTAAGTTTCAAACAAATAAACTGGAATTGGAGTGTTGAACCTGTAGTCCGTTCTCATCATATTTGATGATTTTACCATATCATTTGCTCAAATAATATAATTTAATATAATATAATTTATGATCTGACCCTGGGCCCCCCGTGCACCCAGGCACCCCTCTCCAGGTTGGGAACCACTGCTTTAGGCGACAGTTTGTCTAGTTGCACACTCAAAAATTTTCTGAAACAAATTTGTATAAATGTGCATGGAAATGCGACCACATAGAGAAAAAAAAAAAGACACACAAAAAAAAGGTTGCCCCACTATGAGCCCAAAAAAAACATTAAAATTTTACAAGTGAAACTCGGAAATTAGGATATCGTTCAATGTGCATTTATTTCTGTAATTCAACTTAAACTGAAACTGATAGACTCATCATTCAAAGATAGATATGTATAGCCTTTGTTTGTTATAATTTTGATTATTATGGCTCAGCTTATAAAAATTAATGTAACTAAATTAAAAATCTCAGAAAATTGGAATATTTTGAAAATGGACTGTAAGCCATAATCATCAAAATAATAACAAAGGCTTGACATATGTCACTTTGCATGATGAGTCTATATCATATATTAGTTTCACAGTTTAAGTTGAATTACAGAAATAAATTAGCTTTGAACGATATTCTAATTTCCCCGAGTTTCACCTGTAAATGCTTCAGTAAAGATGAAAAATTTACTTTCGCAAGTGGATTATATTTACTCACTTTTAAAGCGAAGAGCTGAGAGTCTTTCAGCGAGTGCTTCTCATCCTAATTCACGCGGAGCTTCTAATGTCAGTGCACGAGATCCCATCGGCCTCAGGTCTACTGAAACAAAAACATTTAAGAACATAAACATTTGTAAATACTTCAGTAATAGATGAGCGGTACAAAGTGAAACCTGACTCAAATCTACTTACTTGGCTGATTAGCTGAGTCCTTGTGTGTGCTTCTTTTCCCTGTATTCTTCATTTCCACATACCGTACGACATACTGGTGGACACTGGAAAGCCCTCATGTCTTCATCCTCACAGGCCTCTAGGTCACAGCACCTCCTCCTGTATTTGTAAAATGGACAAACAGGATACTGAAGTCAGGACACTTCACCTTAACACAACAATGGCAATAGTTACTGACTTTACCTTCTTCTTTGTGCATATCAAACAATTCCAAGTTAGTAAGACGGAATTTCTAGAGTTGATTCTCTAGATAAAAAGAAACATTTGTTAGTACTCTATAGGTATCCATGACAGAATTAAAAGATCATAAACCATGGTAAATGGTCTTGATTGCGCTGTTCAACCTACATGAGGCACTCATTTACACTCTGATTCATACTCCAGCGTGTGCAGACGACACTGGAGACAAGGTGGTGGAAGTGTCTTGCTCAAGGGCACAACAGCAGCATGCACCTGTGGGAGCTGGGATCATCTAGGTGAAAAGGACACAGTAAAGAATTGCCCCAATTCCCAGATGTGACAGTGACAAAACACCAAAAGAAACTGTTCTGTTTAATTAAACTTTGTGTTCTCATTAAAAAAAATGTCCAACATAAATGTCTCACACAAATGTAGCAAATGCACACTAAACAGCTACGCCTACTTTCTGCCCAAAGACAGGAGCGCCGGGGACTTTTCTCACAGCCAATCATTCATCACATTTCATATAGTTCCAATCACAGATGCCATTTGTAAATGAAGAAGAGTCTCAAATCACATCTCATTCAGAACAAACTTTATCATTTCTGTTACCTGTAATTAAAATAGTCAAGTGATTTGCCTTTTGATTTGACAGAGTGCAATATTTGTTATGTTTAGTGTTTTTGTAGTGGGGTGGATCGGCATTTTCTATGGTTTAAGCGTTTCTCTGATCCAGAGAGCTGTACAATACATTTTTGTAAAGAATTGGAAAAGTGTGTTGTCTGGCTGGCACAAAATCCAGGATAAAAAACACAACAAAAACGCAATAAACCAATTAACAAAAGTGTAAAATAGGATCATATAATCAGTAAGTGTACGGTCTCACCTTTATTTTCTGCTACAATTTCCTTTCTTGTCTGGTACTTGTTAACCTGCGTTACAAAAACAAATTAGGGTTGGGCAATTTGGCCAATAAATAAAACATACATACATACATACATACATACATACATACATATATATAACTACTTTGGACAATGACCTAATCGATTGTATTCAACATTCTCTTAAACAAGGACCATTGTAGCTCATACAACCTTTTTAGGCTCATAAGCAGTTGTATACAGTTTATTAGCCCTTTTACTTAAACATTAATTTTACAATGATTGTAATTTCTTCTATTAGCCCAAAGAAATATAACTTGCTCTTAAAGTTAACACACTTGTTACGGAGTTAGTTCTCAAAGCTCTGTGCCTCTGTCTGCCCCGCTGCTGCTGCTGCTGCTGCTGCTGCTACACAGACAGAGGTGCGGTGACAGCGCTGAAAACAGAGATATTAACGTTACTTGCACTTCACGGTCGATAATAGCCTGCGTGCATATTTAATTAGGTCCTCACGGTTAATTGTAAGAGTTTTAAAGACAACGCGACTCGGACTTGGCCCCGGACTCGGGCGGAAGTGCGTCGCTGTTGCAGTTTTGAAAATAGGAGCGGGAAAAATCTCACGCTACGCTTTATCGATTAAACTGTACAATCTGAAGCATAAACAATTCTCCTGGTTTTAACTACCTGCAAACTGAAATCAGACATATCATTTCACTGGATATTAATAAAGTATATTACCTTATTCAGGCCGTAGAAGCTCCTCTTCAGTTAAATGACGGACACTCCCACAGCAGCGCACTGCGGCTGTGCAGAAACAAATACGTCACTCCAGCCAAGGCACGCAGGCGTCATGATGTCATGACGCAAAAGACCCGCCTCAAAACTTATAATTTAAACTTTCTAAACGTGACAGTTTTAATCTGAATGGCAATAAAACTTTACTAAACTTAAAAAAACACCCCTTTGGACTTAAATTTTTTAGATGAATGAAGATTTTGGCTAGTTTTGAGTTCTTTCACATCTTAAATTATGACCTCAAATAGCATTCGGGTTTACAGTGTGGTCAGCAATGCATGGTGCCTTTATTTTCCATCACGGTGACCTCTACAACTCTCCGGATCAATTGTTTTGTAGGTTTTCGGGTGGGAGGGTCCGTCAGCACTGAAAACTTACCAGAATCGCTCAAAACAACTGATCTTGGAGCATCATAGAGGCCACTGTGATGGAAAGTGAAGGTGCCATGCTAACCATTCATACAGCCGCTGGGACGCTAAAAGGTCAAATATGCACAAATAAAAGTTTGGGGTTTTTTCCCACAAAAAAAAGTTCCATTGTGTACCTTTAAGTGATATCATTGCCAATGTACTACAAGAATGTTCATCGGATTGGACAGATGGCGCTGCCTCAAACAGACTTAAGGGAACCAAATCTGCGGAAAATCGCGAAAGTGCAGCGCGCTCCGGTCTGCAGACACACCACGTGCGCCTCGAATTACGATAATTTTTTGGAGACGTGTCAACATTTTGTGTTGATTTTCTGCTCTCTTAACCCAAGGCATAATAAACATTGCCGAGCGCGTTTGTGTGGGAGAATGTAATTGGTTGTATGCATATTTTAATTTAAGTAAAGATGGGTAATTAAGAGTGTGCATGCGCGGAGGTTTGTCTTGTTGGGAGACAGACAAACGTGTGTGGTCTATCCAAAAAATGGAAAAGGGGGAGGGGGGGGATTAAAAGGAGTTCGCTAGTGGCAAGAAAACATTTGCATGGAAGCGTATAATCAGTGCTGGAGACAGATGTGAAAAGTGGTTTAAAATCACAGACTGGCGGAACACTGGGTTTGTAGATGGTGGTTTGAGTGACGGGAGAGATGGTATCGGAGATGATTGACAAAAGAAAAAAGTTAGTATTGAAACATAATTTTCTCAGCGCTCCAGACAGTGTTGCTAAGCTTCTATCAACAAAACCACTGATGATAGACTTCAAGGATCCATGAGGAAAATAGCGTTGTCACTGTAGCTCACTAATAGAATTGTTGAGCTATGTTGAAAAGCTGGAATGAAATCAGCAGACACTTCCCCATTATTATTATTATTATTATTATATGGCCCATATTATGTCTTCTGGTATGAGCCAGATTGATATTACAGTGCACATTACATTTGCACAGAACAGTATACTGTAAATGAAGCTAGACAACCAAGTGCTCAAATGATGAATCAAATAGTTTGTGTTAAAAATTGTACTAGTCAGGGTGCAACAGCATAACTTGGTGGCCCCATTCTGTATCTAAGAAAAAACTAATCTTGGCATGCGTAAAGCTACCCTTCTCAGTGAAATTCCAGTGAAATAAAAGTTTTACTTGGACCGAGATTTGAACTTCAAACCAAAGGCGAGGCCAGGAATTTTTACACAGGTGAGCTACCTGAAGAGGGGGCGTGCACATCTTGAATTCAGAGGTATATTGATTACACGTTACAATTAGTATCACGTTTTCAGCCATTCTGGGTAGGGTGCCACCCCGGTGTCATGCCATTAATCCAACATCTCATTAATCTGAAAATTAGATTGGGGCATTGTGGCCGTGGGTGGGACCTTGTTAAAATTGGGAAGCACCCAGATGGGTTATATCAACACTATAAACAAGATCAAACTGTCAAACACGTTCTTATTGACTGTCCAGTGTATAGAATCCAATGAGCAGAGCTGTTTCGAACTGTCGCACCTATGTCTCAGAATAATTGTGTTAGTCTACAGTCACTACTAAGTCCTCCCCAGGGCCAGGATTTCGCTATAAGAGCGCTCCTGGACTTCCTTGTAGCCATCGGGCTGTTGTCTTAGTGCGTTGGCGGAATTCACCTAGCGAGGAAGCAATGTGCCTGGAGGCACCTAGTCTGCCGGAAAGTACCCGAAGAAGAAGAAGAATCTGAAAATTTACCAACGGGCAGAGGTGCCATTAGTCCGACATCTCTAACCCAGTTGTGTTGCGGATTAAAGAGCCATATACAACCATTGGCCCTAACCTTAAGGTCAGTGGACTCTTGCCTGAACCTAATTTTATTTTCCAACCCTACTCAATGGAACATTTTCGGATTAATGAGACGTCGGACTAATGGGGCGTCGGACTAATGGGCCGACCCCGCCACCCCAGCCACCTGTCCAGCGCCACCACTGTTTTGAATGCCACCATATCTTTTTGTGTTGTATGCTAATTTTATATATAATATGTATATATTTTTACTTTGCAAGATATTTCTCTGTATGAAGTAAGCCAGTTCTGTGTTGATTTCCAACAACATGCAATCATTTTTTTGGCAGCTGTACGATACGTTAATAACACTGGGTTACACATTATTGCTGTTGGTGAGGTGTCTAAAAACGCTGAACTGATTTAGAACATTGTTGCCACACAGAATCTGAAAATGATATTTTTTTCTGTATCGGTCAGGTTTTGTACTAAATGGATTTTCTAATGTTTATATTCCATAACTCACATGATTTTGGCGTGATTTCCGTAGTAGCCAACCCTAGTGGATGTTACAACCGGCTCATATTTTTTGGGCATTTTAACAGTGAACAGTGAACTTGCGTATCAAATAATTAAATTGCCCATATAGCTTTCATAAATTGTCACACTCTAGTTTGAAAGCACAGCTGCTCCGTACCAAAATATGCACAGATGCAAATTATGTTACAACCAACCCCAGTCTCAGTAGACTATTTGTGGTAAAATCTTATTTGTTGTGGATACAGTCCTCATATGTCTCACTGTGGAATGCAACTGTTTATTGCTTTGAATGTGGGCTTGGCGCTCATAAGCTTTTGTAAATTAGAAATGTAAACTGCTCAGCTAAACTAAACTAAAAACAAAACAAAGAAATCTGGACGAGGACGTCTTTGGCAACATTTGGATACATTAGATCACAGAACCTTTTAGTAAACCAGTGTAATAAACAATGTTCACTAATGGTAAGGGGCATGTTAGTGGTGTCATTTAATGAGAGCAGCCTCGGGGTGTGGGGGATAGATAGCCCTTCTGATGATATTTGACACTATGTTTACATCATTTTCCCAAAAGCCACTTACCTCAGGACACTACCAGACCTGCACCAATGCACCAATGGCCTTGTAAGAGCAATACTCACGATTTGGGCTATCTTTCAAATGTCGTTTTCTGGGATGTAGATAAAATCTGTGAAATAATTTGTAACCTTGTGTGTTTGATAAGTCATGTCCATTGCACAATAGAAAAGGCGAAACACATGAGCGTAGGAAACAGGTTGGTGCAGTACGTTTTCTCTACAAGCTTGTTCTCTACAGATCAGTTTTGTCAACATCAAACCCCGATGTACACGCCAAGCACATATTTCATCACACATCAAAACAAAAATAATAGAAAACATGTAGGTTTATCTGTGCTCCTCGTCTTCCTTTGATGCCTTCAGTGCGACGAACGCTTCCTCTGGGACACTCGTGTTCTCGGCACGTACAGACAAAGCACAGAGAGTTTAGACACTGTTTACATCTGCAAACAGCACAAACGCGGTGAGATTATTCACGTCCATCCCTCAGACAGGAGTAATTTCCCACCGGGCCTGTTGTTTGGAGAAAATATCTTTTCCAGGGTGTTTGTGTATTAAGTATTTTGGATCCAGCCAAGCCACGTTTGATTAGGTCTGTGGGGAAGGCACGCACTACAAGAAAGTATGGGAAAACTGTTGCGTGGGACAGTTTATCCAGGAGAGAGTGTTTGATTGATTTCACTAGGTTTAAACATGGCTGAGGTTGTGAAAAAACTCTAGCCATTTTGGTTTTGAAAATGTTGAAACGTTTGCTGTAGATTATAGATATAAATATGAGGGGGGAAAAGTCTGACAAGTTTTCTTTCTGTCATTTTATGTTTCATATAAAATCGTCGCCTATATGCCTTTTAGTGACAAAATGTAAATAGAGCCAGGTTTAAATATATGGTTTGGCCAGTTTGGCTTTACCCAATCTAAAGCTTCAAAAGCGTCAAAATAGTGAGCGAAACAAGAAGAAAACAGAGATGAAAACACGTCAAAAAGTGACAAAAAGCTACAAAAAAGCCACAAAAGTGTCATGGTTGGAGGAGGAGTGAAGAAAATAAAACCCAAAATGCAGGACTGCAACAAAACTGGTGATGTTTAATGAATAATGAATGCCAAAATCCAGAGATAACAAAACTCAAACAAACCGGGGCTTACATAGACAATGACACGACAAAGGACCAGGGAAACACAGGGGTATAAATACATGAGGAAACCGTGAACAGGTGAAACACATCAGGGCGGGGCAGACAATCAACACAAGGGAAGCAAAGCAAAAATCACACAGACCAAAAAGACATGTCAAAATAAAACACCAAGGACAGATAAAACAAAAAGCAAACCAAAACAGGGTAACTAAAGGCCGAATCGTGACAAAAAGAGCAACAAAAGTAACCAAAATGTGACAAAAAAGGGAAAAATGAGATGAAAAAAGATGTGACAAAAACGACGACAACACGGCAGCAACGCAAGGGAAAAGATCTGTTAAGATCAGTTTTGCAGGACTTAGTTTATTTAGTTTAGTTTATTTATTTGTTTGAGCAGTTAACCTGCTCAAAGGGAGTGGGCTGAAGCGAAAGGCTTATAAGCGCCCACCCCAAAATAAAAATAATAACATTACATTTAATATTTACAAGGTAGCAAATCATAAACAAAGGAACATAGGGCAAAGTAACAATAAATGATGAAGAAGAATAAAACAAACAACAGCAAAATAAAGAACAACAAAAGAATGTGCTACTTTTATGTTATAAAGGTGCATTAATACATATTATACTCTGAGATCTTGCTACTTCCCAGTTGTCATTACCATCCTCAATATAATTTAATTTGGGTTTAATTATCATTAATTATCATTATTAAAGGTGCATTAATACATATTATATTCTGAGATCTTGCTACTTCCCAGTTGTCATTACCATCCTCAATATAATTTAATTTGGGTTTAATTATCATTATTAAAGGTGCATTAATACATATTATATTCTGAGATCTTGCTACTTCCCAGTTGTCATTACCATCCTTAATATAATTTAATTTGGGTTTAATTATCATTATTATTATATTTGTTTAATTGAGTTATATGTGAAGTATGATGTAAGCCCTACATAGTGTGGTGCATTAAAAAGCCAGGGTGTAGAACGGGCCAGTTGAAGAGGGCAGTAACTCCCCTCAACAAACCCCCACCCAGCTGCCCTAACAGCTGATTTGTAGATGATGTTCCTATGCTGAGTGGTGCATTAAAAGACAAGGTTTTGAGCCCGTTGGGAGGGTCCCCCTCAACAGATTCATAACTTGCCTACCCTAATTCTCAAATTGTAAATTTGAGGACTTAGCTTTCAAATGTGGCATTACACTGCGGCCTAAAGTCTGTCAGTCAAGAATATTTTAAATTTGGGTAAAGCAGAGCTGGAGAAAAAATGTGCTTGGGTGGTAAGGGTTAAAAAAAATGTAAATACTGTTCGGTACGACACTGGGAAGTTTGGAGTCTGTAGGAGCTACTAAAGTGGAGGTATTGTTCAAGAATGGAATGAAAATCTCATGTTGAGATTGTTTACCACTGCTGTATATTACTGCCGTTTTTGCAACTGCCATCACCCAGAAGGGAAATGACTATATTTGGATTACTTCGTCATCTCAGTTGCCTTTCATGCTACACGTTAAAGCTAGCCTGGCCTTAGCTATCCGTAAACTCAGGTCAATTATCATTACCCTACATATTACGTCTGGGTCTGATCTCAGTGGCTGCGTTTCATCGGTTGAACCTACCATTCAGCGAGCGGGGGAGGCGGATGTTGTAGGTGACGTCAAGCATTTGAAAGCTTGCTTCACTCACTCGAGCGCATTACATACTTCACGACCAAACGCTAGCAATTGGGTACAATCAGGTCCAATCGTTTCAAACTTTAAAAGGAGTTCACTCCTCCCACCTGAGAACGGAGCTCAATTGTGAAGATCCAGACCCTCTGGTTTTACCATACCCTTGTACTCATTTCGTACAAACATGACAATATTTGTGGACCAGTAAGCGCGCGGGAAAGACGAGGGTCTGCCACAACACTGTAATGATTTCCTGAAAAAACTATGGTTGGGCAGGTTGCAAAAAAGTTTAAATAATCATAGTAAAGGGTGAGTTTGCTCTTTTTAGTCATTAGACCAGGGCTGTTTCATTCCTTTCACAAAGTTAAGGAAACACTGTTGTGGTGTCTTGGTGTTTATCACAGAACGTTGTGGCATCAACTTTCCCAGTTTTCCAACTTTTATGGCAAAGTTTGTTGACATCAACATAGGTCATGTTAAAAATGGACTTATAAAAGAATTAATGCTGAACTGACACTTTCAAAATGATCTTATATGGCATTTTCTTTGAGTTAACAAATGAATGATGTAAAGTCATTGCACGTACTGTAGATACAGGTGTTGTTTTTTTTACATTTTACATATTGCTACAATTGTTGAATTTGTTTGACTAAAACTAGGCTTTTGCCATAGTTAATATTTGTTTGATATAGCATGTTATTTGCATAGATCAAATGCAAATATATACCGAAAAATAAAATAAAGTAACTATTATTATTTGCAGTTATATGTGTTTCATGCTTGACATCGCCGTGTTTGGCCCACGACCCACCGGCACTTTTTCATTTTGGCCCTCGGAGACAAAAAGTTTGGGCACCCCTGCATTAGACATTAAAACTAAGAAGTTAATGGTAAGTCAAAAATCTCAACATTGACAACCTGCCATGTCTCACCTTAAAGGAATAGGCCACTGTTTTCCATACTGCGATGTTACCTAAGCTTAGACGAGTTGATGCGTACCTGTCTAGTCTTTACGCGTGCGCTCAGTCACGCAAAAAGACCAAAGATGTTGTTTAGCCTCTCCTCCTCTCCTCTATTACAGGGTGAAGTTAGCTTTCCCTATTTAAATACGGTTACGTGAGTAGTCACACACTCCTGGTATAGTCACACAAAATTGAACATGTCGATTTTCTAAGCAGACAAAAAGGTACTATACTGTAAGGCGTAATAACACCTTAGGAGCACTTCGACGTACGCACAGTAAATTGAAGATATTAGTACCGTATTTAAATAGGGGAAACATGGAAGCTCAGGTAAGAACATATCTCAGTATGCAAAAACGGTGGCCTGTTCTTTTATAGTGGGGAAACTGGAGTGCACAGACCTTTAAAAAGCTTTCTATCTCCACACAGTAAGCCTCCACCCGACCCGTGATTCGAACCTGGGACCTTCTTGGTGCGAGACGAGAGCCAGAGCCAGTTTTTCCTATACGCAAACTACGCAAGGTGCGTAGGGCCCCCGCAGCCGTAAGGCCCCGCATCTCAGTCAAACTACGGTGTTTTTCATTTATTAATCAACGCGTTGTTACGGGGACAGGCTCTCTGACAGCGCTCACTCACTCTCCTCCTACTTTGGCACATAAAACACCAAAACGCAGCAGTCTGCTGAAGTGGATGAGCAGGAGAGACCTACCGCCTTCCCCCCGTCACTCCTGACGCGCGAGTGCTTCTCCCCTTCGCATCCCCGCTTAGCTGTCTGTCTGTCTCCCGGTGCTCACTTCGCCTCCTGTGCGCCTCCATGTCCCTCGTGTCCCGGGCGCTGCTCTCATGTTTTCTCTGCTCGGACTCGGGGCTGCATCGCCACACACTCATTTAAACTCTCTTCTTATTGTCTCTAGCGGAGTATCAGGACAGTAGTTTGGCAAATAGACGAGAGTAAAGTCGTTCTACGTGGCCTGGTCAAAGAGGAGTTGAATCCACACAGTTCTCATGAGCACAGTTTACTTATAGTAACTCTGGTTCGCTTAATGTGCACAGTCTAAAACTAATTGGGCTACTCACAGGCTAATTCTCAGTAGTAAGACCGTCAGGTGCAGGTTTTAGTTTTAAATCAGCGGTTCCCAAACTGTGGGTCAGGGACCAAAGGTGAGAGAATGGGACCATTTGCCATTACCGTTTTAAAAAGTGGGGGAAATAGACTAGTAGTAGTCCTGAATCCCAGTCTTGCAGTGGCTTAGTGGTTCTCACACAGAGGGGCAGGGCCTGAATTGAGGTCATTATGTTCCACTTCTGCCCTACACTACTGCACAGTGGAACTGTTTTTGACAGGTTCGCTCTTCGTCGAATAGCCATGGGATGCGTAGGTACTGTAGGGCCCCCGTGTGGATTTTGCTTAGGGCCCCAGAAGGGCCAGCACCGGCTCTGACGAGAGCGCTAACCACTCAGTCACGATGCCGCCGTTTGCGAACCAGTCGGTACAGGAGTCACTGTTGGCTGAGTCAAGTCGCTGTTGACAAAGTGTGTTGACGTTCCTCTAATTATAAAGTGCAGCGACTGTTGAATTACAACTCTGTGTTGCATTATGTAAACAGATGGAAGATTCAAACGTTTCCAAAGACACAACTTTATATATTTGAGTGACGGAAACTTCGGCAGTTGGGGTGAACAAAGGTCACTACGTCTGCCTCGACCTCTTACCACTTTAATTTGATCTTTGCGTATTCTCTGTTGTTCTAATAGATCCCTCTGTGATTCGCTCGTGTCTTTTGTTTTCAGCTTGAACTTTTCTAAGGCAAAATAAAACAAACCGAACTTTCATAAAAATGTGTTTTCTCCATAAATTATTCAGAATCCCCACAGCTTTGTCGGAGTGGTTGAACTGAATGAGCCCGTTACTACATTATTGATGACTTCTCGCTTCATGTTTCTCATTAAAGGTCGTCAGCTGTTGTGCTGTCCGGTCTTTGTTGCCTCATGGCGGGAATGATGGACAACAACAAAGATTTGCACTCAAGTCTGCAAGATTTTCACAATGTAAAACAATAACAAAGGTTTGCCACTTCATTTTGACGATTTCTTTTGAACCTCATGCCAGGTTCAAAGTGTTGCACTTTGTCTAAACTGACCCGAGTTAACTTTACATGGATTTATGCTGTTTTTCTAGCTAGTGTCAACAGAATCCCAATAAACAGACAGGAGACTGGTATTTTGTCTCCTTGATTCAGTCTTATTTTCTTTTTTTATTGGAGATAAGTAGTTTCTGAGGTTCGGGAGCAGGACCACACCTCACGCTCGCCCCTTCCAGCTGCCGGCCTATTTAAGCCCCCCCGTTTACTAACCTCGTCCTCTCGTTCGGGGTTTCTGGCCCCACCCTCCCTCCCCTTATTAATTCTGTTCTGTTTCTCCTACAGTATGGGGACGCGAGCCCGGGAGCTTACCTCATCGAATCCCCCAGAACGGCTTATCTACTTATGTAAAAATCGTTAATAAACGTATTCCTCGTGCATACTATCTGAGGTTGTGGTCCTTGTGAGTGACCTGAATCAAGATCTCTTCCTTCTTCTGTGAAACTACAAATATAAACAAATAAAATAAAAAGAGGTGTGTCTCATTCAAAGGAAGGCAACTGTGCGGCATTAGCTAGGCACAGCTAACACAAACACAGGATAGACTGTATTTATGTTACCGTAGCCACAAACTAGAATATATGTAACAAATAACAAACAATACTACAGTACTCTCAAAATATGCTACACAATGAAAGAAAGAAACATACACACAGACGATGGCGCACTCTGAAGGATCCCCACCTTTTGAAATGAGAAAACATTGTAGCATCACAAAGGACCATTTTCTGACCAGGTAGCCGATGAAACGGAAACTTGCCTTCCTTTTTCTTTTTTCGAAGATGCAGACCCTATTGACTCGGAATTCTTGCTTGAAGACCCCACATCATTCGGCTCGACCGCCTCCTTCTCCCCAGTGTCCACCTTCGCAGGACGTTGGGAGGAGTCGGTGTCCTCTGAGTTGCTCTTTTGGTATTTTCTGACCTTGGCGCCCTGCACCAATGGCTCCAGGTGCTTTTTTCTTTTTAAAGACTTTGCAGGCTCTGGCAAGTAGTCGCGGTCAGCTATGTTATCTGTGTAGCTGTATGAGGACTCACTACTTTCCCGGGGGCGACTCTATTCTCTACCCTGTGTGCGCAAAGCCATCGGCTCTGTGCCCTGGTCATCCTCCGACTGCACCTCCTCTTCAGAGGACCCCACCTCCTCCTCGCTGGGCTTGGCCTCATCCTCATCGGTGTCAGTGACCCTGAGGTCCCATTGACCTCCTTTTTCGCTGCGCAGGAGGTAAGCTGGCAGGGGTTTTGGAAGGGGGTTTCAAGGTCCAGGGTGGACACCATGGGTGGCGTAGGGTTCGAGGCCCTCAGACGCGCCAGGCTTTTAAAAACCCTTCCTTCACTTGGCGCGTGTGAGGGCCCTATCCTGCACCTGTGTTAGTTCAGGGTGCACATGACGAATGTTTTTTTAACTTCTTGCACGTTCTAGAAACATCCCCTGACCGGGCAGGGGCGGTTGGCAGATGAACTTGGTCAAACAATTGATGTGGTTGGATACATAGGCTAACTTTTTCGAGCATATTGGACATCGTCCGGGTGTTTTTGGCTTTGTCATCGTGACTCCGTCCAGCACTCTGTCCTCTAAGCAGCACTTCCGGTTCTAGTGCGTCAGGAGCAGAGGAGAGGAGGGCGTGAAAAGCAAGAGTGCAGATAAAATACTTTCAGTTTCATATGCACGGTTAAAAAGAACTGTTTTCAGCCTGGATTTGAACATCATCAGAGGTGAGGCCTATCTTACATCCTCATGAAGACTGTTCCAGATTTTATCTGCATGAAACTGAAACACAGCCTCTTTTACTGCAATTAATTATTTTTATGTTGATGTTTTATGGATTGATTGATCTGCTTTCTTGTCATTCTATGCAACTGTGAAGCACTATGAATTGCCTTGTGTATGAATTGTGCTTTACAAATAAACTTGCCATGTCTAAATATTGGAGCTGGCTCCAAAAACCCAGCCAAATTGCTAGCATGAAGGGGCGTTGGGCATCAGCTATGGGAAAAGCCACCCTCACTTACTCCATCACCAATATACAGTATATGGTGTGAACACAGTAGAAGTTTTTTTTTTTTAAGCACATCTAAAAGTTGTTTTTTCTTAATTACATTGTCTAAAATCTGTAGAACGTGTGCATAAATTCAGGTTAAAATGCAATCCTCTGCTTGAAACAAACTAACAAAGTTAACCAACACACAATATCTAGCAGCCCGTAGCTTGCATTGCTCACTCTGATCCTGAAGAGCACATCGGAGCTGCACAGCCGACTAGTAAAGACAGCACCTTCTCTTCAAGCAGTTCTTTTTTTTTATATCTTTTTTTATATATATATATATATATATACTTTTTTTTTTACTATTTCACTTCAGTTCACATGCCCTCTGTTTGCAGTGCTAGCATTTGTATGCATAGGCCTGAATTACCTTTACTTACTTTCCATACATTTTTGAGGGAAAAAAAAGAAACATGGAATATGAAGTCAGGCCCAAACATACTACTTCAAATCATGCATTATACAGACCCTCTACTGAATGTATGCTGACTATAACACACTATTAGCTGCTACACTGACTTTAATATTGACTTTATCCGGAACATCTCAGCGTCCATTTTAAATCAGTTCAAAGTCGCCCTTCTCTGTCATCTCTCTCTTGTCATCCGCGACCCGACAGGCGATACATCCCTCATCTGTGCTCCCTGGCCTCCGTCCGACGCTTAATGGCACTTCGCAGCGGTAATGTGCCAGGGTTAATGTCCGTGTGCGAGTGTGTGCGTGTCCTTCATCTGATGCTCTCTTCTCGTTCCGTCCCTGACACCCGCTTTTATCACGAGCCATCAGAAACACCAGACACACGATGATACACAGAGGTATGAAAATGACTTCTTCTTCTTTGGTCTTGGACATCGATTTAAATACTTGTTTCTATGTGTCACTTTTATGTGGCCAAAGTCAGCTTGATATTACCAGGTGTATGGCGTCAAATTAGGGTCTGCTTTAACGTAAACGTAAAAGAGGTATTGTAAACGTAGGTTGTCAGTATTGTAATCGTAAAGAGAAAACTGTAAATGTAACTCTAAACTCCATAAACGAAAAAAGAAAAAACAATATTGTAAACGTAAAACTTTCATTTACGCTTCTTCTTTTCATGCTTCACTTCACAAGTTACGTTTACAATTCACAAGCTACGGTTACGATACATTTCTTTCTGACCCTTTTTTTAATGGGGGCGGGCTCAACGCTCATTGGCTGGAGTGACAGGATGTGACGTCATCACTATAAACTGAAATCAAACGCACACACACTACAGAGGCTGTGTCCGAATGTCCACCCTAGTCCCTAACCCCTCATTCACTACAAAGGCCCTATATAGGCACTATATAGTAGACTGTATACTATATAGTGTGTCGGAACTCCGAGCCCCAGCAGGATGAGAGCCTATTCTACTATAAGTTCACTAAAATTCGGGAATAATGTATTTCTGCGATAAACACCGACTAAACTCAATGGACAGTGGAACATTTATGGATAAATATGACTCAAATACATTTTATTAAACATGGATTTCACATGAATGAACAAAACTCCCGGGATTATTGCCTTTTTGTCTGAGAGCGTCTAGTCATAGACTGTTAAGTGCACGTTTGATTTCAGTTTATGGTGATGACGTCACATCCTGTCCCTCCAGCCAATGAGCGTTGAGCCCCGCCCCCATTAAAAAAAGGGTCAGAAAAATGTATCGTAACCGTAGCTTGTGAATTGTAAACGTAACTTGTGAAGTGAAGCATGAAACTAAGAAGCGTAAATGAAAGTTTTACGTTTTTTACAATTTTTCTATTTATGATACTTTTTTCGTTTATGGAGTTTAGAGTTACATTTACAGTTTTCTCTTTACGACTACAATACTGACAACCTACGTTTACAATACCTCTTTTACGTTTACGTTAAAGCAGACCCTAATTTGACGCCATACAGGTGAATGTTATATACACTTAGGTGTTATACACAGTAGGCCTAGAACGTAATTTAACCGGTCTGAGTAAACGCTAAAAAACATTAACCATGTGAAAGCCATATTACAGTCCAAATCTTATTAGCAAAGTGATCCATTTGGAAAAGCTGCCATTTAAATTGTTCGGGAGGAGGACAAACTTTTATTTGCTGCTGATTTGATCAAGCTAACATTGTATTAACCAATCACAGCCAAGTCTCCAACTACAGCTCAACAACAATCACTAAAGCTCTGTAGCGGCATACCTCATATGTTTCCGTCATCGCCATGATGTTAGTTGGTACCGATACAAGTTCATCTTGTCGTTGGCTATGTAAAACTCGCCTATTCACGGCAATATTGCAGAGTGATTGGGCCAAAAAAACTAGGGCATTTGAGGCGATCGTTGGGGGTTGGTCTCTTTCGATATATTTTGGGGAGTTTGTGAAATCACAAGTCGATATTACGTAAAAACACAAGTTGTTGTTGCCTGGCTTGCATTTTTGTTTGATTCAGGTGCTTGTGATTGTAACTGAATGCAAAACCTTAACCTTGCGCTGCAAACTGGATTGTCGTAAGATCGTAATTTTCAACGTCACAAAAATCAATTTTGAAAAGTTGGGGCTGATACATTTGGCCGCACCCAAATGTATCAGCTTGAGCCTTTCAAATCCATATGTGGATTGGACCAGTATTACCGTGGGTGGGTTTTACATTTACCGACAACAATAAGCACATTCATCAATACAAATTACCAACACGCTGAACAATAAAAAAACACAGATATTCTGCTACATACTTACAGACCATAAAAACATTACTGACCAAAAACTGCTTCAGCAATCTGTTGTTTAGCTACATTCATAGACTTGGCTGTGATTGCTTCCAATCCACAGCAAATTATCCGTTGAAGTTCGTCCTCTTCACAATTGATTTCAACGGGAGCTATTGAGTTAACGTTACTTGCACTGTAATATCAACATGTCTTTTGCGAGGTTTGTACAACTCATCCGAGGCAAACAGATCAGTAGGAGCCTGACCACATTGATTTTTGTGACAAGCAATCACGTTCCAGTCCAGCTTGAAGCGTAATAAGGTTAAGTGTAAGCTCCACTGAATATGAAACGTAGCGATACTAAAGTACAAATGATACAAAAGACACCTCAGGTCTGTTTTTCATGAGGGAACAAGATGAAATCAATGCACGTCAATGAAAGAGATTTCCCACTGTTGAGATATCAAGCAGTGGCAGTGTAGTTGATTGGAACCCTGAAAATAAAACATGGTCCGGGAGGTTATTGATCCGCTGTTTCGTGGAGGCGGTTACGAGGGAGAGCCGCTAAATTGGACGCCGCTCTTGAGATTTCACCTTCTGAGCCCGAGCTGACGTGTGATTAGGGTAATGGCCAAGTGTTTGTTCACACGTCGCACATCATCTTGGAGCTTGTGTTCAGCTAGTTACAACAACATGTCAGGTGCGGAAAAGCAAGAGATCAAATTACGCAGTTAGGGTAGTAGCTTCTCAAGGAAGGGGCAGTGTGTACAGTTTCGTTAATGGAACAGGCCACCGTTTTTCCTTACTGAGAATAGTATCTTCACTTTACTGCGCGGACGTCGAAGTGCTCGTCAGGTGTTATTATGCCTTACAATATAGTACCCCTTTTAATCGATTAGAAAATTGACAGATTTTATTTTGTGTAACTATACTTGGATCGTATGACTACTCACGTAACCGTATTTAAATAGGGAAAATGTGGAAGAGCTTGGTCGCTTCTAACTTCACCCCCGTTTGGCACCGTAGAGGAGAGGAGGCGAGGCTAAAATACTCGTCTAAGCTCAGGTAAGAACATATCTCAGTACGGAAAAACGGTTCCTTTAAAGGTTAATATTTGGATTTGTTTGACAAGCTTCTCACAGTGCTACGATGGACCCACAGTCGTTCACCCTCTGCAAAGTGTGATGGTAAGCTTTGGGTATAATCTTAACTGACAGCCAATCTACACTTTCTGACAAGTACCTTCATACATGGGAAAGGCAGGTGAAATTACTTTAACATTTTTCATGTGAATGAATGAATGAATGAATTTTCATGTCAGAGTAATTTTTGTTGTTTGAGTTTTTATTTCGAGCTAAGGCACAAAATCCAAGAAAAAAACAGAAAAATATATATACACAATAAAAGAAAAAACAAAAAAAGAAAAAATAATAATATACATTCTAACTCGAAAAGGAGTGGGAAGAAGACAAGCTTATTGACTCCCACCCCTGTTCATAAACTTAAATAACAATAACTAACAACACTGCATATTTCTTACCATCTTACAAGACAACTATCAACCGAGTTGGTTACATTTCAACAGATGCCATACTGCATTATACCAGGTCAACACTCACAGTATCTCACACGCTACAACCATTGTATTATTTCTGTTTCCCATACCGAATTCATTACCGTGTTGGCATTATCGTTATTCATCATCACCATTACAACCCATATAACATTACTCTGTATCAAAATGTTTGATACATAACATACTCCACATTTATTCATGAAAGGTACATTAATCGCAGACCGATTGATGCTCATAATAACAAGAATGTTCTTAATGATGTGTGTTACAAGGGATTCGTTTTTTTTTTTTTGTTTGTTTTTTCTCTGTGACTGGACCAGCTGCCAGAGGGGAGCAGCCCCCGAGTAACCGGACCATCCTTTGTTGAGTGTCCTATACTATGCATTAAAAGAGACAAATGTTTAGGAGTCTGCTGCCAGAAGAGGGTTTCCTCGAGCTGCCAACCCCCACCTGTCTGCCCTGTACTACGGGTTATGTTGAATGTGGAGTACATACTGTAGATATGTGCATGATTTACTTCTAAGAATTTAATTCCTTTATATTACCATCAGCATCAATAGCCGTACTGCTGTCTGAATCGATTAAGTTTGATTCTAAGAATAATCTACAGATTATTAGGTAATAATCCTAGACTGTTACATTTAAAGTTTAAAGTTAAAATAGTGATGATAACAACACAACAGCAACAACAATAACAATGGCAATAACAACTGCAATAGTATATTAGTAACAACCACAATATACTTCATTATTAGTTAGATCTGACCTTTAAAGTATACAGCACTTTGTGACACCCATTAGTAAATCAAGTACCCATTTCCTCCTTCTGGTACAATGACCATACCATTTTTTTATATCTTGATTTGAAATGATGAATATTAGGACATTGTTTAAATTCTGCCCCCAATTTGTTCCAGAGTTTAACTCCACATACAGACACACACATACTTTTCCTATTGGAAGACACTGCTTGAACCTTAAAGTTGTCACACCCCTCAGGTTATATCTCCCTTCTGTGCGTGCAAAAAGCATTTGTATCCTTGCAGGTAGCACATTTTTGTTGGCTTTAAACAGCAGTTGGGCAGTAGATAAATCAACTAAATCATGCATTTTTAACAGTTTAGACTGCAGAAATAATATATTAGTGTGATCATAATATCCTACTTTGTGAATAATTCTTACCGCACGTTTTTGGAGTATAACAAGGGGGTGTAATGAGCTTTATAGTTATTGCCCCAAACTTCTACACAGTAATTTAGATATGGCAAAACTAATGAACTATATAACAAAAATAATGCATTGTAATTTAAGAAAAACTTTGCTTTATTAATGATTGAGATACTTTTGGAGACTTTACCTTGTATGTGTCTTATGTGTGGTTTCCAGCTTAATTTACTGTCAATGGTGACTCCTAAGAATTTAATTTCAGAGACTGTATCTAAAACTACACCGTCTATAATTACTGGGTCTGGTTTTCCATTATAATTACCGAAAAACATTACTTTTGTTTTATTTAGGTTGAGAGACAATTTGTTAATGTCCATCCATGTTTTTAATTTCCTTAATTCACAGTTTACGTTAGTTACTAAAGTACTATAATTGTCATTGGAATAGAAGACGTTTGTGTCATCTGCGAAAATCACTAATTTTAATAGTATAGACACGTTAAAAATGTCATTAATATATAAATTGAACAGCTTTGGGCCTAAGACAGATCCCTGTGGGACCCCACAACCAATGTCCAAATATCCAGATGTAAACTCCCCCATCTTCACATACTGTTGTCTCCCAGTTAAATAGCTTTGAATCCAGTTCAAAGCCACTCCCCTTATGCCATATCTGTCTAATTTTTTTAATAATATAGAGTGATTAAGTGTATCAAATGCTTTTTTCAAGTCAATGAATATTCCAGCTGCATGTTTCTTTCCCTCTAAGCTATTAGTAATCTCTTCTATTGCATCAATGATGGCCATTGAAGTTGACCTTGCTGCTCGAAACCCGTATTGACCTTCATTGATTAGTTTATGCTTATCTATGAAATTATCCATTCTACTGTTATAAAGTTTCTCTAAGATTTTGGAAAACTGGGGGAGCAGAGAGACAGGTCTGTAGTTAGTGAAGATGTGTTTGTTCCCATTTTTATGTATAGGTATAACTTTTGCAATTTTCATTTTATTTGGAAATGTTCCTGTTTGAAACGATAAGTTGCATATGTAGGTTAATGGTTTCACGATACTGTATATAATTTGTTTAACTAGTGTCATATCTATATCAAAACAGTCTGTAGACGATTTGTTCTTACACCCGTTAACGACATCTATTATTTCTGCTTCAGTTACTCCAGACAAAAACATTGTTTTTGAGTTAATGTCTATCAATGACTCCATTTGATGCTACTACACATCTCTGCTGCCAGATCTGGTCCAACATTTACAAAAAAAGTATTAAAATTTTCCACAATTTCATTCATTCTATGATTGTCATTGGTCCCATCAGTGAAATAGTTTGGATATGAATTATTTTTTGCATTACCCTTGATTATAGTGTTTAGTATTTCCCATACCCCTTTCATGTTGTTCTTGTTTTTATATAATAGATTGGTATAATATAGTTTCTTAGCCTTCCTTAATATATTGGTCAGTTTATTTTTATATGTTTTATATCTACTTTCAGATTCAACTGTTCTTATTCTAATGAACTGTTTATATAAAGTGTTTTCTTCTTACAAGCATTTTGTAAACCCTTGGTTAGCCACGGACATTTTGTCATTTTGCTGTTTTTACTGAATTGCCGAATTGGACAGTGTTTATTGTATGCTACACTAAAGAATTCCATGAATGTATCGTAAGCACTATCTACATCGTTCTTGTTATATACCTCATTCCAATCTTGTTTTGTTAAGTCACTATAAAGTGAGTAAATTGAGTCCTCAGTTTTTACACGTTTATAAGAATATTTTTGAGGTGATTTTTGATCTAACTCATTATCATCATACACCGTGAATACGGGCAGATGATCCGTTATATCACAGATCATTAGACCGCTGGTATTTGTGAACTGCATATTATTAGTAAAGATGTTATCAATGAGGGTAGCACTGCTCTTTGTTATTCTGCTAGGTCTTGTGATAGTTGGGTATAAACTCATACTGTACATGCGATTAATATACTCATCAGTTGTCTTATGTTTATTTGGATTTATCAAATCGATGTTGTAATCCCCACAGATAAATAATACCTTGTTACTCAATTCTGAGAATGTTTTTTCAGCCCAATTTGAAAATATTTCCACGCATGAGCCTGGTGACCTGTATAAACAACTAACTATTATGTTTTTCTTTTTTCATTGATAATTTCTATTGATAAGCATTCAAGCAAATTATTTATTGATGCGGTCATTTTTCTAATATTTTGAATTTAAATTTCTTGAGGACGTATATAGCAACTCCTCCTCCCCCTTTATTGGTTCTGTTTACATAGTTTAACGTATAATTGTTTAACTCGAAAACAATGCCTTTATCCTCATTAAACCATGTTTCTGATATTGCAATGATACTAAATGGATTCTCAAACTGTTTTAGGTATTCTTTGATTGCGTCAAAATTTGCGTACATGCTTCTACTATTGAAATGGATAATTGAGAATTTCCCTTCTGTTTTAACAGAGATGTTAAATTCATTCTCAGTGTAATATTTGCAATTACTTGCGTTAGATGTTAAGAACAGGTTATCTGGGTCTAACTGATCTTCCAAGTCCAGTGCATTATGTTCGGTGTACTCTGAAGCTTTCAGCTCCAAGAGCTCGCAGTCCAAAATCCTATGTTGTAATAATCCCAGGTCACTGCCGTCAGCAACATATGAAGTATGATTGGACGTCATTGTATGAGTATATGTATTACAGGACATGTGAAATTATGTGGTTTTACATACCAAAATCCATATGTTTTTTCCCGGTGTTTAAGCTTTCTTTGGTGTGCTGGTGCGCACACCAAAGACAAAAGATTTGTTTCATATCTAAATCTAACCTTATTGTGCTTTGAACCGCATAAACCAAAGCAAAACGCTGACAGATTAAGTCAAATGTAAATAAAATGAAACCATCCATCCATCCATACATCCATTTGCTTCTACTTGAACTTCCGCCGTTGGAGCTGCTCAAATCACATTGCACCAGCCCCTATGTCTCCTCCTGCAGGTGGTGGGTCCACAGAAGGACGGCCTCATGGTTCTAACCGGGCCTGTTGGTCTCTCATAAGGGGCTTCTAAACCGCCCTTTGTCTGATCTGTCACCTGGGACCTGTTTGACATGGGAGACCCTACCAGGGGCATGAAGCGCCCGACAAAAGAGCTCCAGGATTATTTGGGCACTCAAACCCCTCCACCACGTTAAGGTGGCGGTTCCAGGAGAGGACTAAATTTTAATCTGGCTCTATCCATTATATAGATTTAGTCTCTGAAAAGCATGAAGTGGCTCATTTTTATATGAAAACATAAAATGACAATGATAAATTACAGTACTCTTTTGTCCCCTATTCACCTGCAGTGTCTTGTCTTAATAGCTGGCTGTTTTATTTTGCACATTTTGGATTGTTGTTACAAACATCTATGGCAACCAGAAAGCCTTCTTATTTCTAACATCCAATTCACCCCACACATTAAATACATTTTGGACTTCCGTCGCCACAATAGTAATAAACGTTATACTAAAATGACCAAGTAGCTGATTTATGATTGCAATTCCACTCACAGACTGCGATTCTTTTGCCACTACATTACGGCCATTCATCATGAGTGAAACCAAATGAATGGTTTGGTTTCACGGCCACATTTCTCATAACGTTCCACAATTTGGTTATTAAGTCTAAGAATGCCATTGTCGAAAAATTCATATTCAGGTGTTGCATGTAATAAATACCGTCACTGGTGATCTACTGCTCCTTTACCCCATCTGCCTCGGCCATCTGGCTCCTTCTTATTCCCCCCTCCAAATTGATCTAGCACTCTGCCGCACACGTAATAGTATATGTATATACAGTATGACTTCAGCCCTCCTCCATTCCGCTAGCTAGCCCACAGCAAATCAGCCATTTGAGTTTGGGAACGGCGCCAGGGCAATATCTCACGACAGAAAAAAAGACCGAGCGAGGTGAAAATTTGGGACTATGACTTAAAGCGTTGGCTAGCACCCAATGAAACAGTTGGGGATGAAGTAGCTGGATGGGGAAGCGAGAAGCATTAGAATGAGACTAACTCAGGCCAGAAACAACATGGGCCAGATCTAAACTAGTATGAACATGTTTAAGTTAAAAGGGGGATGCTGTGCAAAATTCCGAGAACTTTCAAGAACATAAAAACACATTTGTAAAAAGAGTCATCTCACTAAGTTATTCTTTTATAAACCGTCAATGTGTTTTGCATGGATGGACCCCAGGAAGAATGCTCAATGGACTCAACTTATATAGCGCTTTTCTACCGTTATCAGGCCCAAAGCGCTTTACAGTAAGGAACCAGTCACCCGTTCACTCTCTCATTCACACACATGTACGCCCACACTGGAGGCAAGTAGGGTGAAGTGTCTTGCCCAAGGACACAACGACAGCGTGCATTTGCGGAAGCTGGGATTCGAATCCATGACCTTCCGATCACAAGATGACCCGCTCTACCACCTGCACCACCGTCGCCCCACAAAGAATAGTAAAGACAAATTAGGATACTTAAATAGAGAAAGATTGGGTCGTGTTCCCGCCAGTATTTCAGGATGATCAACCTGAAGTAGACACCTCCTCATTGTGCGATCTTTCACAGAAAAGATCGCACAATGAGGCATTTCATGTGTTGTGTTGCTACGATTGTTGTTCAAATTATTAATTGAGATGAAAAATATAATTTGGGTTGCCAGCAAGGGGATAAGTCATCTCCGTAATTTTGATGGACAGGTCACTGATCTCTCCTTTTTATAGATGTTTAATGAGATGATATCTCATTATATGTTTATTTAAAGGTGCACTATGCAACTTTTGAAGTGAAAAGGAAAAAATCTTACTATTTGTGTATATTTGACCTTTTAGTGACTCAGTGGCTTTATGGGTGCGGCATGGCACCTTTGCTTTCTCTCACAGTGGCCTTGATGACCCTCCAGGATCAGTTGTTTTTATGGGTTTGTACCAGAAACTGTCCAGAAACCCCAAAACAATTGATTCTGGAGCATCATAGACGCCACCGTGAGGGAAGGCGAAGGTGCCATGCTGCACCCATAAAGTCACTGAGTCATTACAAGGTCAAATATACACAAATATTAAGTTGTTGTTTTTTTCACTTCAAAAGTTGCACAGTGCACCTTTAAGTTAGGGAATAATGATAAATGGAGATAAACTTTACTTTAATTTCTGAACAGAATCATGGAACATGAATTTTGCAACAAAAAGTGTGTTAAAACTAAAACGTAAACATCTCAGTGGAAGATTACTTATTCAGACCCATCCTTTGCTCGTCACTATTAAAGCTGGGATACCTGATTTTTTGGTGTTGTACAATACATTTATTTTTGCCACCTCAGAGTATGTTGCAAACACAGCAAAACACAGACCTTGCTGTATTGTCTTCACCTTAGGTTTTATTGAACAATGGATGATAGAAGTCTAAGAGGTGGAATTTATCTTAGTGGAATTTATCTTAGGGGTGGCCGCTAGGGCATGAACGACTACTGATTTTTAAAAGTCGACTTTTTAGTCAAGAAAGTCGACGTAGAGTCGACTAGTCGTGTGATGACGTCATCATATTAAGAGCAGAGGAATAACGCCTAATTAACCAGTTCTCGTCCAAATCCGTAATGTAGGCTCACATGTAAGCAGGTTTTACAGAGTATTATCTGAGTTAATATACAATATAGTGGCTTATTACCGGTAAAAACAACTAGCCGCTGGTCTGCTATGGTGTAACGCTGTTTATTGTCCCACTGAAACACGGAAAAGGGGTTCCGCCTTGACATTAATGTCGAAATTAGGCAGAGAGGGAGGGAGAAAGAGATAAACTCCCACGACTAGTCGACTCTCTAAAATGAGGTCGACTCTTGCCGCAAAAGTCGACTAGTCTGTTCATGCCCTAGTGGCCGCCCCTGCTTCACTTTGTCACCACTCAATGCTGTATGGGTGTGAAATGTGCATATAATTACATTCTTTAAACAAGTTGAATACGCAGGAGGGACTGTGAGAGCTAGAGCCAGTTTGGGCCAAAACAAAAAATGTCACTGTTTGAACAGGAAAAATCAGGTACCCCAGCTTTAAGGCTCATACATATACTGTATTTATCCAAGTATAATGTGCTCTCAGCTCCGATATAAGTGTGCATCATGTTGGAACCATCGCAGCAGTAAAAAGGCTGTTTTGACGCCATGCGAAATTCAAAGCAAAACCACACAGTGATGAATCTGCGCTTTAGGGAGAGCCCAGAAGCTTGATATTCAATTCGTCCCTTAGTTCAAAATGACAGACAGCCTTCAAAATGGTCCGTCAAAACCAGCGCGTTTTGGGATGCGAAACCACCCCAGTTGAGAACCACTGCGCTGTACTACCCCTGGCCAGACCATAAATGTGCCCCTGTGTCTCTGCCAATGAGTAACTGTGACCAAAAAAAGAGATGTATAAGCCTGATGCATTATAGATATTACTATAAAGTAGGTCTAGCGTGGATAACATTTTACACAGTGTACAGCCCTTGCTCAGTTAGGTTTTTGACAGGAGGAAACCCTGATTTAATTCCACCCTCCTCGGAGAGCTGGCGCAACTGTCGACTGAGCTGATTTACGGGCCTCCACACGCTAAGATAACACCAAGTGACGAGGGAACATTAGCTAAAAGAGCAGTTATGGGCTTTTGCACCGTTTGAGTTATAAACAGCCATGAAAAGCGGGGTTAAAAATGGCTTGGAGTTTCGCCCGGACACATTCTTATTTAACTCCCGAGAGCCGAGATTCAATTTAAAAGTTCCCGAGGTTCGCTAAGTGAACCGACATCCATCTTGTTTTTAATCCCAGGTAATGTTTTTGCTGAAAAAGATAAGATGTCTAACATTGGATTCTCACAAAAAAACATTACCCGCTAGAACATTGGGAATATGGATTGAATTGGCGAGGCTTGTCTTGCGGCATTTGTCTTTGTCGTTTTTTTTTCTCTTTAGTGTGTGCATAGTGAGCTATTAATTTTGACACAACGTTTAGCGGAAAAATCTCCCGTCACCAACCGTTTTCCCCTTGAAACAGACCGGTGGTTCTGAAACTTTTCACGCCATGAACCACCTCGTAAAATATCTGACCTTTCAAGAACCACCAGGCCGAGAAGATCAATCAGTGCTCAACTAAATCTAAATTATGATTTATCTGGGTGTCAATCATGTCCAAACACAAATCGGGATTGCTAAAGGCAACAAAGTACAGGCCATAGATGCTCGTTCTCAGGGTGCGAGAGTTTTTAACACAAGAATTGTCGACCAGAATGGACTCTAAAGATACATGTACCGCACGATGAACCCTATAAGACGTGCTCGTGTAGTATCCTTGGTCGAGACACTTAATCTACCTTTCCTTCCATACACCGAGAGCTTAAAGGATAAAATCAATTTGTATTCTCAAGCTATAGGAGCTACTAGGGCAGAGGTGTTGTTGCAAGCGTGTCAGAAAACCTACTTTTTAGAAAACGGGACCTTAAGTTTTGTAACATTCTGTATGTATTTGTTTTGCTGCCTTTTTCCCCCACCCAGTAAATTCCCAGTAATTACCCTATTTGGATTGCAGCATCATCTCTGTCGCCTTTCGTGCTACACGTGGATACCAAACATGTCAGTATTTGTGAATGAATACACGTGGGAAAGACGAGGGTCCCCCGCGATGCTGTACTGATTTCCTGAAAACCCACAGCGTCAGGAAAAAGCAATAGAATAAGCATGGTTAAGGGTAGTTTGGTCTTTTTCTGTAACTCTGATACTAAAACCAGGACATTAGGGGAAAAAACTAGCTAAAAATCCCAACATTGACCACTGTGTGAAAAGAAAACGATATTTCGCGTTAAATAATCATCGCTGGGATTGGGTACCGTTATATATTTTTTTCAATACCAGTACTTTAACAATACTTGTTTTTTGATACAGATACCTGAACAATATTTTTTCGATGCCTATACGGAAATATTTATCATGTAGAACCAGAAAACAGAACAATAATGTAAAAGACCATTTCTTTTAAATTTGTATCATTTATTTAAGCTGAAACAACCAAGTGCATCCATTGATGCAAACATGGGCCGTTTCTCAATCTGTGTACTTGTGCGGACTTGTGTGCTCGTGGACCGTGAAACGTCATCACGCGCGGCCCAAGTCCTGTTCCAATTCAAAGTTCGCTTCTCAGCAAGTTCGCTGGAAATCCCCGGATGAGAACTTGCTCCGCCCGTTTTACCGAGGATGCATCAGAGGAGACTTGTGCGTTCTCCGCCAGCTATATTTCCCACAATCCGTTTCGCTTTGAGCAGTGGATCACCGCGAGCCTCCGCCTGCGCGGCCCCTCCTCCTCACGCACCGAGCCGCGCTCCAGCTGATCAACAGCTGATCGTGCGCATGTAAATAAATGTGGAGATGTGACCGGTTTAAGAGTCTTTAGAAGTGTCTCCAGCTCAAGATGGTTTTCTGAGCAAATGTGTTGAAACAACTTTGGTCATGCTTTCATTTTCTCATAATGATCAGCAATATTAAGTCGTATCGTCATGAACAGGTTATTGAGGACAAATGGATTTTATTTTTACATCGTATTATTAAGGGGGCACTGCAGACAAATCTTTATGTGGGAACTTCCAACAGTTTCATATTTTAAAGTTTAAATTTTTTGTTTTTGTTTTGTTTTTCAGAATAATTTGCAACCCCCAAACAAATTAATAAATAATATTTGACCTATTTTATTTATTTATTATTGTTTCAGTTTGCACATCAGATATGTTTTATTACTTTACACATAACGCCTTATCTATGTAGGCTATAATATAAATAAGAAATGAAATTGACTAAATGTAAAATGTTATTTTTGTTTACAGCAAAAGTTTGTAATTGATGTCTTTAAAAACATATCCACTTCGCCTGCAGTGTCTCACACTTTTAATTTCATATGAGGTTGTTAAATGTTATAAACGCTCACAGCCCCATGTTCATGAGCTACTGCCTGTGATGTCATCGAGTTCACTCGTTCCAAACGCTGAAATAGCCGAGTCCACACTTGTGAACTCCTCAAGTCCGTTCTCCGAGTCTGCACCCGCAAGTCCGTACCCAGGAGTTCACAAGTACAGAGTACGCATACTGGGGATTGAGAAACGGCCATGGTCTCTAGAGGGGGGTGCATACCTATGGTCCCCGGGTCCTATGTTCCCCGGGTGCGATTTTTTTTCCCCCGTAGGTGAGTTGGTACTTTAACCAATCACAAGTCATGAGAGTGAAATGTCATACATATCAAGCCGCTTAACCCTGACCCTGACCTAGCCACTAACCTTAAGCATAGTGGGCTGGTGCCTAATCTTAATCAATAGAAGTGGGGGAACATAGGTACCGGGGAACATAGGGCTGACCCCTAGAGGGACCTGCTTTCAATACTTTAACTTTTTAATTTTAGAACCTACACTTTTTTTTAACCATACTGGTATCGTACATTTCACTTTATTGATATGACAATAGAGAAATTAAAATAAAGTATTATTTTATCTTATGTCTCCCATTCCAACTTTCTATCATCCCCAAAAGACCACCTTCCCTCCTACAGTCGTCTTTACAACAAAAACACTTCTATTTTGAACGCTACTCTGACTGACTCTTGCCAGAAAGCCGTCCGCACTCCACTCCCCTCCGCGGAGAACTGGTATCTATATTGTCAGCCCGTAATAGAAGCCACTCCAGCAGCCAATTCATCCTCCATCAAAATCCACTTGAGTGTTATCTTCGCCTCCCACTGAGCTCTTCTCCCCTACTGGGCGAGAAAGGCCCCTGGTTCTTGGCGGGGGTGGGTGGGTTCAACCTTTCTCGTTCCGGGCTTATCCATAGTCCAAGGATAAAAGTTAATGACCTTAGCATCTCATTTTCGGCGCGGACCTGCCATTGGCCGGCGAAAAGACCTCTGCGCGCAATGGGACAGAACTGAAGAGGAGGGAGCATTGTGCCGTGGAATATATAACGACTTTTCGGTTATGGCCCCCATGGTTATTGGCCATAAAAGCCAAGGAGTTCATTGTGGAGATCGTTGGCCAAAAGGAGATGAGCAGATGTGGTCAAGAGCGGTACAGCTGTTTCCTAGGGGTGTGTGTATATAATGCATGCAAACCGAATTTACAGAGGAATTTGGTGTTAAGGTAAACCTCCAGTGTGTCATTTTAGACGCGTGTGAGAGATCCAAAACATGGGGCGGATGGATATAAATACAAGTGCCAATTTTCTCTCGTGTGTAGTAATGTTCCAGTACAAAATGTGTTTTATGTCCCTCGGTTTCCTGTTTCACTTAAAAAAGCTCAACCAGACATCCCTCTTCAACTGTTAGACTGTGTTTAAGCTAATTTGAAAGCCCCACTGTGTAACATTTCACCCAGTAAATATATTAAAACACAAGCAGGTGTTTTTTATTGATGTAAAACACGGGTCTTCGCCGTGACCAGACTCGCATCTTCTCAGGCCTGACGCTCAACGGGACAGGCAATGGAACCTTATGGGAAAGCTGTAACATTGGCCCTAGACCTGTGGTCTCCAACCTTCCATTCTCGGGACCGGTGTGAAACTATTTACATTGTGTGATTTTCATTGAAGACATTAAACGATGAATTAACATATAGGAATATGTAGGAAATAAAACATTGCCACCCATTATTCTTGGCATTTTCTCAATGAGCTTCATAAGGTTTTCATAACTAAAACACATTTTTGGTGACTACATTGTGAAGGTCGCTGGGAAAATGTCAAAATTGAGTAAAGCAAAATGAGGCTTTTGAAGAATCCATTTCAACTGTTTTTTTGTTGTTTGTGCCCTGTTAACTTCCACCTTAGGGTTAGGGTTAGGGTTGGGTTAACAATTATTTATATCCAAATCTCGAAGCGTATTGACTGGAGAACTTACAGCCTATATGCCAGTGTGAGATGTCCTTTGAAAGCCAAGACCTTCTAGTTTCTAAAACTATGTGTAAGATCTGTGTGAGTGAAACACAACTTACATTACATTTGCCGTTCTTAACCCAATCATATCCTGATTAGGGTTAACTAACCCTAACCCTAGCCCCCTGATCAGGGGTGACAGCAGGTAACAGGTTAAAATATAATTTTATATGAGTTAATTCATAAATTAAGTCCTTCAGTGAGAATCTACAAAGTAAATAGTCTATAAATAAAAATAACATTAAAAAAGTCTTTCCAAACTTCCAAAAAGACAAACATAGACACCTACTCAAAACCCTGAGCCCCTTTAACATTAATTTACTTGTCTGGATGGAAAGAGAGGGCAACAATCTGTTCTTTTCCCCCCACAACGGCCCAGTTATCAACAGCCCTCGGACCGGTTCTGGCCCGCAGCCCACATGTTTGGGGATCCTATGCCCTATACGGTGGTCCCCAAAGTGGGGGTCACGGGACACTGAAGTGGTGGGGTCACAAGATGAGTTTGATACAATAGTTTTTTACATTTCTGACATTGAATTTGATGTGTTTTTGATTGAAAACAGCATGTTTTAGTGAAATTAAGACAAATATAACAATACAGTATCCAAACTAACATCAAACCAGATTACAATTGTTTGGCACCTTAAATTATTTTAAATGCTAATTACATTTTGCAGAAGGGGTGCCAAGTTGCTAGCATCGTAAATTGCGCTGCCGCCATCTTTGGATGTCGCATAATCAAAATGTATGGATCGCCTGAATGGCTATGACTGCCTCCGCTTCTGCCACTAAACAGAAACTTGGACACGGATTTAAACAGGATATATCGGGTGGTGTACTATTATAGATTTGGTAGCTTACAACAGCAAGAGCATGTTGATTGTAATTGGCCCGCAATTTTGGAGGTCGCGGCCTGAAAAGTTTAGGGATCCTGTGCCCATGTTTGCTTAGCTCACTCTGTAAATCACAAAATACTTTGCATCCTTATGTGTTCTTTTCACATGATAGAGTCAAACAGAACACCAGAGGCGGCTGCTGCTCACACATCTACAGCAGTCAGCAAACGTCTTTATACAGATAAATTATAGGCTTATTTTCATTTATTTATCCCGTATTTGCGCGTGGGTCGCTGAAGCCGAGCCCGCACTGACTCCATGCGCACTCCTCCTCGCACTTTTCAAGGCAGCCCTGGGTGTAGGAGGCCGGCGAGGCTCAGATGTTGCTGCTTTGCTTTGACTACAGATCAACGTGATTAAATAGGTTCGATCTTCCTCCAAAATGCTCTACTTTGAAAACCCACTGCAAAAAAGATCAATGCCAATAACAGGCTCAGGTATCTGGCTCGAATTTGGCATTGCTGATCTGTGTCTTTAGCTGGTCGCTGGTTTATTCATTAGTTGTAATGAATTCCATCAATCTATATAGTTTCCCCTACATTCACAGTGAAATCCACCTTCCCCCGCTATACAAGTGAGTCCAAGATGAGCCCACTACAGGTCTACTGCCCTAAAAGCTTAATCCATGCAAGCGATATATCCACCTGAACTTTGTCAATTACAATTCTCTTCACAGACATTACCTCTCTGTATGGCCCTCTGTAAATCTCACCAGTTATGTGAATGGTATATTAAATTTTAATTAGGCCCATGTAATTCGCGGCAGATAAAATTCAGCGAGGGAAAGTGCCTCCCTCCGTGCGCGGTGTAATTATGCGGTCTTTGCATTCGGCAGAGCGGCGGTGGATTACGCTTCACTGGTAGCGTAAGATCTCTGAAATTGTAAAGTGTTTACCAAGTCAGACTGTGAGGGCAATCATTTCGGGGTCTCACTTAAGGTGCTGCACAAGGACGCCCGTGCAGCTTCGGTGTGAAATTGCAGACGGAAGGCTACCACTAGAAGAGGAAAAATAAAACGCTGACAAACGCCAATTACAATCAACATGCTCTTGCTGTTGTAAGCTCCCAAATCTATAATAGTGCACCACCCGATATATCCTGTTTTGATCCGTGTCCAAGCTCCTGTTTTGTGGCAGAAGCGGAGGCAGCCATAGCCATTCAGGCGATCTATGCATTTCGATTATGCAACATGCAAAGATGGCGGCGGCCGCAATGAACGATTCTAACGGGATTCTGAGCGATAAAACTACGGACTTTCAAGAAAATAACATTTTGCTGGAACGGAGGAAGCTGTTGTTCTATCATCAACGAGGAAGAAAAGGAGGAGAACTAGAGCTGGGCGATACGGCCAAAAAATAAAATCTCGATTTTTGTACTCAGTTTGGACGATTACGATTTTAATCGATTTTATTGGGAATAAACTTAAGTAAAAAATAATAGTTCCCGTACACTGCCAACCTTTATTAGGGTTAGGTCAACGTTTCAGTCCTGAGACCTTCATCAGGCAAATTGGAAATAAACTTAAAAAGTTCTCCTGATCTTTCATATGGAAAAAAAAGTCCTCCACATTAAAGGAATAGGCCACCGTTTTTACATACTAAGATATGTTCTTACCTTAGCTTTGACGAGTTCATTTGTACCTGTCTGGTCTCCACATGTGCCTTCTGTAACGTAAACACAGCACAGACGGCGTTAGCATTTAGCCTCTCTCTTCTCCTCTATAGCTCCAAACGAGGTGAAGATAGAAGCTACCAAACTCTTCCACGTATTCCTGGTATTATTACGCCTTACAATAGTAGTTCCCCTTTTTATCCGCTTAGACAATCCACATTGTTTAATTTTGTGTAATTATACTTTGTAGTGTAACACTTCACGTAACCATATTTAAATAGGGAAAACGTGGAAGCGTTTGGTAGCTTCTATCTTCACCTCGTTTGGAGCTATAGAGGAGAAGAGAGAGGCTAAATGCTAACACCGTCTGTGCTGTGTTTACGTTACGGAAGGCACACGTGAAGACCAGACAGGTACAAATGAACTCGTCTAAGCTAATGTAAGAACATATCTCAGTATGTAAAAACGGTGGCCTATTCCTTTAATATTTAGATTTCAAATATAGCCCACAATATGGCCCATTAAAAATTGTTATTTCTGTTTTAAATATTCCTTGTCTGCTCTCAAAAGTAAAACTTCTTAATAAGCCACGGAGTTTTCAAAAGTGTGTTAGTTTTATCCTTATGCCTCTGCTGTGATTGACATCCGTCTCCATGGAGACTCAAGCTGCTAAATTGGCAGCGCGGCACACGTAAGGCGGACATGCAACGGCGGACACCATTTTACCATTTTGCAATTTTTCCACATCGTCTGTTTTAAAAGAATGAATTAATTCGATTTATTGCCCAGCCCTAAGAAGAACCTGATCAACGCACTACGATGTGGTGAAAAGAGCGTGCTATGGAAGCACCCGGTGACGCTTGCTTGCATAACTGTCAAGCAGTGAAGTTGCAGTCTTCAGAGATTGTCTACTCTACATAACAGACAAGGTAAAACGAGATGCTTCTCTGTTGTCCTGTATGGCTGTCAGGGCAGTTAAACGTAGAACATCCAAAGTGGAACATTTCGCTGAACATAAGACAAGAGACGTGTCGGTTTAGTACTCGGTCCAGACCAGTGCACACAAGAGAATCGAGTTTGCAAAGCCTCATTTTTGAGCCTGTTTTTACACTGTTCTAGATGGCAGCCTAACAAATTCACTTGGTAGGATCAGGGTTAAGTTGAGCCTAATGTACTGCACCTTTGGAGGAGTGCAGTTTGAGGGTCAAATGAAACATGTACGCAACAATAACCTACCGAGACAGTGAGATTTGGAAAATTGTTTTCTGAGATGCTTCCAGAATGGCCCAATCAATGTTCTCGCCAGTATCCTACAACAAAAAATACATGAAATGAAGAAGCAAATGAAGTCGTTGTTCTTTCTGCAGAAGAATGGCCCAAGATCACAGCTGACTGGTTATTCAATAGCATTCCCAACTGCAAATTTAACACAAATGTTCTGAACTGTGAAAAAGTAATCCAAATCAAATGACGGCCTGGAATTCAAAGCAGATTTGATTTTTTTGATTTTTTAACAATGTGTGAAATTCTTGCTGAGGTGTAAAGGGGATTATCAAAGGGCTAACGTAATGAAGGGAGCCCAGCCACATGCCGAGTGTGCGAGGCTTGCCCTGAGCGAGCGAGAGGAGGAATGATGTAAAAAAACAAAAAAAAGGGCATAAACCGACCGTCTTCAACTGGAAACCAACCGGGAGATACATGAAAAATTGACGAGCGCTCCGAACCAGAGCGAACCCCCAGCTGTCAGTCAATGTCACCGCCGTCCCGGGACACTGACGTGCAGAGGAAGGAGGGGGTTGCGCCAGACTTTGTAGCCTCCTCTTCGTCGCCTGAAGGCTAGCGGGGAGCAGCAGAGGAGCGCAGCGGGCTTCGCTCCTGGGTGTTGCACTTCATCTACACAACCGAGTGAGGGCTGTTTTGATTTCCATATAGGCGAGCGGCGCGGGGGAAGACGCCTTTCCCCCGGCATCAGAGGCCCCTCTCCCGCTGTGAGCCGCTCTGCCCTCCATCCCCCCCCCCCCGCTTCACCTGTCACATCCAGGTTCAATGCGCTCAATGTTGTTTCCTCTTTGTTATTGCTATTCCAGGCCTGACTGTGTAGGGGGTGCACATATGAAAGACAAACTAAGGCAATGTAGTAACAACATGTGCAGTGTAATGTCAGCAGAAGGTCACGGGATACAGTATCTGCCTTGTAGATGAAAGCCCACTGGATTTATAAATGTGAAGTCTTGTTTCATTTTGCATACCCATATATGTTAGTATTATTCTCTGCGTACATGTTTCAAACACATCTCGATAACTATCTCACATTTCGTTACCACCTAAAGCAGCACATCTCCATCAATGAGAAGATATGTGAACAAAGTAGGGCTTCAAACTGTGTGCTTTGGCTGTCAGTGATAATGGATGCCGCCTTCATGTGCTCTCGTAATTATGGTAAATACCACTTGCCGAGTGGAAAATGCGCCAGAATGCCACCTCATCTCGTATTTTCCACTGGGAAACCGGGACATAACGTTGATGCCGGAGTTCCCGAGATGAGAGAACCTTTTGACCTTCCAACACGACAGAGAGCAGCGTTAATACATTTTTTAAGCCTTTTAGCTGATCTAAACTCTGTAATTAGCCAGCCACTCAATTTAAATGCCGTCTCTTTTCCCACTTATCGTCACGGGAAAAAAGTAGCAGTAGGTCAGCGGTTTGTAGTTGACCTTCTCGCGTGAATTTATTTATTTATAGTGTCCTGTTTTTAATAGTTCACTTCGCTATGACACAAAAGCACAATGCACTCGCAATTTCCACTTCCACCAGGGGGAAGAGTATAGACTGTCCCCACACACCAGTCAACGCACTAAAGCAGGGCTGTCAAACTCAAATTCACAGTGGGCCAAAATTAAAAATTAGGACATGGTCGCGGGCAAAACTCAGAAATTATTATTATTGTTATTATATTATATACATTATGTGTAATGTTAAAACTTTTTTCATATGAAAAGAGATTTTGCCTAAACATTGAATCCAGAACAAGCATAAACAAATATAATAATAATAGAAATATTTAAAGTAATACTGTCTTTATAACTATAGCTTTCAAGCTTCTTTGAAAATATTTTTTTAACAGTCCAACAGCCAAAAAATTTGATTTTTCAATAAAAATCCAATATTTCAACTATGAACAGTCCGTGACCTGGTTTAGATAAAGTCATTAAGAAAACATTCATCCAAGCTTAGTTTTTGCTACACTGTGATTTTGCCTACTGCTGCACATGGGTCCAAGCCAGATACTTGGCATCTCTTCTTAGAGGCAAGTTCATCAAAGTCTGAGGTCAAGCTCTGAGCTGAGGAAATTCTCAGGACTGAATGAAGGTGTTCGTCTGTGTGAGGTTTGTTCATTTTCATCAAAGAGAAGAGTTGTTCACATAGATATGTGCTGCCGAACATGGAGAGCATTTGAGCAGCTTGGGCTCAGAGTTGGGGCAGAGTGTTGGGAGGAAGCGTGGGAACTGCGCAGCACCAATAGAGTCATACTTTGGCTTGAGCGTGTCACTACACTGGAGCTCAATCAGCTCTATTTGGAGATTGCTCTTCACGTCAACCAGAAATGGATTGCTGAGTAGTTCAAATCAAATTTCTGGGCTTCGAAGTCGGCATATGTTCAGGTAAGTTTTTTAGCAAACTGTGCAAAGGGCAACACGGTGGTAGCAATCTCCTCTTTCATGATTTGGCAGCACAGCAAATGAGCCAGGTTTTTTTTTGCCACACAAGGCTTCCTGATGGATGATGCAGTGGTAAACTGTCAGCTCACCTCCACGATTCTCCTGAATCTTCTTCTGAATCCTGCCCACCAATCCACTCTTTTGACCACATATCGCAGGCACACCATCCATCGTCAGTCCCACAAGTTTATCCCAAGCACCCTCATTTGGATACCTCCTCAAAGATGTCTTTGCCAGTGGTTGTGCCATGCGTGGATTTTAATCCTATAAGTTCCTCTGTGAAGCAATGTTTTGAGTCCACTCCACGGATGAAGATTGACAACTGGGCAGTATCTGATGTGTTGCGGTTCTTGTCTACAGCAAGTGAGTATGCCATAAAATATATTCCCTTTCCATCAGCTGTTCTTGTAGATTGGTGGCAAGCTCACATGCACGCTCAGCCACGATGTTTCTGCTCAGACTCAAATTTAAAAACACTTGCTTTTTATCTGGGCACACGACATTGCAAGCTTTGACCATGCACATTTTTACAAACTCTCCCTCATTAAAGGGCCGGGCAGCTTTGGTGATCTCTGCTGCCACAATAGGCTTTACAGCAGCCTCACTTAGGGATTTTGCTGGTTAACATAGTTTGCCGTGAAACCAAACTCCATGTAATCTCCTCCACCTTCTGGAGCTTTTGCTCTTTGTCCAGATCCTTGTACTTGTCCTGGTGTTTTCTGTCATAGTGTCGTCGTAAGGTACACTCTGTCGTTACAGACACGTTGGCTCCACACAGGAGACAAACAGGTTTGTCTTTTACAATGGTGAACATAATCTGCCTCCCACCTGACTCGAACGCTCCTGTTTTCTCTCTTTCGTTTGGCCATTTTTTGGGAGGGGTGGAATCATTTGACTGAGGTGACTCGCAGTGGTTGTTAATGAGTTGTAACATAACACAGAGGAGGAGCTGTTTAACGGTCTAGAGACAGACACGCCGGTGGCAAAGCAGTAGCAAAGCATTCTGGGATTTGTAGTTTTAGAGGTGCATATTGGATATAATACATATTGGATGTGATATCGCAGGGCCAAAGAAAATTACACGGGCCTTAGTTTGACATGTATGCACTAAAGCATCCCAGGGGCCCCTTCTGATGGATCAGTGATGGCCTGATTGTGTTTGTGAAGTACCATACCACACCATGGGCTGGTGCCTAATCTTAATCAATAGAAGTGGGGGAACATAGGTACCGGGGAACATAGGGCTGACCCCCTTAAAACAAGGGAAGAAATGAATAAACAGTGTTAACACATGATGCCAAGTCTGGTGAATACATCAAACAACAACAATAAAAGACAAAGACAAATCCAGTAATGCAAACAACTAAAGAACATGTTTGATGGACAGAAGTGCAGAAGTGTTGGTCTGCTCCACCATCCATGCAGCCAACACAGTCCAAAGCATGAACCGGTACATCAAAGAGGAAGATGGCACTTGGATGTGTCTGCCCAGACCCTGTCATCCACTACATTATGCATATGGGGGCGTTGATCCATTCCCTGGACATTGCAGCGACCAATGTCTACACTCAGCATCAGGACTTGTGCGCTGAAAAGGTGCAGAGTCCAATGAGGCACAAGGGCTTCTTAAGGCTGACCACTCAGTTGGGTGGGGTTACAGTAAAGATCTGTCCTGCCAAAGCACCTGTATAGCAGCTGTGGGAAGTCTTGGGTGAGTCGTTGGAAAAAGCAACCTACACTAGGGTGACCAGGTTTCCCTCAGTAGAAACAGGGATGCAATAAAACAGTTGCAGGGGAAGCCAAATTCTGACAATTTACCCCACATTGAATGGTGAAACTGTTTGGTTCATTTAATTGACATTAGACTCTCATAAAGCAATCAACATTGAGATGATAGACATTTTAACTTTTTCACACTTAACAGTTGCTATGAAAACCTTATTTGATGCACACATCAAATAATCCTGAAGTTTCAAGTAAAGAGAACTGCTTTTGGAGAGAAACGGGGAAACCTGGGACAGAAGTCATGTAAAACAGGATTAAATCAATGGCTTGTGGGAATTTACAGGGGGACATGGGACAGAGGGTTCAAAACTGGGACTGTCCTGTGTTAAACTGGGACATCTGGTCACCCTAATCTACAAACGGTGGAGGTGTGCTTCATGTAAATGTTGCTCCCTCAGTGATCACTGTTGGGAACTGTTTTCAAGATGTATCATCATTAAGTTTCTTCTTTTGTGTTATTGTGCAGGTTTTATGTACACCTATAGTATTATTAATGAATCAAATAATTTATTTTTAAAAGTCGATTGACATCACTAGTTTTAGAAGGCTAAAACAAAAAGTAGGGGGAAAACAGGCAAGAGAAATTAGCTAAAATTATTAGCCATATTTGCACACTCCACCAACCTAGTATCTTAAGATTGGCAGGTAAGAGAAAAGAAAACCTTAGTTCACTGTATTCTGCTATTCATATACAGTATATACATACACATTTCTGAGCCGTATGACTCCATCCCCGCCGCGCTCACATCAGGTCAGCTCCCACGCACGCCGAGCTCCGGACGACTAGATAAAAGCAAGAGCCAGACACTAAATTTCCTCTCTTTTTCAGTACAGTAGGTGTGTGTCTCCGTGTAGCGCGCCTCGGCTCAAGCGACGGGGGCACAGAGAAGCAAAGGAACGGCAAATTATGGCAGTTCAAGGATGAGCCCCGAGCTGTCAGCAGAAATGGAAATTTGAAGAGAAAAAAAGAAAAGAGAGCTTTGAATGGCCTCACAGCAAGTCAAGTGACAGCCGTGTAAATAATATTGGAGGAAGATGCCGCAATTTAGGAATAATTTAGCCGTAACCCAGCCCCGACGCGGAGAATGAAGTTGGCAGTTTTTCTTGCCTTTGAAGGCTAAATGAGAAAATGGAAGAGGCTACGCAGAGTATTTGCAACTATCAGAATGAAGATGTGTGAGAAGAAAATGACGCTGCTCCAATGCCGTAGAACTGCATTTCAATGTATTATTGTTCATAATTGAAGAGTGACAGCCCCAAGATTTCATACTTTATATTCCAATTGATAAAACAAGGAGGTTACACAGTTTCGGAACCGCCACTGCTTATGTAGGCCTATTACAAAGTTGCAATGTGATATTTTTCCACACAATGAAAACTGCAATCAAAGTTGTTAAATAAAGACTGCAAAAGTGAAGGCCTTAAATGGCACTGTCGTCGTTTTCAGCAGCAATGAGATCAAAATGTGTCTGAAAATAATGACATTACTTGATCATTTATGCCACAAATTCATAAAAAGTACAAAGATGATGTTCCAAAACATTCAATTTCATGTTCAGCTGTGAACTTAAAAAAACAAAACAAACAAAAACTAACACATTCTTTTGCTCAAAAGTTGCCAAATGTTAAAGCAGTACTAAGTAACGTGTTTACCTTAATAAATCCTTTCCGTAGTCCCTCTGGGGTAATACAAGTGTTAATGGGATGATTGGGGGGTCTTTCATCTCCCCCTGGTGTCTCTGGCCAGAAAACCATGCTTGCAACTTGACTGCCACCGGGGCGGAGCAACCAATACACACTAATAGAATCACGGAGAAGAAGCTAACAGGCAAAGCTAACTGCGGGCTAGCGCCACTTTAAACAGTATTTACAGCCAAGTTTGAGTGAAAAAAAATATACCCATTGTATAACTGGATGTACAGCACCCCTCTCTCCCTTTGTCTTTTCTGTCAGCGTAGTATTTACTCTCCAAGACATTTAATAAGTTAAAAATTCGTAACTTGCTAAGACACCTGCAGTTGCGCTTATGGCCTCTAGGGGCAAGAGTTACTTAGTACTGCTTTAAAATATCATAATTCTTAATTCATCATGGGCAAAATCTTAGGTCGTAGCTCAAAATTGTGGGCTGTAAAATGAGACAGGGACAAAGATTTAAAATAGAACCATTGTACGACCAAAGATGAGCTGCAACAAGCAGTGACTGATATTCTGGAACATTAGTCACACAGTGAGCCATCCTCTTACTGCAGCGAGTGTCTCTGTCAAGTGTCTCGTCAACAAAATACATTCAGCGCCCGCACACAGTCCCAAGCAACACCGGCCAGGCATGAACAGGTCCAACTCTGCATTTTACTTTCCTTCTACTTTTCTGCGGAAACAAACACCGCTAGCATGCGGCACTTGCCTCAGCTACACACACGCCGTCTGGAGCCTGATAGTCACGATGATAAACTCCGGTTGTAGCTACGATTTTATCTTGAACTACAGCACAGTGGAGAGCAGTCTCATGCACGTCTTGCAATGTGACATCTAAATATCTTACGAGACAAAAAAAAAAGTCTACTCTTTAAAATTCTTTCGAAACAATAATTGCATCGATTTGTTATGTTTGTGGCAGTAAAAATAGAAAACTGTCATGGTAGTGGTCATGGTTAGTGGATGGCAATGGTTAGTGCCAGTTGGTTTGTCGGAAATTATTAATAATTGTAATCCTAACGTTAACCATATCCCTGTTTCAAACTCTAATTTGTGTCATGAAATCCCTCCTGAACAGACTATCGAGCACTAACCATGTCAAACACGGGAAGATGGAAATACGAACTGATGAATTAGGAGCAAGCTACGGCACAATAGCGTAAACAAACAAAAATCTAGTCCCAGCAAAATATCCACTGCCTTAAAGGGATATTTCAGGATTGTTGACATTGGGCCTCATTTCCTAGTTATCCAGAGTGTTGTTGATGTCTAGAGATATTTTTTTCTTAAATTCATGCAGTTCTTATATTTGAAGAGTCTAGTGGCGCTAGGCTAGGGCAAGGCTAAAGCATTTATATGGTAACCGCTAGCCTGCATTAAAAACAGTCTGAGCCACTCCACAGTGCACCTGAGGTAAATCACTTATAACGCCAGACTAACCATGTAAATGTCTGTGTCGATAGAATAATTTGAACCATTTTGCATTTAAAATAACTTATATTTGAGCAGCATCGGCTTCGTGGCTGTAAGCTAACACAGCGGCGGAGTGATCTGCGAGAAAATAGTCCCTCAAAATGCGGTAATTCATGTGATACAAGGTCAGTTATATTTCAAAAATTATTCTATTAACACAGACATTTATATGGGTAGTCTGGCGTTATAAGTGATTTACCTCAGGTGCACTGTGGAGTGGGTCAGACTGTTTTTAATGCAGGCTAGCGGTTACCATAGAAATGCTTTAGCCTTGCCCTAGCCTAGCGCCACTAGACTCTTCAAATATAAGAACTGCATGAATTTAAGAAAAAATCTCTTCAGACATCAACAACACTCTGGATAACTAGAAAATGAGGCCCTATGCCAAAAATCCCGAAATATCCCTTTAAAGGTGCACTATGGAACCCAGCGAGTGTATGAGTGGTCAGCATGGCGCCTTCACTTTCCATCACAGTGGCCTCTATGACGCTCCAAAACCTACAAAACAATTGATCCTGGAGCGTTGCAGAGGCCTCTGGAGATCAAACGCAAAGGGAAATTAAACACAAATATCAAGTTTAAAAAGTTGCATAATGCACCTTTAAAAAATATTGTATTTGGGCATTAAAACGTTTTTTAATGGACTTGCAGTTACCAAAACCTTATCAAAATATTTTCACTACTTTTTATTTCACTACTCAACATGTACTTCCACTCAAAGACTCCAATATAAGTAAAAGTTCCTCAGTGAATTTATTAATTAATGGTGCAAAACTTTAAAAAATAAAACATAAATAAAAGATCTTCATTCCATTTCTCCAGAATAAACCCTGTAACAAATAGAGAACGCTGGCTCTTGCAACAACACCTCTAACCGTATTAGATCCTAACTTTCTAAAGAATCCGAAAGCCACCACCACACGAGGTATTTGAACAGAAGGAAACAAATACTCCTAACAATCCTGTGAAGAAATCCAATGAAGGTTTCTTGCGATGGGTCGAGAGGTGAGACCAAAAGCTCCATTTCAGCTTTCTTCTGTTCCTCTGGGAGTCTCTTTTGGCACCGTCTCCTGCTGCTCTCGACAGTCCTCCCACTCAGAGGCAGCCGTGTTGGGTTGCACCTTGGAGCTTTTGAGTGCGGGCCTGGTGGGGGTGTGGAGAGGCAGAGGAGAGCAGCGATGCACATGAAAGCGCTGGCAAAATGAACCCGGCATCCGCGGATCCGCGCTAAGGTCTGATGACTCAATCTGTCTGGGGAGAAAGGAGGGGTTTTTTGGGGGAGAAGAGAGGCTTCGGTGCAGTTCAGTGACAACATTATAGATTTTAGATTTGGGGTTCTGAGCTGGCATTTAAAAGGCCGTGATGCTATGAGTCACAGAGAAGGGAGAGAATGCGGATTTTTGTAGGGAATACTGGACTCGTGCCAGCGCAGAAAAGCCTTATTGCGTCACGCTCACTTTTGCCTCGTCTCGGCACTTCCGGGTTGTCTTGACACTTGACTTCCGGTAGAGCACGAGGCCCGTTCATTAAGCGGAGAACGAGGGAAAATGTTCGCCACTAAAAATCTGATGTTTTGAAGATTGCTTTGTGTCCAATGTTCATTTGCACCAACAAGTCAACACTGCACCGTTTCTCTGTGCGGCCTGATATCAACTTTGTATTCATGTAGTAACTGATTTTCTCTTGACTATGTAAACCAATAGTAGAGAAGAGGCGGGCACAATTCATGGCGGCGCCCACGCGAACTTCCGGAATTAGACAAAACAGTCAAAGGCGGAAAAAATGCTATATTAAATTGATACATTTTTATTGAATGCCTTGCACCCAATTTTTTGCTTACAAACAATGAAAGGAGTGAGAAAACTGTCCGGTGTATGGCTAACTTGTTGCAATCCAAACTTATTCCTAATTGTTTTTGCTAACATTGAATCCTCAATGGTTACAGGATGATGGAGTGTGGGCCCGATTACCGAGAAGTCTATTTTTGCCGGATGCCGCCGTACTCTCTGACTCTCTCTGATCCAGCCCAGGGAATTACGAGAACCAAACAGGAAGTCAGGCACCAACCAGGAAAGAGAATGGGTTCTGTGCATGTGAGTGACATGTGACTTCCGAGTGCGATCTCCGGAGTTCGCAGTCCTTCCTCTCTCACTATTTTCCCAATAAAGATTAGCGATGTCTTGTACAACCAATATTTAAAGGTACACTGCGTAACATTTTGGACTATATCAAAACATGCTCCAAATGACCAGCTCCATGCTTTTTTTGCAGTGGGTAATCAAAAAATGTATTTGGATGAGGAGGTATCTGTTTAGATCTCAAATTCTGCTGACACATCTCCATGGAAAAGAGCTGGAGATGCACCCACTCCCTGTAAAGTTACAGTCATGTCTTAGGAGAGATGAACCGTTCACAGTAAAGGCTCATGTTTGTTTGTACATTTATGAGGTATTTTTCAATGATGAAAATGTCAGTCAAATTTCAGTTTTGTTTATTGGGTGAAATTTTACGCGTTGTGGCTTTAAAGAAAACATCACCAACAGTGAGATAGTGATGGGGAGTCACTGACTATGTGTTAAACACATTATGTTGGATGTAACTTGACTGCAGGAAACGTCTGTGTTTATTGAGGTTGGACTTTTGTTTTGTTTTTATCGCAGAGCTAACGGCTAGCATAAAAAAAAACCACCACAAAAATTAACAACTAAAACGTATTTATACTAAAGACAGGCCGATTATTTTTTGAGTGGCTCGTTCAAAATCTGGCTGCTATTTTAATTTTTATTTAGTGCTAGCTGTTAGCTTCGAGATGAATTTACGCAATGTTATTAACATGATGCCAGTCACACTAACTCTGCCCATAGACCGTTAAAAAGAATAGACAACTCCCTCTCACTCCTCCCTGTTTACCATAATGACCACGTTCGAGGGGGAATTCATGGCAGATTTACAGACTCCTCCTCCCCAGCTCTGATGAAGCATGTTCCTAATAAGGGCATAAGGGCGGGATCTTCACTGTAGACTCGGCCCTTTCGTGACGTGTAGCTCGCGCAGCTCCAATGCTAACAGTCCGACCAATGGCCGCTAGCTGCTCTGCTTTATGACCACAACACTGGAGGCCGCCATTGCTCCTCCATTGCTGTAGTACCTCCATATCGCCGCTAGGCCCCCATTGAAAAGCATTGGACTTTAGACACGTTAAAAACAACTTTAACGCCTGGCTTCTATTTTTTAATACTTTCTATGGCTACATATTCCTCCTGAGATAACGCTGGTTTCTTTTTTGTGACGAACCCAGCGTTATCTCAGGAGGAATATGTAGCCATAGAAAGTGTTGAAAAAATAGAAACCAGGCGTTAAAGTTGTTTTTAACGTGTCTAAAGTCCAAGCTTTTCAATGGGGGCCTAGCGGCAATATGGAGGTACTACAGCAATGGTAGTGGCAGTGTTGCGGTCATAAAGCAGAGCAGCCAGCGGCCATTGACTCTGCCTGCCATGTGAGGTTTTTTTTCTTTTGTTTTTTGACAAGACACCACTGCTAACTCATAGGGACATAATGGAACAGAAATAGCAGCGCCTCCTGAGAATCTGTTGATTTTCAGAATCAAATCAGCTACAAGCTAACGCCGCTAACTTGTCTCACGTAAACAATACGGCAAAACAGAGAAACACGCGGCCAAATACGAGCTGTCAGAGGATCACGGAGGATATTTTTGCACACAGACAACAGAGGAAAACTAACGCTGAATTTGTATCGTGGACTTTTGAGGGCAGGAGCAGGCATGGAGTGGATTAGCCACACATCTCACAGTGGATTAGTTTGATCTGTTTTTTATTTTATTTTTATTTTACATATAAATGCACAGTTTGTCAGTATTTCTTTGCGAAGTGTCTACAATGACTTTGGACGGTTTTTGGCTATTTTGCCGTCGCATGTGTTTGATATGGACCATTATCTAGGTTATGGCCAAGAGTTGGAAAACAATTAAGTTTAGAAACAGGAAAACAATTAAGGCTAAGCTGAGGGAAATGGTTTGGATGAGGTTAGGAAAAGGTTTGGGTTAGATTTATTCAGCGAAATATAATGACATAAGGGCTTAAAATCAAGTTTGTCTAATAAGTACAGGAAATTGTTGTATCTCTCAAACCATTACCAAGTGCTTTAAATTAACAAAAAACAACATGTTGATCTGTTCAAGACAGAAAAAAGTGGTGTGAACCCTTGGTTACTGGACGACTTTATTACGTCAGACCTCATGAACTTGTCGTCTTGTGAGGTCCCCGCATCGTACACAAAACTGTACTCGATGTGTCACGGTTTGCAAGAAAACCATACTAATTACATGCTGGAACTGTTCAGTAGTCAGTATGAGTCCGGCGTTGAGGATATTTGGCCCGTAGGCTTTATTAGACAGGACAGCTAGGGACAGCAGGTCATGACAGGTTGAAGTGCAGCTCTGGAAGCTATTTTAAGAAACGCTACACTAGACCATTTCCGTTACCTGCCGCACCACATTCCACGTCAGCGCATCAACAGAAAAGATTGTGCACTCATCTCGACTAATTAGGACTTTATTCATACTGTGACATCATTGAAAACCTCGACATAAACTTGCAGCGCAGTTCAGTTTTCCCCAGTTTCTCACTGCACCGTAGCCGCTTTAATTCCCCGCACAATACGGCGCGGAATCCTAAAAAAAATTAAGCCTGGGAACGAACACGGATTAGCCGCGCTCTTGTATACTCGCGGTACTTATCCTTTCTGACACCTGCTACATGGCCCCAGCACTAAAACCCCATTTGTTTGTGGACCTAGCAAATAGCCTTAAACAAATTCCTGATTGCTCATGTAACTGTAGCCCTCTCTCATTCAGACAGTTTGACTTTAATGATGATTCTGCCTATTCATTTTTGCTCAAGCGGCAGCTCGCCAAATCCATAGCGGCTAATGGATGCTAGCCAGGATCCGTATGATTATTTACACCTGGGCCCTTCCACTGCGACAAGGGGTGCTGCGTGGTTAGCCTAGCGCCGACTGTACGCTACATGTGGTACGGATTGAGGACAATGCTGATAGAGAAAAGGCTTGTCACGTTGAAGTGCTCTGCTGTTCATTAAGCTGTCATAGGAGCTAATTTTAAGGATGGCAAAACAAACAATGGAGGAGGAGAACGGGGTCTTCGTGCGTAAGTGGTTCAGCGTGCTGTTTCATATGTGCGAGCTCGGAAAGATGTGTAAATATTGCTTTGGGAGGATTGTTTCGATATCCGCGGGGTGGCAGAGGGCTGGAGTCTATCAACTGGGCTTCGGGAAAGTTTACATCGAGGGCAATAGGTGTCTTTTTGCTGGAAGGCTTTAACAGAGGTGAAGAACAGAGACATTAATCCACTACATAGCGTGACGCTTTTTGCCCACAAACACGGACTGTTAAATTGGTCAATCTGACTTGATTAGTTTGAAAGGGTTATCTATATGGGTTATCTATATATTTAAATGATTAGTCAAAATCTACTACAGAGGGTTCCCCATAGCGTTCATTGTTGGCTAACGAAGCTCAGCCATGTTAGCAATTTGAAGGGTTTTATGAAGCCAGCTCCACTTTATAAAACAGGGCAAAAAATAGGAAAAATAACAAAAGGAAAAATATACGACGCTGCTGCGCATGTTCAGACAAACACGTGGAGGTCAGAATTACAAGCCTGTTTCCAATAAAGAGAGGCCAAAACGTTTCAATGTAAACTCCAACAGGAGCCAGGAACTTCTGGAGCCTGCCGCCATTTCCTTATGGTTACAGGAAGAAGTCAACCAGAATAACTCTATTCTTAATTTTACAGTCTATGATCTGGACTCAAATCAAGACAAAAAGTGAAATTTAAGCTGTTTTAACTTTACGTTCATGTTTGTTTTTCCAATACGTATTGCTCAACAGTCCCGCCCACTAGGACAGGGGTGCCTAAAGTGCGGCCCGGGGGCCAAATGTGGCCCTCAGACAAAATGTTGGTGGCCCTCAGGCTTCTTGTTAAATGGGCACACATTGCCGGAGATAGTACTTTTTACTGCATATTTCCACAGAAATAAAATGTATCATTTCATTGTGAGATACAGCTGGAATTAAGGTTCCAAGCCTAAATAAAGGTGCGGGGCAGGGTTTAAACCTCTCTTAAAAGCACTTGGGTAAATGTTTCACAGCAATGACCACCGATCTTTGGCCCTCCACTCTGTATACACCTCAGTATGGCCATACCACCTTTGCTCTGCCGATCCTGTCATAAGCATTGTCAGGCCTGGTATGGGAGACTGTTTGGGAACACCAGGAAGCCTGGGTCAATGTAGTGTGTTAGTGAGTGGTTGGTGGTGGCCGGAAGTGCCGAAAGGCGCAGATTGACAGCCTCGCTTCAGTCAGTCTATACCCCAGGGCAGCTGTGGCTACAATAGTAGCTTACCACCACCACCACATTTAGTGCCTATCCAGTACTGACACTGCACTAGGAATAAAAATAGCTTTATTCCTAGTGCAGTGTCAGTGCTGAATAGGCACTAAATGTCCTATACTGGGTATGATCTAACCTTAGGGCACTCTCTCGGTCTCTCTCTCTCATAATAATAATTAAAATAATGATTATTTTAGATGATTTTACATTTTCTTGTTTTATGTGCATTTTGTCTGCCTATGTACTGTATTGCAATGCCTACTTTCAACTGCAAACCAATTCTACCTACAGGTATACATGAAGTTACCTACCTACCTACGTACCTACGAGTGAATGAATAATGCCAATGTAAAGTGTCTTTGAGTGTCCAGAAAAGCGCTACATAAACCAATAAATTATTATTATTAATATGCTGCACTCAATGAAAAAATTCAACCCCCCCAAAAAAACAATTGCTGTGCTATGGTACTATGCTAACCACCCATACAGTCACAGGCTCATTGAAAGGTGAAATACACACTCACATCAAGTTTTGTTTTTGTTTATAAACATATAATACTTTATAAAAAGTATAATAATACACCTTTAAGCAATTTTTTCTGCACAAACTGAGCTCTCTTTATTCGACAATTGTTATATTTAGATATTTTTTTTGACGTTTTTTTTTTTTTTTTTCCATGTTGGATTTTGTTGACATTCCCCCACTCTTATTGTAAACTTGCAAAAGAAATCACCGTCATACAGCTTACATTGCCGCACTCGCTGATAAAGCGATATGGCCACATTATAAAGCTACAGTAGAATCCTGTGAAGAATCAGACAGTACAACTTCTGTTTCTGATACAGAGAACAGACGGGCTCGCAGACATTTTACAGCCGTAACGTTAGCAACACCGCGGGTCGGGTTCAGCCTATTAATAATCCAGTCAGACAGGCTAAACTTTGTCTCTGCCGCGTCCGATAATTAGACTCTCCCCAGTTCGGTCAACAACACGAGCGCAGCTATTTTGATGCCATTAAACTTTTACAGTATTGACTTAAAGCCGAAACGAGGACACGGCTGCCGACTGCGTGTTATTTCATTTGGAGACTCGGGGTCTTAATACGCCATGGCAGACATTTTGCGGGCCCCTCAAAGGCTGCGTTCACACTTTCGGGGCTCGGAGTTTGGTGGATCAGAATGTTCTTTAAAAAAAAGGCTCCGTGCGCATGTGTTTTCCGTTTGGGCGTCGTAAATTTTGAATATTATATACGGCGAGGACGTGACGGGCAGATGGTGGCGTAATGATTTTCAGAACCCCGGCCAAACGCGGAGCAGGAAGCGTGTCACGGTTCTGCTTAGGCTCTGCTCACACAGTAACGCCGGTGTGTGTTACTGTAGCTAACACACACCGGCGTTGCTCTCCTCCTTTTTCCCCCCCACCACCATCGTCATCCTGACCTTCAAAGGACAAATTGTCAAGTTCTCAGAGGGCAGGGGAAATTTTGGGTGGGAAATTATGCTAAATTGCAGCGTGTTCCGCAAATGGCTATTTACACGGCTGTCACTGCGAGGGTGAGGTCATCGCTGTGACGGCCCAATGATTGTGGTTTGAGACAAATTCAGACATGGCTTTTACTCACAAAACAGTTGTTTATGTTCATGATCCATAAGGAGACATTGACGTATAGATGTTCCGCACACCTATACGTATCCCCATCACTGAATTCAGGTTTTTGCTGGGTATTAACCTCTCAACCCACAACTTAAAGGAATAGGCCACATTTTTACATACTGAGATATGTTCTTACCTTTGCTCAGAAAAGTTCATTTGTACTTGTCTGGTCTTCACGTGTGCCTTCCGTAACGTAAACACAGCACAGACGGCGTTAGCATTTAGCCTCTCTCTTCTCCTCTATAGCTCCAAACGAGGTGAAGATAGAAGCTACCAAACTCTTCCACGTTTTCCCTATTTAAATATGGTTACGTGAAGTGTTACACTAAAAGTATAATTACACAAAATTAAACAATGTGGATTTTCTAAGCGGATAAAAAGGGGAACTATATTGTAAGGCGTAATAATACCAGGAATACTTCGGCATCCGCACAGTAAAGTGAAGATATCACTGCGCGGATATCGAATTACTCCTGGTATTATTACGCCTTACAATATAGTTCCCCTTTTTATCCGCTTAGAAAATCCACATTGTTTAATATTATATTGTAAGGCGTAATAATACCAGGAGTAATTCGATATCCGCGCAGTGATATCTTCACTTTACTGTGCGGATGCCGAAGTATTCCTGGTATTATTATGCCTTACAATATAGTTCCCCTTTTTATCCGCTTAGAAAATCCACATTGTTTAATTTTTGTGTAATTATACTTTGTAGTGTAACACTTCATGTAACCATATTTAAATAGGGAAAACGTGGAAGAGTTTGGTAGCTTCTATCTTCACCTCGTTTGGAGCTATAGAGGAGAGGAGGAGAGGCTAAATGCTAACGCTGCTGTGTTTACGTTACAGAAGGCACACGTGAAGACAAGACAGGTACAAATGAACTCGTCAAAGCTAAGGTAAGAACATATCTCAGTATGTAAAAACGGTGGCCTGTTCCTTTTTAACCGAGCGCATTTTCTCCAGGTCGGCTTTACCCAAATCTAAAAGCTTCTCGACTGGAGCTTACAGCCTATAGGACAGTGTAACGCCTCATTTGAAGGCTACTAGACCTATAAAAAATGATCGAACTTTTTTAGCCGCGCTGTCGCCGCTTTTTTTGACGCATTTCTGGAAGCGTTCTTGTCATGTTTTGGTCACTTTTTTTAATCGCTCGTTCGTGGCTTTCTTGTTGATTTTTGGTTTGTTGCGTTACCATTGCTTTTCCAGCATGTCTTGTCGCTCTTCTGCCACATTTTTGTCACATTTTCTAAGTGTTTTTCTTGTGTTTGTCTTTTTGAATCGCTTTTTTTCGCTTTGACCAATGATACCATTTTTCCTGTGAACCAGCCTGTCAGGTCCAATCAGGAGGCAAGGGGGGCGGAGCTTGATCGTTTACTCTCGAACTCTCTCTTGTAATATGAATAGGAAAAATTTTACATTATACTTACTACTATACAAAATATACATCGGATATCGTTATTCATGTATGAAGTATCATGGAATTTATAAGGAAATCAAGCATTAAGAATTAACCAAAAAATCATGTTATGCCCTTATAGTATCCAGCAGCTTTTAAATATCTTTCTGTAGTATGGTTAATCGTTTTGTTAGGATTCTTGAAATGACAGAGATCATGTCTGCTAAATTAAAAGACATTTACCCCAACTCCAAACTTTAAATCATGCCATTTGTTGGAGAATGACAAGTGTTGCTGAGCATATGAGTCAAAGTTCCAAAACTAGCCTCCAGCCATCCCTCGTGGCAATAGAACACCAGTAAATGTCTGTATCTGCTTTGCTTTAGGCCATTAACATTCACTTAAATAAGAAATCCTCTTACGCTCTTCAAATATCCTGCTTCATGTCTTTTTTTATGCCTATCCAAACTCATGAACTCACCTGCCACCATTTGTTTATTTTTGTTTTTTTAAAGCTTTTCTCCCAAACAGCATCAGTAAGTAATAGCACTCGGCGTAACCCTTCTCTTAAAAGGCGGCAATTTACACATCTGCAAATATTGACGTTTAAAAAATATATAAATAAATAAATAAACAAAAAGCCGCGCCGCATCCCCGCACACACTCGGAGAATCTTCAAAAGATACCAAGCTCACAAGCACTTCTGACTATTGTGTCCCAGAGAAGCTCGGAGCTGCCTCAACTGCTCAAAAGGCTGGGGAGAAAGAGAGAGAGAGAGAAAAAAAAAATCTCAAGCAGAGGGAAAATTAAGTTCTCGGAATGCAAACAGCCATTTTTTTTTTTTTTTTGCAGCACCAGGACGAGAAACGCAGCTCCGGATTTGCACATTGCAGATGAAAGTTGCCCAAAAGCTGCCGAGACTTTGCAGAGGAGTTATTTTGGAAAATGATTCACCGCAGTAAAGTGATTGGAAAGCAAATAGAGTATGTCTAAATGTCATCATCCGAAACACTGTGCATATATTTATAGAAATGAATGTAGGCGTAGAACAGCTTCCTTAAGATTCAGAAGGGGAGCAACTGTATAGAAGGAGTATTCGCTCAGAAAGTGGTGGTTAGCTAGTTCAAAACTTAATTTGGCTCAATCATGCTGATGTGTTTTCCGGAGAAACGCATTAAGGATACAGCACACTGCCGATTTCAGCCTCAGTGGAATGAGGAACTAGAGGAGAAGAGACCAAAGATTAGAAACAGTGGCTTGTTTACGGTGATGAACCAACTAGATCGAGGCCTTTCAAACAAGTCATTTCTCTTGACACTCTGCATACCCTTAAAACTCTTTGCAGATCTTTCTCCTTCATTTTACACCCTCTCATTCGCTCATTCGTCCTCTCTCTTTCCTTCTCCATCATGGAAGCAGAAATATGGACTTGCACCTGATCAACTTTCATCCATATCCTTCATTGCCACATTCATCCCTAATGTGTACAGTGAGTCTTGTAAGGACTGGCAGCCATTTCTTCGTCAGACAAGCAAACACAGGAAACACTGCACAGGTCTCTGTTGACAAACTATTCCAATGGGATAATCCAATGACCACAGAGGAGAAGGCCGATTTGTGACCCTACATTTGGGGACTGCACTGTTCTCTGAGGGAAGAGTGACAAAACCTCAGATGAGCATCATTTATAACTGTCCGTGTCCATCCATTCATTTCATTCTAGGTCTTCCTTGGGGCCTCCTCACAATGGGACGCGGCAGACCACACCTCCCCAGGAGACAACCAGGAGACGTCTGAAATAGATGGCCGGCTCATCTCAGCGTGAAGGAGCAGCGGCTCTACTCCGAGGGTGACTGAGCTCCTCATCCAATGTCTATGGAGCTACTCCGCAGCGGAAACTCATTTTGACTGCTTGTATCTCATCACCATAGGTAAGGGTAGGAACGTAGGTCGATCGGTAAACTGAAAGCTTTGCCCAAATTATAACTTTAAAAAAATAAATGACCAACATTTTGAACATTTATATAAGTGGAGGACAGTGATGGTATGCTGTAAAGATTTTATTATATTTATTTTGTCATGAATTGAACTGCAATTTTCCATCGTAGCAAAAGTTCATCCCCCTGGTTTACTGAGAATGGAAGGACATTTGCATCTCATCCAAAAGATGTGAAATTTCGTCTGTTCTCAAAGTGTTCCGGAAGCTTCTTGAGTGGCCTTCAATTCTCAGTCAAGACTGCAACTTTTTTTTTCCTTTTGCTACCAAGGAAAACTCCTAGACAACTAAGAGCTAACCCAAACATGTCATTTCTCACCGTACAGTCCCACTTCTATAGACTTTCAGCTGATTTCTATAGGAATATACATCCGGTCCTTTATTCCCTTTCATTCCCTCTACTCTCCAACCGTTCACCCCCGTGGATATTTAAGTGCTTTTCGCCCCGCTTTAATTTGCAGCCGACCCTTAGCGGGCTCTCTCTAATCCCACTCGATTTATGGAGGCCTCGCTGGGAGCTACGCCTGCCGCTGGGAACCACAGGCCGCAACGGAATGAGCGTAAGGTGTGGAAGTCCGCTCTCCTGCCACTCACCCAACTGGCTTTTACTGGCCACTGTGAAAGTACTTACACAGAGTCAGGATATTATTGGACAGTGATGCATGACGTCTGCGAGCTAATCAGAGCTATCAAACAGCAACTTAATGCAAACAAATCTCTCTTGTGACAAAGAGTCTGATTCTGTTTCGGTAATTTGGTTATTTTCACATTGCGGGCACGAGAAAAGCACAGCGGAGCCGGCAACATGTGAACGATTTTTGCAAAACATTACATGACGTAATAGGTGTCGCTTGTTTACGTGCATGGAGCTAGACATTTTCATCATTTTTTTAAATTTTTAAAGAAATTAATAACCTTTTGGATCCAAACACAACACAATTCTTACCCATAAAGGACCACCATTTGGATGAGTCTGTTCACTGTGAAAATGAGGAACCCCGGGCTAAACAGAGACTAAATTTGGTCTAAACAAGTTATTGACTGGAAGCCAGGACTAAACCAGAACTTTTGCCAGCCACGTTTTCCAGTTTAAACTGATTTTTTGGAGATTAATGGTATGATTGAAGCTAAACAGCTTTGTGGTAACAACAATTTCTCAAAAACCTTAGAAACCAAAAAGTTGTAAAAGCATTTTGCCATATTTTCAAGTTCCAAAATGTCTTTCATAAAGTATAATTTGCCATATGGCCTATTGTTTCCACATAACTAATTACGTTGTGCCATTATAAGTTGATGTGGAAATTGAATGGGATTTTTACTCCTTGAACCGAAATGGGTTGAGCTCCAATGTGACTTTAACTCTCAGCGTTTACATCTCAGATAAATTAATTGATCAGACTGGCTTCTATATCATTAAAAAATCAGTCTTAAATGGTTCTTTAAATATGAACCTATCCCATATATTCAGCTCCCTCTTGAGAGCCACAAATCCCATCGGCCATACCACTGTGAAAGCACTTACAGTAAAACCGGGGCTACCAAAGAACTCCACTCACCCCGCTCCGCTTTCACAAAACCCTCAAGAACTCAGTCAACATAAGAAATCCTATTGCCTTTTCCTCATCTTACCGTTTCTCTCCAGCGTGACCGGGGGACCAGAGTGTGTTTGGCAAGAGACTTTCAGCAAAGGATTAGGGAGTGAAGAGTGGCCGTCTGTCAACCACGAAATGGGAGTCTTTAAAAATGGATGCAAACAAGACGGTTCACCTCTTCTTGGACAGCTTCGCAACGTGTCAAGGCACCTTCGAAAGCGTGAGGGCAGCGAGTTAAGTAGACATGTGGGATTGTGATGTGGAGTGCCATGGCGCTGGATTAAACTTGAAAGGTGTGCATTTGTTGGGGATTTTTGAACAACAGCAACAGTGAAGAATGAAGCAGTTTAAATAAAGCTAAACCAATAGTCACCAGCTATTAGAAAGAAATTATTTCTATCAAAGGCAGTTTGTCAAGTAAAGCTGTCTCAACTTAATACAGAGGAGCACCACTTCATATCATTATTATGAAGCCTAGGCGTTAATTCAGCCTGGTAGACAAACTCCAGCGTCTCAGAGCTCCAGCCAATGATCGCTCCCAAGAGGGCCACACCCCAATCAGCGCAGGAGCCGCACCTTCGCAGCAGCCAATCATCGCCATCGATCCCGCTTTTAAGCCCCAGCAATCATGGACTGTTCGCTTCCCAGCTGCGCTGCAACCCACCTCCAACCCATCTCCGCCTCTTCCGTTGACGGCTTCTACCTGCTGCATCTTCACGGTCCTCATACCACCACCAGTGTCCAGGCTCCGGGGTAAGACATCCCTAACTCCAAGCTGTTCATCTACACTGACTATACATCGATGTCTACCGCCGGGGTCTGATCGCCAAAACTAATATACATGTCAATAAATCTCCCTAATCACTGCTTTTGTCTGTGTGAGTCTATCCAGGTTGAATTGACATACATTACATTATGAAGAGCTGGCTTGTAGGTAAATGGAAGGGGAGTTGTAGAACACTTCTTCACTTAGTCGTTGTTATAGGATAAGAAGATTGTAATTCGTGGAAATGTAAACAAGTACAGTAGGTGGTAATGGCAGGCCTGGCGCTTCCCCTCAGAAGTGGTCAACTTAATCAACCACAGAGCCATGTTTCTCAAAGCGCTACACTGCAGCCATTATTTATTCACCCATACTTCATACTATATATGGTGGTGAACTACTATTATAGCTGCACTTTCCTAACCTGGTGAGACCACAATGATTCCCCTCTATATTTTTTTTATACAGAGGGGGCGGTATCCGCAAAATCAAACCAATCCCGTGCAATCATATTCGTTTATTTGCGTCACATCACTCACGGGACGTGGAAGTCACCTCAATAACAATCTACGAACATCACACAAGAGAGAGAAAGAGCGTGTCTCCAATCGGTGGTAAATGACCAAAACACATCCACAGTAGGTGAGTTTCGTGATTCATAATCCTGCGCAAATATTAACCTAAAACCGCTAATAACACCACATCAACGGCAGACGCCCACCCTTCGCTGATTGGTTTACTCTGCTTCCTGTTTGCTTGCGTATTTACTGCTGTGAGAAATGGAATCGACGCAGCGGTGACCAGACTCACCCGCTGGTACAGTGGTTCCCAGGCTAGCACTTTCCCTGGGGTAGACCGACTGAAGCGAGGCTGCCGATCTGAGCCCTCAGCCCCTACGACCACCACCATCCACTATCACACAGACTGTCACAGGCCACCTGAAGGAACCACCGACCTCTCATGTTTTGGACCACCCATTCGACCATCTGAGCCCCCGTTGCTTTAAATCTCTACTATGATCAAAAATTCCTAGCCTGGCCAGCCAGCCTCTCCCACTTTCTGTTCATAAGGAAGTGAGTCTGGTGGTTTCCCCGCAGGCAATCCCGAAACCGATATGCTTTGTATAGTTACAATAACTATAGTTACAACTTTCTCATCCGTAATTAAAACATTTCACTAGTTTGCCTGTTGATTTGGCAGAAAAGAGGCATTTTCAGTGCAATAATTCTTAGCCGCCACGTTGGACAGGCCATATGTTTCTCTGATTGGTTAATCCACCTGTCCATCATACACTTCATTACTTGCGAAGATAACGCCGACCACCAGAATACACCAGAATAATATTCGTAGAGGATTGGAAAAGTGTGTAGTCTGGCTAGCCAGGCTACACACAACATTTTGATCAATGTAATTCAGATAATAGAATTGGCCAATCTGATTTGCATGTACGTATTTAGTAGCCTGATAAACCACACCCACTTCTTTTCTGCGTGAAAGAAGGTGGGTCTGGGCACACACGGTAAACAAGTTGCTGATTGGCGGCTAAGGCCTAGCTGAACCAATCACAACCGTCACAGAGAATTGACAAGGTTACGTCACTCGCTGCGCTGCTATGTTGTTAGTTCAAGAAACAACATTAACATTAGCCAAGACTAATCATGGATGAAGTAGTCGAGGATTTTGCCTCCGCGTGCTCGTGAGTTTATATTCAGTTCATATTTTGTGAGTTGGACTACAGCTATCGTCACGTCCGCTAATTGCTAATTGGTTTATTTCACTGACGATCTGTGCGCGTTAGGCCCGCCCGTTCAAACTGCTCCAATTGCTTCGTTACCAGACTAACTTCCCGGGAATACAGGGAATAGTGTGGCAGAGCCAGGCAACGTATTTAGGGGAATCCCGGGTGACACAGAAGCTCCACACAGAAATACCTGTGCCTACGTGTTGCCCTAAACCAGGGGTAGGCAATGTCAGAATACAGAACTTCTGGCCCTCAAGATGATTTTGATAAATATTATTATGCTAATAAGATATCAAGTACCTGTTAAAGTACTCTAAATATGCGAGAACTAGTATTAGTATTTATTTATTTTCTTTAATTCCTGGCAGAGCACCCCACTTGGTCATAGTTAATGTAAAACAGTGATTCTCAACTTGTGGGCCAGAAAGTGGGTTGACGGAACCATGAGGAAACTATAGCCTATAGGAAACACTGTAATCAAAATTGTCCATCTGAAACACTACCGGAGTCAGTTAAAATGAATGTTATTGGGCTGTTTTTTTAGTTTTTATTTTAGATGATATATGACAACTGAGTTTTATTTGGGTCACGGCTTGTCAGCACTTGAGATTGAGAACCACTGATGTAAAACACTGGCATTTGCAGAAAAAAAAAGAAAAAAAGAAAAAGTTATTTACTTTAGGATACAATGGTGAGGTTCGGCCCTTGGTGTTTTCGGCCCTCCACGACACAAACTTGCCTACCCCTGCCCTAAACTCTGTTAATCCAATGTGTTAATCCCTCTCCTCTGTCATTTACTTTGCCTGTCAATACCATCCTCACACTCTGAAAGACCGCGCACTGAATATGAGATTAATTGTGTATCCCATTAGCGTGCTCGGTGACTATTCATGACTGGGTGGGGGGGGGGGTGTCCCGTGTGTGTTACCTCAGTGTTTGAGCTTGTCGTCTGTTTGTTTGGCGAGCGCGGCCGGAGGATTCCAGCGATGACAGTCCCAATCAATCACCTGAGCGGCTGGAGTGCAGAGTTCAAGAGCCCGTTTGGCAGCCGGGCTTCACGGAGGGGCTGCCAAAGCAAAGAGACCCAACCGGAGTAATGATCCGCCATTAGGCAGCCTTATGAATATTTATGGCGAACATCTGCACTGAAAACATGGCGCAAATGCTACAAGGGGTACAAGGTAGAGAGGCTAGCATTCACTTTTACTGCTGAGTAGCTTTGTGATATTCATGACTGAAACTGATCTGATCTTAAGTAAAGCTGGCCTAACCCATTTATCTTCTTGGAGTAGAGTACATTTCTTTTGAAGTTACACCACGATTTTCTTATTCTATCTTTATATTGCCTTTAAGAAAAATGTAAGTTATGCACTGATTTTGAAACTTTAGACTTAACTATGATTGGTTGAATCCAATGGTGAACAGCCTGAATGGAACGGTGTGTGAGCGAATCAAACACAAGAGACAGCTAAACTTTGATGCATGCTGGAGTGTGGACTGGCCTTTTGAGCCTGGAAAATGGAGACACACTAAATTTGCAGGATACTGAAACCTGCGTTCTCAGATTGTCAGGCTGACCGTAAGAAAATGAGCAAGTCTTTCAAACGGCTCTTTGTAATCCCACCGGATTTGGCTCCCGTTAAAAGAGTTATGAATCCCATCACCAGCCATTACTCTGCTTTCTGAATATTTATGACCAACATCTGCACTACAAACACGGGAATGCTCCAAACGGCACCAGGTAGAGGAGCAATTGTTCATTTTTACTGCGAAGGTGAAGAAGGCAGCAAATGTCCAACGAACCTCCAGAGGTCAGAAGTGAGGGGGTAACTTGAAAGAAAAGGGCTCCGTGGCTCGGGGCGCACCAGACCTTTACCAGGTAATGACTTTTTTGCTATGGCTGTTTTTATGTGTTCAGAGGTTTTCTTAGACGTGGGAAGTCCGTCCTCAATCCATTGTGCAAGGTCAAGTTTTTTTTTTTTTTTTTATGGCAGAGTTTGCCTGGGGACTATGAGAAAGAGGAGGTAATATGCTTTCTGCGGGTATGTGATAATAATCACATACACATTTTGTTTGTTAGAAAATGCAATATTGACTGAAACAGCCGAAATATCCAGTTGTTTCAATTACTGGTATTCAAGCGATCTCACTCCAAGCTCCTCCCACCCCCTCTTCTTGCTCCCACTCTCCGTGCAGCCATTTCAATGTGGAGAAGAAGAAAAAATAGACCAGGTGGGCCATGTGGCTGTAGTGAAGCTACGGCAAGTGTTTTTACACTTGATAAAAGGATTTGGCTTAAAGTGAGTAAGTTTGCAAAGTGAGGAGAGAAAGAGTGACATTTCAAAGAAGAAGAAGAAGATCTTTATGTATATAGCTCCTTTCACAGACATGATCACAAAGCGTTTTACATGAGACAATTACAAGTACATTCATTCCACACTCGGTGGTAAGCTATGTTTGTAGCTTCAGTTTCCCCTGGGTGAGACTGACAGAAGCACTGTCGCGACTGCACACATCTGCGCCAACGGTCCCTCTGACCACCACCATACATTCAGTCACATCATTCATCTGGCCTATTGTACATGTACACACAGAAAGGCCCCGTCCAGGTGGGAATCGAACCCTGGACCTTCTTGCTGTGAAGTGGGAGCGCTGTGCTACCGTGCTGCCCAAAGAAAACAATCAAATTCCTCCCCTCTTTAACTAGAAAGCACTTCTTAGTTTGCAAAATGAGGAGACAGAACAGGATTTTCAAAAGTAAATGATCAAGCTCCTCCCACTCCCTTCCTGATTGGACCTACCAGGCCGGTTCACAGGTAAAGCTCGTGTCATAGAGAAGGAAGGGGTTTACACTCACTCACATATATTTATTACTTACTTACTTTACATCACAATGCAAGACCAGGTGGTCGATTTTGCACATTTGATCAAATTTGTAAAACATTTAGGCTTCCAGACTATCACTGTAAGAGATCGAGAGGTACGAAAAGCGTTTCCTGGAAGACATTCAAAGATTACTCAAAGATGCGCCAGTGGGGAAAAATGATGAGAACATCATCGTAGCACAGTAAAAAGCTCTAAAAGTCAATTTCGTATATGCCCCCATGTCACCGCACACTTTGCAAACTTGTGGGACCAACTTTGAATTTGGAGAAGCATCACAAAACGTGTGCCATCCATCTGTATCAGCAAATGTCCAGCTCTTTTGATTTAATTTTTGTTTGTCTGTTTGTTTGTTACTACAAGATAAATAATAAATTGGTTACGCCACCTTTGAAGCCATAAAAAATCATCAACATTCCTTTGGAGGGATTACTTCTATAATGCAGGCTGGCAATGGACTTATTTACACCAACAAAATGTGAAGAGACTGTCTCGCATGTCTTTAATCTATGTAAAGCTGAGCGGTTTATTTGCATTTGAATCAGAGGCACACGTTCCCGTGAACTCTCACACCAGCCGCCGAGTGACAGACAGCTCTGAGCATGAGAAATATATCCACTCTCTGCGCTAAATAGATTTGGGAACGACAGATATGCTAATTGCTTTGTAAGAGTTTGCTCGCGACAGCACCGGGACCACCCACACCTGACTTCAGCATGTTAAACCAAATTAAAACATTTCCCAGCGGCTTGGCACATTCTCATAAAAGCCCAAACCGCAAATTTCCCCAACTCACTCGACCTCTACAACGTACGCTCACCCCCTTCCTGCGCAACTTCCATTAACGCGATATACGGCCAAGCCCATTTTGAGCCCTGGAGAAATCACCTATGGTACAAGCGTGATCTCAGACTGTTTTTCATTGCACAGACTCGGAACTAGTCTTGGAATTTATTGTTTGCATTTACATGACAATACAACATTTTAAAGCAACTTTAGATTATCACGTAAAGCAGTACTAAGTAACGTGTTTACCTTAATAAATCCTTTCCGTAGTCCTCTGGGGGTAATACAAGTGTTAATGGGATGATTGGGGGGTCTTTCATCTCCCCCTGGTGTCTCTGGCCAGAAAACCATGCTTGCAACTTGACTGCAACCGGGTCGGAGCAAGCAATACATACTAATAGAATCACGGAGAAGAAGCTAACAGGCTAATGGGCAAAGCTAACTGCGGGCTAGCGCCACTTTAAACAGTATTTACAGCCAAGTTTGAGTGAAAAAAAACATTCCCATTGTATAACTGGATGTACAACAACCCGCTCTCCCTTCGCCTTTTCTGTCAGCGTAGTATTTACTCTCCAAGACATTTAATAAGACACCTGCAGTTGCGCTTATGGCCTCTAGGGGCAAGAGTTACTTAGTACTGCTTTAAAGGTCTTATATTACGGTTGATTGCAGAATAGCTTAAGGGGAGACACTGCAGGTGAATAGGGAAAACAAATGAATTCAGAGATACCAATTTGAAACTTTTGCTGAACATTAATGATGTAATGAATATAAGAAAAAAAAGCATTGCAAGTTTTCTGCCATATTTTCATATAAATAAATATAAATGTTGCCTTGATTTTGGGGGTTTCAAAGCTCAATAAATCAGGCTAGGAATTAGATATATATATTTTAGAAAAAATCTGTAAAAAACTTAGATATTTTTAAAAGGGACTAGACGGTGTTTCAAAATGTTAAAATTATGCCTTTTCCACTCCTTACTTGCTCCAGCAATGTCCTAATGCAGGGGTCTCCAAGTAAATTTCCCTGGGGGCCAAAATAAATCGGAAGCGTATTGTCCATAAACAAAAGCTCCAGTAAAATATGTTTTGATTGGAAATACACTATTAAAGAAACTGTTTTCAATAAATGAATAATAATAAGCCTGACAGGACTGTAGCTTCATAAAAACGGCTTACACTTGTTTTGCACTTAACAAGCCTGTGTCATAGGTTTCTGCTACACAGTCATTATTTATTCACTCCACATGTGGTGGTTGTAAGCTACTAATGTAGCCACAGCCACCCTGGGGCAGACGGTCCAACTGAAGCTACATACGTAGCTTACCACCACCGAGGATGGACTGATGTAAATTTGTCTCATGTAAAGCGCTTTGTGACCATGTCTGTGAAAGGCACTATACAAATAAAGCTCTTCTTCTACTTCTTTACCACGTGGCTATAATGTGTTGTTTGTATCCTGATCTTTTATCAGTGCCCTCTGCTGGACACGTGTGGAATTCTTTCCTTTCTTTAAGCTGCCCCCTAGTGGCTGGAGTGAGCATTCTGGTTATTTCTTTAAAAATCCATAACTCTGCACAGGAAAGAGCTAGAGACTTGACACACTCAAGAATCTGTGCTCTACAAGTAAAGGGCCAGATTGAATCATCTCATAAGACCTGAGGTGGCAGTAGCATGTATAAAAATATAAACTTCCATCTAGTCCCTTTAAGTGTGGAGTCTGTAGGAGCTACTAAAGTGGAGAGGTTGTTGTGTGTGCCTGCGCAAGTATTTCTCCGGTCTTTGATAGGTGTGGTTTCTGCCCCAAAGGAAATACCATATGTGGATTACAGTGTCATCTCGGGCACCTTCCGCAGTAAACATGGATATAAAATATGTCAATATTTGTTAATGAATACGTGTGGGAAGTTTTGAATATCTCCAGCTCCCTCGCGGACAAACCTTCGTAAAATAAGCATTGTGAAGGGTAAGCTTTGTCATTTTTATACTCTGACATGAAAATTCAACTGCGATGGGAGAAAACTAGCAAAAAATCGACCACTGCGTGAAAAAACGTTTTCACCGGCCACGTCTTAAAGTATTTTTTGTCCAGAAAATACGGCGAGCACTTCAGATACTGTAGAAAAGTGGTTCTAAATGGGGTTTTTTGTTCCTTAAAGCCAAAATGTAATTAAACAGCTTGATGGTTGACCCATGCGCAAAAGAAGCAAGCCTCCAGGTATGTTTTTGATCAAGGTAGGACATTATAACATGGTTTGGGAAAAGGTTAAAAAAAAGTGGATTTTCGATGATATATGTCCTAAAAAAAAAAAAAAAATCTTTGCTGTCTTCACTGGCTCTTAGGTTTATTCAGTGCTTAAAAAAATTCCTTCTGAACAAATGAAATCCCTCCAAACTGTATTCAAAAGATCAGATGAGGTCATGAACGTCACTACCCTACTTGGCAGAATTACTTTATCAATGAAGCTGGATTTGCACGGGACAGCTAAAGGGATTAAAAAAAAAAAAAAAAAATAGTTACTCACAGAAAGCTCTAAGAAATCTCTTATGAGTGCAGCATTAATTTGCAGCTACTTCCTTCTCCGCAGATAAGAAATAGAATTACAACATTTGATACACTCGACTTGAGCGAGAATTATCATTAATCGCGAAAGGCAAAATCCCTAATTGTGTTTCTTTCTTTTTTTTCGTCCCATTTTAGGCCAATTTGTCTTCAGCCTTTTGCCCCGTGGTGAGGCAACAGTAATTGTCGCGCGCAAACCGGATTAATATCACTTTGGAAAAATGTGCCGTGATGAAGTTGTGTTATTAAATCGGCCGCACAAAGGGGACGCGGATCTATCGCACATCGCAAGGCTACACTAATCCAGTGTAAATGACTCGGGGTTAGCGAGCAGCTCTCTGCGGAGAAGAGACTGAATGCAGATGAACTCAGTGATTGACCTTGGGTGGTGAGTGTGTCATAAGCACCAGAAGTAGAAAAAGCCCTCTCATGGCAGAAGGACGCCGAATTCTTTTTTATCGAAAAAACAAATATTGGAAGATAATGGCTTCTACTGAAACCTAGGAAAAAGGTAACATTCTCGACTCTTTTAAAAGCTTCAGTAGTGGAAAGAAAGTCGTTTTGTCCTCCATTAGTCTAGTACAGTGCCGCCTCATAAAATACACTGACAGACCCCCCCCCCCCAAAAAAAAATAATAAAAATAAATAGAAGAATTCACCACCTAGATGTATCGAACTGTTAAAGGGATATTTCAGGATTTTTGACATAGGGCCTCATTTCCTAGTTATCCAGAGTGTTGTTGATGTCTGGAGATATTTTTTTCTTAAATTCATGCAGTTCTTATATTTGAAGAGTCTAGTGGCGCTAGGCTAGGGCAAGGCTAAAGCATTTCTATGGTATCAGTTAGCCTGCATTAAAAACAGTCTGACCCACTCCACAGTGCACCTGAGGTAAATCACTTATAACGCCAGACTAACCATATAAATGTCTGTGTTAATAGAATAATTTTAACCATTTTGCATTTAAAATAACTTATATTTGAGCAGCATCAGCTTCGTGGCTGTAAGCTAACGCAGCGGCGGAGTGATCTGCAGAAAATAGTCCCTCAAAATGCGGTAATTCATGTGATACAAGGTCAGTTATATTTCAAAAATTATTCTATTAACACAACATTTATATGGGTAGTCTGTGTTTATAAGTGATTACCTCAGGTGCACTGTGGAGTGGGTCAGACTGTTTTTAATGCAGGCTAACTGATACCATAGAAATGCTTTAGCCTTGCCCTAGCCTAGCGCCACTAGACTCTTCAAATATAAGAACTGCATGAATTTAAGAAAAAAATATCTCCAGACATCAACAACACTCTGGATAACTAGGAAATGAGGCCCTATGTCAAAAATCCTGAAATATCCCTTTAAGATCTGGGATTGTTGCAGTTCGTTCAGGATAACTGTGTGCCCAAAGAATGAGATCAGCTGACTACGTGAACCTCCTGAATGACCAGGTTATTCCATCAATGGATCTCTTCTTCCCTGATGTCACGGGCATATCCCAAGATGACAATGCCAGGATACCTCAAGAGATGGATTGGCCACAACATCTTCGGGATGTGCTGAAGAAGGCTTTGCGCAATGGTCACACTCTCCCATCATCAATAGAGGATCTTGGTGATAAATGAATGCGACGTTGCATCTTTGGACATTGCAGTGTGACCTTTGTTTTGTGTGTGTAGTTTAATCATTCAAACTGGATTTATCCCTCTATTGTTTGAATCACACAGACGGCATGTTTGGAATTCCCCATATATGGTCATGTTCAAAGCAGCCAGAGGGAGAAAAACAAAGTAAAAATCTGAACTTTCTCCATTTCCCCACCGTTACTTTATCAAATGCTGAATTATGAATACATATTTCTACTAAACAAAGATACAGAGACATGGAGAGGAGCAAAGTGGTTCAATAGCCCACACATGCTTAAAAAACGGACAATGCTAATCAGGAAGCTACATAAGCTTCATGTTACATAAGCTAACATTAGCAACAAGAGCCGTGTTCTTCGCTTTGCAATTTGCTTTGAAAAAATGTCCACATGGACCCGATTTTGGCTTGACCTTGTGTGTGATAAATATGTTTACAGTCTGAGAGAAATCGGCTGATAAAAATATGACAACTCCCCGATGCTTGATCCGGAAATGTCGGTTAAATCAAAGACTGTACTTTGTTTCTTAGTCACCGCATTCTGGAGGGAAATAAGAGTTCATAGTGTGATGACTAAGCAGCATCTTTCACACCTACTCAATGGCCTGTAGTTACATAACCCTGTTCCTTCCATCTCGGCCTCTTCGCACACACACACACACACTCGCACACACCTCCTTAACGCGGTGGCAGGTTGTGTCTCGCTTGGGGGTCGTTCTTTTTGACGGAGGCAAGGCACTTGGAGCGAACAGCCCCGGTCTTTCAAGTGCTGCCAACAAGCCTTCTGCCACCCTCCTCCTCCTCCTTCCCCTATCCCTTTGTCTTCGACTCACGCTCGGTGTCAAGAGCAAAGGCTCTCGGCGCTGCTTACTGACCTCTGGAATTGTCCTCCCAACCCAGAGGAAGTGTCATCCAGCCTCTTGTTATCACAGCTGGGCCGGGGAGCTACCTCTGCCATGGATACGGTCCCGAGATGTGCGGTACAACTTGGCCCAGTGTCTTTCTTTCCTTTTCGGTCTGCGCTTTAAGATAACAAACAGGGGGAAGTCATTTAGTGCCGTTCAGGACTGCGAGCTGTAGCCGTGAGACAAGGTTGGATGACCCCGGCGAGAGGGTTATCCGCTAGTCAAGATGAAGAGAGCAGAAGAGCGACGGAGGTGTCAGGAATGAGGTAAAACGCATTACCTCAGGGATTTGGAAGGTTAAATAAGGGTTGGAGATGTTTTGCAAATAGACACTGGGAGCTATAATGTCTTCCGGACTGTTGTGGAGTCTTGACGTAAGATCAGTTTCCTCTTCTGGGCCAGTAAAGGGACTTTTCCCTAGTACTCACTTTACTTTTCCTCCATTGACCATATAAAGGGGAGTGGGGTATTATGTAAAACTGACTTTTCAGAGCTTTTTACCATGTTACAAAGTTGTTCTCTCATTGAAGACATAGCTGGAGTTGCGTTTCGAGCCACTAGCACAACTTTCAGTAATCTTTGGATATTGACAGCTCCCCAAAAGCTCCTCCTGAGGTCCACGTATCCAGGAGATACCTTCCTCACGACTCGATCTCTTGCTAAGGCTTAATCCTTTCATCGCAACTTGAAAACACACTCCATCGCTTCACTATAGCCACGCAGACTTTTTCTTTCCTCGACTATCGAAACAGCTGGCCAGCAAAGGGGAGCAACAGGAGGGGGAGGGGCTTATTTGGAGACCAGGAAGTGAACTACTGGATATTCAGCTGCTTTAGATCAATGTAGCATTTGCAAACTAACAAAGTGTAATGCAGTGATGAAGATGTGTTTGTTTGTGTTTGAGATTATTACCAAATACCTGCAAAGAGCATAATACCCACTCTTTGCATAGCTAGTACTACTACTACTAGAGTCCATGAACACAACAGACTTGATCTTCATAAATTCTATTGGGTGCAATATCAAACATAGCTCTATACACTTATATGCAGATGATGCAATTTTGTACACCAGTGCTCGCTCTGCTGGTCAAGCTGCCCAGTTCCTACAGGAAGATTTTGATGAAATTCAAAATTCATTAATAAAACTTAAACTCTCACTAAATACACGCAAAACTAAGTATATGTTGTTTTCCAGGAGGCAAGAAGTTCAACCTTTAAATATCCATACATTTGATGGCACAGCTATAGAAAGAGTGTCCTCTATAAGTACTTAAGTTTCTGGCTGGATGAGAAATTGACTTTTAAAACACATGTTTCAAAACTATGCAATAGTCTTAAATCGAAATTATCATTTTACTATAGAAACAAATCTTGTATTCCATTGAATTATAGAAAAAAATCGTTCAAGCTACGTTTTTATCAGTCTTGATTATGGCGACACAGTTTATATGCACACTTCACTTTCCGTTCTTAAACCTCTCGATGCAGTTTATCATTCTGCTATTCGATTTATAACTGGAGACAAATACAGAACTCATCATGTTTACTGTATGACAAAGTCGGCTGGTCTTCCCTGACAAGTCGAAGAGAGCAACACTGCATTTGATTTATTTATAAGGGACTTGTTGGGAGGCTTCCTGATTGTCTCGCATGTGAACTCAACTACAGCTCAAGTAGCTACAACACCAGGTCACATGACTGTTTAGTTCTGAAAAATGGACTCGTAAAGAGTGACACGGGAAAAAGAGGCTTTTCTTATTACGCTGCCCACAAATGGAACGAACTGCAAACGCTTTTACAACTGAACTCTTTAGTGTCTCTTTCACATCTAAAACGGTTAATATTCGATATGTATAAGGAAATTGTACTTGCTTTAATTGATACTTGTAAAAATGTCTAAATATTGTAAATATTGTATTGTTATTCACTGTTATGAAACAGGGCGCTCATGAAAAAGAGAGTCTCGTACTCTCATTGGGCCTTCCCTGTATAAAGATAAAATTAAAAAATTAAAAAAATCTGGGGAACCACTGCGCAAAACCTATTCACAAGTGTGAGCCTTTTCTAAATCAGTGCAAACGCCAAAGTTGTGTACTTAAGAGAGCTATTATGGTTAGCAGTTTATTTTGTAATGAGCCTGTATCATCTTCCGTTAAATCAAATTACACGTTTTTCCACTTAAGAACTGACATCGTGTTGCGTTCGGTTGTCTGTCAGGATAAACCAAAGCGCCCACCAACATTCACCAGCTAACGGGGCTTACTGCAAAAACACATGACATCAATTTGAGGACTTTCTCACAGGCCTAACATTATCTACAGCCTAGTCGATGTAGCATGATTCAACGTTATAGCCAACCAAATCAGAAACATGCCCAGGCAATCAAACTCCATCGCTTCAGGAGAGCGCAAATGAAACACGACTTTCTCCAGAAACTTTTTTTTTTTTTTTTTTTGCTTAAGCGGTGGCGCCCCAAATTGGCGGGCTTTAGCATCATTACTCATGCAGACAATGTGACCACCAATATGGCAGCCGCGCTAGCCAAAACACCTCCCAAGGCTCAGCGCTAATCATAGAGCGCGATGATACGGGACCACATCAGAGCGCGGCGACAGTGCGCGCCAGCCTCCGCGGTTCCCCCCATTCGGCCCCCGTCACTTTTCTCACACTACGGAGATAACTTTTCATGCCAAACTTTATCTTCTTTCCATATCTTTCGACGTCTAGAGTTCACAGCGGCGTGTTATCTACTATTTATGTTTGATTGAATTATTGAAAACTCGCTTCAGCGTTTCCATCCTTGTCTCTGTCTTTCGCTTGAATCTTGAAACCCTTTGCTGTTGAAGAAGCCTAAGAAGAATGGATACTGTAATGTGTTTGTTTCAATGGACAGGCCAGGACCTTTGCCTGAAATTACCTACCTTACCTATTACTGTATCTACAGACAACAAACCACATTTTCTAAAAACGGCTTGCTTTTTTTTATAGGTTGAAGGTTTGCCATGATATGTTGAAGGTAGGTCCCAAACAACTGCATTTAAAATGTATATACAGGTCAAAATCACACATGATCAATCAATTTCCTTGATTCATAACATGATGCATGGTAGTTTCCTGGCCAAAATGGACAGCTATGCTACATCGCGACAACTGCCAGCCAGGCTACTGCCAGCCAGGCTACTGCAGGTGGCGGGGAAGAGGGGTAAAATATGACAGTTCCCCAGCCAAAATGGTAGACTTGACTTCTACGTATGACAAGGATGTAACTAAACTACCAACCTGCTGCTTACGAGAGGACCACATGACTAACTGATTAGCGAGCTCGTCTTTCAGCAAGAAGGGTTCGTGCTTGCTAAAAACACTAAAAACAACTACCATGGACCAGGGTGAATGAGAGTCTGGTGTGGGTGTGCAGCTGTGTGACAATCCAGACAAGATAGCACAAACTAGTTTGAATGGAAAGTCCATCGGAGCCAGTCCCCATTCCCTATAGGCTTCTTGCAGCTAATAGCGTAATTATGTCCATGTTTTCCACAGTCAATGCTCAAACATACTTATTCTTTAGCTAGAATTTTGACCACACTGATTTCAAGTATACCCTCTGTAGTGGCCTTAAGATCGAGGAGTACCACTGACCATGGACCAATCAACTCTCTACAACAGTGGAAAATTCCTGGGCACCTGCTACACAAACAGTAGGCAACCCATGCATCCTCTCTTCTTTAACCTCTTAACCCCTACTTTATCTCCAGTTCGGCTTTACACAAATCTAAAAGCTTCTTCAGCCTATAGGCCAGTATAACGCCTCATTCAGAGATTTTTCCGTGTTGTGTATCCATGTGTTGTAGCTGCGTTTTTTTTTCTTGTAACTTATTTTGTTGCTTTTTGGTGGGGTTTTTGTGGTCCCGTTTGTTGCGTTTCGGTAACTCTTTTGTTGCTTTATTGAGTCTTTATTTTATGTTTTTTCTAACTTTTTTGTTGCTGTTTTGTAACTTTTTTGTTGCTTTATTTTTGTGTTTTTGTAACATTTTTGTGGCTTTTTAGTTGCGGTTTTGCTGTGTTTTGCAACGTTTTCTTGCCTTTTCATCTTTATTTATGTCTCATTTTTGTCGCTATTTTGACACTTTTTCCAGGAAGCTTTTAGATTTGGTTAATGCCTGAATACCTGGATAACAACTGGAAAAAATGTACTCGGTTAAGGTTGGGGGTTAAGGAGGTTGAAGATCAAATCGATTTGATTTGCTTGTCCAAATCCATTCCAGAGTCTGTGCTATTACCCTGGCTCCAACAATGCCTTTTCTTCGTACATACAGTGGGTTGCATAAGTATCGGCCCCCCTTTAACTTTTCGAATGGAGGCCACATGGTGGCTTCTGGCAAACAGCAAAGGTGACTTCTTATGGTTTTCTCTTAACAATGGCTTGTTCTAGCCACTCTGCCATAAGGCCAGATTTGTGCAGTGTACGACTAGTAGTTGTTCTGTGTACAGTTTCCCCCACCTGCAGTTCATCCAGGGTCATCATAGGCTTCTTGGTAACAGCTGTGGTCAGTGCTGTCCTTGTTCGGTCAGTAAGTTTAGGAGGACGTCCGGGTCTTGGTAGGTTTGCAGTGATGCCACAGTCTTTCCATTCCTGGATCGTGTATTTAACTGTACTTTGAGAGATGTTTAAAGCTTTGGAAATGTTTTTATAACCTAACCCAGCTTTATACTTCTCAATAACTTTATCCCGGACCTGTCTGGTGTGTTTTTGGACTTCATGATGCTGTCTTCTCCGCAATAGTCTCTTAACAGACCTCTGAGACCATCACAGAGCAGCTGTATTTGAACTCACATTAGATTACACACAGGTAGACTCTAGTTAGTCATTGGGTCAACATGTGATCATTCAGAAATCTTCATTCAACTTCTGAAGTTTTTTATTTATAAAATAAATTCAAAATCATGTATGAGTTTCATTTCACTTAACGATTGTGTGTCACTTAGTGTGTGTCTTTCACGTCAAATTTCAATTAAATACATTTATGTTTATGGTCCATAGCGTGGCAAAATGTCAAAAAGTTAAAGGGGAGCCGATACTTATGCAACCCGCTGTACATCTCACCTGTCAGGTCCAGCCCCTTTGCCTATAACACCGGCGCACCAAAGCTTTGTGCGTCCAGCCCGGCCCCGTAATCGCCGTCATTTAATGCATTGTTAAGCACATTAGGAGCCACGAGCCTCCCCATACCTTCCGTTAATGTAGCGGATAAAAAGGGCTTCAAGGGTTAGCGCAAAATTAGCCGCTGACAGTAAGAATGATTGTCTGCATCCACCACCCCAACATGGGTTTGTACTCTACATATGCTTTTGTTGTTCTCAAATAATTGCCTTGGCTGACTTTTCTTCGCAGGTTGATACTAGATGGTGGTGTTTTCTTCTAAATATGACTTTAATTAGTCTCGGGAGAAACGGAGCTCGGCTTCTTAAGCAATAACTGCATGGGCTAATTGTGAGGCTTAAAGGTCACGTATTGTGCATTATTCACACTTTTTTTGCACACCTTAGCATTGAATTGAAGGCAACAGGGCCGCACAACATATTGCCATAATATTGTTATTGGGTGACGCAATATCCATATCGCAAGACGCCACAGGAAATCCCTGAGATTGACACATTTATGCTAGCACTAAAACGTATGGTAACTTGTCCTAGTTAAGTTCCATTTTGCCATTCTTGTTTTGCTTGTGAAAGGCAATTGGAGTATTGAAATGATCATGTCAGATGAAGATGTAAGATCAAACTATGGTATGGTTTATACAAAAATATGTCGGGGCGTGGCAGTGCGTTCAGAGGTTTGAAGATTAGGTCGGACTGACGCGCAGATGTTGATTTATCATATGGGCACTTTTACATTAGCATTGTTGTTGTTATATGAAAAGCTGTGTTGAGCAAATTGGTTAACAGATGCCCTGTGTATACCCTGCATTTGTTTGCACTGTTGCGCTTGCCCCATGGAGGTGCCGGTGCCGGTGGGGGGTATGAAAATGAGCACAACACAGTGAAGAACAGGCTGTTGTAGCTGGATAACGGCAGGTTTTACAAACGTAGAAATGATGTTTCCCTGTAATTTAGAACAGAGCTAGGTTGGTGCATTGGTGGGAAGATTTTTTTTGCATAGAAACCAGAAAATAAGCCGAACTAAATTGAAAAAGAACAAAATAATCATATACAGGTGCTCGTCAGAAGCCCCCTATGAGAGACCAACAGGCCCGGTTAGAACCATGAGGCCGTCCTTCTGTGGACCCACCACCTGCAGGAGGAGCCATAGGGGCTGGTGCAATGTGATTTGGGCAGCTCCAACAGCTGCCCCCACGACCCGGCAACGGACAAGTGGAAGAAAATGGATGGATGGATGGAGGTGCTCGTCATATAATTAGAATATCATGAAAAAGTCCATTCACTTCTGTTATTCAACTTAATTATGATTATTATGGCTCAGTTTGTAAAAACCCCAAATTAAAAATCTCATAACATTAGAATATTTTGAAAATGGACAGTAAGCCATAATCATCAAAATTATAACAAATAAAATCGTGACATATGTAACTTTGCATGTAATGAGTCTATATCATATATTAGTTTCACATTTTAAGTTGAATTACAGGAATAAATGAACTTTTTCATGATATTCTAATTATATGACGAGTACCTGTATATGCTCCACTTGTCTCTAAGCCGCAGGCGTCCACATTGTAACATGAGGTATTGAAAGAAAGAAAGATGACATGGAACAGCAGGAACACGGCAAATAAAACATAAAAAATCACTTTTGCCAACCAGAAAGGTCATTGGTCGCTATCATCATATACATGTCTTCATGTGTTTTTCATGCTGAGGTTGTGGGCAGGATGTGCAAAATGACACAAACCAGCATCCCGTCTGTCTCACTCTAGAGCGCCCCTATTAATTTTATATTATTTATTCATTGGTTTATTTGGTCGGCACAACGCATTGGTCTGGACACACATGGGTCTCATGCATGAAAACATGCCACACCAGATTGTAGCAAGGGGCTAATTTCCATCCGTTGTCCCCCATTTGCACTCTCAAGCACACTCTCATTCATCCTGTCCAATTGTACATGTTTTTAGTGGTAGGGAGGAGAACGTGCAAACTACCTTCTAGCTGTGAAGCTGTGTGCGTCATTGTATCCACCTTATTCTGGAAGTTTGAGTGGGTGCTGCCATTCATTGTGCACACCCCTTCACTTGTATTAGTTTACATAGGACTGTAAACAAGAGAAAATCAAGAGAAAATCAGTTGCTACTCGGACACAAAACAGTTTTCAGCCTGCACAGAGACTTGTTGGTGCGAAGAACATTGGACATTTGACACAAATCAATCTACTATACTCTTTTACTGGCAAACATTTTCCCTTGTTCCCCTCTTAGTGAATGGACTTCGCGCTCTACCGGAAATGTCAAGACAAAAAGTGCCGATCCGAGTCAAAATGAGGCAATAGTGGGCGGGGTGGAATAAGGTGAACAGGCCGCAGGGTTCAAAGCGTGTCCGGAAATTACGGCGGTCTTTTCAGATGGATTCCTGGGATGATTGAAAATTCACAAAGCAATGTCACACTCTAACACATTTTGCCGGAACCTCTGCAGTACGAGTCGCTGCGAGTGAATACTGTAAACGCATTGGAATATGGGCCGGCCGACGGTTTTTCATTTGTGTGGGGAAAAAGACGACTTGCCACCGGCTTGATGTATTCAATTCAATCTCCTCTTCTCTGGAAAGTCGCCTGGGCTGGAGCACTTAAGGTGTAGCTTTCTTGTTAACCTTAAATTACCCCAGCAAAGCCCATAATCCGATTGCACTCTTCTTTGTGACCAGAGTCCCTAAAGCTGCCTTTGCAAGTCGCGCATATATTTACTGTAGGACTTGGTGTCTATCTCAGCGTGCATCTTTTCGAAAATCCGTATTTGTCGAGCCTCGTCTGGGACCTTTCGCCGACCTCTTGCCCATCCAGGTGTGAGCGCACCTTGTCCTCCGCATGGTCTATTTTGTATGCTGTTTCCCTTCACTGTATCTTGTTTCTCCCCCCTCCCCATCTACAGGCAACGGAACCGGAACAGCAACCAGGAGGAGGTCAGGCCGGGACAAGGGCGAAGGCAAGCGGCAGAAGCAATGCCTGAATAATGCATTTGTGAATCTGTGGTCATACATGTGTGTCCGAATACTAACGGGGTGCAAATGTGCGAATGCAGAAATGGTGCGGTGGTGTTGATTTATGGGCGCACGTATGCGGGAAATAACTCACACGTGTCAAAAATAACTCAAGGCCCGCGGGACTTATCGGCCCCTAATTTTTCTCTGTCGGTAAATACTCAAGGACAAACTAAAGAATCTGAAAAAAATTGTATTATATGTTTGTTTGTTTTTTACATTCTCTCGCCCTCCATCCAGACCAACCTCCATTGTTACTCTTGGAATGTTTTTTTGACGACGAAACAACATGGTAGGCAGGAGTAAAAATAGTTTTATATGAAATCCAAAAAATATACATAAAAAAATGTAATAGAGATATCAATCGGCAACTTTAACTGAACATTATTGTTATTTTTCAAAAAAATAAAAATCTATATATCATCGTACAGGGTGAGTTTTGTCATTTTTATACTCTGACATGAAAACTAAGATGTTAATGGAGGAAACTAGATCAAAATCTAAACTTCCACCACTGCGTGAAATATCAATACTTTCACCTGCGTGTCTCGCCTTAATTATATTTTTCGTGTACAATAAATACATTCTTTATTCTTTTGCTCACAACCATTCGCCCCCACATATTTCGCAATAGCAGTAGAACCACAAGCTGCCTCAGCCTCTCCTCTCCATATGTTCCAAATTTGTTCAAGGGGTTACACCCTGCCATTCCGACACCACCCCCCCCCACTCCGACATTGAGGTCTAATTGTCAGATTTATCAAATGAAAAAAAAATTTTTTTCCCCCCTTTGTCGGAGTGGTGACACTTTTATCTTTTGTGCAACATTGCACCATTCCGACACACAAGATAATGATTAAAAATATGTGGGCCTATAGAACTAACCCTAACCTTACCTTAGCCCTAACCTTAAGGATAGTGGAGTTTACAAACTAACCTAACCTTACCTTAGCCCTAACCTTAAAGATAGTGGAGTTCACAAACATAACATGCTACGCTCTAAACTTGTCAGAATCTCAGTATCGAAAAATGTCGGATTAATGATGGATATCGCAATGGAGGTGTGTCGGAATGACGGGTCGAACCCAGTGTAGGCCACCAGTAGTTCAAGCTTAGTGACACATTAGAGAAAATCGACATGTTTGTGTAACTAGACTTGAATAGTGTAACGTTTCACGTATCTGTATTTAAATAGGGAAAACGTGGAACAGCTGGGTAGCTTCTATCTTCACCCCAGTTTGGAGCTATATCCTGGGAGAGGCTAAATGCTAGCAACATTTGCGTGACTGAGCGCACGCACAAAGACCAGACAGGTACGAATAAACTCGTCTAAGGTAAGAACATATCTCAGTATGGAAAAACTATGGCCTATTCCTTTAAAGGCCCTGTTTTTTTGTTTGAGCACAAAGAGCTTTACTGTCGCGGTAATGCTAACTACAACAATTAGCCTGCCTGCTAGCTCACAATGGATATAAAATGCTTTAGAATTCAATGACAAATGTCTGCTTTCACGGGATACCGAAGGACAAAACATATATTTAAACTTGAAGAACCGATTTACCGACACAAAGGACTGACTTTTAAATTCATTTTTCTTTCTTCCATTTTTCTTTGTACCGTTGCCTAAATTAGCACAGCTCTGACGCTACTAACATGGAAACTCAAAAAACCTTCAAAGCCCACCATTTGAATGAACTTTTTTTTTTTAAATTTAAAACAGTTATTTCGGTCTGGTTTAAATTTGAAGCCGGCAGTACTATTAGTCACTCCATGTTCTTTTTCAGGAAAAATTGATACCAAAGGTTACTCTGGGTTCGGACCGGCACTTTGCAGCACTACTGTGAGAGGGGTCATCCGGATAAAACACAAAGTGCCGGCCAGGGGAGCGGCAAAGAGGCTTCAAATGGCCGATAAAAATCACAGCTTTTCTGTTTTCTCTTTATCTACGCGCCGCGGCTGCTATTTAAGTAATGCACCAAAAGCAATTTCGAATGTAGAAAGTATCGAGGGGGAAAAAAGGCAATTGTTGAGCCCCCTGCATTTGGCTAGCGGCCCTCGGAGCTATCAAACTCTTTGGAAATCCATTTCTTCCAAATGGACGTTCAAAGTGTTCTTGATGACAATGATGAAGGTGGCACTTTGAAGGATGTTTGAGAGAGGAGTGGGGTAGAGGTGGTGTTTAGATTAAAGGCCAGGAGTAAAGTGACTGTAGCGCTTAGTTACCGTAACCATGGTGACAGCACACAACCCTACCTTGCACAAGTTAGTAAAAGGAGACATCTTTCTCGAGCTTTAAACCATGCAATACCCGATTTATCATTTCAACGGTACCTGCTTTTTGCAACACTTTAGCACAAGCTATCAATTTTGCACACAGCAAACACAAGGTGGGCTTATTATGGCGCTTTGATTTGCTACAGAATGCCTTTAGCAGAAAGTGACAGCTTGTTTTCAGTTTTTTAATAATCTTTTGTACCCACTGCTGCCTACAGAGAGCGCACCAGTCGATGTAAAATACAAAAACATAGCCCTTTTATTTCACACTGTAAAATGAAAAAATATCAAAGTTGAGGTACCCAAAATTCCTTCTGTGGACCCACCACCTGCAGGAGGAACCATAGGGGCTGGTGCAATGTGATTTGGGCAGCTCCAACAACGGACAAGTGGAAGAAAATGGATGGATGGAAGGTACCCGAAATAATGTTTTAAGGCTTTGATTTTGTGTTGTTTACATATAGCACAACTGTCAACTGTCCTGTGTTGGCCGGGAAACGACCATATTTTACACAATCTTGGAGCTTGGTTGTGGGGACGGGACGAAACGAAGCGAGTGCTGGAAAATTTCCCTTATTTTCAAATCCCAAACTTGACAGGTATGCATATAGCCTTGTGCTATTAGGACATTTTTCCTTTATAAACTATCTTCATAAACAATGATGCCGATTATAAAAAGGCTACAATGAATCAAAGCAGAACTAAGTAACTCTTGCCCCTAGAGGCCATAAGCGCCACTGCAGGTGTTGTAGCATGTTGCGTTTTTTTACTCATTAAATATCTGTGAGTATTTAATACAGAAAAGACAAAGGGAGAGAGGGATATTGTACATCCAATTACACAATGGAGATCATTTTGTTCAATCAAACGTGGCTGTAAATACTGTTTAAGTGGCGCTAGCCCACAGATAGCCTTGCCCGTTAGCCTGTTAGCGTCATCTTCGTGATTCTACAGTATTAGTGTGTATTGGGGCTCCGACCTGGTGTAGGGAAAGTTGCAATTGTGTTTTTTTTGGCCAGAGACACGAGGGGGAGATGAAAGACCCCCCAATCGTCCCATTAACACTTGTATTACCCCAGAGGGACTACGAAAAGGATTTATTAAAGTAAACAAGTTACTTAGTACTGCTTTAAACTATGAAACTAATACATGATAGACTCATCTTTAATCGTGCCCTCTTTTTATCGCAATTAGCAATATTATTGATTATCGTCCCACCCCTAGGGACAAACTGGCCATTGAAAGCCTAACCTAAAGCCTAGCATAACTCCAGGAGAAGTATCTCCTTAAACCCTTTGCTTAATCCCTCTGGATTGAAAATACATTGATTTTTGTCTGGCATTGAGACAGTCTGTTATAAGACGAGAACAGAACTCTAAATTTACATCACAAGATCCGTCCTTGTGAAGGTTCAACTTTATAGATACTGATTGAAGCCTTATAAGCCTTTCATTCAGATATTGGGCCTTCATTTACTATGACATCATGGCTTGCTGCTTCAAAGAGAGGTTTGCGAGTAGCAACTGTTATTGGAGTTTAGTCATTAACGTCCTCCCCGTCCTGAAACAACGTCCTAACGCACATAAAGAGCCTCGACACTTGAAAAGAATGAATATGCTCTATAAACGAGGCTGTGGCTTTATAGATAAGGCCGCGGCTGACCTTGGTGAAGGTGATATTTTGAGATCATGTAATAAAAATAGTGTGTGTGAATTGCACGCGGCGGAGAGGGAATGATAGCACATCAGCCTTGACTCGATAAAGAGCCTCACTTTCATTTATAGCTTGGAAAAACGAGTCGTCGGAGAGATGGATGCCTGACTTTCCCCAAGGCCCAAAAGACAATGGCGGCGAGGGCATGCTACAGTATGGCACATAACGGTTTGCGCAAGCCTAAAGTGAAGCTAATTAGTTACTATGAAGCATTTAATATGACGTTTGAATGTATTTTTGAAAGCTACTCACAAACTATTACAAATAAGTGTGTTATAGCTTAATGATTAAATTAGAAGAAGTAGTCCCTAAGTAAGCGATCATCAGGGAATCGGAAAGTTACCATTCAAGCCTGGTTCATGCCGACACGCAACCGGTTTGGCCCACTCCAGTCACAGCCATGTGGTTAGTTACGACAGGATAGGAAGGATGCCTCGCGTTCACCAAACACTGACATTTCCTCTTTCAAAGTCAAATTGCAACAGATTGACGTTTATAAAATGCAGCCAAACAAAAAACGAATAAAAAACTATACATTCCTTGTCTACTACTGTGACATCTTGCTCTCACAAAAAGCACCAAATTTTGCCACCAACTTGTTGTCACTGCCCTGCCATAAATGACTGAAGATTGAAATCCTAATAATACCTGGAACATTTTATCTGAACATTTTCAGTTTTCAGTTGATTTCTCATCGAATTCCTTCAACACCAGCCCCTGGTCCTTGAGTTCTTGGTTTCTTCCAGACTAAAAATACAACCGATTTGTTTTATTACACACACACATAAAAAAAAAAAAGAACAAACACTTGACTTTCCCCTAGGCCTCACATACAAGCGGCAGTACAACTGAGCGCATGCCACGGTCTGCTATTAGGCACACAACAGTTGGGACTTTACAAGCTAAATTGGATGCTAATTGCTATCCAGAGGTAGCCCCACCGCGTTTGATTCGATACCAGAGTCATTTGTGTTGTTAAAAAAAAAAAGAAAGAACTCCCTGCAGCCTGCTGTTCATTAACAACCAACTCACAACAAATTAATATTTACCCAAAGGCTCACTCCCTCATTAACGCGGCAATGCACAAGTTATTTTCGTCCGCGGCCAGTCCGAAGTTTTCCCGAGCTAAAGTGACCTTTCGCAAACGGATTAACGTGCCTTCTGTAAGTCGCCGCAAACGCAGCCTCATTTGGCGAGTGTAATATGATAGGAATATAGCTAATTAGTCGTGTGCTGTAGCTTACTGGAGGCAAGACTAATAGAACATGTCACGGACATTGGCACAACCCTGGAATTTCCATTTATGTAATTAACTGCCGAATGTATTCAAGTGCATATGAAACACACCAGCTTCTTTGGCACGGGCAAAAACATTCTGCTCATTAGGAGTGTTTACTTTTATTTCGTTTCAAGGCTGTGTCGTTCCCTCTCATGTTGCGTCTTCATTCACGGAGTACAGCACAGACAGGTAAGCTCTGCATAAGTGCTGCAGCCTAACCACTGAGCCACTCAGATATAAAGATTTCGACATATCATTCCATGGAGGAAATTCGCTTCCAAGCCAATCTCTCACACAGCTTTCACTATGGTTCATATATTTGTCAAGGAAAGTAGCACTGACATACAGAATCTCTTTTACAACAGAGTCCTGGCCTCAGAGGGGAAGCTATTGTACCCATCGTTTTCGGTTAGGACGCGACACTGCCAGTGAATGGGTGGGTGGACGGGGTATATTTGGATATATTTCTGTTGCTGTCGATTACTGACATAAATGTAAGGAAATAAAGTATTGCACGTTTTCCTTGATGTAATATTTTCATATGAGAATAGAACATTTTATACGTATGTAAGACAACGAACAAAAATGCTGACGATTATGGTGACAAAATGTTCACGTTTTTTAAAATCCTTCAAGAAAAAAATTATTTATTTGATAGAGCATGTGCACATTAAAATAAATCGGTTTAGAAACAACAATAGCAGATGTAAACATGCCGGTTTATAGCCACAATACTACAGAAACATGCAGCTTTATCTCCAGTGTGCACCCCATAAAGAGACTACTGCAAATGTGGCCACAATACTACATCGGTAAACTTAAAAATATTAAGTACAAGACTGCAAAAATAATTTGTGAAAAGGCCTTTAAAGTTCCCATGTAAATTAAAGCAGTACTAAGTAACTTATGCCCCTAGAGGTCATAAGCGCCACTGCAGGTGTCGTAGCATGTTGCGGTTTTTTACTCATTAATTGTCCGTGAGAGTAAATACTACACTGACAGAAAAGACAAAGCGAGAGAGGGATATTGTACATCCAATTACACATTGGAGATCATTTTTTTCCACTCAAACTTGGCTGTAAATACTGTTTAAGTGGCGCTAGCCCGCAGTTAGCTTTGCCCGTTATCCTGTTAGCTTCTTCGTCATGATTCCATTAGTGTGTATTGGTGCCTCTGACCCGGAGCCAGGCAAGTTGCAATTGTGGTTTTCTGGCCAGAGACACCAGGGGGAGATGAAAGACCCTCCAATCATCCCATTAACACTTGTATTACCCCCAGAGGGACTATGGAAAGGATTTAGTAAGGCAAACAATGTACTTAGTACTGCTTTAATAGAGAAAAATTGAACCAGTGAAACAACCTATTGTGGAGACAATTCATTTGTTTCTAGGTGAGAGTTTATATGTTGAAAAAGCAAACTAGCCCAAAAACTGAAAATTGACCAAAAAAAATGTTTGCCTGCAGTGTCTCAGTGTTGGTCTTCGGATCTAAAGTTTGATATCAAATATGATTTCATAAATTTTTTCAATCACAGAAGTGTAGTTTTAACACGACCAAAATACCCAGCGCCATTCTGAATTTGCAATAACAATATCACCAAACTAGTTCAATTGACTGCAATTGATTTGTTTCTACAGATGCAAATGGTTATTTCTCACTTGGACCTGCTGTTTGGTCTCTCAAAAACATGAGCACCTTGAACTCCCACTGACCGCAATGAAATGCTCTTATCACACGGCAACTTTATATCATTGTTAAAAGAATCATTCTGCATAAGCAACCTTCAATTCCTCAAGCAATATCCATCTAAGCGCTACATCAATGTGAATATAGCGTTTCTCTCGAGAACAACAACACCTTATTTAGCATATTTCCACCATATGTGCCGTGATGGCCCTCGGTGTACTCTCGCGTTCAGCCACTTGAGACGCATTTAAGGTCGAGCTTTGTGACTGATAAAAGACATTTCAGCTCTCACGGAGTGAAAATCAATCGCAGCTAGGTATCAAAGTGGAATTTTCATTAAGTTGATGGAGAAATGGGGTAATACGCCAAGCCAGGGTTCCTCTTGGGAAGATGACAACCACTATTCGTCAGTGCCTGCTTTAGTGCTATCCAACAGACAACAGCGCGAGAAGATGAGGAGGGGGAAATAGGCGTTCCATCTCATTCCCTCTTCGCAAACTGATTACAGGCCACAAAGGGAGGGCATCCATCTTTGACAAGTCATTTCCAGACGACACGTGTGCAGTGATAGCTTTTTTGGGGGAAGGTTCATATTCAAATCAAATGGCCATGGAACTGACGTGACGGAATGTAATGTTCTGGGACTGGAGTTCGCTGGCAGGTGAAAAGAAAGAAGGGTGATCGATTGAGAGAAAGGGTAAACAGCCATAAAGTAGTCTGGACACGAAGCCGGGAGAAGCTGCTTCAAGCGGAAGCGGGACTTATGATTTGTAGTTGATCAGAGGGCGTGATGAAGGCAGAGCGATGGAATCAAACATGACAGCGCAGTAGTGGCTTTGGAGAAGGATTTGGTGTGATTTTTCCACAAGACAGAAAAGGACACTTTATCAGTGTGTTCTTTTCTATTTTTTGAAAAAGGACAATGAGACATACAGTAAGCTAGCTCTGTTTAGCTGCACAGCTCTCTTGTTTCGCTTCGTTTTGTACAACCCATTGCTCTGTACACGTCATACAAACTTCTTTGTTGATGTCAAGCCAAGGCAAAACATCTTAGGAGTTGTCAATTACTGAAGTTTACATGTAGGTCAGAGAAGCACAATAATCCACTGTTGAACTAACCCCAAGCAAGCCCACGTCTTTCTTCCTTCCGACCCAGTTACGCCCATGGTCCCGCCCCCTACATTGTTCTAACCCTAAACAAATCTCTTTCCCTAACCCGAACCTTAACCATAACCCTGTCCCTAACCCTAACATTAGTCCTAACCTTCATCCCTAACCCAATCAATCAATCAATCAATGGTTTTGTATAGCCCAATATCACAACAGGAGTTGCCTCATAGGGCTGCACCGAACATTAAGGCAATAAAACAGAGCAGTAAATAAGACAATGTAAAGTTCAGGCGAATCAAGTATCCAGGCAAACATAATGTCCAAATAAGCGTTAGCAGTGGGTGGCGACGAGCGGCGCGGGTATCCCCTGTCCTTAGACTCTCCAGCACGGCAAGGAAAAACTCAAAAACCTGGGGGGAGAAAAGAAAAACCTTGGAGAGAACCACAGAAGGAAAGATCCACTCCCATGGACGGACAGGCTATAGAGACCCAGGGCCGATGGAGTCCCTTCAGCAGACGGGCCAGGATCGAGACCGTCCAGTCCTTGGACATTTGTAAACCAAACATTTGTAATATTACAACCTAAAAACATTAACTAAAAAAGCTGCATTTGGAGTGTCATCCAATGCGAATTTGCAGGGGCATGCCTTATAGCTTAATCTAAATGAGACAGCAAGCCCCAGTGCAGAGCGGATAAAAAAAACTACAAACAAGCACTGCGTTACACTCGCTCATTGAGCTCCCCTGATTGGGTAGCTTGACTTTCTACAGATGTATAACTTTCAGTAGTGCGAACAGTCCCACTTTCTCTCGCTCACAAAGAAGTGGGTCTGACTGGTCAAGCTAATAGAGAAAGAAACCCCACCTGACCCGGGAAGGCACTAGACCTCTTCGCTGTGCTGATTGGGTGATGAACGCGCTGCCACTTGATTGAAATCACAAAAATAAGCCTAAAAAAAAACACTTGACCAGGCTGACCAGGCAGTGGCCACTGTAGTCAAAGGTTCTTGATCTGTAGAAGTTTCGGCACTAATGATCTTGCTAGTGTCGTTAACAAAGCTTCTTGAATGAGAGGCGTCCAACACTTACTGTGTACTACAGAGCACTACAGAGCACAGATGACGGCTCAAGAACATTTGTCGACAATGGAGAACTCATCTACGAGCTTCAAACATGTTTATAAGTATCCAGAATATGAATAAATCATGTTCTGGATACTAGGCCAAAATTTTCTTCCAATAAAAACAACCCTCACGAAACGGTCCTCAACTCTCCTGAACCCAATTTACATACAACACACAATTAGCGCCCGGCATTCATTACAACCAACAACACCGTCACCAATGGCAAAATATGCAAATGCGAGGTTAAACATTGTGTTGTCATTATTTGTCTCTTCTGCCATGCTAATTCGCGGTATGCTAATGTTTACCCTTTCGCTGCGCGGGAACGGTGTGTAATAATGAGCGAGCGCGGGCCAGAGACACAGCGGCTTTAATACGTTTGAGTATAATTGAGCGGCTCTTCATTAAAGCAAAGCGGATGTGAGCAGAGGCGAGCGCATGGACACGCCGAACTGCAAGAGGCATTTTGCTAATAGGCTGACACATGGCACCAGCAGCATTCATTAGAGCGGACCGCGGAAGGACACGTCGGCCTATGGAAAAGGTGTGTGACAGGGACAAGCACTCATGGGATTCACGGCTCTGTAATGGGAGCTGAATCTTTGGAATTTGTTTCTGTCGAAGAGTCTTCTTTTTTGTAAAGGTTTAATGCCAGTTCTGTCTCACACTATAGAGTACAAAAGAAATTACCTGAGGGCTACATTTTGCCCACACCAGTTTAAAAATGTTTGCATCATGGTCAGTAGTTTTAACAGTAGTACAGTTGTTAGCCTCTGTTATCCATGCAAACTCTTAAAGAGGGGTATTATGCTTTTTTCAATCACATAGCACCAGTCTATAGCATACTACAATGATGGCGTAACCTTCTGTTGGTCTGTATATGCAGTAAATTAAAATAACTGCCTTGAATAAAATTGCTCTCTCAAAATGGCTGTACTGAACATCTTGAAATAGGCCTCTGTCTCTTTAAGAAGCTTTCCGACACGCCCCCTTCAGCACACTGCTGTGGCATCTAAACAACACTACTGTGCGGGGAGGGGCTCTGCTGAGCTGAGGAGCAGTGGTTGGTGGCTTGGCTGGTGACAAAAGGTCCAGAGGCGTCTCCAGGAGGTGGGGGCGTTCCTAGGAGGACTGAGGCATAGCTACACCTAAAATGGCTGCCGGCTAGTTTTTACTGATTACTCAAAAATATGTGAATGAGCCAAGGCAACACTCCAGGCATGTGTTTAATGAGGGAATGACATAATAACATGATATAAAGCTTGAAAAAGTCGATTTTACATAATACCCCCCTTTAAATTGCTCAAAAGATCCACTTATGAATGTTTCGCCACACTACAGAAAAAAAGATAGAAAAGGTAACACAGGGACAAGGTTCATGGAGGACAGGGTTGTGGATTTACAATCACAGGAATTAAAATAAAACTTGAAACGAGACTATTGCCGAGGACAAACTAACCTGCCAAAAGCCAGATTGATATTACCAGGATGGCTTCTGATGAAATCGTTCACAAAGAGGATAGACTTTTAGCGGAACAGATGTTGCAGATCAGCCGAAGTGTACATAGCTTGACCCAATCACAGAAACTGCTACAATTGTATAATACATTGTTTAAAAAAAAAAAAATATATATATATATATATATATATATATAGAATCGAACCAAAACTAATCAGCAAAACTGCACAAGATACATTTTTGTGAGTTTTACATTCTACAGCGCATACTGTACATTCGTAACTTTCTGACACCCTGGCCACATCCTACACAATCCAACTTGTTCCCCCAATCCGCTACCATTTTCTGCAGATATTGGCTTGGCTGTTACATTTAGACTCGCAATTATTCCTTTTGGGCTTTTATGATAGCTTTTAAGTGGCAGGCAGCCGTCACTAATGTACCCATAATTCTCCCCTACCATCCGTATTCCCCACCTCTCCACTGACATGAACCCCATCAGCTAATACCGCCCGCACCAACAATTAGGTTATTTATTGATATTTCGTATTTGGCTGATGGCTGTGCGCCAGTGGGAGAGGCCCGAGATTGGACGCCGCGGACGCTTTTAAAAAGAGCTATTACTCCAAGGTCACTTTTATTTGCCTGACCACCGAATTAAGGCTGGAATGCTTGAGCAACAAAATATGCCGCGAGTGGCACTAATGAAAGGGTTCAGATGAAATCATGCTCATGAGAAAGTGCATAAAACAAAAGAATGTTATTAAAGCTGAGCTCATCCAAAGGAGCTATCCATCACGGAACAAATGGAACGGAACAAAAGTAGCCCCTGTTATGATGCATTTTACAGAATAGTGCTTTTTTTTGTACATATGCTAAGGTTTGCAAATGAGTGCCGTTTTTCACTTCTACTGAACAATTTGCTGTGGAAAAAAACATCCATATGGACCCGATTTTGGCTTGACTTTGTGTGTGATAAATATGTTCATAGTCCGGCAGAAAATGTCTTACCCCTCGGGTAGTCCCACAAACGCCTGGCTTCATGGGTCTATACCAGGGGACTCCAACATCTCCACATCCGGCCCATGACTTGTAGAGCACAAATTGCTGAGTATGCCAAAAAAGAAAGTTAGTCTCAGGCCCATTCCTGTGTGGAGTTAGGAATTGTGTAAAAAAATAACCAGAATGCTCACTCCAGCCACTGGGGGCAGCTTAAATAAAAACAGAAAGAATTCCATACGTGTCCAGCGGGGCACTAACATAAGAAGCGATCAGGATATAAACAACACATTATAGCCAAGTGGTAAATGGACATTCTGCCCCAGGGCGGCTGTGGCTACAATAGTCACTTACCACCAGTGTGGATGAATAAATAATGACTGCAGTGGAGCAGAAACTTGAGACACAGGTAAAGTAAAGTGCAATACACGTATAATGTATGAGGCTACAGTCCGGCTTATTATTCCTTTATTGAAAAAAGTTTCCTCAATAGTATTTTCACAATTAAAACATTTTACTGGAGCTTTTGTTTATGGACCCCGGCAATACATTTCGGCCCCCAGTAAAATTTACTTGGAGACCCCCAAACTATACTGTACAGGAGCCATTCCCAAAGTCCGGGACATCGCAGACTCTATTCAAAGGAATTATTTGACAGCTAAAATTACATAAAAAAGCAACATCTATCTAAAGACTGGTTTAAAGTGGTACATTTGTCCAAATAAATGTATTTTTCCTCTCAAAAGGATTTTTTTCAATGTACATGTTTTGTAGACAAGCTATGGGGTAGTGCCTCCATTTTGGGGAAACACTGCTATACATTAACGATACGATTCAGGGCCCAATAGTGGTTCTCTGAATCATTTTCAGTTCAGTTCTTACCAACAAGATTCATTTGTAGGAAATAAAATGTATTTTATACGATATACAACCAATTCGATGTTCATTTGGGTCATGGCTTGTCATCCTTGGGTGAAGCGGGGGGCCCAACGTCATACCAGCTGACGTAGAGTATCATTCACTGTTCGGGCAAGTGTTGTTTTTTAACCGCTCTCTGTAAGTTAATTTATTCAAAGTGTACGCTTGTAAAAACAGAGCGCGAGTGACTTTGGAAAAGGGCAAATTTAATTAGCTGTTGTCTCAGAGATTGTCAGATGACAGCCAGAGGCCAGTAAAGCCATTTGGAGCACGCATCGATAATCGCCTGACGGGCCGCACTCAAAACGGGCCTGAGAGGTGCAAAATTACTGCTGATGCATGCTTCATTACAAAGTGTTTTGACTGTTCCGTCGCACCCGCCGAGAGTGATCACTTGTAGTAATATGCCAATTATTTCAGCAGGTACCTGGCTGGGAGCGCTCCCAGAGTGAAGTTTAAAGCAGTCGTTTTAACAGGCAGTGGTGGGAACGGAGAGAAGAAAGTGGCACCAGTGTTTCTATAGAGAGATAAGTGGCTCAACAATTGCAAATACGTATCATGTGTTGTATTGAATGTTATTATATAGATTCTTGGAGACATATGTGACCCGCCGTGGTTTCCAGAGACACAAGTCCAATTTTTTGAAAATTGGTGATTTTCGCTTTTTTGCAGAATCTTTCAGTTAAAGCCACGAAGAAGCCTCTACATGTTTAAGCTAGCCGTATTGGTATATTTAAAAGCGTAAACTGTTAGTTTCAAACCGGCTTGATTTGGGAGATTTTGGAGCTTGCAGCAGGGGCGTGACTTTGTCTGTGTCTATTTACATACTGGATAAACACGCGAGGAGGAGGCACCGCTGCTTTAGTTTGTGTTGTTGACACATGCTTTAGCAAACAAATGCCACGCAAAAAAGGCAGTTTTATACATACGCCTATTGTCGATCCGTTTTTCAGGTTTAAATCGGCTTGTTTTGTCGGACACGCCGTGTCATTGTGCGTGTGTGGTTCATGGTTATACAACGCTTCCCTGTGTGTCTCACGGAGGCGGCTGCTGCTGCTAACACTGGAATACTACTACAGAGGTTCGTTTTTCTGCATGAAAACCAGTGAACGTTTCCAGGCTAACTTTCCCAGTGCCACGGATGATGCACTGGCTAAGCACAGCGCCTGCTGACCATTACGTTTCCCGAGCCAACTCCTTGCCTTCAGAGTGTGATTTAAGACAGGATGTAGCGCGGATTTGCCAAACTCTACATTGAAAATAACTGAGCGACGAAAATGGATTTACCACGAGTTTGCTGAGCAGAAGGCACGCAAAGGTCACTTCAGACGGGTGAGTGAAAGTTTGTCTATTTCCGCTGGTGGCCGCTGTGCCATCATCGTGTCTGCTTTTTGATGAGGCCAGTGTTGTGCTGTAAACTAACGTGGTGTGTTTAGTGGGTTGGATTAGTTTGCGTTTTGTTTTTGGTCGTAATAAAGATCGCTACAAACTAAACTAATCCATAAATGTTGTCAGCGCATCCCTAGCTTTCCGCCATTCTTATTTGAAAGAGATCAGCTTCATATTTTCGGTTTTATGGTCAGATAAAGTTACGCTGGGTTTGTGCAGTGAAAGTAAACATGCGATCACGCGCGGCGATAGTCGCAATGTCGGCCTTTTCCTCTGTGTATGAGAATGTATGTGCATTACTAAAGTAGTGCAGGAGTCTTTTCTAACGTTATAACTTCAGTTATGTCTGGAGTCTGTAACTCTTCAGCGTGAGGCTCCAGCAGCTCACGGAGGGGCGCTGACACAGGCAGCAGAGAGACTGGGGAGAAGCTGTGGGAGAAGCACGCAGGATTTTGACTGTAAAGTAAATAAAAGAGTAGGCTACACTATGTCCATTATCTACATCACTATGGCCCAACATACACATATAGCAACAACATACACATAACATGACATGACATGACAGTGGGGAGCTTTACAGGGTATGGCTTATCTAAATGCGATGTAAATGAGCCCTATTGTTATTCTCAACAGCAGAGAGAGGCGAGAACTGCCCAAAACTTCAGAGGCGTTTTTCAGCCCTTTGGCCTTTTTGAAATTGTTAACTTCAAATCGCCGCTACGTCTCCAAATATGATCAGATTTCCATGTGTTACACATTGTTGGAAAGCTTGGAGACTACACTTTAACAATCTGTGAAAATCTCAAAATGCCCCAGAACGGACTTGTGTCCCTCATTCTAGTGACTGGTCACATATGCACTATCGACTGTTTTGAGCTTTCAACCATGTCATAACGTCAAAAAAACACACTTGAACTAGATGCATGCCACTTTCTTCACGCATTTTTAGTAATACAGTTTACAGAGGCATTTTTTTCTTGACTATAGATACAGACGGCTTCTTTGGGAATGGCCACAAATAGTCACATTCGAGGAGGGAAACGGATTACTACTGCACAACTACTTTAAAAACTCTTGAATTATGGATTTGTTTTCTACCAAATAAGATACAGAGACGGAGAAGGACAAAGTGGTTCAACGGCCTTCCTTTGTTCACATAACAGGGAATGCTAACCATACTTCTAACGTTAGCCACATGCTATCCTAGGGTGACCAGATGTCCCAGTTTGCCCAGGACAGTCTCAGTTTTGAGCCCTCTGTCCCACGTTCCCGTAACTTCCCACAAACCATTGATCTGTCCCAGTTTTACACAACTTCTGTCCCAGGTGTCCCAAGTTTTTCTCCAGCGCCACGCCAAAAGCAGCCTTTCATACTTGAAACTTTAGAATTTTTGACCATGTGTGCATCAAATAAAGTTTTAATAGCGTGAAAGTATAATGTCGATTAAATGGGCCAAACGGTTTTACCATTCAGCGTGGGGTAAAAAGTCAGGATCTGGCTTACCCTGCATTTATTTGATTGTATCCCTGTTTTTTTATGTGGAAAATATGGTCACCCTATGCTAACCGCTAGTTTTGAGTGCCATTTTTCTCGCTTTTATTGAACAATCTTCTGTGTCGTAACATTCAGAAGGCCCAGATTATGACTCTAAGCTTTATGTGTGTGTGTGTTAAATATGCTGATAGTTTGTCGGATTACATCTAAAGAGTAATTTTTTATTTTTATTTTTAATAGCACACTTCCTTGCCCCTCACTAGGCCGCACCACCTATGACGCGTTGCCATCTGTATCTGTGCCATTTGGGACTTCCCATTATGTTTTATGATTTTCAAACCCTGATTTGCTAGTATGCTGTTAGCTACAAATGAAATCTTGCATTTTTCTCCTTTTTTTGTTTGTTTCTGTTGCCTGCAGAGGGCGCTCCAAACCAGTAAGAATTCAAAAACTCTGTCTACAATGCATTTTCCTAGCTCTACCACGAGGAGAAATGAATCACATGCATTCTTCTGTAACAATGCGGTATTTCACAAAAGCACAGGCCATTGAGGTTATCTGTGATTATATTAAAGTCATATTACTCGAGGATTTATCCACGTTTTCCATCTTGCGTCTCTGTTTATGTCTCTCTCATCAGTGACACTGTTGTTACTGGAAGGTTACGGGGAGCATATTGGCAGCAGAATGACATATCAGGATTTGGGACAGAGTTTATCGGACGCCGTATGGGCCTTGATCTCTGGTTTCCCCCTCGGCCCCTCTGAAGCTGGGACGGGACTTCCTCAGTTGGTCTTATCAGTCGGAGCCATAATATTGGAACAAAGCCTACAACTGCTCAAATGCCGTGGCTTCACACTAAATCAAACCAACCTAGTAGAGACCAAGAAGAATACTTTAAGATCATGTTTCTACTTTCGGAACAAATTGTTCGCCTTCACATTTTCATTTCGGATTTCAGGTTTTTGTTTGTTTCTGTGTGACTGCTTCACGCACTACCTCACTGTTGTCATACAATTGCCATTTCGACACCCCCCCACTCCGACATTGAGGTATAATTTTGTTTTCCCTCTGTCGGAGTGATGACACTTGACCTTTTGTGCAACATCCTGCCATTCCGACACACAAGATAATTATACAAAATATGTGGGCCTAGTAGAATGACCTATATTTACGCTCGCATCCTCTCACACAAGACAGAAGATTTCGAAAATGAAGTGTCACGATCACAAGAGTACAAGGAGCAGATAACCCTAACTATTGTCGGAATGGGGGTATCAAAAAGTGTCGGATTGGGGGGACGTCGCAATGGAGGGTCGTCGGAATGACGGGGTTTCAGTTTGGAGGGCTGTCTACATGGAGGTTTGTCGGAATAAGGGGTAGACGCCATACAATGTCATACAATACACCCATTGTTTGTGATTGGTTGTATTGCTTCCATGTCCAGCTATCTCTGTCAGGATGTAATTTCTTTGAAACGTCTTCTTAGTCATGTTGTTTTGCTATATTAGCATCGTTTTCTCCATTTATTCCCAGAGGTGGTTAGCATTCATGTATCTCTGTCCCATGTTCAATAAATATCAGTGTTATGTCATGTTAAAACGTACAGAAATACTGTTTTACAGTAGGAAACAAATGTTACATTTAATATGAATAGAACTGAATTATTTGACTGTTTGACAGAAACATTATTTTCTTGCCAGATATGACATAATGTCATCACAATGATCAAAGAGTTGTTAAAAATAGATAAACACAGTATCAAGGAAATAAGTGGGTTTCCAATTGGATTACATTGCACTGGATTAGAAGGGCCAGTCACAAGATGGCCGCCAGAATTGCCATTCGTTCTAACGTATTACTATGGCCATGTCCTATGAGAGTTATATTAAAGATCTTTGGTTGTAGCCTGGCCTTTGCCATCCGTAAACTCCGGACAATTATCTGTTCCCTACATGTACGTCTGGGATTGATCTCAGTGGCCGCGTTTCATCGTTTGAATTTCAACCTACCATTCAGCGAGCGGGGAAGGCGGGTGTTGTAGGTGACGTCAAGCATTTGCGCCGCATTTGCTGGTTGTAGTTCGGCAATGGCGGCGGATACGAAGTAAAGGAAGCTCTTCAATCCGTTCTGGCTCGGCTCCCAAATATCCAGAAATTATAACTGAAGCCTTCGAATGCGCAAGGAATGCTCCCAGGAGTTATGACAGCTGCTTCACAACCACAAACAAGCTAGCCAGACACAGACAATACCATTTTTGCAGTTCGTGTTATCAAAATAAAGTGTTTGGAAGCGGACGTAACATATTTAAACCTCATGTTTGACAACCTGCAGTCAAAAGCATTACAGCGACATCACCATGGAGAGGACTTGGTGATGTCCCGCTCCCTTCAAAGTTGCGAGTCATGTCTGTGGAGAGGCGAACTCACACTTCAGACATACAGGTTTTTGTTTGTTTTCTCCAATAAAAACACTGGTACTAAAATTAAGGCTTGTGTTTTGTTTATTGGGTGAAATGTCAAGCAGTGTGGCTTTAAAGTAAGACAACAAAAAAGACCAGAATAGAGTCATTGTGATAGTATATGCTACATCCATCTCACAAACTCGGGGGTTCAATTGGAGAAATTAAATTACATTTTTTCAAAAGTCAGTGTATGAGAAAATGTTGTGTTTTAATTGGCTTTGGACCGTTTACCCTTTTATTATTCCAAAGGGAAGTTCAAGTCAGGTTAGCCAATAACGCTAAACACTTCAATGTGCCTGACCTCACCAACACATATTATTATCCCCATTACCTCAGCGGTAAACATTACTCCTGTAAATTCTGTACTATTTTTGAAACAACAAATTCACCTTTTTCCACTGACCTAATCCTATCCTTTACCCAACACAAACAACCCGGGATCGCAAACAGCAAGAGTGAAGACGAAACAGTTCAGTCACCAAAGCGTGGAGGGGAAAAAAACTATTCAATTAGCTGTCTGTTTGCATCATTTCTGCGTTAATGACTGTGGCAGGCTAAAAAGTATCATCCGGGGTGAAGCGAAGGTCAATTCAAACTATACTGCAAGTTGTAGGAGTGACAGTGTCGCATCAATATGGAGAGCATGGAGGTCTACAGGGGCATCTTGATATGGGGTTAATGGATTATGCATAAACTTTGACAGCAATCTATAAACAAGTAGTTTGTGAAAGTTGGGGAAGTTTTGCAAATTGAGTGCTGGACTAAAGTGTTTTCATTGCTGGGAGATCTATGGGGAAAACATGGTGTCCTGGACTTTAGTTAAATTACTTTGCGGAGGTCCTCCCTGAAGAAGTGCCGGGAACAGAGCGGGGTTGTCATAATAACGTTTTAATTTGGATGAATTTGGTTTAGAATAAAAGAGAACGTTGGGAGAAGTGGTTATACTTTTCTTGTGACCATGGACTGCTTTTGAAGGCACAGTTACCATCTTAAAAAATGAAATAAAAATGCTTTCTTTGTAATCATGTAAACGGTTCATGCAAACTAACACAGCCGATATCTATGGTGTAAAGTTCGATTCATTTTACTGACTCGAGTTCAAATGAATCGCTCAGCAAAGTGAATTGGGTGTTTTGAGTCATCTGATTCAGTCTCATGTAAACTACTGTTTAAACCAATGGGGAAAAATGACAGGGCAAATCTCAGAGAAGGAAAAACAGTAGCCTGCATAAAGAATGACATCGCTTCTATTGTAACTGATGACTATCAGTGCCATTTGAGAATTTGAAAGTAGCATTTTATGTAATCCACAGTTTCTAATTGTTCAATAGTGTTTTAGACAAAATACTTTGTAATTTAGCTATCTGCCTTAAAATGTTGCTATATTATGTGCAGCGTAGAGGAGAGTGGGGTAAGATGAGACACTTTTTGCTTTGGTGGTTATTGCATAAAAACAGTCTAAAATAGATACAAAATGTTACTATTAACAGGCATTTTTAGTTCGTTTTATAGTTGTTTGCGTCTTCAAAAATCATCTTGAAAATATGGTTTTAAAGACGTTGGTCTTCAAAAAAAAGTTGTCTTGTGGCTCATGACTGAAACTGAACCGCCCGATTTAATGATGAAATTGACCCTCAACATCATTAAAGGGCAACTAAACACCATATCAAGTTTTTTTTACTGATAAACTGTCTCAATGGGTGTCTCTAGTGTTGTCTACTGGTCCCTGACATTATTCTGACATTATAGTGCAAACGTGTGTTAAATCCTAACTTTGGCCTGAAAACGAATGGGTTGCGCCCCCTTCAGGGTAAACTCTGCTACTAAATTAGAATTTCCTGATTGGCTGGAGACGTGTCCACGGCCTCCACAGAACGTCATAAGCCGCACCAGCTCCACACATCGTCATCAGGTGCTGCCCATTGTCCTGCCCATTGTCCTGCCCCTGTACCTGTGGTTATAACCAAGTCCTTCCCACGTAATCAGTCTGCTGTGATTGTGCCAATGCAAAGGCCCACACACTCACCCCCCGCATGTCACCCCAAACTTCAGAGACCGCCTCTTTCACGGCAATTTTTGACTTTTGTTTGTGGGTGGGGAAAGGCTTTGGCACGCCCGTTTAGGTACTCTTTAAGTCTTACTAAAAGGAAAAAAGGATAAATATGTAAGTAAGTAAGTAAGTGCTTTATTGTCATTGTACAAGCGTACAACGAAATAGTGTTCAGGTGTTAGTCCTGAGCTGCTGCGGCTGAGCCGCGCTGCCACTGTGTCAACCTGACCCGCATGACCTTGGAGGTCGGGGGAAACTGTAGGGGTTTATTTAAAAAGCGTGTACCAATTTTTTAAAATAAACCCCTTCTTTTTGCAATTCAGAGTGCCTCGGCTCATCCTTTTCTTCTTTAGTATGCTTTGCCCCACGAGTTTGAAGGCACCTGATTTGTAAGTTTGTTTGCTATTTTCCTTTAGCAATTTACTCTTCTACTACGCGGTGATCCAGTGCGCACTCTGCCTCTTCTCTTCTAATCATTAAGTCTTATGTTTTACATTTTGTTTCCCATTAGCAATTTTATTCAAAATAAATATTATAATGAATATTTTCTTTTCATACATCTGCACAATATGACATTTTGACTCAAAAACCCCCCAAATAATTTAATGTAATTTTACATTTTAATTTACTTGTCTCTACTAGACCCAAACCACCAATAAACAATGTAACAACTATAGATTGTACATTAACATTTTCTGTAGTTTATTATTCATTGTTTCTTATGGAGCAGAGGCTAAATTTGCCCCAACGCTCCTGGGTCAATTTACCACATTTTTTCTTCTTTGAAAACACCAAGATAGTTGTGTTTATTGAAGAAGAAATCTACCTAAACTATTAATCTGCTTTTATATCGAACCAAATGACCAACAAACATCAGAATTTTCCCATTGTTTTGTCTGGCAAGTTCAAATCTTGTAATACAAATGTGAAAATACAAATGTTTTGTTTCAAATTATAAGGGTGGTTCAACTTACCCCACTCTACCCTACCCCGCGGTTAGCTGGGCAGTTAGCAGCTTTGAGGGTTCAGTTTGTGGTGTTTTTTGTCACATAAAAACCGATAGGCCTATCTCAATAAATGGGCAATTACCATTTAATCCCCAACGATTTATTAATGAGCTCCTAGGGTATTGCACTTACTATCCTGTTTTGTTGAATTACAATAAACCATACAAAAACCATCACTAGCACGTTTCTGGTGGCTCACTTGCAGTCGTTCCCGGTCGTCCTGTCAGCCATTAGCTTCCCTTTGACAAATGCCCTCCCACACGCCCGTCCGTACTTCCTCCGCTACTGCACTGCTCTTGAAAGTTCAAAGTAATGACCACATTTGCATCATTAAGTAGCAAACTAGCCGCTAAGCTAATTCATCAAAATGAACACAAGAGCGCTACAGCTAACACACCCTGGCTGCAGTTTGCTCAGGTACAATGAAGATTAGCACTATGAGGGTGAGTGACTTTGTTTGTACATGGGCAAAGCTAATTAGCGCTACAGAGCTCTTAGCACAGTCCGGAATACCTGCCAAACGGATCGGGCCACCTGGAATCTCTGTTTATCCACGGGGGAAAGGGAGGATTACTGGGCTGAGAGGGCTAGCATTAGAGTTTGGACATAAGTGAAGTGCGCTCGGAAATTTGCCAAAAGTCATGTTTTCAAAAGGGACAAACTGGTGTAAAGACCCTACTTACTGCTGCACATGAAAACATCCATGAGAACTGATCTTGTGTTGCTTTAAGCTACATATAAAGACACAAAAAAACATGTGTGACATTTCTCTCACTACTGGAGGCTGCTCTTGACACGATATAAGTAGCCTCCATTTTTAACAGTTAAAATATAGTCATTGAAACCAGTTGTTGAATTCTGAGTAAACAGAGCAGAGCATAGAAAACACACGGTAGGATTTAATTGCTAGTTACTAGGGCTAGGTACCGTTTAAGGAAAAAAAGTTGAAGTACTACTGGTATTGGAAAAAATAAAAGTAGCAGAAGCAGGTACTTTAGAGCCCAAGTTTTCATGCCTGTTGGTTCAGGGACAGCATTAAAGCAGTACTAAGTAACGTGTTTACCTTAATAAATCCTTTCCGTAGTCCCTGTGGGGTAATACAAGTGTTAATGGGATGATTGGGGGGTCTTTCATCTCCCCCTGGTGTCTCTGGCCAGAAAACCATGCTTGCAACTTTCCTGCCACCGGGGCGGAGCAACCAATACACACTAATAGAATCACGGAGAAGAAGCTAACGGGCAAAGCTAACTGCGGGATAGCGCCACTTTAAACAGTATTTACAGCCAAGTTTGAGTGAAAAAAATTATTCCCATTGTATAACTGGATGTACAACACCCCTCTCTCCCTTCACCTTTTCTGTCAGCGTAGTATTTACTCTCCAAGACATTTAATAAGTTAAAAAATCGTAACTTGCTAAGACACCCGCAGTTGCGCTTATGGCCTCTAGGGGCAAGAGATACTTAGTACTGCTTTAAAAGGAAGTTAGTTGGTTGTTTCAGCTTCAATAAATGAATAAATGACACACATTTAAAATAAATAGTTTTTTTTTGAATAAGTTCACATTATTGTTCTTATTTCTGGTTCTAGATGACAAAACTATTTTAGTGTACGTATCGCAAAAAGTATAATTTGGGTATCGGTATCGTAAAACAAGTGTCGTTAAAATACCGGTATCGAAAAATTTAACTGTACCCAGCACTACTAGTTACAGCAGGTGCAATCCTTTGGCACACGTCGCACAAAAAATAAACTTTGTTAAACGGATAACAAACTAAGACCACAACCGATAGAGAATGTATTGAACCCTTTCTACAGGGTAAAATTGTAGAACTAGTCAGGCTATTTGATTAGCATGGTTGACTCAGATCTGGTAAACGATCCACATTGGTCGAGTGTTAGGCCCTTAAATGTTCATTTCCTGGTTTTAGGAGTAGGATCTAGTAACCCTGCAGTTGTGTGTCTCATTCTACTTTTGGACTGGATAATCGCTTTGAGGAATAAGACTGTGAATAAATCAATATTGCCCGTGTTCCAAGTAAAAAACAAAACACTGATTTTTAACATGTTTTCCTTATATAGGTGTTGTTCAAGAAACATTTACCGTTATAGATGCTTGAGTCCTTTACCTTTAATCATCATTATTACAGCCGTCCACACACAGTAACTGGAGAACTCTCTGAGCTCCACTAGCTCCTTGAGAGACATGATGGCACCCTATATTTATTTTTTCAAAATCCTCTTTGAGCAATGGTTGATCTGAGCTTATTTTTAGAAACTGTAACGCAGCACATTTTGAAGTTTCCTTAATTCCTTTGTACACATGAGTATCAAGTCTCTTCCCCCTCACCCTAGAAATCAGAAAGCCATTAGATAAATATGGGCCTTGCATATTTGACATCTTGAGTGCCATTATCCTGGCTCGGTTTGAACAAACACTCCCGAGTCCGGGCGCAGTTGGCCGTGTTGATTCCGAAGACCAGATAAGCTGAGAAAATAAAGCTTCAGTCTCACTTGGAAAGAAAAAAAAGAAAAAGTTTCAATTGACCATTTTACCGTTTAAACACCTCCATATGTGAAGACGGGGAAACGATAGTCGACCGGGGCACTTTCTCATGTTCTGTCACACAAATCGTGTAAGAAAAACAATTAAATACGGATGGGATGTTTGAAAAAAAAAAAAAAAAAAAGCCTGTGTGAACAAGCAGCGGGTCAACACAATGCATGGCTGAAATGCTTCCCAGCTCTCGAGCGCCTATAGTTTGCTTGACGTATAGAAGAAGAATGATGACACACAATCACAATGGAGCATTCATCACGGAGGGGCTGCTGAGAGTTTTGCTTCTTTTTTTCCTCTCTCCTTTTTTTTTTTTGGCAGCCTGAGAGATGACTTATCTCCACGGAACACCTTGCAACAAGTCGTACATAACTTGGCGGTGAGTAATGGTTTTTTAGGAAAATGACACCCACGGAGAGACCAAAGATAGGTCTTTTTACACCATGACAAACAGTGGGAAATGATGGATGAATGATACAACGACTTCTGTTGGACAACTTTGTCTCGTCGGGTTTTGTGTGGCCCGAGAGCCCCTATGGAGGATTATTATTCCTCGATGCATCATTCATGAGCGCAGATTTACAATGTCTTTTTTCAAAGTGTGGCTTATGGATTTTTAGCTTGGACAAAATAAAAAGTTCCCCTTATGTCCAATTAGTCTCTTTCTATTTCCAAGCCAGCGCACACAGCATGCAACATGACCATTCTGTATGCTAATCTTAAAAGGGACGATTATTAAAACAGTCCCCTGTCAAAAATTCACATGGAGTGCCCCATTTCGCTTCATCTACAGTTTTGAGGAATCCTGTTCACTACTGATTCACTCTCAATTGTATTTCCTTGAGGATGTTGCGTAATAGATGGAATAGATGACGAGAACACAGTTTAAGTACAGCGATTCTGCACTGTGTTTGTCACGCTGTCGGTGATTTGCAAGCATGCCGTTGAGTAATAATGCTCCCAGTTGCCCTTGCTGCTAGTGAACTTCACATCGTCAACTGGACTGAATTTGGTTGAGGTTGAGGACATTACACTTCTATTCACGTAAGCTTCTTCTTAGCTCTTGGGGTCAGAAAATGTGACAATTCGTCCCAAGCTAAATACGACGCAGGAGGAGGGGACAAATTTGCTAAGACCCACCTAATGAAGTTGTTTACAGTATCACTCAATTAGAAAGTCTTTGCTCTGCTCTGATGCCGTAACTATGAGGAGTGATGATCCAATAGCATGAACAAAGGTTGGTCATTCTCCTGATCTCAATAGGCCTATTTAGCTTGGTCACATTTTCTGACCTAAGCGTCTGCAAATAGAAGCGAAATGTCCTCAAGTCAACCAAACCCAGTCCAGTCAACGATTCAAGCTTCCTGGACGAATGGGAGCACAAACTACACTGGACGACAAGAGTCTTCTTTCCATAAAGAGAAATTCTTTCAAGTTATGTTACGTAAAATATTGCCGTCGACGGGCCCAAAAACATAAGCCACAATAGTTCATAATACGGTATATTCACTATTGAGAGTTTGGTATATGTTAAAGCAACAGGCAACCATTTTTCCATACTGAGATATGTTCTTACCTGGGCTTAGACGAGTTGATACGTACCTGTCTGGTCTTTGTGCGTGCCCAAAGTCACGCAAAACGACCAAAGATGTTGTTAGCATCTGGCCTCTCCCAATGTATTCCTATAGCTTCAAACGGGGGTGAAGTTGGAAGCTACGACGCTCTTCCACGGGCACGCACAAACACCAGACAGGTACGTATCAACTCGTCTAAGCTCAGGTTAGAACATATATCAGTATGGAAAAACGGTGGCCTGCTTCTTTAAAGTAAAGGCTTATATTCTGAATGTGTGCAATTAGCCTACACTGGGACTAAACTGAGGATCCATACCGCCCAAATCCGTCAACAAAGAATGACATTTTCATAACTGTTAAAAATGTGCTGGTTAAGTTGCTTAGATGAGTTTAATCTTGATACCAGACAAAGTTGTTGTTTTTTCCAGAAGTGTGTGAGGGTTTCTGGGGCTTTGTAATTCCGTGCCATAAAATACATGATCAAATCCAAATATTTCTCATCAATCCGGAGGCATTGATGCATTCTATTACACATTAGCACAACAGCTTTGTACATAATGTCTTAACAGCATTGCCAGAGAAGCTAACCATTAAATAACTATGCAAATTCTACATGTGTGCATTCATTGCGTGCCTTCCTAATTACTTCCTGAACAAAACCTGATGACAACATAAAATAGATTAATTAAGGTGCAGCGTAGTCGGCGGGAAACAGCCTCTTCATCTTCTGCCGCGCTGTCACAGGGATTTGCAATCTGATTGACTTCAACAGATTACGCCGCTCTTCATTTTCTGCCTTTGTGCCATAGAAAATTAATTGTCGGTGACATTTGCTTGTAATCCTCGGCAGCTCCTTCCAACACCACCTTCTCCTATCTAGCCGCGCTTCCACTATTAATTACTGCCTGCTTGTTAAAGCGGGCAGACAGCCATTTCCTTCCACGACGGTATCCTAAAGGAGTATGCTGATGATATAATGACTAAAGAAAAGACGCCCATACCTTAAAGTTGGGATATTAGCTTTTGTTTTGTCAGGTATTTTAGGATAATTTCACACCACCTTTTCATGTATCTACTGTACTTAGTGCAGTTTCCACTTTAAAAAAATGGACCGCAGTTGTTGTGGGTGACGCTTCCACGGATGCTCACGCTAGAATATACATTACTCAAGGAAAAACAGAACGGAAGTGAAAGGTTTTGTGAGCTGCAACGAGAACAATTTGGACAAAAGATGCCTTTTGGTGGGGTTTATGGAATTATTCTGGTTGCCTTTGCTCTGCCCAATCCCGTCAGACCTTGGAGGCTAAGCAGGGAAGGGCCTGGTCGATACTTGGATGGGAGACCGTTTGGGAACACCAGGAAGCCTAGCGAATGTAGTGTGTGAGTGGTTGGTGGTGGTCGGAGGGGCCGATGGCGCAGACTAGTTGCCTCGCTTCCGTTAGTCTATCCCAGGGCAGCTGTGGCTACAATAGTAGCTTACCACCACCAAGTATGGAGTGAATGAATAATGCAATGTAAAATGTCTTTGAGTGTCCAAAAAAGCGATATATAAAAACAATGCATTATTATTATTATTATTCTGAGATGCCGAGGCAAATACAAGAAAAAAGCAGCTAAAAGACTATGAAAGTAAGCTGCATGCTAATGTTATGCTAATACCAGCTAAAGTTGTGCTAACTGCGGCTAAATTCTGACATCGGCAAAATAACTTTATTCAACAGCTATATGATGTTGTGAAATATTAAATCCTTATGACCTGCCTGTTTTCAAGGCTGTCCTCTCACTCGTTTGACAATCAGAGCTGAGAAGTCTGTTCATGTCACAATAGTATCACTTCCGCCAGTGGAAACACACCATTACTGTATGTTAAATAATTAAGTTTTAGTTTTTTACAGGCTTACTGCTGCCATATGTTGTGCATTTTGGTACTCATTGTAATCCAGGACTTAAACAGGATGGAATTGTTTCAATTGTTTCTTACGGAAGATTTTACGGTGGGGTTTAAATTGTTGGTGCTTTCATTTATACGGCACTGTGCAACACCGCCTTCTCCTATCTACATTTCCCCGGTTAATTACTTCCGCTCCTTTATACACTCACCCAGTCGTTTCCTCCACAACATCCGTGTTTTTATTTTCATTTTTCATTTTTTTTGATGACGTTGAGGCAATCTCATCATCAGCTGTCTTGGAGCGGTATGGAGTTGGCTAGCCTTTTCGGAGTTGCAGCGTCAGTGCGATTGCAAACTCATACCGTCAGCTGGAAGAACGCGGCGCCGGGCGAAAGGGTTCCGCTCCGTAACTCGTCAATCATGTGCGGATATGACAGCTCATTTAACAGAATGGTGCAGAGGGAGAAGGGAAGCCGGAGATGGATGTGGGAGGGAGTTCGACAATATGGTGTCACAGAGGTGCGATGGAAGTGTTGGTTAAGCTTCATGGTAAAATATAACAGTACCGTTAGAATTGGGGGCGCTACTAGGAACATACAACATGACATATAGCCTAAGGTACATGCAGAAGAAGTATAAAAATATGGCACAAAGACAGCAGGTTACGTTTTCGCAACCCAGGAAATACATTGGCCCCTCCTGGAACCGCCACCTTAACGTGGTGGAGGGGTTTGAGCGCCCAAATGATCCTGGAGCTCCGTTGTCAGGGGCTTCGTGCCCCTGGTAGGGTCTCCAATGGCAAACAGGTCCTAGGTGACGGGTCAGACAAAGAGCGGTTCAGAAGCCCCTTATGAGAGACCAACAGGCCCGGTTAAAATCATGAGGCCGTCCTTCTGTGGACCCACCACCTGCAGGAGGAGCCATAGGGGCTGGTGCAATGTGATTTGGGCAGCTCCAACAGCTGCCCCCACGACCCGGCAACGGACAAGTGGAAGAAAATGGATGGATGGAAATACATTGGAACCAGCTGGATCACAACCGTTCTTGGTCGCAGTATTATATCCGCTGATGTTAGCGACTTTAGCTAGCATGTTGTCTGTGCATATTGCATATGTTTGTATGTATGATTTACAAATATCATTGACTGGACTAGGTTGATTGAGTTGAGGATGATTTGCTTCCATTTAAAACAGCATCTTCTCATTCTTGTAGTCAGATGTAAAACTGGTGCGTGTGACAATATATCGACTTTGCGATATTACAATATTTTGCGTGACGATATGATACTTTTTATTACGATATCGATACGTTTGATGATGTCATGTATATATTATTAAGGTAGCAGTGCTCCACTGATTTCACAGTCAATAGAGGCCAATAATGATCAAGAATTCAGTCAGAATAGTAGAGGGCTACAAGCGCTACAATTTTAAGCACCTGGACCAAACACTGTCATGCAAATATTACTTTTGATTTGTTTTTTTATAATTATAAATAAGATTAATTTGGGGTTGAGTCATTCCTCTTGAATCAGGGCTGTAGTTTCTTGTTTATCTAAATGCAAATTAAGCGATGCCACTGACAGATCAGTAGACCCATTTTCAGCCAGGTATAATTTATTAATTTATTCACTTATTTAACCCCTTAACCCCTGAGCCCATTTTCTCCAGTTTGGCATTACTCAAACCTAAAAGCAAAAAAAGTGCCGGAAAAGCAGCAATAACACAACAGCAAAAAAGTGACAAAAACACACCAAAAGTGATGAAAATAAATAAATAAATATCAACAAGAAAGAGCGACAAAAAGGTAAAAAAAATGCGATGAAAAAGTGGCCAAAACACGACAAAAAAACAATGAAAACACGACAGGAACGCTTAAAAATGCAACAAAAAAGTTACGATCAATTTTGTAGGTCTTAGCTTTCATTAGGGATTACACTGGCCTGTAGGTTGTAAGCTCTAAAGGCAGGAAGGCCATGAAAACAAATGTAAATGATGAATAATATGTAGTATGTAAAAAAAGAAGAAGGTTAAAATAGCATGTTTCTTTATTTTTGTGCAATATATCAATTATCGCAGTATCGCCACATTGTGAGGTTATTGTTATCGTGAGCCATGTATCGCATATCGTATCGAATCGTGAGGTACGCCGAGGCTTCCACCCCTATTAAACACACAATCTAGAGGTTTATGTCCAAATTAAACGCTACCATGGAAATCCACCATGTTTCTGGCGCAGGCCAACATTGTCCATAGACATGTTGTTAAAAGTGGAGAAAAGAACCATGGAACCCCATAGTCAACAGAGTACACACATAACTCCAGTGTTCAGATTTAATGAATTTACCAGCCGTGATCCAACACCTAAAGTAGTCATTCCACAGCTCTTTTGTCCACACTTTATTAATCTTTTAAGGTAATCTAGTCTATGAACAATGTTGCCTCGACACATGGCGGGATATGATGATACCAGGGATATTTGCTTCAATCTTCAACTGCCACACCCAAACCACATTTCACTAATTAAAATAGACTTTGTTCTGGGCTGGGGCGACACTTGAGAGCCGTGTGATCTGAGGAGCCCATTGTACAGTGGACACAAATTGGGTCTCAGGCCACCATTCCACCAAAATGGCCTCCATTCCAGTAAACGATACATGACAATCTCTACTAAACGGCTCAAACTGCAACGGAATACATTTGTTGTTGTATTATTGCCGATCGTCACACCCGCACAACGCGTCTACGGTGCAGTTTGGATATCTTGAAGCAGATGTCTAAGCCCTGTTTAGGCCCAAGATGACATGTCCTTTTTTCTGCCATATGATCGGACTTGCTCTCTGAAATTATCTCAACTCCCAGGTAGAGAACTACAGAGTCAAAGAAAGGATGAAATGTAATTACAGGAGAGGACAAAGGAATAATTGCAATCCTTCGAGTCGGTGGCGCAGCGCAGGCATGGCAGCGATAGGTCCGGTACGGTGATGAGGTCAAAAGTGTGTGCGTGTTTGCTTACTGCGTCAAATTAAAGCCAGCCCCGAGACGTTTCATTTCCCGAGAGTGATTGATGGTTACGACATGCCTCACGGAAAGCGAGAGAGAGAGAGACGGCCACTGGGGATGCAACTCAACATAACGTCATAGATACGTTGGATAGCACTCAAATCCTCCTGCCCAAATCTCTATGCTGCTTTGTCCAAACTATTTGCAATATTTGGTTCATGTTAACTTTATTTTAAAACGGTTAACCTCCTCGAATTTGCGTCTTGATGAAGTACAATCAGCCGCTAAACGCTCCTTGACCTCTCTGAGACCGTTCTATAGGGTATGTTCTGTGTAAGATTACAGTAAGATTGTTTGACAAAATATCAGGCTGGCTGGAGGCTGTATATTTTCCTACTTTGCGCCGTACAAACGCAGTGCAATTTGAGAGGCTTATGGGGGGAAAAAAGTCCTGTTTATATGTACGGGTATCTGCAGCACATGGAATGCTAATAATCTGGATTCCTGCCACACTCGAGCGTAAACACAATGTCTGGGCATAATGGTGAGAAATAGGAAAGAAATGGGACTGAATGTGTTTCAGTTAGCGCTTTATTTTAATAGGTTGGTGAGGCTGCCAAAAAATAAATAAAGTGTAAGTAACAGCATTGTAAGTGACCAAAGTAATGTTTTCCGACATGTAACAAGCCCAACACTATTAGAGAGTCATTATATAGAGCATATGCATATAAAGTAGGCTGCGGCTTGATTCAACACAGCTTGCCTCCTTAATGACTACATTTGCTGTATGTGCTACATCCAGAACGCTGTCGTTGGAGTCCTGACTCGATCTAGGAAATACGACCATATTAGTCCAGTGCTCAGTTCTCTGCACTGGTTTCCAGACTCTGATCTCCAGCTTGTGCTGATAGTCGGCACAAATTCCGGCGAGGAAGTTTACTTTTGAGCAGCTAAAATCTAGAGACAGGCCTTAAAGCAGTACTAAGTAACTCTTACCCCAAGAGGCCATAAGCGCAACTGCAGGTGTCTTAGCAAGTTACGATTTTTTAACTTATTAAATGTCTTGGAGAGTAAATACTACGCTGACAGAAAAGGTGAAGGGAGAGAGGGTGTTGTACATCCAGTTATACAATGGGAATATTTTTTTCACTCAAACTTGGCTGTAAATACTGTTTAAAGTGGCGCTAGCCCGCAGTTAGCTTTGCCCGTTAGCCTGTTAGCTTCTTCTTCGTGATTCTATTAGTGTTTATCGGTTGCTCCGCCCCGGTGGCAGTCAAGTTGCAAGCATGGTTTTCTGGCCAGAGACACCAGGGGGAGATGAAAGACCCCCCAATCATCCCATTAACACTTGTATTACCCCAGAGGGACTACGGAAAGGATTTATTAAGGTAAACACGTTACTTAGTACTGCTTTAAGGCGAGACACGGCAGGTTAAAGTATTGAGTTTTCCCACAGTGGTCGAAGTGGAGATTTTTAGCTAGTTTCCTCCCTTTACATCTTAGAGTATAAAAATGACAAAACTTACCCTGTACGATGCTTATTTTATGATTGATGTTTTGTCCGTGAGCGAAGTGGAGATAGCCAGTGTAGCAGCTCCGCCGCTTCTTTCACACGGGTATTCGTTCACAAATATTGACAGATTTTACATCCACATGTCCTGAAGGCTGCCCACAATGACGCTACAATCCAAATATGGTATTTTCCTTCTGGGAGCCACTCGATACGGAAGAGCGAAGAAAGGTAATGTGCACTCGGTACAAACCTTCAGGGTCGGTTTTCTCTAAATGAGGTTTTTACTCCACTCATGCAACTCGTGAGCCCTTATAGTAGCTCCTCCGGACTCCAAACTTTCCAACCTTAAGCAGCTTTTTAAGAATTATTCAAAGGGATTTTTAATATCTAATTCCAAGCCTGATTTATTTAGCTTTGAATCCCAAAAAACAAGGCGGAGTTTGAGTTTTTCAGATTTTTTTTACTTAGATTAGCTTATTCAAAAACTAAACAAGATCCAAATATCCGCGCTGAAAAAATCTTTACTAAAATAAAACCATACATTTAAATCTATCCATAGTTTAGATTTCGTCACTGAAATATAGGCAATTTTGATCCACAAAATGCCTTATTTTTATATGAAAACATAAAATGACAGAAAAATTGCAATACATTTTTTTTCCTCATAATTTATATCAGTAATGTTCAGCAAAAGTTTCAAATCGATATCTCTGCATTTGTTTATTTTTCCCTATTCACCTGCAGTGTCTCGCCTTAATTCTGACAATAGTCAAATCCAATATCATATTGCATATAACAATACTCATTTTAAGCAACTGTATTCAGGTACAGTTACTCTTTCATTTAAGGTTATTTAGATGTAGTTAATTTCTGAAAATCAAAGAAATACATTGCAGTGCTCAGTCATTAAATTCCAGGTTTGTATTTATAACATTAATAAGAAAGAAAAGGTCCAAACAGCGGAAAAAAGTCCAATGCGGAAAAAAGTTTAGCTCTATGTCGTTCTGAGCTGTGGCCATTTTCAAAGTGCTTTTTGCATTCCTAATATTACATTATGGGGATTCATATCTGCCCTCTTGTAATGTTATGTAAGGGTGAAGCACTTTGAATTGCCTTGTGTTCGAATTGTGCACTACAAATAAACTTGCCTTGCCATGAAACAACAAATACACAAAAAATACACACTCTACAATCTTTAAGATCAACATACACGGTCAAGTTCTACTGGAATAATAGTGTTGATTATGTACTCTTGCAATAAGTTAGTCCGTGATTTACAGTCCAAACTAATGAACGTCAGAGCATATGCAGTAACACCAGAACATGACAGTGAGCAAGCAAATAATACCATATATTTTTTCCCCAAGACTCTTTCCCAGAGTCTTTTTTCTGCAACTGAAATGCTGCAAAGTAGAGACGAACTGAATGGAAAACGGATGGTCTCCCTTGTGGGGATTAAAACCTACCTGAAGTCTACGTTTGAAACAAAGGAAGAGAAAAGTGGCGAAAGGTGAAACCGGGAGTTAAAAGTGGAAAACAGATCCATCTCTGTGGTATACACCCAGGGCACGGTGCTGACATGCCCCCAGTTCGGATGCTGCGTCCCGGGGTGGGTCAGGCCTCTGGGGCCCCCTGCGGCGGGTTAGCATGTCACTGTGATGTATGTATGTGTGTGCGGAGAACGGAGTTACAACTATACCCTTCTCTCCATGACGGGAAGCCACCTCTGACCTCGAAACTGCCCCGTGTAACTGATTGGGCATGCTAACCACGACCCTGGTATGTCATTAGAAAGGGTCGGTGACTTGTTGTTGCATAATGAGGGACTGACAGTGGTAGTGATGGGTGAATGAGAAAGTTGAGCCGAGGAAAAAATTGGTACCAATGCCGTAGCACTCTGGATCGTGCCCGGACACTAATAATGCTTTGGGGTATAACATTGGGAGCATCTTTGACAACTTGACAATAATACTGCAATACAGACGCAGTACTCAACTTGAATGAGCACAAGAAGAACTTTACCACAACAGAGAACTTGATACCAGAGCCGTGGGAATATATTTTAGTTAGGGGGTGCTGAGAGACTAGACAAATTGCTGATTTCCTATTAATTAATATTATCTGCAATACAGTCCACCAGGGGTACTACAGCACTCACAGCACCCTGGGTTCCCACAGCCTTGGTTAATACTGCAATTCCTTTACTTAGTAAACGTGCCTTTTTACAATTCACAACTATTCTTGCATCAGACAAATGTTGATAAACTGAAATAATTCAAATGAAGAATATTTCTTCTTGATTCAAGTAATTTCTGCCAGTTTACATTTAAAGTGATCACTAGAATCCAAACATTTTGGCTAATCTTCCAGCTTTGGAATAGGTACTCTGGTTAAGGGCCACTAAGTGTTGCACTTCAGAAAGATTAGTTTCTTCATGTTTAGATGACTCAAGAGGTTCATTATACAGTGCATACATAATTACGCCAGAGACTTTTTTTACCATGTGGTAACTCTGCACACTTGATTCAGAACGTGGGCCTGCTTTGCCCACACAGGGATGGCCATCATCTGGGACGTTTTTAATGCAAGAACCTTTCAGTTTTATACAGTTTGATGTTTGAAAATGTGGAGAAAAATATAAATATTTGTAGATTTCATGGAGGCCACAAAGAGCATTGCAGCACCCATGAACTCATCTCCAGACTTTGAGCCAGTAGCTTAGCAAGGGGTACCCGCAGCTGGATCATTAATAATAATATTAATAATAATAATAATAATGCATCAGTTCATTTTAAGCAACTGTATTCAGGTACAGTTACTCTTTCATTTAAGGTTATTTAGATGAAGCATTAATAATAATATTAATAATAATAATGCATCAGTTTTATATTATTTTCTGGACACTCAAAGACGCTTTACATTGCATTCTTCATTCACTCTACACTTGGTGGTAGTAAGCTACTATTGTAGCCACAGCTGCCCTTGGGTAGACTGACAGAAGCAAGGCAATCAGTCTGTGCCATCGGCCCCTCACTCACACACTACATTCGCCAGGCTTTCTGGTGTTACTAAACGGTCTCCCATCCAAGTACCGACCAGGCCCTTAGTTTCCAAGGTCTGACGGGATTAGGCATAGCAAAGGCTGTATGGCCACGATTGGCTTAGTAGGCATGTTTTGGGATGATGCCTAGTAGGCATGTTTTGGGCATGTTTTGCTTACTTAGGTCTACCAAAAGACGCAACAAAACTTATCCCAGAAATGCACAAAATCACATTACCTCAATTCAAAACAAAAAGGACACAAAACACTGTATTTTTTGAGAGAAAGCCTTCATATGACGCCATGTTAGGCTATTTTACTTTATATTTACACGGCTGGAGCCTTGCCCTCCCAACACCACAGTCTATCTAACCTCTTGACTCCAGACCGTGTCCATAACTTCATCAATGCGCTTTTATTGTTGTTCTGTTGACTTTAAGACTATACAGCCGTTATCACAGGCACTACGTTTTGTCCGTTTATGTGCTCGTCTTTCTGCTAACAGTCCTCTCGGGTCCTGGAGGCCACGCTTTGTTTATGCGCCCGTCCCCTCGCTAAAGCATCAAGAAGACAGCTCGGCGACCCGCTGCGTTAGCCTCCAAACTGCTGTCAGCTTTAACAAAGGAGGGGCTGTTCCGTAGAGAGGCAGGAGAGACAGATGTGAAGGTGGGTCAAGAGTGATGGAGCGGTAATGAACTGTAGAGAAAAATGCTCGAAAATTGAAATGGTCCGGGTCGACCCTAGAAGTTGCTTCTTCGGTTGGTTTAGTTATAGTTCCTGGGCCTCTTAAATATGTCTAATCAGTAGCATATGTGCAGTCATTTTGTATTTTTGATGCTTTTATTGTCTTGTCTTGAAGATAAGGTACTTTTCTATTGACTATTAGCTAAACCAGCAAAGCCCTTGCTGCTTAAAACATGACTTAAATTATGCCATTAATAGTTAAGTTACTGAAGTAGTTAATGGAACACAAAATAGAAAACATAAAGAGATAAAGGAAACAACATTATTTCCATACTGATATACTTCCAAGGCCTTACAACGTTCAAAATGCTTTTATATATGTGTCCAAGTCCAAACTGAAATAACTGGGAGGTACCACTTCGCAGCAGTGGCCCGGCCAGGATTATAAATCCACACACTCGACAGAAAATGAAACCTTGTCTGCTTGAGTATAGTCCAAATGTCGTTTTGTCACCACCAGCCAAATACAATAAAACCACTCCCAACAATGGAGCATGTACAAGATCACATTCTTTGCAAAGACTGTGAATATCCCCAATACAGTAATGTACAACAGGCTTATGTCTGCTCTGTATCGACTATAAAAATGCTAAGAAAGGAAGCACACATCACTCACCAACTTTTACAATTATAATCCTAAACACATTAGCTTTGACCAGGATAACATTGAACACACCAGCTTTGATCATTACAACACTGAGCACAGCAGCCATGATTATTTTAACACTCAACACACTAGCTTTGATCACTTTAATGTTGAACACACCAAACATCAGAGACCAAATCTGCCACTGTTTACTGTGTTTTCTGATTAGCAAGACTTTAAAGAATATCAGTTTAAACCTCTGTTAACATAGCTTTTACTTTTGCTCCAATTAAAACATGTAGTAGATATTTCAGATACCGTCTTCAAAATGTCGTGAAAGGGAAAAGCATTCATCACCAAATGTTCTTGCATAAAGTAAAAGTGCCTCAAATGTGTATTTTTTACTTTGCGACCTTACCACCCTTTGGCCTTGAAAGCATGATAGATAGAAGCCCTGCAGATGTTGCACTCAGGACATCGTTTGGAAGTACGTTTTTTTCAAACTGTGAAAACCATAGGTGCAGCCAACACTTAAGCTTGCTCAGATGGCACTCAGGGTCATCTGCCATTTTAACAAGTTTTAATGAGAGAAAGTGCATTTAAGTTCCGTATTTTTCTGGTTACATTTGACTTGGGGTGTATTCAGACCGGAGAAGTCCTTTGGTCTGGAACAAAAACAGACTTTTTTTTTTCGCTTGGTGCAGTTCGCATTCAGACTGTACTTTTTGCAAGTGAACTATATTTTGTAAACACATACACGTGTGTGACGATCGATGCCCCATTGGACAGCAATGACCACAACAAATGAAATAAAAATGAATATTTGACGCTTACTATGATAATAAAAGAAACGTAAGAGACTAAACCACTTACCATTAACCTCAGCTTCAACGGAGTAGCTGGAGGAAGAGGTGTTTTATGCGGATGAAGGGTCGTCTGCTGAGTTGTTTGTTTCTATTATGTCCACGGGACAAACGGTTGGTCTTGTTCCTCCACTCTTCTTTAATGCGTCTCGTAAGTTTGGCGAAGTTTTTTCCACTTTGATGCAGCGGCTGTTCAAGACACCGCTCGAAGCCCCTCGCCTTCATTTTCTCGCTAAACACTTTTCTAGCAGTTGGGTTAGTGTGTATCTGCCCAAATATCCAGGAGGCACAGCTTCTCCTCGTTGCTCCAGGTCTGTCCACGGCTCATTGTTTGTAGCATCCATCCAGTATTAGCGTTAGCGGGCGCGGAGGGCTACTTTTCCCACGGGGCCTTACTACGGTGGCTTGTTAAGCCCAAAAAGGCGCATGTATCCTGGAGTTGTTTCGGCTCAATAGTGGTTTATATTCACCCCTGAAGCGAATTGCACCAGAGTCCGTTTGGAACCGGACCGAGACCACCTGAAAAAGTGGGTCTCGGTCCGGTTCTTTGATCCGCACCAGGATTCGTTCACACCTGCATTAAAAGTCCGGTCCAGCGTTCGAAACGAATCCTGGTCCGTTTAAAGTGGACCAAACAGTGCAGGTCTGAATACACCCTTGGTTTACCCTCAGTTTAGACTTAATTTAGTCTCCTTTAGGTCAGCATTACACCCTTTTTAGATGCTGTATAGTCCTGATCTAGGCCTGGAGGGGAAATATGTTATCAAATGGTCCATTGTGTGAAAAGTTTGAGAACCACTGCTTTGTGGGAAACATGGGCCTTCTCATTTGATCTAACCAACATGCCATGGTGCTACAGATGTCATTCTGTGTCACCTTCGAGTCTGCTTTGGTTGTGCTTTTCTAATGGTTTCTCCCACCACTTCAGAATCTTAGTGGTGGTGGTTAAATATCAGTAGCTCAAGCTGCCGATTCTTTCACATTTCCACTCATCCTCCCAGACGTCAAAACAAAACAGCAATAGTTAGGATCTTGAGCAAAACTGGTGAATGACGGAATGTTTAATTTAATCACCCACATAAACTACCTATATGGCGTGCAACCTTCAAGACGTATGGCGCAATCACCAGTGTGCTTGACTCCACATCTACATCTGAAAGAAAAAAAGAAAAAAAAGTGGGGCTAACGCACAACTCTCACGCTCAATAACGTCGTGACACGTGTCGCCTCGTAATGAATCGTCTCCAGACCGCCTTTAACTCTGGCCGCCGCAAATTGAACTGTCGAGAGCTCTGCGCCTTTAATATATTTGAGGGATGAAATCCAGTGGCATTCTCCTTAAAGGCAAGTGGTGACCCCCGGAGAAAGCAGGTCAGACGAAAATAAATAAATAAAAAAGCCTTGACGTTGCTTCCACCGATCGGTCCCATGACGGAAGGTGGCCGGACATTTGTACAATGAATAACGGGGGAGAAAGCGCGTGAGCGTGGGGGTCAGGCATGCGAGAAGTACCCGTGGTTTAGTGGGATTTCGGTGGTCGAGAAGCAGCAGGGAAGCTCGACGTGACGGGCGGGAGTGTGAATGCCCCACGGCTAACTGATTTGTCTACGGTCGTAAACACGGCATAAAGCGCTCATATACAAGTCAACACCGGAGAGATTTACAACGGGGCCAACTTCCATTCCCACTGACTTATGCGTCGTCTTGCAGCAAAGTTTTCATACAGAGGGGTGCGGGCTTAAAATGGAAGAGGCGAGGGATAATGTAAAATGGGACAAAAGAGGCATCCACTCTTTTATTTAAATATATCTGGGCACAAATCGTTGTTATAGCATGTTTATTTACAATTTTTCGCGATTGATCTAAGATTTTTTTTAAAGCCATTCAGTGCATCAAAACCCCCTTGAACCGGTGTGACCCCGTTCAAGGTATATATTGAGTGAATTCTCGCTAATGTTTTAAATAAATAGTTTTTTGCAACTTCTTGTCTTGGCTTAATTTAAGAATGGAAATTGGATTTTACCCATAATCCAATTGTTCACACAACTCATGGTGACTACATTTAACAATTGGTCAAGGTAAAAGCTTTACAAATGCTCTTTCATTTAAAATGTTTGTATTTTTCCATTTCAATTTCAACATTACAAACTAATTACATTCAAATAATATTAAAACACGCTTGGCCATTGACTGACTATTGAATCGATTTTCTAAAGTAAAGCACACTCACTTTCTGACTTTTAAACTGTATAAGAAGTTGCCAACAAAATGCTTTCAGAAATTTCTAAGGAATGTTTCGCCGATTGACTCAATGTTTTGGTTGTGTCCTTGCAAACCGAGTTGCCGCCTTTACTTTTCGTACAAGTACTTCACTTTAATTATGGCATTTAGCAAATCACAAAAGCTGCGGCTATGTATGTAATGTAATGGGCTCTGAAAACGACAAAAAAAAAAATAGACTCCACTGGGATTTTACCAGGCATATCCCTACTACCCCGATAGTTCACATGTGTTAAACACGACTGCGACTTGTAGAGCATACATTCACATGAGTATGCAACAACAACAAAAAGTAAGTCTCTAGCCCGTTCCTGTGCAGAGTAACATTTTTGAGGAAATAACCAGAATGCTCACTCCTCCAACCTCTAGGGGGCGGCTTCAATAAAAAAGATGGGGAAAGAGATCCACACGTGTCCATCAGAGGGCACTGACACAATAAGAGGTCAGGATATAAACAACACATCATAGCCACGTGGTAAATGGGGGCAGCTGTGGCTACAATAGTACCACATGAATAATGACTACAATGTAGCACATTGAGAAACTTGTAATGCACATTTCAAGTGTAAGCCGTTATTAGGATTTATTAGGTTACAGCCCTGTCAGGCCAAATCAGCACATTTTGCTCATGCTTATGAAATTGTCTACTATTTGAAGATATCAGAAAAGGAGGCATTTGTTCGTACATTGAGCTGTGCTTCGGTGGGAGTGGCTTGTAAATCAGGAAGTGAGAGTACTGGACATTTTGTTACAGTCTTTCAGATAAATATTGCATTTTCTGAACAATAAAGTGTAAGACAGCAAAAAGAGATGCGTGCAAAAAGCATAATATCTTTAATAAAGTGCATCTCTACTATACGTATTAACTTTTTGCACACTCTTGCCTAAACTGCATTGTTCTCACGAGACAGCCGTAACATATGAAGAGGTGCAGTCGTACATTGGAACCATATGTTTCCTGTAGCTACAGCCAACTCGTGTAGCATCAAATGCTCCAAATCCTTTAAACTAACTGATTTCTTGCGATATAAGTGTGTCATCCATCTTCCTCACGTTTGCCTTTGGACTGGAACCACAACTCCTGCTCTACTGACGCATATTCTAGCTTGCTTTTCATGTTCAGTGCGCATTTTGCTTTTCAGTCTTTTGGGGTCTTGCCATGTTGAATTGGAGTATGGCACCACATCGGCATGGTTTATGAAATATTTCCAAACAAATAATCATGCATACATTTTCAGTTACAGGATGTGAAATGCCAATGCTATGGTTCTCCAATGCCTGAATCTTTCAAGTAAACAATTCCTCGCAATAAAAGTGCATCATCCATCTTCCTCGCATTCCCCAGTCGCACCGAAACCCCAACTCCTGCTGTATCCCGGGCCAAAAACCCATCATAATCATACTCTTTCTCCCCCTTTTCCTTCAAAAAGTGCTGTGCGTAATTGCCGCGTTCTCCTTGTGAGTTCATAGGAGTGCAAGGGAAGATGACCAGGACTAGGCCGAAAAGGAGGGCCCCCATCCGGTTAGCCATCTGTCACCCCCGAGCACCTGGAAGGTCTGCCGCTATGTCGGGCCAAGATTATCACGACGTTAGCATAACAAATGGACGGTAATGTTTGACTTTCGATCACGTTGACTAGAATAAGTTAGCACCTCATTTTGGAGATGAATGGAGCAACACGCAATGGGTAGTGATAAAGACTCGCTTGTCACGTGAAGCTAAAGCTGTTTGGACGTCACACTGGGCGTTGCATATGGTGCGGCGCATTCTATACACTCCATGCTAAGTTGCCAGATGTCTTTGAAGCATGATGTACATAAGCCTGACTTGCAGTGGCAGGGGTGGAAATAATCAGCAATCAAGAGTTTTACCGATGCGAAATAAGCAAGGTGAACTTTAATATCTTTAAATATAGTTCTGCCGTTTGTGTTTTGTTGCTTAATATATTTCATATGTTGTGATCTATATTGTTCTTCATTGTTTGTTGGCTTGTTACGGACTGTTTTAATTATGTTAAGTAAATGAGTGCTCCGTAAACGTTTTCTTAGGTACTTAAATTGAAAAGAGAAACGTTTTAATATGTTGATAGCTGTCCTTGAAAACTTAAAGTAACGTGTTTACCTTAATAAATCATTTTCATAGTCCCTCTGGGGGTAATACAAGTGTTAATGGGATGATTGGAGGGTCTTTCATCTCCCCTGGTGTCTCTGGCCAGAAAACCATGCTTGCAACTTGACTGCCACCGGGGCGGAGCAACCAATACACACTAATAGAATCACGGAGAAGAAGCTAACAGGCTAACGGGCAAAGCTAACTGCGGGCTAGCGCCACTTTAAACAGTATTTACAGCCAAGTTTGAGTGAAAAAAATATTCCCAGTGTATAACTGGATGTACAACACCCCTCTCTCCCTTCGCCTTTTCTGTCAGCGTAGTATTTACTCTCCAAGACATTTAATAAGTTAAAAAAATCGTAACTTGCTAAGACACCTGCAGTTGCGCTTATGGCCTCTAGGGGCAAGAGTTACTTAGTACTGCTTTAACTTATATCAGGCAACTTTGTACCAAAACATACACAGTAGTAGTAGTAATATGCCTCATTCATGCGGTTTAGAGTAATCCTGGTTACTTTGCTCTAACAACAACCTTCATGGACAGAGCTAACCCCAAAGAGCAGTGCCATGAAGTCAACTTTTTTTTTTAATAAGCTAATTTCTTTAAACCCAGAGGACAACCTAAAATGTCTGTAAATGGTTAAACTTTGAATTTGTTATAGAAAGAGTGATCGGCGATTTTCACTGGATGTTTTGGTGAACGCTGATGCATTCACTGTTACAGTGCAAGGGAGACCAAGTGAACATTGTTGCTATCGTGGAGCTAATATTTTTTATTCAGTACATGCATGTTGCCTACCGAAGTCGCGGACATGACGACATTACAATCGCTCGTATCATTTTTACACAATAACCACCAGAGCAAACAGTGTCTCACTTTACTCATTACTGCCCACCGGGAAGATGGAAGTGGCTATGAGGCTGTAAGCTAATAGCGGCTAATGCTAGCAGTTGGCAGTTTAAAAACCACTGACAACCTGGTCTTTCCTCTGGCAAATTAGAGTGCCATGCCGTTGGTCTGACACCCCATTAGACCGACGTCTCATTATTCCGAAAATTTACCATTGAGCAGAGGTGCCATTAGTCCGACATCTCTAACCCAGTTGTGTTGTAGATTAGAGAGCCATATACAACCATTGGCCCTAACCTTAAGGTCAGTGGACTCTTGCCTGAGCCTAATTTTATTTTCCAACCCCTACTCAATGGGACATTTTCGGAATAACGAGACGTCGGACTAATGGGCCGACCCCCAAATTAGTGGCCATCATTCCGTTCATGTCACGGTTAGGAGCCTACCTGCTCAGCTAACTTTGGCCTGAGGGAAAAACGGTTTTAAAAAATGACTCGGTCCAAAGTAGTGGCACCAAGTTGAAATGCTAGAAAGCCATGTAAATCCGCACCGAGTAGAGTCTTGGTCAAGGCCTAAGGAATCACATTTCTGACTTTTGTTTACAAACTTGCTCCAAGCTATGGAACAACACATTCAAATTCCACCCCTGAACATCCCTATTTTCCAGCCCGTCTCCCCTCCCTCCTCCCCCATCCAAGGTCAGCGCTGTTCGGCGGCAGACACTGATGAATGGGTGTGAAAGGTGTCATCCCACACAAAGATGGCGGCGCCCGCATGCTGGCTGCCCCTTCCTGAAAAATAGAGCTGTCCGTCTGTCTCCCAAACAGCTGAGGGAGATATCCTCACATCCTCCCCAAACTGCTGGTCCCACCACGCCCTCTCTGTCAAACATAAACGCAGAGTCATTTTCTGCACAAAAAGGACGAGATAATAACAGGCCCAGCACAAGTATAGTCTTTATGAAAGAGAAATAATACATGCACACAGGGCAGTTCTCGTCTCGCCATGCACTTTTTTTATGTTTTCCATTGGGCAGGAGTGTTTGCTGCCCTGATAAAGTCCAAAATTCACAAGCATTCCACTCTCTTTTTTAGCGAAGTACAGTAGTAGCTTGCCACGTTTTTTTCCCAGATGCTTCCAGCTCGGCAAGGACGTGAAGGCCATCTGCACACGCGGCTTCTTTAATACAAGGTCAGTGTTTCGGATAAATCTTTGCGGTCGTCAACAAACCTCTTCTCCATATGCGCTCATACGAACCAAATAAACCCCGCACCGCTCAAACAGCCCATCTCCAAATAAACAGTAAAACAATATGGGCTCTTAAAACATGACTTTGCCATGCTTCGAGACGAGGAGACCTACAGAGGACAAGAGGGACGTAGATGCGAAGACGACACTGGGGTTGCGAAAGAAGTAAATAAATAAAATAAGGGGTCAAACCAATACCCGACAGTGAGTGTGTGAAGTTTCAAGTTGGTATTTTTGCCAGTTTGTGAAAAACTAAGGGTAAAACACTGGGCAGGCTAAAATATCATGGCTTTTAGAAAATGGTTTGTTTGGTTTGTTTGGCACGTTGCTGAGCACTCTCCTGTGTAAATAAGTAAGATGCTTTCGGTATCATGTAGGGGCTATAGTAAATGAAAGTCCTAATTGCGTGATATTAAATTCTGAATAAAAATGACAGGATATTTGCCATCGCCACATCTCAGTGACAATTTTATCCATGGGTAAGACCACGTCACAGACTAATGTATCCAAAGCATGACTCTTGACAAAACCTTGAACTTATCTAGGGACAATGTACGACAAGGATGGGATGCCTTGTACCAGGTTTTGCAGCAAAGACACTAATTTCCTCCTTGGGCCCCGGCTCCTGGACAAGTAGATGTGAGCATTTTTATATTGGACTGATTCGAAATGTAGATGGTACATGATCATATCTTTATACATTATGATTTACGTTACCGTTCATACTTGCCACTTATATTCCCACCATTTTCCACACTCGTAATCACCTGCACCAGGAAAACAGACACTAACTCATCCCAGTTATTATACGTACAGACTTCATTTTCTCTTAGCCTTTCCTTAGTTAAACGCACACATGTTTTGTACATGTTACAATCTCTGTTGGGATGTCGCAAATTCATGGATAGCAAACGGTAAAACTACTCGTTCTTTGTCAGAACCCTGGGCACAGACATGTATCACTCACAGCACGCAATGCAAGAAGTGAACACATGTTTATCATCAGGTTGGTTAAACAGTATTCACTATTCAGTGTTTTGCTGTGTATTTCTGTTTTGAAAAAAAGGTTCATGTTCTGATTTGGGTAGTTTTCTTCATTTTTAAGACCACTGTTGACCTGAGAGTAGTTCTGGGCTGAATGCGGTCCTTATGAAGAAAATAGTATATGTATGTGTGGCCTGATGGGTGGAGCTAGGTAGCAGAAGAAGTGATGGTGATGATCATTTAACCTTAGCTTCTATTGTAAAATGTTGGGAATGTTTGCACAACAACGCCACCGAGTGGTCAATCTCGGATTTGGACCAAAATAATAACTACCAAATTAAGGTCACACAGATTTGTTAATTGATGACAGACACTTGTTCCATAAGGAAAATTTTACATTCGGTTAGTTAAAAGTGCTTTTAGTTACTGCATTTACGACATTTCAGGGTTCTCCAAAACAATAAGTTTCTCCATTACAAAACCGGAGTTGAACGATGGGCAGCAGTTAACAAAACTAAAAGTATAACAGAAATCTAACAGAAAAGTAATAGAACAACAGTTGGTTCTCAGTGACTCTGGGCTCCAAATAGCCGGGTCGTACCGTTCCCTTCCTCGGTACACCAGAGCTTGACGCTTTTAGGTGGTCGGAGGCCCACACGGCGAGTCCGACTGGACGAAACTGGGCACGCGAGATCCACGGCAGCTACAAACAACAACAACAACCGCACCACGGGCTTCACACAGCCAGGCGGGCACACAAGGGCGATGGGAGCCAGCGTTGGACGCGCTCGACAGCGGCACTGAGGACGGAGAAGCGGTCAGCACACAACCAGTAAGTGCTTGAGGTGAGGGGACGAGAAACTAAACTAACTCCTCTTTTATAGTCATGGCGCTGCCAGCCGGCTGGGAGGAACACAACAGGCGCCTTGCTACATATGCATTGTTTAGGGAAAATGTGTGCTGTGCATAAATGAACAGATTATTGCCTTATCTGCTTGAGTGCCGAGTCTCGTGACCATCTCTGCTTAGTTCTGCTTAGTTTTGACTTTCATGTTTTTTATATTCGGCGCCCTGGTTTTACTACGCTTTTTGTTTTATTTGAGCAGTATAAAATAGACACGCTTCATAGGAGTAGGTTGAAGTTCACTGGACTTACATAATCTGCAGTTTGTGACGTACATTTTGGTTTCCCCTACTACTACAAAACAAGCACAGCTAGCTAGAAACCGCAACCTAGGTAATTCTGATCAAGATCCTCGTTCAAGATCTGGAGGCGGGTCGCTTACGGCTCCTGAGAAACTGGTTGACGGATGGGTCAAACGCAGAAGACAAATTTCCCAACAGGGTCAAGAAAGTTCGTTGACAAAAACTCTACATTGTATTCTGATATCCTGTATCATAAATTTGTACTGTTTACACAACATAAAGAATATTGCAACCGCATGTACTCATCCAGGCCTAAAGGAAACAGCCTTCATCTATGGAGCTTATTTCCCCCCCCCTCCTCTTAACTGTCTTCATGCATTTTTACACTTGTGAAGATGAAGGCCACAGGAAATGAGTGGGAGGAATGCGTGGGGTGGGGTGGGCTGTTGTGGGGGTTAGACATCGGGACATAGGGGCTGACGCTATGGGAGATATATGAAGACTTGTCACTTCGTAAAGGTTGAGCGGCGGACTCTATTGGTGCAGACAGTGACCTCCAGCGCCGGGGCCAAAGCAGTTCCAGATGTCTGCCAACACCATTACTGCAGCTGGGGGAGAGCGGAGCAGAGGAGGCGCGGCCGCTGAAGGGGAATCAACGCTATCTCCTCAGATTCATGGCGTCCTTTGCTTGACGTATGGGGTGAAAATGTACATTTCGTAGGGGGAAAAGATGTACGTTCCGGCTACTTTGTGTGTAGAATCCATAAAAGGTCTATAGTAGAAGCCTGCAATACGCACAGTTTTCAAGCCGTGAGTTGAGAGTGAACATTTAACTGGTGCCCCAACTCATTTGTAGCTCTCACGGTACGTCCTGCACATCCAGCTTGTTCACACGTAGTAATGATAAGCATGACGGTGAAAGGTTAGTGACTTGTGCATACGTAATTGATAAGAATGTAATTTTTTATATACGTTTGTTAAATGGTGACTATGGTTCAAGGTACACAGTTTTACACATATAAAGTAACTGTTATTCATTTGAGGTAGTAATAGATGATTTGGTAGTATTTTCCCGGTCAGTGATTTGATTCCAATTCCCCCCATTGCTTGCTGTTCTTGTGTAACTTGGCATGTACAGTTGGGTGAGTGGTTTGGTTCCTTTGAAAGAAAAGTTAATCTAGTGGCGTTAGAAAATAAATTTAAAACATGCACATTTCACACTAACTTTGGACAAGGTGTATCCGTAGTAGTATAAACACAGTATGGATATTTCCTCTTTTCTTTCTAATGAATTGTTACGAGTCAGCATTCATTCATCTTCTGCTGCCTTGCTGGAATATCACCCGCATAACCCCTATGTCATAAAATGACGTTGCAACAGCATTCAAGACTGAACAAAATAATTGAAAAACTAAAACTGAAAATAAGGTTTTGCAAGGTTGCCAAGTTCAAGTCCTGCCCGAGAAAAACACTTGAGCACAGACGGTAGTGATGGGCGATACCACAGTTTTTGGAATCAATACAATACCGATACTTTTGGGGTCATTTTTTGGGTGAATGCATTTCAATCAATATATATTTCTAAAACTGTTTATTTATATACTACTAATATGTAAATTAAGTATCTTTAACTGGTTAATTAAACAATGGCAATGTGAAATTAAATGCATAAGCAAACTTTTAAATGAATACTTTGATGACAAACAGAACCTTAATATATATGGATGGCTCAGTCCAATCCTCTGCTAGAGCGTTTTGGAACAGAATAATGAAATGGTCCTTTTGTGTTTAAAATTGCTGCCGCGCCTTCTTTTTACATTAGTATCGATACTTTTTGCCCGTTACCGATACTTAAAAAAGTAGCCGTTTTGTATCGCTATATCAATACTATGGTATCGATTTGCCCATCCCTAACAGATGGCAATGCATAGCACACGGGGCGTGGCCTAGTGAGAGGCAAGGAAGTCTGTAAAGGAAATCATTATTTATTCACTCTTTGTAAACGGTTTGTGGCAAACTATACGTTTATTTGGCTCACACAAAGTCAAGTCTTTCCTAAAGAATGTTTTTGGCACAGCATATTGTCCACTAGAAGCAAAAAAACGGCACTCGAAGTTCGCAGTTAGCATGTAGCATGAAGCTAACGTTAAAATTACGGTTAGCTAAAATCTGGAACAGTCTTGATGTGAGACAGGCCTCAACTCTGACAATGTTCAAATCCAGGCTGAAAACAGTTATTTTTACCCGTGCATATGAAAACTGAAAGTATTTTATCTGCACTCTTGCATTTTACTATAATTGATTAATTTTTATGTTGATGTTCTATTGATTTGATCTGTTTTCTTGTAATTTTATGCAACTGTTAAGCACTTTGAATTGCCTTGTGTATGAATTGTGCTCTACAAATAAACTTTCCTTGCCTTGCCTTAACATTCGCTGTTGTATTCGAGATCTGTTAAAGTAGTTGTGGAGTAGTAGGTGAAAGAGAAGTGTTTTTGTTTGGCAGTTCCCAATGATGCCTTCTGTATCGGTCACTCTAAGTTACAATAATGTAGCTAGATGCAAAAGAACAGTTTAAGCAACATAGCTGTTTGACATAAAAAAAGGAGACACGACAAAAAAAACGTTGCAATTTAGACATAGTAAAGATTAAAAATAGCTACAACACAGATGCTACACCCGAAAGCACACAGTCGCTCTAAATGTAACTTCAAAAATGACGCCACAAGAAGCATAAAAGTCGCTGTGCGCTCATACAGACATTACAGCGGGAAGACTTCAGATGTGTCTCTTCTCCGCTTCTTTTACCCAGGAGGGATCTTTGTCATACATCTCCTCTCCTCCCCCAGCGCTCCCAGCTCGTGACAACGCCATATCAATCTCCCCGCTTTTACTTTCTTATGTTCATTTCGGGTTCTTCATTACGCCTGACAAATGGGCCGACGCTCCGTACGGCGGTTGATTACATTAAAACTCGTTCACCGGGGGAAGTCTGCTGGCCTGAATTACATCTGAAATAGTGGGAGAGAAAAGAAAATGGAATCTTTTTAATGTTTGGGGGGGGTGGAACAGTGGCATGTCTGTGAGAGGGGCGAGGGGGTGAAAAAAAAGTCGCTATTAAAAAGTGAAGCTACATTTCTGACACGGCGATTCATGTTTTCGCCTTTGCTGTCAGGAGGAATACGCCTGGTTTCTGTTACAGAGGGGGAACATTGTCTCGACTGTATTCTGCGGGAAAGGCCTTATTAGAATGAAGTCATTTGCCAAACTGCATGCGTAAAATACTAACGCTGTGGAGGTGTGTGTGCTGTGCTACTTTGAAGGAACACAAATTTATACAAACTGGTTTCTTGAAGTGGACATAGTAGTATCATGTGAAATGGACTTTTTTGAGGTCATACAATGTTATAACGTAAAGACATACCCGGGAGGAGCCAATCCATGAGTGAAAATAATGTCTTGTGCTCCCTGAACCACTCTTCCACAACGTGAGCCTGTCGAGTCCTGGCATTGTCATCTTGGAATATCCTTGTGTCATTTCAGAAGAAATCCATTAATGGGGGTGTTTACCTATGTTCCCTGGGTCCTATGTTCCCCGGGTGCGATTTTTTTTTTCCGTAGGTGAGTTGGTACTTCAACCAATCACAAGTCATGAGAGTGAAATGTCATACATACATCAATCAGCTTAACCCTGACCCTGCCCTAGCTACTAACCTTAAAGGGATACTTCGGGATTTTTGACATAGGGCCTCATTTCCTAGTTATCCAGAGTGTTGTTGATGTCTGGAGATATTTTTTTCTTAAATTCATGCAGTTCTTATATTTGAAGAGTCTTGTTGCGCTAGCCTAGAGCAAGGCTAAAGCATTTCTATGGTAAACGCTAGCCCGCATTAAAAAACAGTCTGACCCACTCCACAGTGCACCTGAGGTAAATCACTTATAACGCCAGACTAACGATATAAATGTCTGTGTCGATAGGTTAATTTTAACCATTTTGCGTTTAAAATAACTTATATTTGAGCGGCATCAGCTTCGTGGCTGTAAGCTAAGGCAGCGGCGGAGTGATCTGCGAGAAAATAGTCCCTCAAAATGCGGTAATTCATGTGATACAAGGTCAGTTTTATTTTAAAATTTATTCTATTAACACAGACATGTATATGGTTAGTCTGGTGTTATAAGTGATTTACCTCAGGTGCACTGTGGAGTGAGTCAGATTGTTTTTAATGCAGGCTAGCGTTTACCATAGAACTGCTTTAGCCTTGCTCTAGGCTAGCGTAACTAGACTCTTCAAATATAAGAACTGCATGAATTTAAGAAAAAATATCTCCAGACATCAACAACACTCTGGATAACTAGGAAATGAGGCCCTATGTCAAAAATCCCGAAGTATCCCTTTAAGGATAGTGGGCTGGTGCCTAATCTTAATCAATAGAAGTGGGGGAACATAGGTACCGGGGAACATAGGGCTGACCCCCATTAATGGGATAACCTGGTCATTCAGGGTAGTCAGCTGATCTCATTCTTCAAGCACATTGTGTTGCTGAACCTAGACCTGACCAACTGCAGCAGCCGCAGATCAGAACAGTTTTTAGTTTATGAGTCATCACAGTACCATATTGTTGCATCAGGACTTTCGAAAGTCAGTGCACATTTCATTCCTTTTGTCTTAGACTCACAACATCACAATCCTTATATAAAGAGTTGACGACTTAAAACCAACACCAAATGCAAAAATACAATCAATATACAGTATGTACCGAATACACCGATACTGAAAAAAAAAAAAAAAAAACTTTCAAAGACCTTTATAGGAGCTAGACCTGACAGTAGTAATTTGTGAAAAAATCTGCCTGATGCTTGAAGTTTGCTCCATATTAGGATTTGTTGATGTTGTGTATATAGTCAGGGGCGGACAATACACAGTTACCCCCCCGAGTTACTGAAAATACCATTCCATTACTCACCCCCGGACAGCAGTCTGTGATGGGCTGATGGATGATCAATCCAAGGCACAGGCTGCGCAGAAAATAAAAAAATAAATAGGCTGGGCCGGCCCATTTTGGGGAGTAATGGAAGGGGCAAAGGGGAGGGGTGCGGCACATGTACCACTGATGCGCCTGTGATGGGCCATTGGATGATTCCATTCCAGAAAGCACGGGCTGTACAGAAAATAAAAAAATAAAATCTAATGCACCGGCCCATTTTGGAACCGGCGGTGTATAGTCAACCCTAATAGTTAATATGTGACAAAATGGGTTTAAATATTTTGTCACATAGTGACTCCGAACAACGGCCGTGATGGTAAAAGTACCCATTTCACATTTTGACTAAAAAGGTTCAAAATGAGGTATAGTCCCTTTAAAGAACATTCATGGTACACATACATAATGCTGGATTGGAGTCATCATGACCTTCGTTCCATCTCGCTCTCATTTAAACACGAGTGAACATAGATACCACAGGCACGGGACCGACAGTAAGCACAGACCAGAGCTGGAATCAAACCACCAACCTTCACCACCACAAATATGTCCTGCCCCAACTTTTACACCTCATCACTTCTATTCACTGTGTGTTGAATCTTAATTGAACCGTTGTCTATCAAAACTAACTCTTTTCCTTGTTATTCTTGTAGGCTGGATCCCTCGGCCTTCACAGGCGTCCCACATTGTATCAGATTACCCATGTGAATCACTTGCTGTGTCAACCCACGGTGCAGATGGATCAGACTTTATTCCTTGGCCTTTTGATCTTAAAAACCCAATGTATTTAGTCTTGTATAAACACCAGAGCCACCACAGGGGGGACATGATGTTAGGTCCAGAAAGGTCCTATTTTATTATTATTAACAAAAAAGACCAGGAGGTTCCCAGTCTTTTATCTTTTCAATGTACAAAATGTAATTTAATGTTCCCTCTTTGTTTTTGACCATAAGTATTATATTGTTAGCCATGGCTATTCCTCTTGTTTACAAAGAGGTGTAATCTGGTACCTGTCGCTATCTCAGTGAGTCCTGATGGGAATGATTGACATTGACATTGACAACACAGCTTACCCGAAACGAACTCATGAAAAATAACTAATACAATCACATAAAAAAGACCAACAAAACCATCTTCTGCCCATGCAAAAACTTACCACTACACCACACAGAGGCAAGCAATAGTTTGTTCTGAAAAATACAGAATTTTAGTGACGCATTACAAATTTGCATCCGTGATTGGATCTATAAAAGGTGTTTTAAGAAACGATCGGATGTAAGCATGGTCCCAGATGCTTTGGATAGAAAAAGTAGCTGGCTGGCCAGGCTTCTATTTTGCTGTTCATTTTGGTCGTTTCCTACTGTTGAATTCCTTCCGATCATTGTCGTTAAAACACAAAACTGTCCCCCAAAACGTTTAAGGCCCATTGTCCAAGTAAGAAATTCTAAAATGTTAAATTCAGTGTATAGTTACCCCAAAAATGTTCTTCTGTGCCGGAGGTTTGTATGCTGATGTGAATAAGTTGAATTTGTTTTAGTTCCTTTATTTCGAGCAGTTTTTGTACTTTCTAAGTCAACAAACTTACTTGATGCACATGGGATTGTGGGAATATTTACTTACATACACTGGCCCGCACACATTGTAACAGTTTGCCAAGTTTGTGAGCAAATGTTCTCAATCTGAACTTGTTCATCGGCCTTGCACCAAATCTGAAGGTTGTTTTTACATTAAAACTATAAAAGCAATTTGAAAGATGCTGCTTCTTTCCTATCACAGCTTGTTCTTATAGTCATTCTCTCCCGCATGTGATGAAACTGTTCCGAGTGAATCTTCCACATAGAACAATGTGTCCTCCCGATAGTACAGTCTGGTGACTCACTGTATGAGATTCTTTGCCGGTGACATTTAACTCTGGGAACATGAAAGATCACAAAATCCTAACATTTACTATGGCATTAAGACAAATGTTGAAATGACACACATTCATAATTAGAATTAAATCAGTATGTTATAAGCTGTCTTTGAGATGAACTTTCAGACACGGCATTTACTCAGTCGAGCTTTGAAGTCCTACTTTGCTGTAGAAAAATCTAATGAAAGGGACCAGTACCAAAAGCCATAGAACTATCCTGATATGATAATAACCTTGTGTATTTTTCATAAATAGGTATATTAGTCTGGTCAGCGCGACATCGTTCGCTGCTCGAGCCAAAAATGTAACCATATTTGTTAAGTTTCCTTCGCAGGGTGGCTGGACCCTCCGAGATCGGGTTAGGAGCTCAGTTACCCGGGAGGAGCTCGGAGTAGAGTTGCTGCTCCTTCACGTCGAAAGGAGCCAGCTGAGGTGGCTAGGGCATCTGTTCCGGATGCCTCCTGGTCGCCTCCCACGGGAGGTGTTCCAGGCATGTCCTATTGGGAGGAGGCCTCGTGGAAGGCCCAGGACACGCTGGTGGGACTATGTCTCCGAGCTGGCCTGGTGTCGCCTCGAGGTCGCCCCAGAACAGCTGGAGGAGGTGTGCGTGGATCGGGAAGTCTAGGCATCTCCGCTCAGACTGCTGCCTCCGCGACCCGGCCCCGGATAAAGCGGAAGAAAATGGATGGATGGATGGAAAACACATAAGGGCATTCATCCATAGAAGATCAAGAAGGGTTCAAATTCAGCACCGATGTTTGGATTCTTGATGGTTAGAAGGATCCAAACTTTCCGATGGTGCGGATTAGCAGCCGTGCTTCCGTCAGTCTACCCCAGGGCAGCTGTGGCAATATGCAGCTTGCCACCACTAAGTTTGGAGACTAGTCTCTAGTGAAACGCTCGGTCACGCCAATGTTCTTCCGCTTGTCTGTTGATGGCTCGCAGGTAGGAATGGGAAATCAAAAACCGGTTCTTCCAAGTTGTTCAAAATCGAAATGTCTTCTTTCTTTTCGATACTGCATTGCGCCACAGTCTCTTATTAATATTGTAAACCGGCAGACCGGAGCCGCTGCAGAGTCACACTCCACTTAATCACAAACTAAAGTCTCCGTTGACCCAAGTCCATCTGATTCTGTCCTCTCTATACGCTTATAAACATAGACTTATCAATTCCTATCCCTAGTTAAAGGGGTCTCTTATGTCTCTTGTCTTCGCAGGGGTCTCTTATCTTCTTGGACTGCCAAGTTACGGTCCCACAACGCCCCTTTGGGTTCAGCACCAGGTGACAGAACTGGCCTTGTTGGTCTCTCATCATAAAGGGCTTCTCTCCTGATCTGTAAACCAGGACCTCTTTGCCAGGGGAGTCCCTACCAGAGGCACGAAGCACCAAACAACATACAGTAGCTGAGATCATTCGGGTGCTCAAACACCTTCGCCACATTAAGCACCACACTTTAAACATTTCATTACAACAAGGCAGATGTTAGAAATGAGTACACCCCAGTAGTGGAAAAAAAACCCACAGCAAAACTGACAACCTGTGCTTGAAATATCCCAAGGTACGTGTTTCGACATACCTCACACCGCTCCTCTTCTTGCGCGCAACATATTTTCCCGGTGCTTCAAAACATCCTCGCCAAGACATAAAGACATGTACATAAAAGCCGCCTAAATGCCAAGTGAGAGGAAAGCAGCTCCTTGGAGATTTCAGCAGAAGTTTGCGCGACCCCGGCTGAACCGTGGGTTACTCGAGGTTTGATGCCATAAATGTACGCGCAAGGCTGTAGAAATGAAAGCCAGCGCAGATGAAAGGATACAGTATGTAAAGCGAAAGATGAAGCTTCGCGATCCCTTTGGAGACAGGTCCTGGCTGAGGCAAGGCTGTTTAGCATAAGTAGAAAATACATTTCATCTGCATCAAACTAAAGCGTGGAGGGTCGTGTTTAAAAATAACATAGGGCGAAATTGCATCAAGAGGAATATTATGTAAGCTAGACTGTGCACTGAGTATTAAAGATAAATACAAATTCCAGTCTTCCAAATTCTGTTGAATTGAACTATGATGTAGCACTTTTCTGAAGCAGAGTCATGAAATGTTTTTTAGTTCAAAGGCTGTTGGTCTGTCTAAGCTCAAAGGAGCTTAGGAGTTCAGAAGGAAGGAAAACACTGTCCCTTTAGTGGTCCCTGATTCTTGGGCATGACCAGCAGAGTGGATGGTTCTGAGGGGACATGAGGTGTAAGGAGGTCAGATATTGACTGTGATGCCATTTCATTAAGAAATGTAAGCAAGAATAATAACATTCGGTTTCTTTTCATGGTAATGTGATAGCACAGAAAGCTACAATTCATGGAATACAATACAAGTAAATAAAACATTCCATGCAGAGGAGAACAGGAGTGGGATGAAGAGAAATTCTTTTAAACTCTTAACTTCCACCTGAACCAAGCACATTTTCTCCAATTCCGCTTTACCCAAATCTAAAACCTTCTTGACTGGAGATTACATCTTATTTGTTGCTTTTTAATCACGTTTTTGTTGCTTTTTATGCTTTTTTTAATGTGTTTTCATCCTATTTTTGTAACTGTTTTGTTGATTCATCATCACTTTTTCTGTTGCATTTTTGTTGCTTTTTTGTCGCCTGTTTTGTCTGCTCTTTCATCCTCACTTACGTCTCGTTTTTGTCGTTATTTTGACTTTCAGATTTGGGTCACGTCCAACTGAAGAAAATGTGTTAGGTTAAAGTGGGGGTTAAGAGGTTGAACTCCTACCCCATCCATTTAATTCACAAATTAGACCAAGAAAATAAATGCATTTCAAATTTTACAGAGTGACATGAGGATAGAGGTTGCAATGATTTGGAGGCTCAAAAGACAAGCCTTCTTATAAACTGAGAGACTTGGCTCCTCCTGCATGGGTGTGTCCAGTTTAGGCAATACATAGCACTCTCCAATAGCAACCCTCCTTGCATACATATATGGAAATAAATGTGTTTCTTTGCTCCATGCAGATTGTAAGACTCAAACAAAAGCCATGCACAACAAAAGCAGTCAAAATCGTACCTTTTATGGTTTGACCTGACTCCAATCCTCCCAAACTGCACTCACTGATGTCCACAGTCTTATCCTCCTTCTGTGGACATTTGGACCTGATCATTTTTGACAGAATGTTCTCAAATGGAGCACTCATCTGTGCACAGTAGCATCTGGCCAGCTGTCTGTATCTGAAACCATCTCCATATATCCACATCCAGGAGGGTTTGCTCCAAAAAATCTCACTCTGGGAAATTAAAGCCTTGAGTGGAACAATTTACAAGGAGCTCCCCCTGTAGCGTCTGATTTATTTATTGATTCAATAATCTGAGCATTATTTTTAAACTGCGAAAAATGGAAAAGACATAATAAATCTGCGCCTATATGCTTCCAGTTGGCCAGATGTCTGCGTCCCAAACCAACCTCACACATCCGCAGCTTTGGTCCAAAATATCTCACTCCAGGAAATTAAAGAGTCGAGTGGAACAAAGTGCTGTGTTGAGGTTTCATCAGTGCGATTAGCTCCGCAGATAAATGCCGCGGCCCTCGATGGAGTACAGTGGAGTACAGTGCAGGTTAAGTGTTTGAGCTCTTATCTTCGGGCAGCTGTCACGCACCAAACGCAACCAGACCTGGATTCCACAGAGCAGACCCCAGTGTCGCACAAAGAGGCCATTTTTTTCCCCCGTGTTTGTGTGTGGCCTGGTCCATGTCTGGTCTTATTGTAAGGCTGAATATTGAACCAAAGCTATAGCTGAAAACCAGAGGTGGTCAGTCATTAAGTAAATTTACTCAAGTATATATACATTTACTTTGGTACAACTGGTGGTACTTAGCATACTACCCTTGATACATTTGACTTTAACATTTAACATACGTTTACATTTTCTTTAATTTAGGACAATATAATGTGCTATACCATGTGTAATAATGTTTATCTATGGATTAGATACACAATGGAATAATATGTATTTGTAGTTTGGAGGTACATAATATAAAATAACACACAGTCCTAACCCTAAGGGTCTTATGTCTTATTACATTATGTACCTTCTAAGTACTAATACACATTATTCCATGGTGTATGTACTATAGATTACAATGTACTAAATTTGGTTATGTAGTATAAAACAAAATGTAACCAAAAAGGTATCAAAACAGATTTTTTTTATTTTATTCTTTTATTTCTTTAGATACCAAGTTTTGATAACTGTTGGATCCGGGGACAGCCATAAAGAAAGTTACTCATCTCAAATAAATTATACTAATAGAATTTTTTTTTTTTCCCTGAAATATATTTGTATGGCTTATTTTAAAAGCCTTAAAATGCACCCTCCTGTCCAACAGGTGGCGGTGTGCAGATTTACTGTCGTTGCCATTGTCTCACGACAAGAAATAAGGTTTGTCCCCGTCGTGTTGCCGTACGGCCAGCGAATTGGGGTGCAATTTTTGTGTTTTTGAAGTTGTAAAGTAATTTTTCATACCACTTGTTTAAACTGATTTAAACTGATTATGGTATACTTTATTCTCCCAGTAGGGAAATTTGTCCTCTGCATTTGACCCATCCTTCGATGCCACTGGGGCAACTCCTAAGGACCAGTGGTCGACAGCAGTATTTCACCAGTAGTATCTGTACTTTTACTCAAGTAACTGACTCTACTACTTTGACCACCACTGCTGAAAATATATAGTCATACATCATACTTGGCTGTTGTTACTTGATAACAACAGCCATCTTGCAAGTTTTCTGTCAATAAAAAGGCCCCATAGTTAGATGTACAGCTCACAAAGCTCTTTATTCACAAATGTCTACTTTTTCACTACTAAAAAAAACAATGTACAAACAGGACCTTTCATGTCCATTCAACCATAATCTGTGGGGAAAATACAGTTTTTAGACTTCATTTCTTATTTGCGCCGTGACTAGCCATCCAAGTGGGTCCAGAAGTCATCCCCGTTGAGAATCAAGTTATCCAAAGACCGAAAGGTTTTGTCCGTTCTATCTGTTTCTCGATGTCATTCATGCTTATTCGGACTTCAGGCTCTGAGGTTTTGGGCACCTGTCAACCCCCTGTCTGTTAACACTGACACGCGGACCAAAGCCTATCACACTCTGGCCATCCGCGGAACAAGCTTTAAGCACAGGAGGTCCAGAAATCGCTCCCGTCCAAGTTCCTGTCACTGGGCTCTGGCTTTTTTCCAGCATGAGACGGTTCCAACGTGGGGCAGAGAAGGGGCCCGGACAGTTGCGGCGGCGGTGGGGAGGGGGGTGCCACGACGGTTGGCAAGACTTTTTACACGACGAACAGAACAAGCGCTTGGTGATTAGAGCTGGTTATCCCTTATCAAAGTCAGATTAATTCTTGGACGCAGCCGCCAGAGGAGAGCGTGCGGGTTGGAGGGCGGCGCTGAAGAAATGGTCTGTTTGAGAAAACTTGCAGAGAACAGTTAAACTACTTGCTTGCATCAGCGAATGAATGAATTAAAATAAGTTTTACAAACTTACAACATAAAATTAATATAATATAAAGAACCAGTACTCAAGTAAAAAAAAGTCCTCGGTTAAAATTTTACATGACTTCTGTGAGTACTGAGTAACTGTTGTAGTCGGATTTTGAGTCAGATATTGGAAAAAAAATCGTGTTCATTTCAATTTGTCTACGTTTGTACACATTTTCCCACATTACAACTTGTAACCAAATGTTTTGCTCAAATATAGGGCTGGACTATAATGAAGTAACTAATGCGATATGCGATACGGATTTGCAATATTGTGATAACGATATTATTGCGATATTTCACACTAGTTTTCCAGCAAATTATGTTAAAAAAAAACACTGCATTAGCACTAAAACAAGACATGTTTAACTAAAACTGAACTTTTACACATTTATAAGTTCAACGCATTGGTTGTTTTTGGCTGAGTTTGCAAACAAAATCTCAGTCCGATGAAAGACAGATGTTGCGATACATTGTGGTTTCTTGATACTGCATCACCTAATATCGCGATACATATTTTATGAGATATATTATACTACTTGCCTCTGGACTACAGATCTTACATAGTCTAAAAATATGCAATGTAAATTAGCAATATTTTTTTATTCTTAAAATGAGAAACAAGACAAAACCATACTATACTTATCAAAAAGGACTATTTAGTGTCGACCAGTGACATTTTTTTACCCCGAATATAGTATAAAAACATAAGGGGAGGACATTTATGGGATCACTGTTACAAAATATGTGGGACCTCCATACAAACAGTACTGTATTTTCCAGAGTATAAGTCGCTCCAGAGTATAAGACGTACCAGCCAAACAATGCGTAATGAAGAAAAAAAAAACAGGCTGAATAGGCGTACGGTATAACATAACACATTGATGGTTAGCTAAATGAAGCATAACCAACGAACTAAATAGGTGTCTGGTATGTTAACGTCACATAAACAGTTCAGATAATTATAGCATAAAGAACATACCAAACTCTCTATCTCACTCCAAATCACTAAATCCATTGAAATCTTCATCCTTGGTGTCACTTCTGAACAATCGCCTTGGCAACTACCTGGGCACGGAGGCGTAACTGCACCGTTGACAAGCCTCTCCCGGCAGCACGTTTTTCAAGCTCTCATTTGCAAACCCATTCCTCTAGCTGTGGCCATAGAGCTTTTAGCCTATTTCTTCATTGCCTCTCTGCTGCTCGATTAGCCTGCAGTGCCCTCTAACGGCATGTGAAATTATATATTTGAATTTAAAAAATAAATAAAAAATCACATATTAGTCGCTCCAGAGTATAAGACCCACCCCCAGCCAAACTATGAAAAAACGTGCGACTTATAGTCCGGAAAATGCAGTATGTCTATAAATTAGATATTGAGTGTACTTATACACATATAACCTTTGTGTTTCTGACTCCAACTAAGGATGCTATTTTAAATTAATTTATATTCAAATGAGAATTGATTGATAATTGTCTTGGTATGAGTGGGGTAATGAGTATTTAAAATTGAACGTAGCACTGCTTATGAGAGCTCGATCAGAGTTTCTTTTTACTTTGCACAATGACAATAAAGGTCCATCTATTTCCCCAGCCTTTACAGCAGCGTGCGGCACTGAGCACACAGCGACTGAACCTGTCCTCGCCTCAGTATTGACCCTGCCCGCAGCCGGGCTTCAGTCCTGCTGTCCGCACACCACGTGTAATTGAGGGGTAATGCTCCAACAAACAGACAACTCCCAGCTTTAGACGACTAACTCGTGTCCCATCGCTGCTGTTCTTCGTGCCTCTCTCCCTGTCACTGTGTGGAGCCAGCAAATATAGTTCCAATGGACTCTGCCAGCGGGTCGAGCAAAAGGATTTCAAATAGAGCTTCAGGCAAATATGTCTGAAGTAAAGTTGCTGTACCATTGCGGAATTGTAATGTGTTTTTTTCCATAACCGTCATTTTCAAACACCAAATTGAATTTTACACGACACAACAACAGCTAAAGGAAAGTAAATAGAGAAGAGTGTGGAGGGTTAGGCCATATAGACGTTTCTTAGCTTTACTGCCAGATCTTTCAACACACTCTCCACGACAATGAATTGACACCTCTAAATCATGAGGCTTTGAATATCAATAGAAACAGAATAATACCCATTTTAATTATTGCGATGATTAAGGTACGTACACACCAAACGCCACCACACCTCCAACTTCCATGTTAACCCTATATAGACGCACTTCGAAATGTAAGCAAAGCCGTCCGCGCATATGAAGCGTAGCAAATGCGAGCAGATGAGGATAAACACGCGTCAAAGCTAGGGAGAACAGAGCAGTACACGAGCAGCGATGCCCCGCCCACTGCTTCATGCACTCAAGTAATCACAATCTACACGTGCGTTCATTTACGCCTTGTTAACCAATCAGGGACTGGGCTCAAATAGTGAGCACAAGCGTCACCTGTTACCTGCAGCATGGAGGACAAGTTGATCATCGCGGTTTGCGCTCGGCCTGAGTTGTATGACACACCTCCTAATTATGACGCTTGCAAAACTTCACGCGCCAGCAAACAGGCGTTTCTGGCGAGTGCGAAGCGGCAATGTTTGGCGTCCAACTAGAGGCAGATGGGCGGACGCAGTGGTCTGAACGCACCTTTAGACCCGGGGAGGGGGTTGGGTTAGTCACTATTCTGAAGGGTAGACACACTAACATGTATCTATGACAGGATGGAAGTTTATCTATATCTTCTATAGTTTGTATTGTTTATTTGGTAAAAGTTACAATATTGAAACATGAAGTAAGTAAGTGCTTTATTTGTCATTGTACAAGTGTACAATAGTGTACAATAGTGTTCAGGTGTTAGTCCTGAGCCCCTGCGACTGTTCCCGCGCTGCCACTGAGCCGCGCTGCCAATGTGGGTTGACCTGACCAGCATGATTTTAGAGGTAGGTGAAACCGGAGTACTGCCTTCAATGCTCCTTTGATCCTCTGAAACGGTGCAGCACCTCCTGGGTTTGTCCCTGTTTCAGAGCGTGGTGTCCTGCACTGGTCAGCTCCACCTCCTCCTTCCTCTTCCTCCTGTGCAGTTAATCTGTCTAAAACAGGTCCTTCACATAGAAAACCATATACTACAAAAATCTGTAAACCATAGTGTTCATTACTGAACTTGAATGACTGAACTTGAAAACTTGATAAGATCTACAAGAAACATAACAGATGGATCAGATCTGTCAGTACCTACTACAGATAAAGGGGAGCAGCATGAGAACAACCATCTCTGGATTGATCAATTCTAAGGATGTCTTCCTTGTCTGGGTTTGCAAAGAAAACAGAAGATCCACAATAACATCCACCACTTCTTCAGTCACTTCTCAGAGTTGAGGACTTTACAAAAACAGGTGTCAAGGATGAAAGCCTTGGGACATCAATATCTTTAGTGTGACCCAACGCTCCCCAGTTGGTCATTTTAGATTAGTTTCACCACCAGCCAAAACACACATGGCATTTGGTCAATGATTAAGAACACACTTAGTCTTTAGATTATGGCTATTCATCCTGAAAATTTGGATAAATGAAAGTCAAGTTCTTCAGTGTGAAAGCAGACTCTCACTTGACACAAAAAAAGTTTACCTCATCTGGACATGATTGAATGTCTTTGGACTTGACTTAAGATGACTGATTTTTTAATTTTTTCCATTTATTAGCTATCTGTTGCTGTTTTAACCCTCCTGTTTTTAATACGCCTTTATAGAACCAAGAAAACGTTTGCATTCCTCCTGCACGATGCATCCTTGTGCGTCACCAGCTGAATCGGTTTACCCCCGACGGTGTGGCAGATAAGCACTTTACTCATTAGCATGGATTCAAGGGCCCGGGCAGGGATGAAGCAATCAAACGGTAATCCCGCAGACAAACATCGGTGCCATAAATCACCCTCTCCCGCTCGCTGAGAAACCAAGATTACATCGGCACATCGGGACCGCCCAGCAAATACCAGCCAGGAGGAATCCGGCCACTCCACGACCTCCAACAACTCTTACATGGCTCCCAATGACAACCAACTCGATGTGTCAACAGCGCGCGCCAATGGAGAGTTGGGAACCAGGATAAAGCTCATTGAAATAAAAATAAAAAAGTATAGTTTTGCAAGACTGTCATTGCCAAGAGACGGATGTAAATTACACATATAAGTTACATACATTTGAAATCTCACATTGAATCAAGATAACACATATGTGAAAAACCGACAGCTTAAAGACTTTGTTTCAAGATCCAGAAGTAAAAGTGTCAAGTGACACCAGTTCTTTGAATGGAAAGTCATTTGAGAGTTCAATCCAAGAGTGCGGTAGCCTGGCTAACGCCAGACTGCTGTGTGCGCTCGAATCTTTTCGAACTTCACAACAGCCTGGGGACCAGGGCCGAAATGTTCGCATGGATTTAGGGATCAATCACAGAACCTCAGGAGGAACCACAGGAGGGACGGCAAGACGATGACGTGCTATTTGACATACGAAGCTTGTAGTTTGTTTAGGGATAAAAAAATATTTACGGATCTAACATGACAGCAGCAGACGCGATGCCATCTTTCGATCAAGCTTTAGAACGTTTTCTAAATAGTTTAGCTCGAACGTTTACAGCGGGTACGTCACACGTCATCTGATCGATGATACGATTGGCTATGGCTACATGCAGACGCATGAGAGACATTCGTAGCGCCCAATAAACGGCTATGGACAATTGTAAACCACACCTCTCTTATGAGAAAATTAATTGGTGGTCCCCAGACTAAATATCATTTGTGATTTTAGTCTGGCGTTAGCCAGGCTAAGACTGCGGTGCCACAAACCTAAAGGCCTTTTATCCCATCTCTGTGCACACTCTGGGCTGCAGCTGCTGCAGATAAATACTAAGATACTTATATTACGAGACAATTGTTGGCAAGTGGGAGGTAGTATATTTATTGATTTATTTATCGGTTTATTTAGTCGGGACAGTGTGGGAACATGCGTCCATGTAAACACGGATTGTAGCCTGGGGATATTTGGGGTCGGCCCATTAGACCGACAACCCATTAATCCGACGTCTCATTATTCCGAAAATGTCCCATTGAGTAGGGGTTGAAAAACAAAATTAGGATCAGGCAAGAGTCGACTGACCTTAAGGTTAGGGCCAGTTGTTGTATATGGCTCTCTAATCCACAACACAACTGGGTTAGAGATGGCACCTCTGCTCAATGGTACATTTTTGGAATAATGAGACGTCGAACTAATAGGACTAATCACTTCCTGGTGAAGGAGGACACTTGACCTCAGCTGTTGAGAATTTTTGGAAGCAGTGAATATTACAGTTTCCTCAAACATGCAAAACACAACTTTTGTTTTCTGAGGAGAAAAGCTCAAAACGTCCTTACTATTCTTGTGCTGCCTTTCGGGCATCCAGGAATCTTGCCACTCAGAGAAAGATGTTCAAATATTGTCGACTGGACTGAATTTTAGCCAGAGAATTGATGGATTGAACATAATGCTTTGCCAAAGTGAATAAAACACAACAGCTTGCAGAATCTGCCCAGACCAAAGACTATAACCAGCTTGAGTGTGTAAAACCCAATCTTTCCATTTGATTTAAAAGCTGACGAAGCCTCTGAAGAAATGGCAGTCACCATCTCGATCCAGTCACAAGCAACGCCGAGAAAAAGTCATACTCTTCTCTACTCATGTTTCTGTGGAATTAGAATAATTGCAAGGCAGGAATGTGAAGTTGTGAGAAACTCCAGTTGATGTTACAGATGGCAGAGAGTGTTTAAAAAGTTAATGTAGAAAAATGATAAGAGCGGTGAGCAACTTGCAGAGATGTGTGAGACGGAACGCACGGAGGAGTGGAAGTAAGTTATGGAGGCCCGGCAGGTCATAAGGAGGGATTCATAGATTATTGACGAAATGATCTGAAGCAGGTTTTGATAAAAGTTGAAGAGGAGGTTTTGAGGCCAGCAGTACTCACAAGAACTAGATATGGATGTGAGGGAGTTGGAGGATAATAATTAGGAGTGCAGATGTATCGTGGAGGCTTTCGAAAGTTTTCTTGGCAGCCGGTGGGATTTCAGACGTCGGACCAAAAAAAGCATCCTCCACAACAGCATCGAGATCGCTCATCAGTCTTCATAACCCCTTCTTTTATTTACATTTACAAGTGTTTAGTTATGAGAAACTAAATAAGCTTGACAGGTTTCTCAAAGCTCTTCGCAAGACTGAACTTTGGTGCTAATGATGAGATGAAGGGAGAGAATGAGATGGATTTGTTGGGGAAAATACAGTACATCTTCCACCAGGACCAAAACACCAATGGTGGTCAGAAGAGAAAGCATTACTGAAAGAGCACAAACACATGAATTGGGGTTAGTTGAAAAAAATTAATGAAATACATTTGTTGGAACAATACTCTATACAGCATTGTTTCATAAGCAATGGTAAAGGAACCTTTTGAGGTAAACAAGAACTCACCAGGGGGTATTTTGAATATTATTATCAAAGGAAGGGAATTTAAATGATCCTTTGGGAGAAAAAGGTTAGAATATTTGAGAATAGCATTGTCATTTTGCGCGGTGATCAAAAGTACATTTGCGGAACTTAAAACTAACTCAGAGGCTGAATTCTCATATACACTTATATTTAGTTGGTGAAAGTTGCGTTTTTGAAATGGTGTGAGCCATAACAGGTATCGGATATTTGTAGCCGATACCCGATATTCCGATACCAGTATCGAATCAGTAAATCCCTAGTACTATAAATGAAACACTATGAACGTAAGTCTTAAAAATGTTATTGAAAAACTTCCATCCATTTCCATCTGCAGGTCTTTTTCATATATGTTCATTGTTGGAGTTTATGTTGTTGGGTTATATAAAAAAAAACTGAATGGAAACTGCATTAATTGATAGCGTTTACCTCGACACCATGTGCAGTGAAATGCTTCACAAGCTCCTATCTGCGCCATTAAGAGTGATCACAGTGATCTTTCCTGTCCATCTTGCATTCCCACAGACCAGCCCTCTGTCATTTGACTTATCTCGGTAAAGCAACCCTTTTCCCACACTCTCACCGCACCCTGACCCACAGAACTCAAACCTTGAAATGGAACGTTATGGCTGAAGAATACAGTCTTTAGTTTTTTTGTTTTTTTTTTCACCTAATTTAAACTAACTTTGGTTATAAATTCTTAATGTTGTATTGGTTCAGTGTGTGGTGTGTTTTTTGGATCAGTGTTAGGAATAACAACTTGATAAGATCTAAGTGGTAATTAAAGTAGATTTATAGCTCTTTGGGTTTTTTGAAAAGTTGCTCGGCAGCAACTTTCTGCGGGACTGTGATTTGCTTCAGCAGCAGATAAAAGCATGGACAAATCTTTCGGTGGTTAGTTCAAAGATTTTATGACACTTTTGCAAAATTTATTAGCCCTAACTTGGGAAGAGGTGAAGAAGTGCTTCTAGGCTAACATTGAACCGCTGTTCATGTCCAATCGGTTTGTAAGGTTCCTCAAACAAATGCATACTCATTTACGCAATAAATGCTGTTTTAAACTCTTCACCTCAGACGTCTAGAAACTCCTTTTCAAAAGCCTGAGACCTCCAGCTCATCCATTGCCTCTCCGTTTATGTAACACTCAGAAGACAGCGCAAGTGAAAAAGGCCCCAGGAGATGTCTCGGCCCCGAGGGTTAGTTTCCCCGAGAATGGCCTCAGCAAGTCCCCCGAGAGCTGCAACAATGATGGCTGTCTATGTTAGCGACAGGAAAGCACTTAGCCTCCTGAATAGACTCCCCTCTTCCCTATGGAGTACAGAAAATGCCACCGGATGCTTGCATGTTTACGAACTTAAAAGGCAGAAAGGAACCATGGAAAGAGTGCAAAAGGTTATTTCAGAAGACTTAGAAGCAGTTCACAGCAGGTGTCATTTCATCTGAGCCGCTAGAGTGCTCGCCTTGCACCATAACGGTCCGAGGTTCGATAACTGAGCCGGATGGGGCCTTACTTTGTGGGGTTTGCATGCTTTCTCCCATCAACCCAATATATGACCGATAGGCTAAATCTCCAGCTAGATACTTCTGGCTGAGATCAAGAAATAGGTCCCTGGGTGCTCTTCACAGTTTGCCCTCAGGTACTGGTTGAAGGATGGGTCAAATGCAGTGACAATTTTGCGATGGGGAAATAAGTCAACAAAGATCCACATTTTTTGTTCTAAATTAAGAGATGGGCAAAATGCCAGGGAGGTAAATGCGGCCAGGGGAGCCCTTCAAACCGGGCCGCAAACAAAAAGGGAAAACTCAAAATATTTCATTAACATAAAGCTTTTTTTATGTGTTTCAGTGACAAAAAACACCTCAATCCTCAAGTTGTAGCCCTGATGTGAAAAGGTTATAAAAAACGTCACTTATTTCCAAGGACAGCCCTAGGACTTGTGCATGGCCCATTGGTATACAGTAGTATGATTTTACAGCTACAGCTTGGCTGTAATGATCTGTGTTACGACTCTGCTTTTGTGATTGACCCACTGCGAGAACGAGGAACACAAGTCAGCTGACTCACTTTCTCGCAAATGGAGGAAGAAGGGTATTTTTTGAAAATTGGTGATTTTCACTTTTTTGCAGAGTCTTTTAGTTGAGATCACGAAGAAGCCACCCTGTGTTTGAGAACCCAGTTTTGGTACATTTAAAAGTGTACAATTTTAGGTAGATTTCTCCTTGTTTTCCATTCTGGGGGTGTGTGTGTATTTCCGTACCGGTAAGCGGCTTTTGTCTCCTTCTCGTTGCCCCCGCCCTCCAGGGTCCTGCGTGGCTACTTATTATGTATGCTCTATCCGAACGAGGCAATATGAAGTAGATTTACACTTTTTTTCTCAAGTTGTCGCCGCCATAAAACCTCACAAAGAAGAAAGAAGTGGATTTATTAATCACGGATATTTGGCGCTGCTTCCTCATGACGGCAGCTTTAGCGCTAAAAAAGCATTCTGCAAAGCACCAAACTGTAAGTTTAGTATCTTTTTATTACGGTGGATTTTGTGTTTGAGTTCATCTCTGATGTCTCACAAAACATCCGCCTGTTTCCACGTTAGAATACGCTCGTCCCCACCGTCATGTGTCGTGTATTTCCGTTTGTTGTTTGGGGAGGAGGCACCACTGCTTTGGTTTGCATTGTTGACACATCCTTTAGCGAACAAATGCTACGCATTGATTGTCAATCAGTTTATGTGTGGGGACTGAAACCCCACACACATCACATGACGGGGGAGCTTACCAGGGGTATGGCTTTTCTAAATGAGATGTAAATGAGCCCTATTGTCGCTCCGAGCAGCAGAGAGAGGTGAGAAGTGCCCAAACTTGAGAGGCCCATTACTCACCTTTGAGATACTGTATTTTGGGTTCCTACATTCAAATTGCCACATCTTCTCCAAATATCAGATTTCCATGTGTTACACATTGTTGGAAACTTTGGAGACTACACTTTCTTAATTTCCATGTTTCTTAATGTCCAACTCAAAATGCCCCAAAACCAAGTTGTGTCCCCCATTCTCGTGATCGGCCACTTATAAGTTGAGTCGTAATAAATCTGTCCAACTCACTCCACACAGACATCCAATGCGGTGGTTCTCGAACTGTGGTCGGTGTCACCAATCACTTTCCGAAGCAGGGTGGCAGCGGTGTACTGCATTAAACCCAACGCCGGCTCCAGAACAAACTGACTGAGGATGAAGGGTGCAAATAGAGTTTCTCGCCATTAAAATACATTGTGATGCCATTAAAACGGAGGGGGCAAACATTTCAAAATGAGGTTGCAATGCACCCTCTTGCACCCCCGTAGATCCGGGCCTGATTAAACCTTTATCTATGAACTGGAGGGCGACTGATTTGATTCCTGCCCGTGTATACCAGGGTAAGACACCCCGAATTCTCCATGTCTTTTATGTACATTCTTGTGCTTGTTAAAGCGTCCAGCAAATAAACTCGTCAAATTACCATGCCACTGAAAACAGGACCAACAGAATGGAAAAGAAAAGTATGGAGAGACAAATATAGCCCTCTGCAGAAAAAAAGGCCAGAAACCACTGCTATATTCCAAAAGATCAGAGGTTAGCCTTTGATGCAGGAGGGAGGCCAGCCCCGGCATTGGACTTGATGCGCAGATCCAGGTGTGAGGCCGTCAGGGTGGAGAGAGCTCGGCCACGATAAGTCCTGATGCTTGAGCCGAGGGAGAGAAAGAGAGACGCTGAGATATACTATATAAGTGCAAGGAGGAGAGGAGAGTTACGACCCACTGGGCTTTTGATCACTTCACAGGCTTTGGGGGAAAGACAGGCCTGCTGCGAGCTTTTAGTCACACTCTGGAAGAGCGGAGGGACGTGACACAGGTAGGTCATGGGGAAAAAAAGGCGCGGGGGCAGGCTCTGTAAGGCTGGTATTGTCTTCAAAAGTGGTAGGGGGAGAAAAATCCATTCTTGCCTTTTATATATTGTGTTCACGTACTGTACATTTGCACGGACATGGCGACCGGGTACTTTGCGCAGAGGTGGTCTGTATAGAAAAAAATGCACTGAAGCAAAAGTACTGCACTTAGGTAGAGTTTCTGAAGATCTGGACTTTGCTTGAAGTTTCTGCTTTTTTACGTTGCTTGTTTAAGTAAAAGTTGAATGAGCAATGTTTACTTGTTTTAGAGTAATAATTGAGTGGAATTATTTGTACTCATGGAAAGAAATTGAGTACATTGACCACCACTGGTACAAAGTGCCGATGCTAAAAACAATTAGCCCGGTGGCCGCTAATTAGGGCTGAAGGATTAATTGCATTTGCGGCGGCGTCCGCTCTGCAGCGTGCTTTTGTTTACTCCTCAGTCTAGTGTGCAGTAGATTGTGGATGTACAGTGAAAATATCAGCGTTTATGATGCAGCCACCGCAAAGGACTATTGCTTTATTCTCTGTTAGCATTGTGTTAGCTGCAGCGCTAATCACTCTATTCAGAGTACCGGGCCGCGCTGCCCAACGCTCTGGTGCACTGATCACAGAAACTCCCTCACCTCCGACTGTCTCTGCCTCCACGGAGATGAGGGTGAGCCGTGTGCTGCTTGTAAAGAGTTGTTTGCAACTCAGTTGGGACCTTTTAGAACCTTAAAGGAGGCTAATGTTTTGGATGATAACTTATCTCACTTATCTCATAAGCACTGACTAAAACACAAGATGCAAATAGCAAGAAATTTAGGCTATTTACAAAAAAATTACAGTAGGGTATACAATTATAAAAATGTGGGCTATTTTGAATTATATACAAAATGATTATTAAGGATTAAAAAGTAAGTAATACTTAAATAAGTCAGTTGTAAATATTTCATGAGCAATAACATTGTCTCAGTTTAGGCTATAATTTAAGTTATATGCAACAAAAAGTTATTAATGGTAAATGGGGGAAGAAAAATTGAAATAAAATCGAAATCGCAAAATTGATTGAAAAAAAAATCACAATATTGATTTTTGGCATAATCATTCAGCCCTACCGCTAATATTGTAAAAATTACTGGATCACATTGCTCGTTGACAGCAGAGAAACATAAAACTTGGTACAAGGCCTTAAACAATATTTCTGTGAATATGAGGCCAACTTTCATCAAATAAAGAGTAGGCAAATCAGAAACTTGTAAAGCACAGAAGCTGATCCCAGTGCCACGATCTGCCTGACTGTTGTTTAACCTACAACCCGCTTTGAGTGAGGCTGCTGTTCTTTTACTCGCCGCCTCGAAAAGGAGGGAGATACGGACTCTCATTCATGTGTGTAGAGATGGGAAACAGGGTCTGTAGGACTATGGTTGGATTTTTGGTAAAGATTCTTAAAGACTGTTACAGTTAATGGGAAATATGTAACAATTCTTTTGCAAAGAGCCGCATTGTATTAAGCATATCCAATCATGCAAAGAGCCGCACTCTGATTGGCCAAGAGAGCCGCGTGTTTGCCACCCCTGCAATAGGGTATTCTCATTGGCAGAGCATTACTAGGCTCTCAACTTCATTCTTTATTTGTTCACTTCAACGTCTGTAGCCAAGATGCATGCACTTGTTAGAGATAGCATTATATCGTCAACCACTAGGGAACACTACTGAGGCTGAAGCAATGACTGCTGATGAAAGATGTGAGGCATCATAAAAAAGGGACTATTTACAACTGATTTTTTAAAATACACCTAAGGGATATGTTTTCCTATGTTCACCTTCCAAACTGCACGATCAGCCCAGAAAAACCCATGATATGGGTCCAATGTTGGAGTTGAACCAACAATCCTTTTTCGAGGGGGAAGTAAAATAAATAACTGTAAGCAAACCTTGCAGGTAAATAGGAGAACAGTGGTTGACGAGAATATCAAACTTCATGAATTAAGAAAGGAGACAGTGGAATGCAGAAAACCTTCAATGATTTCATGACAGAATCTGACGGTGCAAGTCCTCAAAGCATCATAAAGTAAACGTTGTAAGCGGTGATGGCTAGCTTTCTCCCGTAACATCTTAGTTTTTACATTAAAACTAAGATGTAATGGGAGAAAACTAGCACAAAAAAATCACAAAACTGGCCACTGCGTGAAAAAAGACCTCTTGTCAACCGATCGTGTCCCAGCTTAAATAAAAACTACAATCTTACACAATTTTGTTCACCCACACTCAGTTATTTGCGATTTCATTTTCCTATGAATGCTAATAACCTTCTTGCTAACCATATTTGATCTCACCAGCCTGTCAAATTCCATCCACCCAGTTGTCAGATATACCCTTGCTGCTGTACACTTGTCATGGGAGAGTCACATATAATAGACCTGCTTAACATATTCATAAGTCCATATCATAATGTGTCTAATATATGGGGTAGGAATGGTTAGACGCTGTAATGGTTAAGTGTGGATATGTTGGAGGCTAAATGGGACAGAAGTGAGTTGAGAAAGCTGAGGTCAACACGTTTGGCTCAGGGGGGAGTTGGGAGTGACAGGTGTATTAAGCGAGGGGACAGCTACGGCGTTGGGGATTGTTAGTATACTAGCCTGTCGATTACTCTGGAGTCAGCAGTGCACCACGGGATTTATGCAGCTTTCAATGTTTGTCCACGGCAATCTCTGGAGGATAGCCTACAGAAGACACATTGTGGTTTCGATGTGTGCTTGTTTTAAATAAAGAACTATTTCAGGATGTGGTGTATTTCTTTATGAATCAGATTGTCAGGAGAACTAAGTAACTTTTGCCCCAGAGGCCACAAGCGCCACTGCAGCTAACTTTGCCCGTTAGCCTGTTAGCTTCTTCTGATCGTGATAAACCAAGTAACAACGTTTTGCAAAATGTTCATCAACAAACCGAAAGCTGTTGACAGAATAAAGTCAGGACTACCTTGTCATAAACCTCAGAAATGCGAGCCAAAAGTGATTTAGTACACAACTGAGAGCAGTAAGGGAGATGTTTTCCATTAGTGTGTATTGGGGCTGCTGGGTTGGAGGCAGGGAATAAGTTACTTAGTTCTGCTTTAAGCAATGGTGTCATCCAGGTGCTGCCATGTCTTTATTATGTAGCATAAGCTGTAAAACTAGGTCAAAACTAGAAAATACCCAAACAACATTTATTAAAACAAATGCATTATAAAGAACCGTTGCTTGGATGTAAAGGAGCAGAGAGAAGAGCAATTTGCTTCCTTTTATGTTTTTACACTAAACACCAGTTTAGTAGGCTTATAGGCTTGAATGGTCCATAAGCTATTAAATGATCTGTATCATGCTATTTTAGCCATTCCAAAGTAAACTATAGGCATTTATATGATATATTGTACCTCTATCACTATGGAGTACTCATTTTTGTGAGAAATATAAGTATTTTCTGGAGGTATTTTTCAAACCCGGAAGACAAGACGCTTCGATTCAGTTAACTCCGCCCCTCTCTTCGAGTAGATGCAGCCCATACAACTTAAACAGTAAAAAGAAATATATATATCACAGGAAAAAGTGAAGTTACTTCACAATGCAGTTATAAGGAGTTGACATGTGCAACACAGCTTCATAAATGGCTAACACACACACACTAACACATGTTTTGATTGACTCACTGCTCTGACTCTGACGATCGGGTGTTTACATTATGGGACGCGTTGGTTATAAAAGTTAATCCACTTTGATTCTGGCCAAGGTTCACCAAACATCCATCAAGTGCCCGTCATAGACAAACACTATTTTAGCTGATAGTCGCTGAATCCCGGAAAGAAATTCCAACTTCTGGCGAGTGGCCTCTTCTTTAGGAAGGTTGAATAAAGTCCTGTCCTCTCGTAGCACATTTTCTCTGTGACATTATCGTTCGGTAAGAAGAAAAAAAACAGGCGGTGTCCAGAGTAGGTTAGAAAGAGTTCCTTCTTCACAACTTTCGGTGCAAACATGACATCTGTTCAGAAGCTCAGGGGTTGTGTTTGTTTACCCCACAGGGACAGCACAGACGCGTCAGGCACTTTTTTTTTTTCTTACAACAGAAATAATGAAAAAGCTGTTTTATAAATTAAAATCAGGCCGTAAGGCATTACATTACAGACGTCGGGCACTTCCCGTTTGACACTCTGACGTAAAATACGTCAGAGTGTCACAACTCAGTGGTTTACCAGGAGAGGGTGGAGCAGCTGCTCAGAGAGCAGGATTCAGGAGGATTACTTAGAACTGCGTGAATGAAGCCAAAAACTGCTCTGGGGGTGTTTTGATAAGGAAATAGTATAACAACATGGCTAAAAGCTCCAAAAAGTCAAGTTTACATGATATAGGACCTTTAAGGTGGATGGCAGTCAATGAGCATACATCTGATAGTCCATGCCCTAATATAAGCAAACGTGCAAGAAAACATGCCAACCTAATGTACAAATATGTCCAATTAACCTCACAGGCAAAAGGATGTTTTTCATAGTGTTTGGTTTGTGTGAAAGGATTGAGTCAGTACAGCGGTTCAAAAACAGGTTGCCTTGATTTTCAGGGAATAGCTATCTTTCATATTCAAACCATGTACACTTAAAGTGAGTTATTATGCAAAAATCGACTTTTCAGAGCTTTGCGCCGTATTACCATGTTGTTTTTATCAAAAACATGCTCAGACATTGCTCCCAATTTACACCGAGCTCTCACAGCCCATCAAAACCAGGAAGAACTCTCCTTACCCTCCACCCAGAATCAGAATCAGAGTATTGCCATTGTTTGAAACAGGTTCACAAACGAGGATTTTATTTTCTCGGTAAAATCATGCAACAGAAAACATATAACACAGCTCCCACATCATGGCACAGCTAACTTTGTATTGCTGCCAACAACGCAGCAATACACTCTGATACTAGCTTCGATGCCCAACAGTAGCCCCATCCACGGAGCTGGAAAGACGGCTGACATTTGTTTTGATGAGTAGAGATGGTAAGAGGGTGATAAAGAGACAGCGATGGTGATTTGCAGCGTTGGTTGAATTGGAAGACGTTTTACTGACTTCAGCGCGTATAAAGTACAAGCTTGAACCTGACACTTCCCGGTTACAAGCTAGCAATCACTTTACTTGTCGATTTTCCGTCGAGGCAGATCCACCAAAATGGAATCATTGTCAACTGAATTATCTAAGGCAGAACCATCAAGAATATCCACATGGTTTGATTGATTGGACTTACGTTTATCATGCTTGGATGTTTTCCCCTCTACTGCTGATTGTTAGTGCTGAGGAAGTGGTGGCTTCCCGTCGGAAAAATGCGCCAACAGCCAAGGAACAAGACAAGTTACCAAGTTCAATTTTAAAAGTTGCTGAAAGAGAAAAAGGCAACATAAAGTACCCACATGTGGCTGCCAGAAAGTGGGGAAAAGCCAAGTTTATAAATGACTTCCAAAGTCGGCGGGCGAAGTGCCTGCAATCCTCTCTTAAGAAACGTCTACCCTCTGACTTTCATTTAGCATGTGCGAGCGCTAATGACCCCCCTGCCATCAACGCCGCGTCTTTGGAGAGCCCAAAAAAGAGAGACACATCATTAGGTTTCAATGGTAATGTTCCTTGTTCGTCGCGACACACCGATTGCACGGGGCTTCCAATGAGGGGCCTATTATGGATCACGGGGGTGTTTTCATTTTTCGTGCCGGCGCAGCGCAGGTGACACGCAGAAGGTGTGCAGAGGGGCGCGCGGAGACTGGCTGTGGAGGAAACTAATTACCCTCGGAGGTAATTATGAGAGCAGGGCGCGGGGCCGACCTTGGGCTTGTGATTTAGTGGCACCGGAGGAAAGGGGAGCACGGCGGTGTGGGATGGGCGAGTGGGGGGAGGTAGTACGAAGGAGGAAAGGTTAGAGTTGTTCAAATCAACGGGTATTACTGTCTTTTTGCATGTTAGAATGTTATTTTTTTTCATGGATAACATACTGTACCTGGAATATGACATCTTTTTTTGTCCGAGACTATTTTGGGGTCGGCCCATGATTAGTCCGACAACCCATTAGTCCAACGTCTCATCCATCCATCCATTTTCTTCCACTTGTCCGTTGCCAGGTCGTGGGGGCAGCTGTTGGAGCTGCCCAAATCACATTGCACCAGCCCCTATGGCTCCTCCTGCAGGTGGTGGGTCCACAGAAGGACGGCCTCATGGTTCTAACCGGGCCTGTTGGTCTCTCATATGGGGCTTCTGAACCGCTCTTTGTCTGACCCGTCACCTAGGACCTGTTTGCCATGGGAGACCCTACCAGGGGCACGAAGCCCCCGACAACAGAGCTCCCAGGATCATTCGGGTGCTCAAACCCCTCCACCACGTTAAGGTGGCGGTTCGACGTCTCATTATTCTGAAAATGTCCCATTGAGTAGGGGTTGAAAAATGTCGGACTAATGGCACCTCTGCTCAATGGCTCAAGGCTAAATTTTCGGAATAATAGGACGTCGGACTAATGGGTTGTCGGACCAATGTCATGACACCAACTATTTTAGCACTGAGATTGTCTCCATTGCATACATTTTCCTAGCTTCTTAACCCTCGCTTTAACCAAGCATATTTTCTCCAGGTCAGCTTTATCCAAATCCAAATGCTGGAGAGTTCACAGCCTACGGGCCTATCATTTGAAAGGTAAGGCCGCATTGTTACCGTGTTACTTTTTGATTAGCATTTTTGCAGCGTCTTTGTTGCTTTTGTGTCACCCTTTTTGTCATGTTCTATTTTTGCATTTTTTGTCGTTTTTTTGTCAAGTTTTTTGTTACATTTTGTTGTATTTGTTTGTCATGTTTTTGTTGTGTTTTTTGTCAAATTTTTGTTGCGTTTTCATCCTCGTCTCATCATCACTACTTATTTTCAAGAAGCTTTTAGAAGAAGCCAAACTGGAGAAAATGTGCTCGGTTCAGGTGGGAGTTAAAAGGTTAAACTGCCTAACTGGGGGGAAAAAAATGTCATAGGCGCTTATATTTTTGTTTGACCGCCCTTAGCTTTGATTACAGCAGATTCACTCTGGTATCGTTTCAATAAGCTTCTGCAATGTCACAGGATCGAGCGTTGCATTCATTTTTTAGCCAGATCTTGTTTTGGTGAGGGGAGAGTCTGACCACTGTGCAAAGCCTTCTACAGCACATCCAAAGATTCTCAATCTTCTATTATATTCTTGGAATATTCTTGTGCCATCAGGGAAGAAGAAATCTATTGATGGAGTAACCTGGTCATTCAGGATGTTCAGGTTCATCTGATCTAATTCTTTGGGCACATAGTATTGCTATACCTAGACCCCAGATAATTTATTTATTTATTTATTTCTTCTTTATTTTGAACATGTGAGCAACACAAGGCACCTTTACAAAATTTTAGACATAAAAGGCTGTTACAAATCAAAAAGACAAAAGCAAACTTGTCAGATCTCTTGAACAAAGCCAAAATATACAAGTGCACAATGTCCAAAAAGGAGTGAGGAGAAGTTAAACTTATTTAACCCCACCCCCTATTCCAAACACAGTTAATAGCATATTTTCCCTGTTCCTATATAGTTTCTCAAAACTCAAAAGGGAATAAATAAATAGTAATAACAAGATAAACTGTTAATAATAACGGATAGTTAAATTTAGTTTTTTTTTTGGTCAGGCATTGTACGTAATTATGATTTTAGGTTATAGAAGAAGGTGTCATTTTATTGAAAATTTAAATATGTAATTTGTATGCCTTCTGTAAATTCCTTTACAGAAGCCATACAGTATCATGCAAAATGTAGCTTTTTACCTTGCTACAGTGTTATTCATCAAAAACATAGTTGTAGAAATATCTTTACTTCAGTCACACAGGTTTGTGTAATCCTGTTTACATTTGCGGTTTCTCCTACTGCTGCAGCGCTCTATCCTGTCTTTCCTGTCTTTTTTTTTTTTTTTTTTTTTTGACAAATTCGATGGAACACAGAAGTATCCTCTTGTTAAAAGCCTTTCAACCAAAAACGATCCTGTTCTCAGCGGTTACAGTATGCAGTCAAACTGGGTAGTTGTAAAATGCAAAATTCCCACTGCTACCTGCAGAGGTCGCTACAACAGTGAGATGCAAACCAACACCGTACATGGCTGATTGCTGTCTTTTCTATACACACACATTATTACTGTTTTAAGTGTGGACATGTAAGTCAATGCTAAAGTGCCCAAAAGCGGGTTTATCAGCCCCAATTCTGCATGATACAGTATGCCCACGCAAACTATAATGTGTTGTGTTGTGTGCTGAGTGACAGTGACCTTGAAGATAGTTCATTATTGTCTCACCTCAGATTCGGCTACCCTCTGTTTGATGGGCCATCACTCAACCAAATGCACCACTGTCCTCAACACCGCCCTATTGGTATATCACTCTAACCCCGTCATTGTCATTGTTTGCGCAACAGCTTTGTATAGTCTTTGGTTGTCACATAAGGTTAAATGTTTGGAAATAAAGTCATAGTAAATCATGTTCATTGGTAATTGTTCTGTAGACTGGGCTCATACGTCGTCAGGGCAGAGAAATGATCCGCGGTAAATGGAGTTGATGGGAGTAAAGTGATTGCGCGGCGATCGTGCAGTCAGTCACTGGATGGACTATCAATGCAGACCGAGGGTGGAGAACGGTAATGGCTTTCATGTAATAGGTCATGGCATTACTCGACCTGATTGACCTCCTTCCGTGTCTTTGGCATCAAAGGTTAAATACTCCGTCATATTGGTTTGATCTGAAAGGTCTTCTTGTAAAGTTGGCTCTAAGGAAACATTGTGTGCATTATTCATAGGCTGTCTATTGCTTAGTAAAGACTCAGTTACTAACTTGGGGGTGAGGTTGGACAGGGACTTCAAACTTGACATACAAATTAGTTCTGTTGTCAAGTCAAGCTTTTTTCAGTTGCGCCAACTTGCGAAAGTAAAACCTGCCCTCTCCAAACACGATTTTGAGATTTTAATTCATGCTTTTATTACAAATCGGATTGATTATTGCAACGCGCTTTACTTCGGGATCAGCCACAAATTGCTAACTCGGCTACAGCTCGTTCAAAATGCAGCCGCTCGGCTTCTAACTGGAACCAAAAAATACGAGCACATCTCGCTAATTCTGGAATCTCTGCATTGGCTCCCGGTTCGCTTTCGTGTTGATTTTAAGATTCTTTTATTTGTTTATAAATGCCTCCATGGCCTCGCTCCGCGGTATCTGTCAGACTTGCTGCAGTCCTGTTGTTTTTAAAGTGCATTATAAATAAAGCTGGATTGGATTGGATTGGATTGGCTGAACCGAATTCACAGTAGGGCTTCACTTAGGGTGACCAAACAGCCCAGGTTCACCCAGGATAGAACCGGTTTTGGGCACTTTGGGTCATGCTTGTGTCATTCTGAACAATTTTTAAAAGCTCAAAATTGATGATATTAATGCTGATAAGTCCATTTCAGTTTACTGTTCAGGAAAGAGAAAACAAGGTGGATAGGATATTTCTTCTTGTGTCCCAGTTATTTCTTTGAAAAGTCTGGTCACCCTAATTTAACTCTAGCATTCACATTTGTCCTGTGTACTTACAGGATGTTCCTCATATTTCGCTCTGGATCATTATTTTGGAAGAACTTCATTTTGTTGGCTATTTCATTTTCTTTTCAAATTAGGCCTCTAGCTTCAGTGTTTTACCAGTCTCTGACATTTTGACAAACACAAGTGAGAAGAACATCTGAGAACAGAAGCAAAACGTCTTGAACTCAACCAACCTATAGTCCAGACGAACATAATTGAAAATCGCTACTCGGAAATGTCGAAAACACTGAACTTCACTGCGCTCCAATCCATATCGCGCAAATGTTCCAGTCAAAGTGTTTCCTCCTTTGACCGTTGCTGTCCTTCTGTGCTGGCTTCCTCTTCTGGTCTTTATCGACAAATCTCTCACAAACAGCAACAGGAAGCGGCGAAGGGGCTTATCGCAAGGCCGATTCGAAATAATGTACAGTAACAGAGACGAGATTAGAATCCGAGCCAAAGTGTGTGTGTGCGTATTGAAAACCATTGAGGATTTTCATATCATTCAGGGAACAGTTGAAGAGTACAGTGGAGTGGCCTAATTAAATAAGCATAAGAAGAGGCCTCTTGTTAATGCTAATTATTCACTCTGTGGTAGTTTGGAGGTCAGTGATGGAGGCAATGGGCGCAAGTCTCCAGATGCCGAAGATGCTGCAAATCATTAAGCCCATATGGCACTAAATACATATAATGGAAATACTTTCTTTTTTTTATTATCATGAGGTTGTTTTGTCACCTCTCCTTAGTCTTGACTCATAACTTTGTCTTCTCAAAATGAGTTTTCATTGCACTCTTGCAACAACATCTCCACTTCAATGGCTCCTATTGAGACCAAATATTCCTTTACTTAAAGTGATAGTCTGTAAGTTTGCAAAGTCGCTTCAACCAGAAAGTCCTCTTAGTTTGCAAAATGAGGAGAGCAGGAACAGAATTTTCAAAAGTAAACGATCAAGCTCCCTCCCCCTCCCTCCTCATTGGACCTGACAGGCTGGTTCACAGGAAAAGCTCGTTTCATTGGTCAACACGGGAGGATACTAGACTCTGATTAGCTGCTGAGATTTTGTTTTGACTTACTTTACATCACAATGCAAGACCAGGTGGTCGATTTTGCGCATTTTATAACATTTGTAAAACATTTAGGGCCAGATCTTGTGCCTGGCACATAGGGTGCGCAGGCTTCTAACGAATTGAGATTTTCCAAAAGCTATGCGCCTTCGCCACTTGCAAGAGGGCGTCGCAAGAGGAGGTGGCCGCTCTGATGGGAGCACCACTGACATGAATTTTCTCATTTACATCATGCTTCCTTGTGTTCTTCCTTAACATTACAGGCTCTCACAGGTCAAACTAATAACTTTATTAAAGCAGTACTAAGTAACTCATGCCCCTAGAGGCCATAAGCACCACTATAGGTGTCATAGCATGTTGCGTTTTAATACTCATTAATTGTCCGTAAGAGTAAATACTACGCTGACAGAAAAGACAAAGGGAGAGAGGGATATTGCACATCCAAATTACACAATGGAGATCATTTTTTCACTCAAACTTGGCTGTAAATACTGTTTAAGCGGTGCTAGCCCGTTAGCCTGTTAGCTTCTTCTTTGTGATTCCATTAGTGTGTATTGGTGACTCCGACCCATTGCAGGAAAGCTGCAAGGGTGGTGAGACACCAGGGGGAGATGAAAGACCCCCCAGTCATCCCATTGACACTACAAAAAGGATTTATTAAGGTAAACAAGTTACTTAGTGCTGCTTTAACCCTCGTGAGCTAAACAATGTTCATGTCTCGAGAGAAAGAGATGTCGCCGACAGCCAGTCCCGCTGTGGTGCGGGTCAGCACTCGCTTGGTCGTAAATGCGTTACCGAGACAAAAACAAAAGCTCTCTCCTTACGTTTTATTTTGGTTATAACATATCCTTACAACAACCTTTATGCATCGTTTTGGTTTGGTTATTTTAACGTTAAGCTAATTTTTTTAATGTGAAAACCTAATACTGTATATATCTGTAATCCACAGCAAAAGTTTCAAATTGATATCTCTCTGTCTTGCCTAAACCTAAAGCGTCTAACTTTCCCAGCATCAAATCAGAATATGGCTCTTTTGTTTTTTTCAGGACAAGACGCAGGACTTTTAGAACCTGCTTGTGAAGCTGTTTTTGCTGTGTGATCCCAGTCTGCCCAGCCTGCGGTGCGCGCTGTGGCGTCGCGGAGGTGCAGCGGGGGATGACAAGCAGATGCACTGTGGAGCAGCACCATCTGCCCTGTGACTCGGCGCGCATTAATATTCATACGCCGGCGATACCATGGAAACACACCCACACACTCACAGACACACACACACACACTCTCCGGCCGACCACACAGGTATCGACGCGAGCATGGGCGAACAAGTGAGATCACAGTCGAGGATATGCACATGTGGAAATGTCAAAATCTGTACTAGGAAAATTGAATTTAAAGTACTTTCCAAACGACACAGTAGACCCAAGTGCTTTACAGAAACACAATCCAATACCAACCATACCTGCTGGCCTTTAATATTGTGGGTACTAATCTAATAAAAAAAACAACGACTGTGGGTTTTGGCAGAACTACTATCCATATAGATATGTAAACCAGGGCTAGTCACTTTTTTTTTTACAGGGCCAGATCTTTCGGAAGACACCACCAAACGAATTAAACATAAAAAGTTTCATTTCATTCATTCATTATTATTCATCTAGGAGTAATCATGGACTCAGACCTGAAGTTAAACAGCCACATCAAAGCAATAACATCATCAGCTTTTTACTATCTGAAAAACATTGATAAGATCAGAGGAATAGTGTCAAAACCAGACTTAGAGAGAGACTCATCCATGCATTTGTCTCCAGTAGTTAGACTACTGTAACGGCCTGCTCACTGTTAGACAGCTGCAGAACATCCAGAACGCTGCTGCTCGAGTCCTGACAAGAACCAGGAAATACCACCATATTAGTCCAGTGCTCCGGTCTCTGCACTGGCTTCCTGTCACTCAGAGAATAGAATTTAAAACAGCTCTGCTTGTGTACAAGTCTTTTCATGGTTTAGCACCAAAGTACATCTTTGACATGTTAGAGCCGTATGAACCATCTCAGGCCCTGAGAACTTCAGGGAGGGGTCTCCTGGTGGTTCCCAGAGTCAATAATAAACACAGTGAAATCAAATCTAGACTGAAAACAGCTCTTTTTACCCGTGCAAAACAGAAAGTATTTTATCTGCACTCTTGCCTTTTACTGTCATTGATTAATTTTTATGTTGATGTTTTATTGATTGATTTGATCTGTTTTCTTGTAATTTTATGCAACTGTGAAGCACTTTGAATTGCCTTGTGTATGAATTGTGCTCTACAAATAAACTTGCCTTGCCTTATATTCCAGCATTTTCAGCCTCCTCAAAAACCACCGCAGCAGCAGCAGATCCAGTATTATAACTCTCAATGTGACTGGCAGTTGTTATTTCAACCCTGTTGGCGTTTAAAGGCCTGTAATTATTTTTGAAGGCCTGGCGCTAAGCACACACCAGAAGCACATGGCTACTTAATATACCTTAAACATAAGCACGTCCTTTAGCACAGCTGTTGACTCAATTCGGCTAGAGATCTGACTCTTAATGGAAAGGTAAAAATAATTCTCTGTTACAGTATGATGATGTTTTTAGCAGGTGCAGAGCCTCCTCACTGCTATGGACGTTAGCGGTAGCCGCAGTAGAATTAGCATTAGCATTAGCAGATTCAGACCGCCAATTGAAAAAAGGCCTGGTATAAGCTATTTATGAATACATTATTTTATTTACTACACGGTTATTGCTTGCTGCAGCTTTCAATAATCATTATGATTATTTTTTTTTTAACTGGCAATTTTGGGGACCTTGTTAGCACCAAGATAAATCTAGTCATTGAAAGTCCCTGATTGCAAACATCTTTGCAGTGGAAAATTTCTAAACCTATTCAAATCTTTTCCATTGCTTTTGGTTTCATCTTGAGTGTTTCTTTTATTCTTGCATCTACTTACAACATATTTCGTAATACTGTCAGATGTGTTATCATCAGATACTTTCCGAGAACAATGTCTTATGATGATGAGCAGACAAATTCTATTTTCAGATCTCATGATGCACTGCAGATGGTAAGTTTTGTAATTCCCCTAAACTACTTGTTCATCAACTTTTATCGCAAATGGAGTGAATTGTGTATTGTATTGTAAGCTGGAATTTCCAACTTATGTTCAGCTATGTAGTGCTACCCAATAACTATTTTATGCAAAACTAAATACAGTGTTTTGCAGATTCACCAAGGCCTTCTTTTTGACAGAGCCTAAAATGAAAATATGTTGTGGTTTAAAACATAGCATGCTAGTTGTACCCCGTTTTAGACAGTCATTTTAGACACCTGATTGCATTGTTCAGTCAAAGCATTGTGGCAGAATCCAACAGGAAGAGACACTGGCTAAAGTCATTGACTGTCAAATAGCAATGGACTAATTATAGCCTAATTCTTCTGGAAACCATGAGGAAGTGGGGCAGGAAGTCCCTTGCTCTCATGGACTTTACATTGAAACGTTTTGGCCTCTCTTTAAAAGGGCATCAAGCAACCTTTTATGTGGGAAAAAAAGTTGATATTTGTGAGTACTTGACCTTGTAGTGACCCAGCGGCTGTATGAGTGGTCAGCATGGCGTCTTTACTTTACGTCACAGTGGTCTCCAGGACGCTCCAGGATCAATTGTTTGGAAGGTTTTCCCTGGTGACGGACCCTCTCACCAGAAAACCCAGAGAACAATTGATCCTGGAGCGTCCTGGAGACCACTGTGACGTAAAGTAAAGACACCATGCTGACCACTCATACAGCCGCTGGGTCACTACAAGGTCAAGTACTCACAAATATCAACTTTTTTTTCCACATAAAAGGTTGCTTGATGCACCTTTTAAAGAGAAGCCATAATTTTTTTATTTTTTTTGGTATTAAAAAGTTGCATAATGCACCTTTAAGTCATTATTGAACATAGGTTAGTCATTAACAAGCGCATCACACTCTGACTAGCCAGACCCACTTCGTTCTGATCGAAAGCATGTGAACTTCCTGTGAACTTCAGCAACTGATGACTCAAATGATATCTTGCCTTGGTCTGACATCAACAAAGAAGTCGTAGTTATTTTGTCTAGATAGCGTTCTCAGTGCGTGATGCTCTGTAATGGTTAGCACTTGTTTCACATCAATTGCAGGTCTTTTATTTTTGTGAACGAGGGAAAGTCAAATTCTAAAAGTACAGTGTTTCTGTTTCGTAGAAAATTCCGCACACATCCTCCCCACGAGCTACGAGTGCGCTCAGACCCTCCACTTGTCATATGTCCCGCCTCCGCTTGAAGCTGTTTCCAGCGCCAGTGCCAGTGCCCGTGCCCAGGCTAGCTAAAATCTTCCAAATCAACTGGTTTGCTGTGGCAACCCATGATGCAAAAAGGCGCAGACTAATGAAAAATGACTTAGTTCAGGGTTTAAAGTGAAAAAAAAAAAATCCTGAGCCTGAACTTTCTGTGGCTCAACCAGGACTTTTATCGATACTACTAGTCTAAAGGAAAATAAAATTGTTACATAGGCCTATCTTTTTTATTACACTTTTACTCTATGTTTGGACCTAATTTATTTCCAATTTGTGCAAACACTTAATATATGGGAGGTAAAATACAAGTATAGACCAAAATGTAAAGTTAATATGAAGTAATTAAGTCTCATACATGTTTTGTTAATCAGGCTGTTGGTTAGATTTGGCTGTAGCTCTGGGACTGAGCCCAAATGAAAACTTAGTGCTGTAAAATAATGAACTAGAGCCACAGCCTGTTTTGTGTCCAGTGGGTCAACACCGGCTCGCACTGACGGAAAAAATACACTCCACCCAAAACTCTTAAGTTCGGGTATTTGTGAATAAAGACCAGTGCGAGGCTCTGTTCAATATGAAGGCGTTACGTTTCGCTTTGTACAGCGGGTTAGGGCAGCAGCTCCGGGGTGTTTCTGAGTTCTAATGTTTTACACCGCGTGTCTTTCCCATGCACACCTGTCTCACCGTGCACGGCTGCAGAAGGGAGGCCCGTAGCGGAGTGGGGAAGGTCTGGCACCATGCTCTTGTGCGGGGTACCGGGGATGGACAGATCCGATGCAGTGAATGAATTCATGAGAGCGGGAGAGCCTTTTAGTGCTTATTTTTGTGCGGGTGATAAGCGCAAAAATAAACACCCCATTAGCCCGAGTGTACTCCACAGAATAAGTATATAAACTCTACACTCACTGTGGATCAGTCATAGAACCTGCTGCTCTCAGTCTCTTTATCTGATGACTCTCACTCGTCTGGTCGATCATTAGCATCCATTTGGCAAAACTTATTTTGCATAATCCACAACAACAGGCCTGTCTTCACCTGCCATGCACTCATCGCCGCTTCTTTTACATGTCTAAAGTTGTAAATAAGTCATTAACACTAGCTACAGCATTGTGGTTTCAGAGGAATCACGCAAGAGCGAGGCTGCGTGTGAGATGCATTCAGGGACCATAAGAAGTGCGGGAAAGGCGAGTTTTTTTCCACAAATAAGCAGAAAATCTGGACAAATATACAGTGCCTTGCGAAAGTACTAATACACCTTGAACTTTTGCACATTTTGTCATGTTTACAACCTAAACATAAAGATTTTATTTTGAATTTTTTACTGAAAGTTCACACACAAGTAATAGACAACTGTGAAGTGAAAGCAAAATGATCCATGATTCTGTTATTTAAAAAAAAAAATAGAAAAGTGAAAAGTGGGGCGTGCATAAGTATTCATACAGCATGACTTAATACTTTGTGGAACCCCCTTTTGCTGCAATAACAGCAGCAAGTCTTCTGGGGTATGACTACAAGGTTTGCACATCTAGAGACTGACATTTTAGCCCATTCCTCTTTACAAAACAACTCAAGCTCTGTCAAATTAGAAGGAGAGCGTTTGTGAACAGCAGTTTTCAGGTCTTTCCACAGATTTTCAATAGGATTTAGGTCATGACTTTGACTGGGCCATTCTAACACATTAATATGTTGTTTTTAAACCATTCCATTGTAGATTTAGCTTTGTGTTTAGGGTCATTGTCCTGCTGAAAGGTGAATCTCCGCCCCAGCCTCAATTCTCTTGCTGACTCCAGCAGGTTTTCCTCCAAAATGTCTCTGTATTTGGCTCCATCCATCTTCCCAACTATTCTTACAATCTTCCCAGTCCCCGCTGAGGAAAAGCAGCCCCATAGCATGATGCTCCCCCACCATATTTGACACTGGGGATGGTGCACTCAGGACGATGAGCAGTGTTAGGTTTGCTCCATACATAACGTTTTGCATTTGGGTCAAAAAGTTAAATTCACATGGCTACTTAATATAGCTTAAACATAAGCACGTCCTTTAGCACAGCTGTTGACTCAATTCGGCTAGAGATCTGACTCTTAATGGAAAGGTAAAAATAATTCTCTGTTACAGTATGATGATGTTTTTAGCAGGTGAAGAGCCTCCTCACTGCTATGGACGTTAGCGGTAGCCGCATTAGCATTAGCATTAGCAGATTTGGACCGCCAATTGAAAAAAGGCCTGGTATAAGCTATTTATGAATACATTATTTTATTTACTATACGGTTATTGCTTGCTGCAGCTTTCAATAATCATTATAATTATTTTTTTTTTAACTGGCAATGTTAGGACTTTTTTTTTTTTTTTTTTATTGATGGGATCCCATTAGCACAGCAGGCTGTCGCTATTCTTCCTGGGTCCACGTATAAAAACAAAAAATAAATACATTACAATACAATAAGATACAAAAGCACGCAACAAGTATACAATAATCACTATATCACATTCGTAATCAATACTTTCTTGACATAATTCGCCAATTATGTAACAAAAAACTCTAGCATAGTTAATATATCTTCAGTTCAGTTCGTTTTGCATAATTTATGGTCTCAACTCTCGACCCGGTCTACCTTTAGCACCTTGTTAGCACCAAGATAAATCTAGTCCATTGAAAGTCCCGATTGCAAACATCTTTGCAGTGGGAAATTTCTAAACCTATTCAAATCTTTTCCATTGCTTTTGGTTTCATCTTGAGTGTTTCTTTTATTCTTGCATCTAATTACAACATATTTCGTAATACTGTCAGATGTGTTATCATCAGGTACTTTCCGAGAACAATGTCTTATGATGATGAGCAGACAAATTCTATTTTCAGATCTCATGATGCACTGCAGATGGTCAGTTTTGTAATTCCCCTAAACTACTTGTTCATCAACTTTTATCGCAAATGGAGTGAATTGTTTATTGTATTGTAAGCTGGAATTTCCAACTTATGTTCAAAAAGTTCAATTTTTGTCTCATCTGACCAAAGCACCTTCTTCCACATGGTAGCTGTGTCCTCCACATGACTTCTAGCAAACTTCAAACAGGATTTCTTATGGCCTCCTTTCAATAATGGCTTTCTTCTTGCCACTCGTCCATGAAGGCCAGATTTGTGTAGAGTACGACTTATAGTTGTCCCATGTACAGATTCCCCCAGCTCAGCACCTCCAGAGTTATCTTGGGGCACCTGGTTACATTCCTGACCAGTGCTCTCCTTGTTCGGTCTGTTAGTTTAGGTGGACGCCGTGTCTTGGTAAGTTCGCAGTGGTGCTATACTCTTTCCATTTCCAAATGATGGATTGAACAGTGCTCCGTGAGATGTTCAAATCTTGGGAAATCTTTGTATAACTTAACGCTGCTTTAAACTTCTCCACAGCTTTATCCCTGACCTCTCTGGTGTGCTCCTTGGCCGTCATGATGTTGTTTAGTGACCAATACACTATGACCATAGCTCTGAGGCCCTCACAGAACAGCTGGAATTATACTGAGAGTAGATTACACACAGGTGGCCTCTATTTAATGGTTAGGGCAAGGTGTGAACATTCTGCAGTCATTAGGAATGTTATAAAGGCAATTTGATGCACTCCGAAAATGCTGTATGAATACTTATGCACACCCCACTTTTCACTTTTGTATATTTTGAAAAATAACAGAAGCATGTATCATTTTGCTTTCACTTCACAGTTGTCTGTTACTTGTGTGTGAACTTTCAGTGAAAAATTCAAAATCTTTATGTTTATGGTTGTAAACATGACAAAATGTGCAAAAGTTCAAGGTGTATTAGTACTTTCGCAAGGCACTGTATATCAGTCGAGTTTTCCAGCGGGTGGCAATAGTGGTGACATGTATGTTGAAGGGGACCGGTGTGTTATTCAAGTCAGACCAAAGTGCCTCCGACTGTAATTTGCAGCCTGATAAATACATGTTGCTTGCTCCGGAGGCCGGACCTGCCCTCAAGCCAGAAATACACTTTAAGCCCTGTTAGTTTTACTCAGTGCATTTTTTTAGGATAAGTAGAGAAGTTAATCATCACTCCCACAGACATACTCTGAGTCGATTTTGTTCTTCCACCTGATTCACCACTCCCATAGTCACCCACACTCCTCTCCCATGACTCCCACTTCCAAATGTTTCCCAACTCCGCCACCTGCACTTGAGTGTCAGAGGTCACGGCCACTCGCTGGTTCACCTTCCCTCCGCCATAGGTCACTCCATTTCATTCGCTCAGCCTCTGGACGCTCCCCGAAGCCCGACCAACACTTCTGCAGCAATAAGGCGCCGGGCTCGCCACTCCTGCAGAAGTCCCTCCATCGAGACCCCAAGCCAATTTATTTCAGTCAGTCTGCGAGTGACAAAAACGGAAGCTTTTACAGAGGTCAGCTCACCAACCACCTCTGGGAAATCCCACTAGCCTATATACCGCCTTTATATACAGTGAGCGAGTGTTTTCTTCTTCTTTTTCCCCGTACCGCTGCTAAGGTACGTTTACTGCGAGTCGTAATAGGGAGAATTAGGTTGGTGTACAGCTGAGCGATTCCTACCAGCTCAGCGCCTTCGAGGAGCACGGAGCACCGCGTATGTGGTTTAGTGTGAAACAAATAAAATGATCCACAAGTTTTACGGATATTTAATCTAGTTTTTGTAATCTCTCGAGAGCTGGATAAGCAGAAATAGTGTATGTGTGCTTATTCAGCCACAGCAGCACCATCTGCACCCACAGTAAAGGCGGCACGGTGGTACAGCGGTTAGCACACGCGCTTCACAGCTAGAAGGTCCCGGGTTCGATTCCCACCTGGACGGGGCCTTTCTGTGTGGAGTTTGCATGTTCTCCCCGTGTCTGCGTAGGTTTCCTCCGGGTACTCCGGTTTCCCCTATCACTAAAAACATGTACAATAGGCCAGGATGAATGAGAGGGGAGGGCGCATGGGGGACGACGGGTGGAAATTAGCCTAAGGCTACTATCCGGTGTGGCGTGTTTACATGCATGAAAATGTTCATTAACATGCTCTGTCCCGACCAAATAAACCAATAAATAAATAAATAAGCATTAGTGGTGTTGATAATATTTCTATCATAGCACTGGTATTGTATGTTTTAAAACTTTAAGGCGAGACACGGCAGGTGAAAACATCAACGTCTTACGCAATGTTTTCTCCCTTAAAGCCACTATATCTGATTTGTTTTTTTCTTGGTAAGTAATGGAAAGAAACTTGTTTTGTCCTCCTTTAGTGTATTGTAAACTCAGACAAAAGCACTGAATCTAAATATAAAACATTTGTATTACTTTTATGAACTTGCAGGCGAGTTTTCTAAGATTTCTGTGAAAGTTTTCAAGCATTTCTGTGAAAGTAACCCAGAAAAATGACCCTGCAAGTTGTGAAACGTGTCTATAAACACGTTCCTCTGAAGAATTGGGATTCTGCAAATATGTTAGAAAAGTTATGAATGATGTTTTCATTTAGTGGCTTTCTCTGTCATTGTTTGTAAGGCCTTATTCGTACTTCATAAGATTCAAAATTTTGTGCTCTCATTTTAGAGTTCAAAATACATCCGGCTGACAAAACTTCTCATGTGAAAAAAACAATTTTATTTTCTTAAATCAACACTTTGCCTTGTGTGTGTGTTTTTGCAGTTCAAAGCTAATAAATCAGGTTAAGATTTAGATATTATAATATCCCTCTGAAATGTTGAAAATATTGTTAAATACAAGACTGGAAAGTTTGGAGTCTGTAGGAGCAACTAAAGTGAAAATATTATTGTAAGAAGGGAAAGAAAACCCTATTTTAACCTCTTACCTCCCGCCTTAACCAAGTGCATTTTCTCCAGTTCGTCTTTACCCAAACCTGAAAAGTTTCTCGACTGGAGCTTACAGTCTATATAGGACAGTGTATTTGAAAGCTAAGACCTACAAAACTCTTCTCAGCTTCTTGCACGTTGTCACGTTTTTGTCCTTTTTGGTTGTGTTTTCATCACGTTCTTGTTGCTTGATCACAGTTACATTACATTAAAAAACATATTTTACCAGAGGCACAGTTCTAGTTAAGGCCCGAAGTGGCAGACCAAGATAAATCTCAGATAAGCAGAGGCGCAGGATGGTGAGAACAGTCACAGTAAACCCACAGACCAGCTCCAAAGACCTACAACATCATCTCACTGCAGATGGTGTCACTGTGCATCGTTCAACTATTCAGGCACTTTACACAAGGAGATGCTGTATGGACGAGTAATGTGGAAAAGCCAAAAAGCCTTTTCTCTGTACACGCCACAAACGGTGTCGCTTGAGGTTTGCTGAAGCACATTTGGACAAGCCAGCTTCATTTTGGAATAAGGTCCTGTGGACTGATGAAACTAAAATAGAGTTATTTGGGCAAAACAAGGGGCGTTTTGCATGGCAGAAAAAGAACACAGCATTCCAAGAAAAACACTTTTACCTACAGTAGAATTTGGTGGCGGTTCCATCATGCTGTGGGGCTGTGTGGCCAGTGCAGGGACTGGGAATCATGTTAAAGTTGAGCGTCGCATGGATTCCACTTAACATCAGCAGATTCTGGAGAACAATGTCCAGGAATCAGTGACAAAGTTCAAGTTGCGCCGGGGCTGGATCTTTCAACAAGACAACGACCTTAAACACTGCTCAAAATCTCATAAGGCAGCGGCTCTCTTGGCCAATCAGAGTGCAGCTCTTTGCATGAGTGGATATGTTTACTACAATGCGGCTCTTTGCAAAAGAATTGGTACATCTTTCCCATAGAATCTTTACCAAAAATCCAACCATAGTCCTACAGACCCTGTTTCCCATCTCTACACGCATGAATGAGAGTCTGTATCTCTCCTTTTCGAGGCGGCGTGTAAAAGGTGCCCGTGCAGCCTCACTCAAAGCGGGTTGTAGGTTAAACAACTGTCAGGCAGATCGTGGCACTGGGATCAGGCTGCTGTGCGTTTCATATTTCTGATTAGCCTACTCTTTATTTGATGAAAGTCGGCCTCATATTCACAGAAAAAGATCAAAATTAGGAAATGGAAAAAAGCCGAGCTCTAATGAAGCATATAATGCGAAGCGCGACATCGTAACGCGGAAATACGCAAAGTCATTGACCTTTCTGTCACATGTGCTGTAACTGTAACACATAAAACAGAATCTCAGACGTCCTCCAGAGGCTCCTGATTAAAGTGTATGAACTCTGTGCAGCCTAGAGTTCGTTCTCTGCACAGTCCAGTCAGGACAAAGCTGCAGACACTGAGCGCACAGGCCAGGGGCGAACCAGAGGAGGGGGCTCAGTGGACAGGGCCCCACATACCAACACACTCCAGCATAAAAAAAAGAAGAAAAATCTAATTCTGTCCCAGTCAGAACAGCACAAGATGTCAGGTTATTTAATATAAATTTATTTCAATCTTGGTAAAGAGCAAAACCATTAAATCTAATACAATTATAGAAAAGAAAAGGCCAGGCATAAAGTTATAGTTTATTGTGATTAATGTGATTAAATGTAATGTGACGTTATATTTAAACTACCGCCCCTGGATCTTGCGAATGGTCGGTGCCTTTGTGGTCTTCACAGGAGCAGGGTTGAAAATTTCGGCTCTTGGTCTCCCCTGTACTAAGGCATTCATGCAGAGGAACAAGTACAACGTTCTGGAATGGCAATCTCAGTCCCCAGACCTGAATATTATTGAACATTTGTGGTGCGATTTAAAGCGGGCTGTCCATGCTCGAAAACCATCAAACCTGACTGAACTGGAGATGTAATGGTCCACAATACCTTCCGGCAGAATCCAGACTCTATTTGGAAGCTATAGAAAGCGTTTAGAGGCTGTCATATCTGCAAAAGGACGATGCCCAAAATAGAGTGAATTTTTCTTTTGTGCCTAATTTTGTTTAAATAATTCTTGCACACTTTCCATAAATCATATAAACTTAATTTCCCTTCTCAAATATCACTGTGTTTGTCTCCTATATGATATATTTAACTGAAATTTCTTATCCAGACAACCAATGATTTATAAAGGATAATCATGAAATTTACAGGGGTGCCCAAACTTTTGCATACCACTGTAAGCACATCTCCTGTCTCCCAGAAAATAAATGACCATATTTAGATTACTAGGTCTTTTCAGTCGCCTTTCGTGCTACACGTGGATACCAAACATGTCAATATTTATGAATGAATGCGTGTGGGAAAGATGAGCTGTGGTGGTCATTTCCTGGAAATCTGTGACTTGCTAGCTGGACAAAACATCAAAAAATAATCATTGCAAAAGATGAGTTTGGTCAAATAGCTAGACATTTCAACACTGACCACTACGTGAAAGATTTATGTTTTCACCTGCCGTGTCTCGCCTTAAAGTTTCAAACTAACTACCATTGCTTGATGGAAGTATTATCAATGCTATCAACACTTCCTCGACATACAAAGCTTTGTGTTGTGGCCACTGCCAAAATAGCCTATCTTAAACATGCAGTCTCACCAGGGGGTTGCATAATACCAAAAGGCTGCAGGGAAAGCATGATAGGAATGTGATGAAAAACACATAAGGCCTGATGCAAGGTTCAAGTGTTGTAAACTTAATGATTGATAGTCACCAGGACTCTCAGGACGCTCGCCTCACTGGGCAAAACATCTTCCCACGCAAACAGGCTCTGGCGAGGCGCAAAACACATGGAATATGCAAATGTGCGCGGCAACAAGGAATACTACGAGTACAATTGGCCAAATTTCATTTAAATTTAGTCGACAGAATCTGAAACTATTACTGTCAGGTTTACATTCTTATTATTGTAGTCAAACAGATTTAATCTTATTGCTCTGCTTCATGGAGATTCTCCCACATGGACAAAGCACAGATCTGCTCCTTTGGCAGTAAATCTTTATGATATGAGACTTTTTTCAAACTGTCATGTGAAGCTTAGATGTTTATCCCCCCGTTTATTCACTTTTTTTCAGTTTTTATTGGTTGACAAAAACATCTTGACACATTAGGTGAGTGGCAGAAACTTATCAATATATATCTCTAAAAGTTTGCAATTACAAAATTAAACCACGGAGCATTTCCACACACTGAAAGTTAGAAAGACTTTTTCTATTGCATTATGTTGGACCTGTAAGCAAGTCAGAGTCACTAATGGTTAGCATCTTAGGGCAAATACTTATACTAAATATATAATTTTTATGCTTTAACATTTTGTGTAGTAGGATTGTAGTCAGTGGTTGTAGTCATTCCTGTTGCCTCTCTGTGACAGTATAAAGGTGAGAAAGGCGGGATAGATGAGATAGATGAGATAGATGACAAATAATGTCCACCAGTTGGTGGACATTATTATTTGCATTAGAAACATTATCCAATATGGCGGTGGGTGGCACTTTTGTCCCGTGACTCACAGAAAAACTATTATAAGGTAAGTAAACTGTTCATTTGTAAGGTGGCTGTGATTTATATTGACCATGCTTACCATATTGTGGCAGCGGGACATTATTCCTTCACTCACCACACTGGCTGTAAGCTGCTTAATGACAAGGGTGTTGAAAAATATCGATTTGGCGATATATCGCGATATTATGTTGCACGATTCTCGTATCAATCCAAAAAGCGTCTGTTCGATATTTAAACATCATTTTGGTCCTGCACTTTTACTCCCGCCTGCTAGATGGCAGCGCACCCCGCTTGAGTAATAATGGAATAATGTGAGAGTTAGAGAAACACAGGAAACTTTTCACTATGGAGGAGAAGGAGCTATGAGACGCTCCGGGGCTCTTTTAAAATCTACATTTGGCCTCACATTAGCTGTTACATCAAACATAGAGACCTGGATTATTACGAGAGCCACCAGCTTTGTGCACATTTGGCTCTGTACCTCTGTGTTCCCCTCACTGTCACTCCACTTACCAGTCGTGTTTTGGCGTTTTGTTTTTAACACTCAACACAGTAAAATGGATTCATCTTCGTAGCATTTTATTACGGAATGAAACGAGCCAAGGGGAAACTTAATACAGCAGGCTCATGTTAAACATATGTCGCGGTGGTCAAGTTTGTGCTAGCACATAAAGATACCTTAGAAATTAGCTCTGTACTTTGTAGTCACGGTGATGCCTGTGTTGTCATTATGTCCCCAATCTAATGCATAGATGAGCCACAGAGATGAGTGACTCTAGTTGTGGAGTAGATTAGGTTTTAAATGTCCTGTCTGAGCGACCGTATATTTGAATGGATGAAACAGACTCAGTTATGTTATTACTGATCGCTAAGGACTCCTAACTATAGAAATACTAGAAAAGGTGCATCACCAGTTAAGTTGGTTTCATTTACTAGTTTTCCAAGAAATTTGTTTTACTTTCAAATTTACATAATCACCATACAACACAGTCACATACACATAAGTGAAAAACATTTATATCATATATACAGTATTTTTATATACAGTAGACAGACAGACAGAGCTGTGTATCGGAATATGTATCGTATCGCCTGAGGCTAGGCAATACACACCCCTACTGACAAGGAGGTGATGCTTAAAGCTGGGGTACCTGACTTTTTTTCGTTCTAGAGTACATTTATTTTTGCCACCACAGAGTATCTGGCAAACACAGCAAAGAAACAGATTTTGTTGCATTGTCTTCACCTAAAGTTTGATTGAGTGATGGAAGATAGAAGTTGAATCTAAATGAGTGTACATTTATTTTGGAGGTGGTCCCTCTGCATCACTTTTCCACCGCTCAAAGCTGTACATGGGCGTGAAACATGCAAATAATTAATTTGCTTGAACATTTCGGATGTGCAGGAGGGGTTGTGAGAGCTAGAAATGAGTTTGGTTCAAAGCTGAAAATGTCATGTGCAGTGAGGCGGGCGAAGTGTCTTGGCCAAGGACGCTTTTTGCATTTTCAGTAACATAAACCATTCAGTTTCATTATCTTAAAACAAATTGATCGATCCTGGTCCCACTAAACCCTAGTAAACTCAGCAATTTAGCATTGAACCTGTTTAAACTTTTTTTTGTTTGGCCGTACTGACAGAAAAATTAACGGCTAACGCGAAGTCAATGTCACACGAGGCAGCAATGAAACCGCCACAGCTATATTTTGCTCTGAGTGGACCTTAGGGATGTTTTCTTCTTATTTTTCCTTATTTTTATTGTTTTTTGTACATGGAGGCGGAGATGGAGGGAGTTTGCCTTGGCTCGAGCTAATCTTTTGTGCCGTCGGAGAAGAGAGGCGAGGGGCGTCCAGTCTGCCGGCATTCACGGAGATAATAAATCCAACTAGACGTCACTATTTGTTTACTCGAGCTGCCACGGTCGCAACAGCGCGGCTGGTAGGAATACAGGGCCGAAGGCCGAGAGCAGAGGGTATGAAAATAGTTTTCAGAGGTTTGGGAGTGCTTGCGTGGAAAAAGTAATATTTTTAGGCAGGTTATTTATGGGATTAGAAGAAAAGAGAGAGAGAGAGAAAAATAAAGCATTTCAAGGTGCAGCTGCCATTGTGGTTGGGTTAAGTGTTTTGTGCAGACTGGAGCATCTGTACAACACACAGTAATTACACTTAAAGCATCAATGCACCCCATAAACCTAATCAAATATAAGCATGTATGTCATGGTCGTATTTATTGGTGAAAAAATACTGCTAAGAACATGTATTTTCAAAGTTAGTTTACTCAGACCTGACTTGTAACTTTGTTGGGAGCAGGACATTACCAGCTCGTCTCCATGGAGATGTTGCTACTTTGCTTTGGCAATACGGATACAGGTTGATGAAGACGGCACAACGAATGAACCAGGTGACGAGACGCAACAAGGTGAAGGAAGAGCAGAACCCCAGTGACGGCAAAAAGACTCCAATATGAGGCTTGATAGTTTTTACAGCTTCATACAACTAAAAATAGAGAGCACAAATGGCGTACTACCTCCGGGAACGGTTAGTGAAACTTTGAGAATTCTGTATTTTGGTCAATTTATTTTTCCTATGTATGTTGGCATTTAGCCATCATTTAGCCAACATCGCAAATTATGAACAAAACCAGATGTTTTCAGATGTTAACTCATTGACCTCATTTAGATAAAGTCATCTGGTTAGAAGTCATTCATGACATACAGTAGTTAAAAATGTATGCATAAAAGTGTCCATATGTTAAAACATATTATTTTTCCTGCTTATTGTGGGTCGGGTACACATCCAGTGGTCACTAAACATCATCTAATAATCTGTTTATTCTAGAGAAACTTCAGAAATCATATAAATGCTATGAAACTGACATTCTTACCTCGCCATTCTAGACCATATGGAAAGAGAAAGCTCTATTTGCAGGTCCGTTGAGCCGTTTATTATCATAACCTGTGCATTTGTCGGAACAGGCTCAGAAACGAACACAGTTAATGTGATTTATTTTGGTGCAACCTGCCACAAACAGCAAACACATACAGCAAACTTTGGCATGTTTGCTGCATAGACGCCCATAAGAATTGCTCGAACAGCTTCACTTACTAACACCATTAGTGGACATCGTTACTAAGGGGCTACGTCATAAATACCCGGATTGCCGTCTTCATCAATATGAGGTGAGGCTGTAATGGTGCACTAAAATTTTATACAGCAGCATCCCGAAACTTATTTCAGCCCTCAAACTGGTCAGTATTTGCTTATAACTTGCTGGAGCTGCTATGATTTCTAAGTGAAGGTTATTGTCATTTAACAACTGTACACCAATCCAGATGTCGAGCCAGGACATTAGAAACACCTGGCTGGAGGATTACCTTATTTTGCAAGGGTAGGCAGCGTCAGACCCGGGAGCCAAAACCGGCCCTCCAATATACACTCACCTAAAGGATTATTAGGAACACCATACTAATACTGTGTTTGACCCCCTTTCGCCTTCAGAACTGCCTTAATTCTACGTGGCATTGATTCAACAAGGTGCTGAAAGCATTCTTTAGAAATGTTGGCCCATATTGATAGGATAGCATCTTGCAGTTGATGGAGATTTGTGGGATGCACATCCAGGGCACGAAGCTCCCGTTCCACCACATCCCAAAGATGCTCTATTGGGTTGAGATCTGGTGACTGTGGGGGCCATTGTAGTACAGTGAACTCATTGTCATGTTCGAGAAACCAATTTGAAATGATTGGAGCTTTGTGACATGGTGCATTATCCTGCTGGAAGTAGCCATCAGAGGATGGGTACATGGTGGTCATAAAGGGATGGACATGGTCAGAAACAATGCTCAGGTAGTCCGTGGCATTTAAACGATGCCCAATTGGCACTAAGGGGCCTAAAGTGTGCCAAGAAAACATCCCCCACACCATTACACCATCACCACCAGCCTGCACAGTGGTAACAAGGCATGATGGATCCATGTTCTCATTCTGTTTACGCCAAATTCTGACTCTACCATCTGAATGTCTCAACAGAAATCGAGACTCATCAGATCAGGCAACATTTTTAGTCTTCAACTGTCCAATTTTGGTGAGCTCGTGCAAATTGTAGCCTCTTTTTCCTATTTGTAGTGGAGATGAGTGGTACCCGGTGGGGTCTTCTGCTGTTGTAGCCCATCCGCCTCAAGGTTGTGCGTGTTGTGGCTTCACAAATGCTTTGCTCCATACCTCGGTTGTAACGAGTGGTTATTTCAGTCAAAGTTGCTCTTCTATCAGCTTGAATCAGTCGGCCCATTCTCCTCTGACCTCTAGCATCAACAAGGCATTTTCGCCCACAGGACTGCCGTATACTGGATGTTTTTCTCTTTTCACACCATTCTTTTTAAACCCTAGAAATGGTTGTGCATGAAAATCCCAGTAACTGAGCAGATTGTGAAATACTCAGACCGGCCCATCTGGCACCAACAACCAGGCCACGCTCAAAATTGCTTAAATCACCTTTCTTTCCCATTCTGACATTCAGTTTGGAGTTCAGGAGATTGTCTTGACCAGGACCACACCCCTAAATGCATTGAAGCAACTGCCATGTGAGTGGTTGTTTAGATAATTGCATTAATATGAAATTGAACAGGTGTTCCTAATAATCCTTTAGGCGAGTGTACACTGGCCCTCAAGATGATTCCGAGGAATATTAATACACTAATCTAAGATCAAATGCCTGTTGAAGTACTCTAGAAATCTGAAAAATGCTGTCATTTCTGTTGTGTTCAAAAATGGATGAAAAAGAATACTTAGGCTTGTTCTATTAAAATCAAAATCATTATTTTATTCCCTGAATTTACAGACTAAACAAACGTTATGCAGCTGTCCCCAGGGACCCGTGTTGACCAGCCAGGAGGGAGCGAGAGAGAGGGAGGAGGGCCCGTGGATTGGCCTTTTATAAACACAGGAAGTAGGCGTCTCCTTGTTGAAGAACCAATCAGTGCCTTTAGAATACTCTTCTTCTGCGCGATCTGACTCCGCATTATAACACACTGCCCCCCAGTGGATCTCAGAATAAAGACAACAACGATACAGCCAAATGTCAGCCCAATTCAAATCAACCCCAAAAGCACAGATTACAATCAACACAGTTTCATATAATCATTAAAGCCTATTATGACAAAAACATATATAGAAATATTCAACATTTCCGATTAAAGGGTCTTAGCAGAGCACCCATTTAGGTCAAAAAGATGTACAACACTGGCATTTGCAAAAGGCTTTACTTTGGCCTACAGTTGGAGGGTTCGGCCTTTGGTCTTTTGACAATGAAGAAAACCTGCCCTCCACCAAGCAAACGTATCTACCCCTGACCAGTTGTGCATGTTTTGGGGTGATGGGGACAATCCAGAAATCCTGGGAGAGAAACAGGCAAACTCCACACAGAAAGACCCACACAGTTATGGGATCGAATCCGGGACCTTCTTGCTGTGAGGAAATCAATTAGGGCATTCACTTTACAATGACATTATTTCAGAATTTCATTGACTTCCCCTTTTCTCCTTTCACATTATTTGAAGTCAATGGGATGGGGTTTAAAAATGTCGGATCAGTGGTTCCTAGCCTTTTTGTCTCATGCGACCATATTCCGACGATTATCCACTTCCTCGAGTGTCTCCGACCTTTTTTACCCAGTGAGCTACTTCTATGTAACAAATCTGGCAGACCGTTTCTTATGCTTTGATGAAACTCGTGTCACTATGCACCTACAGGTCGAGCCAAGATGATATTTCAACAAAAATGGAAGAACATCGAAAACATGACAATAGATGAAGCTAATATTGCTTAACTTTCTCGTCCACTTATTCTCGCATTTGGAACACTTTAAAACGTGTGAACTCTACTTCACCAAAAAATGCTGGACCGGGAAGCCGTGGGTGTGCATTATTCTCCCCGCAGGATCGACGATGGAACATTTTCATAATCCCTTCAGAATCTCCCCCATTAACTTTTTTTTTCATTTGCTTGTATGACATTCCAAGTCCATCTCACATCTCATCACTTCTCAGATATCCATGTCCGTCCGTCCACGCTCACCTACTTTCTTATCCCGTCTGCCTCGGCGCTTCCCACGGGCGCTCCCTCTCGGCTGGCTGTGGATACCTCTTGGTTGACAGCGCAGAACCGGAGGTCAGGGGGAGTTGCGGACACAGGCCGTCTCCTCCTCCCGGCTCGGTGCTGGGGTGGTGATTTCTACCGTGACCTTGAAGTGTGCGCTCTTTATTGCAGTGATTTGTGGAAACTGCCTCCCTTTCACTCCTTCCTTTTTTGCTTCTTTGTATTTTTTCCTTTTTTTTTTGCCAAGTAAAGATAAGTCTGTCCTCTAAAGGTACTGATAACATGCTTGTGTCAGTGAGTTTTTGTTTAGTTTCTTACTGTATTTGACCTCGACCAAGTCTATACATACGTTGGCAGTACTACACCACGATATGAGCTTGATGGGCATGATTGACAAGCATGTTTACCAGTCAGAGAAAAGCCAGATATGGAGGTCAGTGGTTTTACATTGGCAGACATAAATGCGAACGATCTGTGTAATTTTTCCCACAAAATCTTAAGCATACCACGAGTCATTAGCAACCGGGTTCTGATTTTAAACGTAGGAGAGTTCAACACAAATGTGCAACGGCTGTTTCAATCAATGTACGTTTGGAACGGGACAAAAATAGTTTTGATAGACGGCAACAAGAACAAATTACTCTGAAAGAAGATGAAGCGTCAACATCTACGCAGGTGCATTCTAGTTAAAGGTGCATTATGCAACTTTTTATGCTAAAAAAAAAAGGTTGATATTTCGCGTATTTAACCTTGTAGGGACCCAGCGGCTGTATGAGTTGTCAGCATGGCGCCTCTACTTTCCATCACAGTGGTCTCTACAACGTTCCAGGATCAATTGTTTTGTGGGTTTTCTAGTGAGGGGGTCCGTCGGCAGAGAAAACCTTCCAAACAATTGATCCTGGAGCGTTATAGATGGAAGACCACTGTGATGGAAAGTAAAGGCGCCATTCTGACAACTCACACAACCGCTGGGTCACTGCAAGGTCAAATACACACAAATATTAACTTTTTTTCCACATAAAAAGTTGCATAGTGCACCTTTAAGTTATTTTTTTTTTTTTAAATAAAAACGAGCAAAGTTCCGGACGGTCCCTGCTTTTGAAAAGATACAAAAAGCCGGTGCAGGCAATCACAATATTATGCAAAACTGACTAACGATTAACAAGAGGTAGGTAAATAAGGTTATTTTTCACAACCCCCAGTGTACTGCTGGTGTTTATTATTCCCACAGAGCTTACTTTCCATTTGAAATACATAGTAAACAGAGGCTAATCAGCTATGTGCTAACTAGTGTGGTATCTTACAAGAATGAAAATTATGAAAATACTTTTAAAACTTTTTCAGTTTTTAAAGTTTCAGATTAATCTTCGATTTAAAATCGAGTTTGCACACAGATATTTAGCCGCTATCGTTCTTTTAAACCCTTATGTATTTAATTTCCCCCCCGAAAAGTAAAAGGAGAATTTTCTTTTACAACATTTTCTGGTGCACTATAAGCAAGTCGAGTTTTTAAATTTTAAATTAAAAAATTAAGCCGATTGTCCAGTAGAAGTAAAAAAAAAAAAAGGGCCCTCAGCTGCTTGCATGTATCATACGGCTAATGGGCTAACGTTAGCATTCTGGTTAGCATTCTGTCTGATGTACATACTGTATTTGCGGTATTGAACCACTTTAGTTCCTCTCTGTGTCTCTGTATCTTTATATTCTTGTAGAAAAATACACCCATAATTCAGAATTTGTTCAAGTAGTGGTTGAGCAGTAGACTATCTAAGAAATTGAGGATTTTTTTTGTTTGATTATCTTTATTTCCTCTCTGCTAGTAGGGTTGATAATTGAATAATTGAATTGAATTGTTACATCTTGGTTACTCCCAATTACCAGGATGGCACTTTTCTTTATTGACAAGCCTGTTCTCTGCAATAACAGCTCATTGTTTAGAGTGGATTTCAGACTTCGAGGTGTGTGAAATACCTTACCCACTGACACAACTATTATATGAACTGTAAATGACAAGAAGTGACATTGAACCTGCAAATGTCCAGTGACAAGACAACTGCTTGTCGGAGGTGATGTGTAACTGAAACAGCATGAAAACGTTGGGTAGAAAGTGTGTTTATATGAACAGTTTGAGTGATGATCGGTTACAAAGAGAGCAGAGGCTATGATCGGCTTCTGTAGTGACGGACAGGTGACAGCAGGTACAAACAAGGATCAAAATACGGTATTTCCGGCTCAGTTTATCCTCCAGCTTAATTTTTCATGTTTACATCACTGACCATCATGACTCCACAAATTTTCACTAAACTACCCCATTATCTGCTGACTGCCTATATCCCATCTGCCGCGTCATCACCTCAGTACTTTGAACGACCCTCGCTTTCCAGCACACAAGAAATCACCACACGTTAATGTACAACGCCATCTGCCAGTCCCTCTAATGTGGACCCATAAGGAGCTGCTAATGGTCCGTCGTCGAAGGCCGTACCACCCAAATATACAGAGACATCACATCTCCATTATCTCCCTCAATGTCTCACCGTTAAAGCACCTGTGATTAGGCCTTGCAGTCCCTTGGCACTTCCGAACTTTGTCTTAAGTTATTTGGTCAGCCTTCAATAATATTTATTGTGCTAAATCAATGGCCGCTGGCTGCTCTGCTTTGTGATGACACTAGGGGCCGCTATTCGTCCGCCATTGCTGTAGTACAGGGGTCACAAATTAAATTTCACCAAGGTCCGAAATGAAAAAAAATGGTCAAGCAAAGGTCCGGAACACACGGGGTTAATTCACGGTTATATCAGGATTTTTAAGCCTTTTTTAAAATCTATTTCTGTGATTTGAAAATAATGCAATCAATTGAATGCTCTTATTGTTTTTTCTTCTCTAAAATAAGTTTTGGCTCAGCAGAATGCATAGGCTACTGTAGCCTATTATACACAATGTGCACATAATATATGACAGTGATGTGTTTCTTTGCTCAGTTCAACACACTGAGCCCTGTTTAGTCCAGGTTTAGTCCTGGCATAGTCCTGGCTTAGGCCAGGTTTAGTCCTGGTTCAGACCTGCGCTATTTGCGCATTACGATCGCGCGTGCATATTTAATTAGGGCGTCCTCCGCTTTTGTTTTTAGCGAGCCATATTTCAGTCATTCCGAAACCGTTTCTAAAAATGTAAAAAGTATCATGAAGCTAAGATGTAGGACTTTCTCTTTCTGTTCGTCTGGGCTGTAGTTTACCGCTCTGGTGCAGTCAGAGAGGGAGAGGAAGGGAGGGAGGGAGAGAGAGAGAGAGCGCAGACGGAGCTGCTCGTCTGAGGGAATTCACGGTCGGGTCCAAAGTTCGTATCCAAGGTTCGGGTCCGGAATGGCTGGCGCATGGGTCCGGATCCGGACCGAGGTCCGCCGTTTAGTGACCTCTGCTGTAGTACCTCCATATAGCCGTTAGTCTCCCATTGGAAAGCATTGCACTTTAGACACGCTAAAAACAACTTTAAAGCCTGGTTTCTAATTTTCCTAAACTTTCTACAGCTAAATAGTCCTCCTGTGATAACACTGGGTTAATTACAATTAAAGAAACCAGGCTGGTTTTCGTAAGAACATTGTTTAGAAATCTCGTATACTAATGAGGGCTGGACTTCGATTGACAGTCCGTTAGCATTAGAGCTAATGGCGTGGTTACGACTGAACTACACGCCCCGTGAGGGCCGAGTCTACAGTGAAGATCCCGTCCTTATGCCCTTTTTAAGAACATGCTCCATCACAGCAGGAGTCTGTAAATCCACCATGATTTTCCCCCTTGAACGTAGTTATTATGGCAAACGGGGAGGAGTGAGGCGGAGTTGTCTATTCTTTTTAATGGTCTATGTGCTAAATTTACATTTTTTATAGATTTTAACCATTTGTAAATTTACATCCTCTCAAAAAACATTCCTGGTGGGGTGTTTTGGTTGTGCATGCTTCTGTAATCCAGGATGGTCCGCCCATCTTCTGCTTTTGCACTGAAAGGTCTATGAGGCTACTCCAAACAGTTCACCTAACCTGTTCTGGTCCCATTCGTGATCAATCGTGATCATTCTTCTTTAGCAAACTTGCATGTTAATTGGTAGCTAATAATAACCAAAATGCCCTTTTTCCTCTGGTAAAAAAAAGCAAACGAGGAAGTGTGCTAGTGTTATGTAAAACAATACAACTTCCGTCATATTGTAACTGACAGTATTATACAGTGGTCCCCAATGGCCGCTGGCTGCTCTGCTTTGTGACCGCATACACTGGAGGCCGCCATTGCTCCTCCATTGCTGTAGTACCTCCATTTGGCCGCTAGGCCCCCATTAAAAAGCATTGGACTTTAGACACGTTAAAAACAACTTTAATGCCTGGTTTCAATTTTTCAACACTTAATATGGCTACATATTCCTCCTGAGATAACGCTGGGTTAGTCAAAAAATAGAAACCAGGCTGGTTTTCGAAATATATTTTTTTTAATCTCCTACTTAACGGAGGTTGGACTGTTGGCATTGGAGCTGCGCGAGCTACACGTCACGCAAGGGCCCGCCCTTTTGCCCTTATTAGGAACATGCTTCGTCAGAGCTGGGGAGGAGGAGTCTGTAAATCCGCCATGACTTCCCCCTCGAAAGTGGTCATTATGGTAAACGGGGAGGAGTGAGGAGGAGCTGTCTATTCTTTTTAACAGTCTATGGTGGTCCCTCATTTATCGCGGAGGTTAATAACCCGCAATAAACGAAATCCACAAAGTAGTCAGCTTTATTTTTTAAATTATTATATATGTTTTAAGACTGTAAAACCCCTCACCACACACTGTATACACTTCTGTCACTAGTTCACATGGGTTCTCCCTTATGCCCCAAAATCACATAAGATTTTTTTTTAGATGTCACATTACAGACGTGGGGATGGAATCATCATGAGCTGCACTCGTCTCCGCTGTGCACTTGTTCAGACTAAGAGACAATCGTAGCTACGACCAAAGTTTTATCGTAGCAGTTTCAGGCTCCAGAAGGAGAGTGTTTAGCTCAGGCGAGCGCCATATGCTAGCGGTGTTTATTTTCGCGGAAAGGTTCAGAGAAAGTAAATGCGGAGTCATGCCCGGCCTGCGCGCTGTGACTCTGCGGTGTGTGTGCGCTGATGTGTTGACGAAACACACAAAGATCCTCTTTGCAACGAGAGAGGCTAACTCTGCGACCAGCCAATCAGGACGCAGAACACAATGCGCGTATGGCATTCATACGCTGTAGCCTGGCTAACGCCAGACTGCTGTGTGCGCTCGAATCTTTTCGAACTTCACAACAGCCTGGGGACCATGGCCGACATTTTTCCATGGATTTGGGCACCAATCACAGAACGAGGAGGGACGGTAAGACGATGACGCGCTATTTGACATAAAGCTTGTAGTTTGTTTAGGGATAAAAAAAAAAAAAAAAATTTACGGATCCAACATGACAGCAGCAGACACGATGCCATCTTTCGATCAAGCTTTAGAACGTGTTCTAAATAGTTTAGCTCAAAAGTTTACAGCAGGTACGTCATACGTCATCTGATACCATGATACGATTGGCTATGGCTACGTGCAGACGCATGAGAGACATTCGTAGCGCCCAATAAACGGCTATGAACAATCGTAAACCACACCTCTCCTATGAGAAAATGAATTGGTGGTCCCCAGACTAAATATCACTTGTGATTTTAGTCTGGCGTTAGCCAGGCTACATACGCTGTAAAAAAGCATACAATATTGTGCTAAAAATAAATCCCCGAAAGAGCGAGGCCGCGAAAGGTGAACCGCGTTAAAGCGAGGGACCACTGTACACGGTAGAAGGTTTATAAAAATGTAAATAAAACATCCCTTTCATTGCTTTTCCCTCTACATTGGAACTCAAAGGAACCACATTAAAGTGAAAAAAAGTTCTCAAATCATCTGTACTGGTTTATTGTTACTGTTGTAGTTTTGTCACTGTTCAGCAATTCCTCATTTCCGAAATACGTGTTAGGTCACTTTGTGCATGCGCAGCTAGCCTGAAACAACTGATAACGGCCAGAGGTTGGGACTGGCATCTGTCTCACGTCATTGTAAATGCGCCAGAACTGTAGAAATATTTAATAATAATAATGCATCAGTTTTATATAGCGCTTTTCTGGACACTCAAATACGTTTTACATTGCATTATTCATTCACTCCATACTTGGTGGTGGTAAGCTACTATTGTAGCCACAGCTGCCCTGGGGTAGACTGACGGAAGTGAGGCAACCAGTCTGCGCCATTGGCCCCTCCGACCACCACCAACCACTCACTCACTCACTACTCGCTAGGCTTCCTGGTGTTACCAACAGTCTCTCATTCCAAGTACCGACCAGGCCCTTCCCTGCTTAGCTTCCAAGGTCTGACGGGATCGGGCATCACAAAGGCGGTATGGCCACACATTTGGGACAGGGGAATCACAGTCTAAAAGCTAATTTATCATATTGGGTCATGCTGTAAGACCCCAAACACACCGGCAACGTATCGCACAACGCTTGACGCACACGTGGAAAAACAGGATTGGTTCTATTTTGAGGAATGCGTCCTGTGCGTTGGCCCTGGCGCACGTTACGCACAGCTCAGTGTGGCTGCTTCAATCCATCTCAATGATTCTATGTCAAAATGCGTCAAAAAGGCAATCCGTTTACGCAGAACAGGGTCACGAACATGCAGAAAACGCAGCTGGTGTGTCTGGGGTGTAAGGAATCACCATCTCTGTAGTACAGTCTCAACTTAAATTTCTATAATAAATAAATACATAAATAGGCTAATCGGTGACGGGTCAGACAAAGAGTGGTTCAGAAGCCCCATATGAGAGACCAACACGCCCAGTTAGAATTGTGAGGCCGTCCTTCTGTGGACCCACCACCTGCGGGAGGAGCCATAGGGGGCTGGTGTAATGTGATTTGGGCAGCTCCAACAGCTGCCCCCACGACCTGGCAACAGACAAGTGGAAGAAGATGGATGGATGGATAGGCTAATCGTAACGCACGGCTGCATTGAACTACATCCTTTTGTTTACGTATATGAAGTAGCCATGTGAGCTCCCAGATCCTGTTTGACTCAATTCTACCAAAGTTCTGACTACTCTTCTTCTACTATAGAGGTGACATGGAAGCACTGCGGGGTTATGTCTTCCTAACAATAATTATGTCCCTCCTCAGGGAGCGTATTTATAAGCTGCTGTGGACTAACATTAGCATTAGCGAATAAGTTGCGATTAGTCTATTTATGTATTATGAAATCAAGGTTATGACTGTACTACAGACATGGTATGACCTTAGAACATGACCCAATATGAGAAATTAAGATGCTTTTAGACTGATTCCCCTGTCACGCAAATATTTCTACAGTTATGGCTCATTTACAATAGTGTGAGACAGGCGTGTTCCAAGTTCCGGTCATTCACACCAATAGTGACCTATTGTGGAAATGACGAATTGATCATCTCTAAGAACTGTTGTCGTTGGGAAGGGAACAGTATAGTTTAGTGGTTCCTGTCGAAGCCTCATGTGGTGAGAGGCTAAACGTCCTCTCAACGCTACAACAACTCGGCGCAGTTGACGGCTCGAGAACCTTTTTTCTACAGTAGGAAACGCTTTAGATTTCAGACAGCTTGGGCTACAACACTTACCCAGCAACCCTCTCGTTGTCCACCGCTCACCTTTGAAAGCACCTGCGATTAGCTCTCGGTATCCCTCGGCGTGTCCGAAAACTTTGGCTAAGCTTTCAGGCCCAGCTTTGACCGACCCTCCTCCCTAACCTTCTCCCCATCCGAGAGTTGGAGCATCGATCTCTCCCATCAATCGCCTGGCAACGCGGGTCTCCCCGGCAATTCGGGCTAAATCCTACAGACGGCATAAGGTCAGGTCTGCCAATACTTTCGCGCTAAAAGGAAGCTCCACCAGACATGAATTTTTTAGGCCAAGAAAAATCATTACTTAGCGTGATACAACCCAAGCCGTGCCCCCGACTGTAAAAGCTATTAAAAAACGGCGTTGGAATTCTCAATCACGGGGCAGCTACTAAACCTCATGCATATAGCGGTCGATTGACATGCAGCCCCTTCGCCGTGAGCTGAGATCAATGAAGCGTTTCAAGTGGACACTCGTACGCAGGAGTGTGCTGCGGTTTAATTACCTCCGGTGCGGATGGCCCTAACGAGGAAAAGGACTCTTAATTGAGGTAAAAGAAGAGGCAGGAGATGGAAGGACCAAAGAGACCCCGAGAGAGAGGTGCGTTCGACACGACCACATCCTCGACCTGGCCCGAGTGTTTGTGAGTCATCGGAGTGGACGAATAGTACTTTTCTATGCGGATGATTGGATACGTAGTGTATCAGGGATGAATGATTTGGGAAATATGTCTCGGAGAGATTCTGTTGACAAGCAGTGGTTGTGATATGACTGACAATTTGTAGTTTGAAAGGGAAGCATGTCTTTCTTGTGCACATAAGTTGTTCGGGATTATCAACTTTTAATATTTTTGTTTACTGTTTTATAATATAGGGATAAACAAACGGAAAGAAAGTCCACCTGCACAGCACCCCCACTTTCCACAAAAAGGTGTTTTAAAGTGTAAAATCGTCTGTTAAGTGGAAATGTTGCATGTTGATCATCTGGGCCTTTGATTTGATGTAACATACAGTACCGGTCAATATTTTCAACACTATTTACATCCTGTGATTCTCATTGAAGGCATTAAACAATGAAAGAACACAAGGGATTATGTAGAAAACAGAAAGGGTGAAATAACAAAACAAAAATTGCCACCCTTTATTCTGGGCATTTTCTCAATGAGATTCTTAAGGTCGTCACAGTCTGTGAAGTTGAAACCATTTCTGGTGACCACAACATGAAGCCCATTGAGAAAATGTCAAAGTGTGCAAAGCAGTAATCAAAGTAAAGAAGAAATGTATTTCAACTTCTTATTGTTTGAAACATAATTCTATCTGTGAATCTACAACGTAAATGGTCTTGAAATGAAAGATAAACCAATACGCAAAAAAGGTGTTTCCAAACCTTTGACCGGTACTGCAAATATTAAATAATATTTTTTCAAAAGTCCCACCATTTGCTGATCTTAGCAAAACTAATCAGAATCCCTGGGCCATCACTTTGACCAGTGGCGTGCTGGGACCTCATTTCGGCCCGGGAATTTAGAGAAGACTGGCCCACCACTCTGTGGGTTTATAGCTCAGTGATAGCGCGCTGGTCTCAGGTGCAGGAGGTCCCCAGTTCAAGTATGGCTTCGATACTTTTCTATTGCTTTCTCTTTTACATGGGCTGCTGCACACACAGTCTGAGCCTGATACAACACAATCAGCACCAAGTTATGAAGATAAAATTATTTGACCACTTTTCTACCTTCCTCTGGCTTTTTCTCTCTTTACTCGCACGGACACTTGTCTCCGCTGGATTGGACTGCACCAACTTCAACTAAAGTGGAGGGGTGTTCGACTTAAACACCCCTCAGAGTTAGTTCAACGTCAAATGGTATCTCCCCGCCACAAGGATGAAAAGTTAGATGTGAAATTTTTTTTCTGATTTTGACACATTTCCCCCTCGTGGGGGCGGCCCGGCCCGGCCCTAAACAGTGCGGGAAACCTCCCGACTCTCCCTATGGCCAGCACGCTTCTGACTTTGACCAATGAGATGAGCTTTCCTCACCTTGCAAACTAGGAGTGGCTTTCAGGCCCAATCTCGAGGGGATTTTGCAATCTTACAGACTATCACTAAACGTTTAAGAGAAGAACGATATATGAATGAAGTCTTGTTTTCACTGATTAATATATATATACTGTATTGATTGATTGATTGGTTTATTCTGAGTTCAATGTACATTTCATATACACATGTCTTTTTTACATTAACATGTGCAGCTTTTACAACATTTTAACTTGCATTCATGACATTTCCACATGCTTCCACATAATACTGTACTTAAACTCAAAAAGGAGTGGAAGGAAGTGTAACTTATAAGTTCCCACCCCTGTAAATGTCACTATTTAATTAATGTGGTTGTGGTTCCCATAGCAGGGAAAAGCACAACAATCTGATGGCAACAATCAGCACAACGATCCCAGCCAATCCCAGCAGCAGCAGGCCGACAACGCAACGACACACCAGCAGTGCACCAAAGCTGCTGAGCTAGTGACGCACAAACCTCCCTCCAACAAGTGACAGGATGGCTTGTTCAGTCAGTACGACCACAAATACAATTTGTTAGTCTGAAAGGTCTGATTTATTTTGTCCTTTTTTCCTTTTTATTCCTGTATATATTTTTAAATGGAAAAAGTAAACCTGTCTGCAGGATGTTAAAGCTTTGAATCCAGTCGTGCTGGGAAGTAACAGCGTAGCTGGCTTCCCAAGGCCTGTGTAGTTTGTGTTTTTTCCCCGGGCCTTTTTGTCTTCAAACCACAGACAAACTAATGGCTAACGGCTAGTGCGTCATGCTCATAGTACTGCCCCGAGGTGGCGGGATCATGAAAAGGGATACACATTGATACACATTTATGTTACCACATCTAAACAGCTGCAGAGCAATAATTCAACTTTATTTAATATTATTGTTGATGTTTTTATTATTATCCTCCATTATTACAAAGGACGACTTCTGTCCTTATCTGAACTAGCCACATTGCCCCTGCGGGTTACAACAGTTCTTCCAAAGTTTGAATATGCAACACTCAAAATTCAATGAATATTGTATAATGCAGGGGTTCCCAAAGTCAACTGTGCCGCGGCCCCCATTCAAAAACCTGACAAGTCTCTGCGGCCCACCTGATACTGACACTTAATTTTGAACAAGACTACAACAATATAGGCTATTTTCGTGAAAGTTTATTTACGTTGGACAAAGCATACGTAGCAAACAAACCAGGTGCAAATGTGTTTCATAAAAAAATGTTTAGGTCTCTTATAACATAACCGCAATATAATATAAACAGAGACAACTTTTTTTTTAACATATTAACTGTCCATTTTACATTTTAAATCACTTAACACAAGTTCAGTATTGCCACATTTGCTCACCTAATGAGACGGATGGTGCTGTTTTGCTGCTGCCAATGCCCCGCTGTCCGGTTGAATGGAGGTCAGTTTAAGGCAGAGATCAGTCCTACATCCAGTCTGTTTCTGTATTTGGTTTTCAGTGCAACAAGCGCTGGGAATTAACGGCGTAGCTGGCTTCCCAAGGCCTGCAGGTGCACGCTGACAGAGCTCGCCACAGCGCTGGGGATCTGCTGTTCTTCGGTGCGCAAAAAGTCACTCAGGCTCTCCAAAGATTCAAAGTTGTTGTGTGCCACTCTTCAATCCCACAACTCAAACTTTCTTATCGTGGCCTCAATCTTATTCTGGACTTGAAACACATTCACTGCGTTCCCCTGAAGTGAGAGGTTGAGTCCATTTAAATGCCCAAAAATATCAGCCAAATACGCCAAAGAAGAAAGCCACTCCAAGTCACAGAATCGATCTGCGAGCTCAAACCTCGTGTCAACAAAAAACACTCTAATTTCGTCACGCAGTTCATAAAGCCGAGTGAGCACTTAATCGCGTGAAAGCCAGCGGACCAAGGTGTGTAGGAGAAGCTGTTGGTGTTCACTTCCCATCTCCGCGCACAAGATCCCAAAAAGGCGAGATTGCAGGGGACGGCTTTTGATGAAATTCCCTGTCTTCATGGCTTCATCCAAAACCTTTTTTAGGTTTGCAGGCATAGACACTCGGTGAATACTGCAGTGTACAGCTGTAAGCAGCGGCGGTACATCCTTAACGCGCTTTACGACCTCGGTCAGTCTCCCAACCATGGCTCTGGCTCCATCCGTGCTCTATCCCACACATTTCCTCCATTCAATTTCGTTTGCAACCACAAATTCATTTATGGTTTCAAATACGGCCTCCCCTGTAGTGTTTGATTGTAAAGGCTTGCAAAACAAAAACATCCTCATATATATCTCCATTGTATTCGTATCTGACAAATGCAAGCAAATTTGCCATTGCTGCAAAGTCAGTTGATTCATCGATTTGAAGAGCAAAGAAACGACTTGCTCGGATTCTCGTCACAAGTTGTTTCAACACATCGTCAGCCATGTCATCAATACGCCGCTTTATCGCCAATCATCACATTGACCATTTCTTTTGCAGCAGGTAAAATAAGATCTTCTCCTATTGTGTGTGGTTTTCCAGTCTGTCTTCTTTTAGATACTTTGTAAGATGCTTCCACAGCCCTAGCATTTTCGCTCCCCGTTAGACAGGTTGTTTCAATAGCCTTTTTACGAGTCACATATTCTCGTAACTTGTTTTCAAAGAACTTCTTTGGCTTGGACGAATATTGTCCATGTTTAGTCTCCAGATGGCGGCGAAGTTTGCATGGCTTCAGAGCTTCGTTTGCTAGGACTTCGGTGCAGATGACACAGACAGGGAGAGGGTTGTCATCGGGTCCCACGCTCGTAAATCCCCTTGATAAATACTCACTTGAGTACTTTCTTTGGTTTCGTTTCCGTGATTGTGCTTTTGTTTGCCCATCTTGGTTTCTATGATCTTGATCCTCACTTAAATTCACATTTGTCTTGGTTTTGCTGAGAAGCCACCGATCCATGACAGTCCATTAATTCCTGCCGATCATGTACACCCCCCCTTACCCCCCACAAATTAGCAAACTGTGTTATTATACGAGATTTAGTCTCAAGTATTTAGTAGTAGTGTATATGAAAGTCTTAGTCATGTCTCACATTAGAACTTCAAATGATTAAATGAGAAAAATATGAATTGTTTTTGGAATGTATGTTTTCTGTGGGTGACCGCTTGCGGCCCCCTGCAATGCCCTCGGACCCCACTTTGGGAGACACTGGTATAATGTATTCAATGATATGATCAAAGGATTATTCCACCTTTTGCAAAATTTTTCAGTTTATGGTCAAATGGTTTTGTTCTGATATGAAACAGTTCTGGAAAGCACAAACATTATGTGCCCATGAATGACAACTGTTGTACTTACAAGGTTTTCCATCTCCCCCATGAGCCCTTCCACCTTCCCAAATCACGGTATCCCACAGACTTTGAGCATGTGGGCAGATGCTACCGTCGTGTGGACCCTTGATTCTTGTTTAAACAATTCTCTATTCCTGGGTTGAATCGGGTCACCGTGAACACATCGCCCCGTGCTGCTGCCTCTCTATATGAACAGACTTTCCGCTGCTTTAAAAAGTGCATGTTAAATCGTAACGTGACTGCTGCAGAGAGCCTCGGTGCCACATGTCTTCTGATGAGAGGACTTAAAGCCTGGGGTTGGAACTTCTCTCGCTCAACACCCGGCTGCTGCATAATTGGTCACAGCGTGAGCTTTTATTCTGGGGGAGAAAGAAGCGAAAGAAAAAAAAACAAAACAAAAAAAACAGTGGAAGCCAATGCAAAAATCTGTGAGCACTCCCGCAAGGAACTGTAACTATGTGTTAATGAAGTATGCTATCCAGCTATTTCACTCAGTTGTTTTGTGTCTGTGTGTGTGTGTGGCTTAGGTATTTGATGTAGCATAAATTAAAGCCAATAAATGGAGTAAAATTCAAGTATTTATTTAATCACAGGTGTTCTTATCATATTGGAGAAAAATACTACTAAAACCACAAATTCACCAAGTGGATCGCACCTTTTCATACCTGACTTGTATTTCGTCTCAGATGCAGCACCTTGGCTAAAAATAAGGTTTTAAATACATTAGGTCCTCTTTCATAAGCTTTATTTTGACAAGCCTAAAAAAGGTAGGAGAGTTGGCTGGGCGGGGATATTTGTAATCTGTAAAGAACTTTGGGTTGCATTTGTGTATGAAAAGCACATTTTAAATAAAGTTTTGATTGATTCAATGTTTGAAAAATATGTCTCGCTGACTACTACGTGGGAGCGTGATAAAATAATACATAAACATTTCACAGGTGTGTAGTCGCAGTTTGTGAGGAATGCGGGAATGGCCCGTGAATCACATTTCCGAAAAATATCAAAACAACATACTTTAGGAATTGGCTGTTATGAAATCTTGTTTGTGTCTGGTCTTGAAGCCTAGAAGAGATACACAGGGCAATCATTTTGAGGGGATTAGAAGGAGATGGACTCAATTCTGAGGCTATGGTATACTGTAGTCCCCAATATGGAAATGTGTTTCCTGCATTTGACCCATCCTTCAATGGTTCTTGGACAACCTGTCAGGAGAACTGATCTACGCAACCACAGTGCAGTACCGTGCCTGAGCATCAATTTCTAGATCTTGTCCGAGGTTTGGTTCAAGAAATCTGTAGGTTTTGGGTTAAAGCGGCAAACTGGATTATAGGGAACCGGCCAAGAGATGAGAAGATCATCCAAACGCTATACAGAAAAGCCTACAGGGTTCAAGAATCAAATGCCTGACCTCCTTACTTCTTACTCAAGGTGCGTTCAGACCAAACGTGCGTCCACGCTCCGTCAGCCTCTAGTTGGACGCCAAACATTGCCGCTTCACACTCGCGAGAAATGCCCGTTTGCTGGCGCGTGAAGTTTTGCAAGCATCAGAATTAGGAGGCGTGTCATACAACTCAGGCCGAGCGCAAACCGCGATGATCAACTTCTCCTCCATGCTGCAGGTCAGGGGCCCAACTACCGCAACTACCCCCCCTCCCACACACATGGCTCTTTGATGGTTGTTTCTTTTTTTTTTAAAGAAATAAATACCCTCTGAATTGACTTTATTTTAACGAAAATGTCACTATTTCACACAATATAACATCGATATTTCCCTCTATGGAGTTTGTTATCACAAAAAAACAATCACACCGCCCGATTAAAAGCTTCTGTTGCTTCATTCACGTAACTTTTCCTCCTCTCCCTCTCTCTCCCTCGCGCAAGAGGGAAGAAAACAACGCAAGCTTCAACGCGCTCTCCTCTGTAACCGTGTTTATTATTTCATTAGGACTTTTATTTCTCAAACTTGTTGCCTTATGCTCACTTTGAGCTCCTCGTGGGGCTGCAGGCTGCAGGCCAAAGAGGAATACAAAAAAAAACACTTCACCACCGCGAACCTGTTCATATCGTTCACTGTAAAGACTCGTTCAAAAGAGCCGGATCGTTCACGAACGACACACATAGACTGTTAAAAAGAACACATCACTATTGGCGCCCCTATGCAAGGCCTATATTGCGTATGCCCTTTTTGCGCCACTGCTGCAGGTAACAGGTGACGCTTGTGCTCACTATTTGAGCCCAGTCCCTGATTGGTTAAAAGACGTAAATGAACGCACGTGTAGATTGTGATTACTTGAGTGCATGAAGCAGTGGGCGTGGCATCGCTGCTCTGTACCGCGCTGTTCTCACTGGTTTTGACGCGCGGTAATCCTCATCTGCTCGCATTTGGAACACTTCATACGCGCGGACATCTTTGCTTACATTTCGACGCGCGTCGAAGCACGTCTACATAGGGTTAACATGGAAGTTGGTGGCGTGTCAGTGTTTGGTCTGTACGCACCATCAGCCACCGTGCCGCCTGGATGACATGTGTCATGTTTTTGATGATGAATTTATTTTAATTACATAAAAAAACTCAGAAAAATCTACTTAGAAAATCTAAAGGTCATTCTGTCCATTAAAGTTTGGTTTTCTTGTGTGTTGAATATCTGAAATGGAAACTTTATTTGACCCTAGAAACAAAATAAAAATACTGCAGTCATCAACATCTTCTCTCCGACATTTGCAAGTAGAGGAAGTGGCTTGATGGTAATGGCATTTTCAAAGGCGTCCAAGCGATTAGCGTCAGATGCGTTTGGTCATTGTGCTGTGGTCATTAGGAGGCCTCGCTTTTGAAAAATGACATTTCAAGTTGGAAGTGCCATGTGGTTTCTGGAAGTGGTTTTGTTTGTTACTGACCCCGTTTCCATGATTTCCATAATTTGTGCGTGTACTTTGGCTGAAAAAGCAGTGCAATGTTGGAATTTTGGCCGAGTTCTACACATGATAGCTCAAGGAACTAATGTTTCTATGGGAAGTTTATTTGTTCTAGCTAACAAGAAGTAAACAAGTAACTCTGTAATATCAGGAAGTATTTGCTTGGCATTCCACCATTTTGGGTAGAGTTATTAAAGGGAATTGTAGAAATTAATACGTACGTGCTCAGCAGAGACGAACTGGACTTGTGACTGGTTTTCCAAGTCATTTCCAGGACTCCTGATTAGACTCGGACTGGTGGGCCTTTGACTCAGACTTGAGAGTTGAAGATGAGCTTCATGTTCCGGCTTGGATTTGGACGGGAACCTTTGAACCAAGGACTCATTCACAGACTTTTAACTCAGACTTAAATAAATAAAGATAAAATCTTAACTTTTTTTTCCCTACATAGAACGTAGAATCAAGCAGTGCAGATATTTTGTTTCATCTGCATAATGAGCCATGTACTATAGATTTTAAGATATTTTTACAGGCTTCATTATTGTTTTTATTCACTTGCTGTGGCATCGGACTGGTACTTGGTATCGGCAACTACTCTGAACACAAGTATGTTATCGGATTATATGAGGGAAAGCTGGTATCGGTACAACGCTAGTTATCATCCTACGTCAATTATGAAACTATTGTAAAACATTGTGGGAGGATGATCATTGTATATATACACCCAGCTTGCTGCTAAAAGAGTGTTATTTGCTGATGAAGTCAAGTGATGTGAGAGCCAAAACATTCTTATATGGTAAATGGTCTCAACCTATACAGCGCTTACTCTACCTTCATTAGGCCCAAAGCGCTTTACAGCAAGGAACCAGTCACCATTCACACTCTCATCAAGGTGACAAATGATATCCGCATGAACACCAACGCAGATAAGGTCTCAGTTTTAGTTCTGCAGGACCTGAGCGCTGCCTTTGACACAGTGGACCACGGGATCTTACTTCAAAAGTTAGAAAACTGGATGGTAATCTCTGGTACTGCTCTAAACTGGTTCAAGTCCTATCTCGAGGATAGGTCAAGGTCAAGGTCAAGTTTATTTATAAAGCACATTTACAAAACAGTCATCACTGCCCCAAAGTGCTGTACAGATACACAGTACAATAATACAGGATGTACTTTGTTGAAATTGCCAACTGTGTCTCAGACAAAATTGCCATGACCTGTGGAGTCCCCAGGGGTCAATCTTGGGACCCTCTTATTCAACTTGTACATGCTTCCATTGGGTCAGCTAATAAACAGCAACAATGTGTCGTACCACAACTACGCAAATGACACTCAGATCTACGTGTCACTGACGGCAGGTGAACATGGGCCTGTAGATACACTCTGTCACTGCATCGAACAGATCAGTTTGTGGATGCAAAACAACTTTCTCCAACTAAACTCAGACAAAACTGAGATCATTGTTTATGGCCCACAGACACAAAGACAAAGTGTTATCAGTCACCTTGAGTCTCTCTCCTTTTATTGAAATTGATTAATTTTTATGTTGATGTTCTATTAATTGTATCCGTTTTCTTGTAACTTTATGCAACTGTGAAGCACTTTGAATTGCCTTGTGTATGAATTGTGCTCTACAAATAAACTTGCCTTGCCATTCATACTCTATGCAGACACTGGAGGCAAGGTGGGTGAAGTGTCTTGCCCAAGGACACAACGACAGTGTGCATCTTCAGAAGCTGGGATTCGAGCCCCTGACCTTACAACCATGAGACGACCCGCTCTACCAACTGTGCCACTGTTGCCTCACGGAAAGTGAAACAACCCAGATGGCACATTTAGAATCCTTTCTGCCAGTGAAAACAGGTCATGCCTGAGTATGGAAAATCGAACACATGAATTTCTTATTCTCTTGTTACGCATGCAGCTGTTGATGGTGCATGTGCCTTGTTATGATTAGTATGGCGTTACTTACAGTAGTCAAACTGTTGTTAAGATGATGTTATAAATGTAAATAATTCCTTCCTTCCTATGGGAAATGTAAGCAACGGACTACATACATAGGTTCCAGTCATGTAATCTTATTTTCTTCTGATGTAATTGCCTTTTGAGGACACTTATCTACGTAAGGAATAGACAAATGTTGTTCTTTGTTGTGGATACAGTCCTCACGTATTACTGTGAAATGTAAATGTTTATTATGTTGAATATGGGGTAGTGCGCTCATAAGCTTCTTGCTTCAGCCTACTCCTTTTGAGCATCTGTGGTTGTTTAATGTGTATTTTGTAAATTTGGAAAATGTAAGCTGCTCAAATAAACAAAATAAAAATAATAAAAATAACCTAATTGTGTTAATGATGTTCTGAGATTGTCTAAGCTGTCATATACATCTTCTCAACTTCATCCCATCAATGTCTCTCTAGGGACAAATATTTTCCCAACCAATTCCAACATTTTTTCTCTTCATACTATTTTTTCTCTTCGTACTTTTTACTTCATACTCCGTCATGATCTTAGCGACACTCCGGATATTTCCTATGAACTAGTTGAACTCATACTTAGGTAAATAGTTATTTTCTTTTTGTACAAATCACATGGCACACACTCCTAACTCATCTCCATCCCATTCCCCTCTCTCTCTCTCTGGACTTGTTTACATCTCCCCAATGCCTTATCCTTCATTCTCCATAAACATCTCCGCTCTCTGCGCACCCATCACATTTCCCGGCGGCCATCTTTAAACCCCCACCATCACGGCAACTTCACGACGTGATTACGGCGCCGTTTATCCATCCCGCAGTTAATTTGCGTTCGTTCTAATGAATTCATTTTTCCTCGTCTGCCTGCCTTTACGAGCTGTTTCGCAATCCGACGGCAAAACGCTGCCCTTCCCATTTACACGGCAGCGAAGTCAAGACAAGTGGCCCCCAAAGCCATCATCAGCGTTACAGTGCGAGTGATTTATTTGGGAAGCGACGGCTGTTCGATAATAATTCAGCAGTTTTACAAAGCGGGCTTAACACGCGGCAGCATTGGAGTAATTGAAACACGACTGAAATGCAAGATGGAGGCCACTGTTGCGAATCCTTGTAAAAGTGAACGCAACAGTGATAAGTTGTTAGTCGAGTTTGGTTGTATGTGGTTTATTCACTTGTCGAGATGTCACGATTGTAATATTTTTTTTAATTTTGATGATTGTGAGGAAAACGTATTTCGATCAATCTTTTGGTATTCACGATTATCAACATAACTGAATTAAGTGCAAAGAATTTCCCAAAACCTTTTATGTGATGTGAGAATGTTCACAAAATGGAAACAAGACTTTATTTGTACATTTTGTTTTAGGTGAAACAAACTGAACAGTAAGCTGACGTCTTCATCTTTATGCTTTAACAATTTTAATGAAACCAAAAATGCATTTCAAACTAAAATGACTAGCCTAACTCATAATGAATAGTTCTTCACATACTTGACTTATTCATCGTTCAGTTGTTATTAAGTGTAACACTTCACTAATGAGTTGTTTATGATGAATTAAGTGTTAACTAACCATTTATTACGGCTAAATAAGGTGTAGTTATTATAAAGTGTACCCAAAACATTAAATATGTTTTTTGGGTTTCTTGCTGGGCAGTGGTACAGTATGCGTTATCCTGTATATTAGCCTTTACCTTGACTTGGACTTACAAATATAGGCTCATTTAGCTTTATGCACCTCAAACTATTGCTGTATCCATAATATAACATGTTTAAATCTCTAAAAAGCCAGTTTTGGACCTTAGCTAAACCACACAAGCTGCTTGTCCCGACCTACGGACATCATGTGCTCTTTGGATATCAAGATGGACGACACTCTTATCTGTCAACAGTGTGAGACGAGAAGGATCTGAATCAATGGGCGAGGAACGTGTTTCTCTATGGTCCTCAGGGTGTGGAGCTGACATTGCTGTAATACCAAAAGACACTTGGTAGACAGGATTCTAATGTACGGTGGCCAAGAAGGGTCACAACAATACAAACGCCACAACAAAAACAAATGCTAAAACAAATACAAACGCCACAACACAACAACTTTGAGCAACAACACAACAACTTTGAGCAACCACACAACAACTTAACAAAAGCGGAAGTGACCGGATAAAACGGAAGTGACCGGAGCCAGAATTATCTTTTTTTTTTTTATTGAAATGTTGCACATGCATTTCATAAATTCATAAACGTTATCAATCTGACTTGTGGAGACATTGGCATTATTGTATTTTTAAAATGCCATCTTAATTGTTTGTCTTGTCCTTTATTTTATTTTTTATGGACTACGAGTCCGGAATAAAGTTGAATTGAATTGAATAATAAACACAAGAGGTAATTTGTGGAAAATACATCAAACATGCCAGGGGGAAGGGAAATTAACAAAAGATAAATATAATCTACATATATGCAGCTAAAAACACTGTTACAGGCTTTATACATTGTAAAGCGGATCAAATTAGCTTCACTACAGAGAGCTACAAATTCTTCGCAGCTCAAACGAGGGATTCCAGGAAGAAAAGTCTATTTATTAATAGCTAATGGCTTGTGGAACCGCAGCTATCATTAAGCCAGCTTTAGCCGCATCACCCGACATACTTTATTTAAATTCATGTTCTGCCCACGGACGTATATTTGCATAGTCTGTGATCACAAACAACACACAAGAAACAGTTTTAATAAACTATCTTCAACAGAAGACTTCAAAGTGATGCGTTATTGATGTAACCGGACTATTATGATGTTGTAGCTGTTCTTCTATAGATACATAAGCCTGTTTTGAAGCCTAACACACATGCCTCTGGATATATTTCACATATGTACAGTATATTTGTATATATTATATATATACACTGTCGCCAAACTGATCGAATTCATGAGACTAAACAGGTCTAATCGATGTGGCTTTCTGTGGCGCAGCTGTGCGTCAAGACACACGGGTTGTGGCCGCTTCACAGCAGCATCTCTCCCCATAAACTGACTAAGCATGGGCACGCACATGCCTCAAATCACCCTATGGGTCAGCCATGTGTGTAGGTTTGCATGGGGAGCATACGGCATGGTCAAGCCATTAGCTATTAATAAAGACTTTTCCTCCTGCAATTCCTCGTTTGAGCAGCGAAGAATTTGTAGCTCTCTGTAGTGAAGCTAATTTGATCCGCTTTACAATGTATAAAGCATGTAACAGTGTTTTTAGCTGCTAATAATTTTTCGGTCATGTCCGTTGCGGCTTTCGTTAAGTTGTTGTGTTGTGGCTCAAAGTTGTTGTGGCGTTTGCATTTGTTTTAGCATTTGCATTTGTTGTGACCCCTCTCGGCCACCGTACTAATGGGACTTCAGACCTCCCTAGAACGGCTTAAAAGTCTTGCTCCAAAAAGTTTTATTATTTCTAAAAACCTATGTGACAACGCTGGGGTAGGTGAAATATTTTTAACCACGCTGGTGTTTGTATATCAGCCTGAAATAGTGGAAGTATTTTCAGTGCATTGACTGTCTCCAGGGCCCGTCAATCAATCTCCTTGGACGCTCAGCCCCACGAGAGCTTCCTGCTTTTTTTTGCCCTTTAAAAGGAACAGGCTCTGTAGGAGGAGACCGCGTAGCCATGTAAGTTTCACAGACGACTCAGGACCATTACAATGAATGGGGCTGAATGCAACACCGGCTATTTCTTCTATGGTCTGAAAGCAGCCGATGGAGGGGGATCAGTGGAGCTCCACTTCTCCACAGGAAATGATGTCACCTCCACAGGACACTACCATACTAATCCAAACTAACCCTGATCCTAATCCTGGATAGTGGAGTTTACTAAAGGCGCCTTATGGACATTCATTTAAATTAACGTTGCGGGGAAAAAAGTGGAGGTGGAGTCATTTCCTGTGGAGGTCTGGAACTCCACAGTTGCTCCATTGGCTGCGTTTTGACCCTCTTGTGTGAGACTGCGCTGTGTTTTGGCTCTACAATGGTCTGGACAGGGCCCATTCGACCATTTGTCCTGGTTATCTCCTCTCACAGCCTCTTCAGTCCTGCCTCAGGGAGAAGGCTTGATCAATGTCTGGTCCAACTGACTGAGGGACAGCTTCATCCACTAGACTGTCAGGAAGCAGAACTCTCCTTCCCTCTCTCTACTGCCCACTGTTGTGTCCATGTATTTGATATTTCTCTGTTAACTTTTTTTTTTTTTTTGCATAAACGGCTTGCGAGAAGGACACATTTCCATTCTCTTTCAGCTTTAGAAGAATTGACTGAATAAATGGAGAACCAAAAGGGAAAGCAAATGCTAAAACGATTAGCCCTTTTCATTGTAGCAACACGTCCAACTGTTTATTCAAATTTGTCCCAATATTTCACGCAAACAAAAACACTGACTTTAGCCTTTTATGCAGTCAGTTTTCCTCCTCCTCCTGTCAACAACACTTAGCTGTGTTTAACTTACGGGCATTATCTGCGCGGACATCAAAGCCCGCAGTTACACAGTCTGGGCTCCTTTCCGTAGCGCTCTTCACACAAGCCTTTGTTGTGGCTTTTTTGGGGCGAACATAAATGATGCGAAGCACTTTAGGCTCTGGAGAAAAAAAAATAACATCAAACTCTCACTTTTAGACGTCCCACAAGACGACATTAAAGAACCGATTAACTCCTCCCATTCTGCAGCTTTGGGAAAGTGACAGCAATTGTGTTTGAGGTTTTCATCAAAGAGCAGAAGAGAGATAGATTATCAGCCAAGTCAAGAAATTGCGGTCAAGATATTATTATTTTTTAGCTCTTAAAAATTCGATGTTTTGCAGGTACACATTTATATCACTATCTTGGAAAATGCGATATTGATCTAGAGCAGTTAAAACAAAAAAAGATTCACTTCTTATTCATTCATTCATTTCCTGGATAGACCTCTGCGGGAGATTCAGTAATTACTCAAAGATGCGTCGGCAAATGGGGGAAAAAAACACTCTTATGTATGTTTTGGATGAGAGAACAACCTTGTAGCATGGTGTAAAGCTATAAAAAGTCTATTTTGCATAATAGATAGATTTCCATTGACGTCACGTCTGTTTTCCCACAATTCCATACGGCACCATTATGCGTCTAATTGTTTGTGTTATGGATCATTGACATCATCCTGAAGCAATGGTTCACACCTGTGTTGTGTGGGGCTGTGCAAATCGTGCTGATTCCGACACGATGAAGAGACAATATTTCCATATCCCAAAAGTGATTTATCACTAAGGAACAGCGACGGAAAGGCGTTCATACGTTCAACTGGCGAGAATAAACAGAGAGGGCATCGATCCTGACCCAAAACACTTATAGTCATCTCCCAAGATTTTATCACAGGTAAATTGATAAACAAGGTATTTCCTTTCATTCTAAGTGTTTTATTTTCATGATTATCATGCACGTGCACTTTACGATGATTATGTTAGCCTACCCACGATTACATGGCTCCTTATCAAAAACACATTAGCGACTACTGTACGCCCAGAGTAGACACAATCATATACATTATACAGTATGTGCATGCGAGACATACCTAACATTGTCAATTGGCACACAATATGGCGGCTCGTAATTCGATAAACGGAAACCCATCTATACCCCCCTTTTAAATGCAACTTTATTGCAATAATGTAATGTTACACATAGACAGGACATACTACCCTAAATCATGAACAATAAGACTTCTCCCAGCAAGGTACTTATGACCATGAACCATCTTAAGATTTTTGGCTACTTCTCCTCACTGGTTGTGTGAAAGACTGTGTCACAATCAAAGGACATTTAAACTGTTCTCTTTGGAAACGGGGTAGCCTAACCTCACATTTGCATTTCGAGACTGTAACTTAAAAATAGACAAATTAAAAGTACATACAGACAGCATATTTTAACCTCTGTTGTAGCTTTGCAGTTGCACGTACCGCATTTGCATATCCCCAGCACATCTCGAGCATATTGTCTATCATACCCACTCTGCATTCTCCCGTGCCCTCAAGCCTTGTATTATGCACTGACGGAAATTCTCCATCCTGCCCTGCTTTGCCTCTGAATAATGCCGCTACATGAAGTCATCCACAACTGTTCGGCATGCAACGGCGCTTATGCGTGTCTGATATCGCCTGGCATGGAAAGACTCCTCAGCAGTGAGCAAGAGACGGAGAGAAAGAGATTAAAAGAAAGAAAAAGACAGAAAGATGGGTAGCGAATCCTGGTCGATGGTAACAATTGTTGCACGTGCTATAACAAACACGTGGAGGTAAGAATGACAAGCCTGTGCCCATAATGACTCAAAACGGTTCAGTCCAACAGTCCATCAGAGCTAGGAACTTCCTGCCCACATTTGTTATGAGGCTTCAGCAGCTCAGAGCGATGCTACGTCCGTGTTTTTCCACCATCTGATATTGCTTGAGAAACTACAACCCAACATGAGTACTTCTTGTAGAGTTCTGGTGATTTAAGCATTCATCGCGATGCTAACTACCACAATAGATTGATATCAAAGGCCTGCGAGCCTCTGGAAACAGTCCACGTTTAGGTCTCGAACCACCAGTTTAGAACCACTGGCATCAACAAAAGCAAATCTCAAATCAGAACACCGGCCTCCCCCAGTTTTCTTAATACTGCAACCTCTCAATATATTCAAATCCTTACATATTTCTCTCCACGCTCCGACTTTATTATTCCATGTATTTGGGATTTGCTGGATTCAGGAGACAATAACACCGACTGTAGATAACATTTCTCATATAGTGCTGTAACGCATGGGTATTGTGCAAAACACATCTCTGAATTCTTCGTCGGGTTGTGCATCCTTCAGCGCCTTGTCTCCCGCTTTTCTTTAGACGGTTGCATGAAAGCGCTAATCCTCTCCAGAAGGCTGCCATCACTGCAATTGCATCAAGTGTAGGTGAAACTTTCCTCGCGTTATCATCTTCTGAAGGCAAAAAAAAAAAGGTATCATTTTGAGTGCGGAGTGGATCTTACCTGTCACCGCGCAGAGGAGGAGATAAAGGGATTACAGATACTCTGGCACGATACGCCTTGTATAAATACGGATTTGCGGTGATCTCACACTCTCTCTCTCCTTCTCTCTCTCAAAGGAGGCGTCTTTCCATTTCTCTCACTCTCTCTTTTTCGTTCTCTGCCCCCGAAGTGTCATTTCATGTCTGTCAATACTAAGATCAAGGCTCATTTTATAGTCTGATCAACGGAAAGAGTTAAGACTTTCCTGAGTTAATATAGCCGACATTTTGCTGCTCATCAAAACAAGTTCCTTGAGGCTGTTGATGACTGTCCACCAGACTTGTCCAGTGGCACATGAGTGACTGGCCAAAAACATAGAAAGATATTACAATATGCAACATTAGCATTGTGGTATGTATTGGTGCTGCAGCACCCCCGGCACCCCGGGTTCCCATGACCTTTGTCCCCTCAAAGCCTGACAGATAGAGTCGGCAACGTGTTATACAAGGGGGCATGGCCTAGCCGAGGGGGAAGAAGACCTCTCATGGGAATCACAATTTACTCTCTTTTAGCCGTTTCCTGGCCGAGTGTAAACATATTTACTGTGGCCATACCGCCTTTGCTCTGCCCAATCCCGTCAGACCTTGGAAGCTAAGCAGGGAAGGGCCTGGTCGGTACTTGGATGGGAGACCGTTTGGTAACACCAGGAAGCCTAGCAAATGTAGTGAGTGAGTGGTAGGTGGTGGTCGGAGGGGCCGATGGCGCAGACTGGTTGCCTCGCTTCTGTCAGTCTACCCTAGGGCAGCTGTGGCTACAACAGTAGCTTACCACCACCGAGTCTGGAGTGAATGAATAATGACGACAGTGTGGCGCTTTGAGAAACTTGGTAATACAGGCTTGTAAAGCGCAATACAAGTGTAAGGCATTATTATTATTATTATTATTACATTTATCACACACCAATAAAGTCGAGCCAAAATCGGGTCCATATGGATGTTTTTGTCACAGCAAATTTTTTCAGTAGAAGCAATAGAAGGCACTCGTCGCTAACGTTAGCATATGAAGCATGAAGCTAACGTAGCTTCCTGGTTAGCATTGTCCCTTTTCCAAGTATTTATGGGCCGTTGAACCATTTTGATCTTCTGTGTCTCTATGTTTATTTGGAATAAAAGTATATTCATATTCAGCATTTGTTAAAGTAATGGTAATAGGAGAAAACTTTTTTTTTTACTCTTTGTTTTCCAACTGACTGAAGGACTGCTTCGGCACGGTAGCACAGCGGTTAGCGCTCTCGCTTCACAGCAAGAAGGTCCCGGGTTCGATTCCCACCTGGACCGGGCCTTTCTGTGTGGAGTTTGCATGTTCTCCCCGTGTCTGCGTAGGTTTCCTCTGGGCACTCCGGTTTCCCCTACCACTAAAAACATGTACAATAGGCCAGGATGAATGATGTGTGAGCGTGAATGTATGGTGGTGGTCAGATGGACCGTTGGCGCAGATGTGTGCAGTCGTGACAGCGCTTCTGTCAGTCTCCCCCAGGGGAAACTGAAGCTACAAACGTAGTTTACCCCCACCGAGTATAGAATGAATGTAAAATGCTCTCATGTAAAGCGCTTTGTGACCATGTCTGTGAAAGGCGCTATATAAATAAAGATCTTCTTCTTCTTCATCCACCAAAGCTGAACTCTCCCCTCCCTCTGCTGCCCTCTAATGTGTATATATCATGTTTAAGTATTCTGATTTGAATTAGCTCTGTATTAACCTTTATCTTTAAGGGTTTGAGTGATTCTGATTCACTGTATGTGCTTTACATGTGGAACTGACTTAAAAAGTGACTAAAAGTGAATTAGAATTTGACACATTCCAATCATTTGACCTTGTATGTAGACAATTTTTTTGCTGTATATGATTCAATTGTTATTTTCCCTTCCCTGACGATACAAACCCCACACAAACTTGAAAATATACTATCTTAACATAATATGTTAAGATAGTATATTTAAGATAGTCTTTAACTTGTATCTACCCCACACAACTCTCAAATCGGCGTACGAGTCTTTTGGCAGTACTTTGATGACTCGACACGGCTCGCGCCCCGGATTTTGATGGATTTCTCCGGATAAATTGAAGTGCTTATGCCGTTACCGATGATTGAGTCTCCCCCCGGGTTTTTTTTTTTTTTTTCTGCCGACACGGTCCCCCTGCTGAGGTGGCTTTGACAAACTCCCGTGCGCACCTTGATACTCCCGGAGTTCAGAGTAAGCCCCGCAATCTAATTTGTGCAGACGTAGTGACCCGTGAAATGGTGCCAAGGCGCGCTCCTCCGCTCGGGATGTGTAAACGCAGCAGATTAGCAAAAAAAAACGGAGATGCCCGCGCTAACCCTCTGGATGCTTCTTAATATTTCCTCACAGCGGCAGCTCAGAAGGAGGTACAGGCTGCGAAGCAAGCAATGCAAGTGAGATCATTTTGCAGGGGAAACAAGCAGTGCAGTATACGGGGTGTGCAATGGGTTCAGAAGATATTCACAACACAATTTTATCAATAGAGTTTGTCCAAGTCATTTCCCTTTTCATGTGTTAAGTAATTACTATATAGAGGCTGCACATTTCATCATAGATAAGTACATAACATAATAAACATAATAGATGGTTCACACCTGTCAGTACCTCCTACTAGTGCTGTCACCATACTAAGATTTCAACAACTATTAAATTTACGTTTACGTAGTAGCAGAACAGTGCATTACTTCAAAGCACCAAAAATGTTCAAACTGGCCTTTAAAATTCCTGAGACTATATCCATGAGTCAAGTACAAACAGTAAACGTGTGACTATACAGTTGGCATTGATGGAATGGACGCTGCTAGGCTGTGCTAAGCCATTGAAATGAATGGGCCGCAAAGCTAACATTAGCCACAATCGCTAATTCTACTTTTTGTGGCCATACCGCCTTTGCTCTGCCCGATCCTGTCAGACCTCGAAAGCTAAGCAGGGAAGGGCCTGGTCGGTACTTGGATGGGAGACCGTTTGGGAACACCAGGAAGCCTGGCGAATGGAGTGAGTGAGTGTGTGGGTGGTGGTGGTCGGAGGGGCCGATGGCGCAGACTGGTTGCCTCGCTTCCATCAGTCTACCCCAGGGCAGCTGTGGCTACAATAGTAGCTTACCACCACCAAGTATGGAGTGAATGAATAGTGCAATGTAAAGCGTCTTTGAGTGTCCAGAAAAGCGCTATATAAAACCAATGCATTATTATTATTATTTCATCATCAAATGGCTGCTTCCTTAAGCATAGTCCAGCAGCAGTAATCCGATCCTACACTTCGACAATGAATGCATTTAGTTTAGAATCTTATTCAGGGTTTAAGTTCGGGTGCGCTCTGGCAGAAGAGCAGAGGAGGAGGGCAGCTCTGTGCGTGGCCTGGAGGAGAAGAAGACAGAATGTATCAATACCTGCTCAAATGAATGTGTAGATTTGATACCACGTTTAGTATCGAGGAATACATTTGTTTGTCAACCTTACCTCCTACAGATAAAGGGGAACAGCATGAGAACAACAGTCTCTGGATTCATAGTTCTAATAAGGTCTTCCTTGTCTGGGTTTACAAACAAAAACAGAAGACCCACAGTAACAGACCATCCACCACTTCTTCAGTCACTCCTCAGAGTTGGGGACTTTACTAAAATGTGTATACCAGGGGTCAAGGATGAAAGGCTTGGGCCTTCAATTTCTTCTGTATGATCGAACGCTCCCAACAAAAGTTGACCCTACTCTCACCAGTCGGCCATTTTAGATGTTTTCACCTCCAGACAATGAACACATGGCATTTAATCAATGATTAAGAACCTACTTAGTCTTTAGATTATGTCTAATCATCCGGGAAATGATGAGAAATCAAAATTAAGCTCTTCAGTGTAAAAGCTGACAGACACACACACACACACACTTGGCAACCAAAAGTTAAGTTGGTATGTTTTACTTTTTCTGTCTGGTTTAAGGCAGCGGCCGTCTAGCTTCCGTGAACAGTTAGTGACATCACAGTCTATGACCATGACCTCTCAGTTTAGCCTCGTCTTTCTTAATAGCTCTAAAACACTGAGCGACCCAACGCTGCCCACAGCCAACCCTCCCCGCTCTGCCCTAAGGTCTGAATACTTAAGTCACAGTGACACATTTTTGGATTAGTGTGCGTTTCGTACTTCAAGTCTGCATCAAAACTTTTCAAAAATGTCTATTGTCAATTGAAAGGTGTAGAATTCTTGCAGATTGAAATGGAACCATCGGCAATATTTTGAAAAGAATCTCATTTTAATCTGAGGTTCGGAATCGTCCTGAACCATTGTGTGTGCCATATATCACACCAACAAACCACAACAAAAACATATGAATCCGTATTTATGACCTCACATAGTCTAAGAGGAGACGCTGAAGAAAAATGTTTATAATTGATTCACAAAGGTCTTTTTAAACATATATCTGCTTTGTATAAATGCTGATTTCTATACCTAAAAGTACTTATTTACAAATGGCAGTAAGCTTACAATACATTTCTTCTACAATAAACTGTAATCTACAACAAAGACTTCACTTAAATCTTTCGAAATTATTACTCGTTCCCAATCCACCTGCAGTGTCTCGCCTTTAAAACAGACAATTTGATTCACTAATGGGCTGACTCACTAGTTAGAGAGAAATTTAAAAAGCTTCTGCGTTAAAAAGCAACAGTCCAAAGGTCAGTTAACCAAAGTGAAAGCGCGCAGCATTCACATTTTCATCAGAGAGACATTTTTGATTAACACGACTCCGAACTCATTTCGTGACAAACTTTTTTATTTTTTATTTTATTTTCAAGTACACAAAGGTCGAAGGGAGCCCAATTAAAAACCGCGCTCAACAAACGTATTAATCACTCTCCGAATCGGTGCAGGTGTTGTATCTGCGAGGGAAAATGACTGTACAAACTCCAGGTGCTGGCAACCCGCCTCGCCGAAATAACACCAATTATTTCTGTCGAATTTCCTGCTTTCCGAGAGTTGCTTTTTGTCTATTTGTGCCGCTGTCGCCTCTCTCCATCTGCTCTCTGAAGACTAATTGATGAGTGATTCACCGCCGATCGGCCATTTTTCATGTCTTTCTTCTTTTTTACGTTTTTTTTTGCCACGGGAAGCCAGAGCGTTGCACTCTGAGAGGGATGAAATGGGAATCTGCTCTATACGGGACGCAATATGGAGGAGCGTCAACAGTGGCAGATGGCGCCATGATGGATCCTGATTGGATTCGGTCAGGCCCAGGCTGCGCTTGGGCCCGCCAAAACGTGGTTGTCGGCACCGCCGTTTCAGCTGAGTCATTAGAAATATTCTTGCCACAACGGAGACGTATCGTGTCAGCATGTGCGGCTTCGGAATGATTGTTGGATTGAGACACTGCGGATTGAGATGAAGGTGCATTATGGACTCCTAACCCCTCCACCTTAACGTGGTGGAGGGGTTTGACCACCTGAATGATCCTGGGAGATATGTTGTCGGGGGCTTCGTGCCCCTGGTAGGGTCTCCCATGGCAACTAGGTCCGAGGTGACGGGTCAGACAAAGAGTGGTTCAGAAGCCCTTATGAGAGACCAACAGGCCCAGTTAGAACCATGAGGCTGACCTCCCGTGGACTCACCACCTGCAGGAGGAGCCATAGGGGCTGGTGCAATGTGATTTGGGCAGCTCCAACAGCTGCCCCCACGCCCCGGCAACGGAATTATTTCTCCAAGTGACCAACCCAGTTGTCCAAACCTGAAACACGACTGATTGTTGGTTCCATGCCATTGGTCCGACAACCCATTAGTCCGACGTCTCATTATTCCGAAAATTTACTAAAGAGATGTCGGACTAATGGCACCCCTAGTCAATGGTAAATTTTCGGAATAATGAGACAATGGACTAATGGGTTGTCGGACTAATGGGCCGACCCCCTTGTGGTTTGGACACAGCTAACCTCTTACAGTTGCTTAAAACATGTGGAAAGTGCAACGCTAACTAATGGAAAACTAGCTTGTTTTGCCACTCCCCATATGGAGGTACTGCCGCATTGGCGGACAATGTAAAATAACTCTTATTGAGTTTTAAGAAGTAAGACGAGGTAGAAGTGATAAATAGTATTAGTGAGGTAATGTAAAACTGACAATAAAGTGGCTCAAACCGGTTCCAGCTCTAGTTTTAATACAATCACGGCTCTCATTCATGTCCCCAGTTTGCAGCGGAGCGAAATGCTGCATCACCGTACGTGCCAAGTTCTCACAAAGGGGCCAATCGGGGGCAAATTGCTTCCTGTTGTATGAAAAAGACGCGGCCGGGAACACTTCTTTATTGTGGCGGGGGGGCTGCTTGGATCAGCCGCCTCACAGCTGTGCTAACAAGTGTCGCTCCAAATTGTTGCTTCCCGTTTGAATGCTGCGCCAAACAAGGGCTCATCACCGCAGCTCAATGCGCCGCCGCGTCAGCTGGCGGATTTCTGTTCCTCTGCCCCGCATTATGAAAGGCGCCTTATGCCCGTGATTATGCTTACTCATTTTAGGCGAAAAGCGCAAGGCTTGAGTCTGGAATAGATGGAGTGATGTTGAGGATGGCGCTGTTCAAAATGATATGGATTGGAAAGTGTAACTTAGAGCAAGAAAGAATGACGGTGAACAATCTTTATTCATGTATAAACGTCACTTTAAAGCAAATAACTGCCTAATTGTATCCATAAAGTGTTTAATCATTGCACGGAGTCACTGTTTCTCTATAGATTCTTATGGGCAATTCGTATTTCAAAGCCCATTTTCTCAATAATGAACATTTCTCACATTTTGGCGACAACATCTGTCATAAAAGTAATTACCTAAAGACAACAGATACCAAGGCCTATGCTTCACCATTTTCTTTATTCCAGAAAGATTTTTTTTATTTCTAATTGGTAACCTGATTTATGTAGCATTGAACTCCCAACAACAATGAAAACATAGATTTTTCAATGTTACAGTAGTTTCAGCCCTTGAAGGTGCATTATGCAACTTTTTATGTGTAAAAAAAGTTGATATTGTGTGTATTTGACCCTGTAGTGACCAGTGCTCATGTGCCTGTAACTCTGGCATTAAATGTTAAAGGTGCATTATGCAACTTTTATGAGGAAAAAAAAGTTGATAATTTGTGTATATGACCTTGTAGTGACCCAGCGGCTGTATGTGTGGTCAGCCTTTACTTTTCATCACAGTGGTCTCTGGGACGCTCCAGGATCCACTGTCTCGAAGGTTTTCACTGCTGACGGTCCTTCTCGCCTGAAAACCTACAAAACAATAATCCTGTAGTGTTGTAGACACCACTGTGATCGAAAGTACAGGCGCCATGCTGACCACTTATACAGCCGCTGATCACTACAAGGTCAAATACACAGAATTATACATTTTGTTTTCTCATAAAAAGTTGCATAATGCACCTTTAACATTTAATGCCAGACAGAGTACACACACACACACACACAACACACACACACACACACACACACACACACACACACACACACACACACACACACAATCAGACGTTACAGAACTTTAGGGCGGTTTTCTCCAAGTGAGGTCTCCACTTTAGTAGCTCCTATCGCAGGGCTAGGCAAGTTTGAGCCGTGGAGGGCGATTTCATCATTGCCAAAAACAACAAAGGGCCGAACTTAAAGAACCATTTCATGTTTTACATTATGACTGAGTGGGATGTTCTGCCAGGACAGTTAAAATACTGCCTGTATTTCAGTACTTTAACAAGTATTTGATCTCTTGCTTGCCTGACTTTGCCTACACCTGTCCTACAGACGCCAAAATTTCCAGTCTTCAGAGGAATATTTGAATACACAAAAGAAGCTAACAGGCTAACGAGCAAAGCTAACTGCGGGCTAGCACACTTAAACTGTATTACAGCCAGGTTTGAGTGAAAAAATGTATCTCCATTGTATCTCCATTGTGCCATGTATCTCCAAATGTATCTCCATTGTGCCATTGGTATTGATTGTGGCACAATGTACAATATCCCTCTCTCCCTTTGTCTTTTCTGTCAGCGTAGAATTTACTGTCACGGACAATAAAAAAAACGCAACATGCTACGACACCTGCAGTGGCGCTTATGGCCTCTAGGGCATGAGTTACTTACTTAGTTCTGCTTTAACATGACCCACTCTTAATACCAGTGATGCTATCTTCTGGGAGTAGTGGGTTGGGCCACCACACGAATGAGCTATTTCAGGAAACTAAAGCAAACCAGCTCTACGATCTGATGAGACTACCCATATGGACTTTGCAGATGAGAGGTCAAGAGTCAAGTATATTTATTCATGTATTCCAATCAAACTCAGTCCGAAGTTGTCAATTTCCATTTTGTGTGAATTAGGGAGATCATTGGGCAATATGACAATGTGACTGTTTAATCGGTTTAGTAATGGAGTAAGTAATGTATCACGGCACCAATAATGAAACACAGATGGCTGGCTAATGTGAAGCATGAATTTATCCACAAGTCAATGTACATTTTATCGCTGCAGTAGTTTTTAATAATGGAAGCATTTGAGTCGACTACTGCCCTCTACGATGTGCCTTTTGCTATAAGCAAACCCAAAGACCTCAGAAATACTTCACTGGTGGCTAGAAGATTGCAGCAAAAATGTGTTCACTGCTAGAAAAAAAACAATCTGGTATAGTGGCTTTAAAATGCACTGCCTGACCTAAAAAGTAATTCCCCAAAAATGAATCCTAACATTGTGATCTTGGAATTTGACCGTGCCATCAGGGAAGAAGAAGTCCATTGACGGAAAAACCTTCTTTATAGTTCAGGCAGTCTATTTTGATGGTCCAAGCACCACCAGGCCTAGATCAAGATCAATTCAGGACTAAACCGGGTCTTAATAGGGGATAACATAGATCAAAATTATGTCTTTACTGGGCACACCAAACTTTGACTACACTACACTAAAACATAAATGAAATGATCTCAAATATAAATGAATTGAGTTTTAAAATTACAAATGACATTCAGTACCACCTGGTCCAGTGTACTTCGAGTCTAAAACATCTGCGGCTTTCATACGCGAACACGTTTAGGTAAATGTGTCACTTTGTCAAGACTTTATCAGTGCAAAATCTACAAGTGCGTGTTTCTGTACAACATTCTTCAACGGACTTTCTGATTCGCTTCCCCTCCACTTTGCCGCAGCACAGATGGTTATCAGGGGCTCTTGACTTGCAGGTGCCGTCTGGACTTTTTATGTTAAGCGCGAGGTCAGGCAGCCTGCGCGGACTGGAAAAATATATAGTCACGTACAGCAGGAGGAAAAGCACGAGACCCTTGAAATCCTACCAGCCCGAAAACAAATAAGCTTTTCCAGATTTGACCCTGCGCCGTTTGTTCCAGTGTTATTTTAAATCAACATGGTTGCCGCTCCGTGCAGACTCCTTTGAGGTCCAGACCGTTCAGTAAGACGTAAAAGAGAAGCATATAAATCAAATCAAGTGTGTTTTTTTTTGGGGGGGGGAAATCGCCTTTTGATTTTTTGGGAACAAGCACAGAACTCCAACCCAGACTGTTGTTGGTACATTTCAACTACAATGGAGGGTGACACTCTCAAACTATGAGTGGCCTTAAAAGACTGCCATGATGAGGTTCGTAGGGACTTAATTTCCCACATAGAAAAATTGATCTTATGAATTTGTCACATATTTTAGCTGCCAATACCAATGAACCAATTAGCCTGGACAGTCAGATGAGTCTTTTTTCTTTTCTACACGAAAACAAAAGTGTGGATCTTGTCTCATCCTCTTGAGACTCTTCTGTAATCGACAAGAACATTAACCGGCGAGACTGATGGTAACAAAGTTAAAGTGCAGATGGATGGTTAGTCCTGAGCCAAACTTATTATGTATGTTATGGGCCAACCTGACGAGCCTGGTCTGCAATTAAATCCTGGACCTTCTTGATGACCGTATTGTCGCGGTTACTATTCAGTACGGCGCATACATATCATTCTTACATATCTACTTACATATCTACTCTACATGCAAGGGTTTCCACTTAAAAAATGGACCGCAGTTGTTGCTAGAATACACATTACTGAAGGAAAATACAATGGCGATGAAAAGTTTTGTGATCTGCGATGAGAACAATCTGGATAAATGCTGCCTTTTGGTGGGGTTCATAGAATTATTCAGAAGTGCCGAGGCAAATACTAGAGCAAAGAAGCTGCTGAAAAACAACTATGCTAATACCAGCTAAAGTTGTGCTAAATGCTATCAGGCAAAAATCACCTTTTTCATGATGTTATGAATATTATATCCGTATGCCTGTTTTAGTGAGGGCTGTCCTCTCTTTCATTAGCCAATCAGCAGTCTGCCAGAGGTCAGTCCCAAAACTTGTACCTTGTCTTGAATTTTTTATTTATTTTTTCACAGGATGGGAAAAGACTAAATTTGCTTATCGACTCCGTGATTGGACAGATTCATGCTCACGCCTGCAAGACACCTTTTGTAAACGTCACTATCCAAAGGTAAGGTTAGGCTTAGGGTTAGTTAGTCGGCGACTGGCCAATCAGTGAGCGACTGGCCTTTTCCATCCTAGGAAAAAAAAACACTACCTGGTCAGCACGGATTGGCTCTGGACTGGGCAGTGGAGACGCTCATCTAACAGGGTAAACCAGGCATTTGGCTGGGTAGGGCTTTCCAGTGGAAACACACCATGTTCTTATAGCCAGACCTGTGTGTCTTTTGTACCTTGACTATTTCAGCTATTTCAGGTGTCACTTGATGTTGCTGTGACGTCTCTGGTCAGCGGATTTTTTTTTTTAAATTGTGAGAAAGTTGATGCGCCCCTCATATCAACATTCTCACACCTTGGACACAGTTCTGAATAATAGTGTCATAGCTACTTGAAGTCCTAATGAACCTAATTGGGCCTGGACCGTCTTGCTGTGGGGCAAGCGTGCTAAACTAGTCAACCAACGTCCCGGCACCCGTATCAAGCATGGTAAACACGGAGATCACATTTATAGAGAAGTGAGAAACAGCGCCGGTCTTCTGCCAATCAACTGGTGAAACACTAAAGCAGTTTATCAAAGTGAAAGTTGTAACAAATTTGAATGGGAATGATATGAGCATAATTGAGTGGAAACGTCTTCTATATTTGGCAACTGCAGTGTAGCGTCAAGAGGTCCTTCTTCATTCTTTAGTTTAGCCAACAATTGAAGTTAAGTTAATGGGGTAAATCCAACCGTGGGCAAGCGGTATAATGTTATAGTGGATTTTATTGTCTCAGTAGACTAATTTGCCCTCTGCATTTGGCCGAAACCAACTATGTAAAATGTCCAAATGAGTTATTCGTGCTCCTAATGCTTGGTCTGGACAGTGCTTCCAGCTCTCGCCGGCTGGAATGCACTCCACCCATGAGAGTCTCTCTGAAAGGGTTTACGCGCATTAGAAACTCAATGACAATGCCACAGTAAAAGTCCTGCGCCACAATTCCACATTTTTTATGACAGTGAGCTTTGCAGCCTCTTACACTAAGCCCATCATGGCCCTGGGAGCTGTATCTCATTGGAGCTGAGCTGTCCACAGGCACTGGCCCTCTGTGGATCTCCACTCTTCCCCATGACTAGACGATGCTTAAACTGGACAAAAGGCTAAAAGACTGTCACAAAAATGTGCTCTGCCCCCACCGTAATAGCTAGACTTTTATGTAATGTTTTTTTTATTGTCTATGTAATGTTATGGCTTTGTTTATCCTGGTTAGCCATGCATTCTATCCTGTCAGTTGTGATTTACTGTTCAGGAATATGTTTTTATCAAAAATAAAACGCACACACAAATACATGTCCGTCCACATTTTAAAAGGCCCTGTTATATGCTAAACCCATGTTTGTTCTTGAGATGATCACTATTTAATGTACATAATGTACATTAACCCAATAAAAACATAACAAAAACAAAATAAGTGAGTGATATTTAAGCCAGCTACTTCTCATATCTTAAAATACTCTGGTTCACCTGCTGACGTCGTGTGGTGGAAAAATCAGTTTTCAGGAAATGCTATTAGTTCCCGTACAGTTTCACCAGACTCATTCTGATCATTACAGCAAAAATAAACTGCCTGCACTAAAGAGTAACTCTTATGACATTTTATCTTTGGTGTACACATCACTCATTGAATCCATTCTTACATACAACATCTCTTCCTGGTTCAACTTTCTCACCGTTAAACACAAAGCAAAACTCAATAGAATAGTAAACCACGCCAGTAAGATCACTCAAACCCCTCAGACCCCACTCTGCGAACTGCGGAGGAAAGCCACTCTCATCACTGAAGATGCCACACACCCCTTGCATCACTCCTTCTCCCTGCTGCCATCAGGCAGAAGATACAGAACCCCTCTGGCCCATAGAAATAGCTACATGAAATCATTCATTCCATCTGCAATCGCTGCACTAAATAAACCCCGGTAGCACTGTATTTATATTTATGTGAGCTTTCTTCTTCATGTGATATTTGTAATGATGTTGTGTGTGTTTTATTGATTGATTGAGCCGTGCGGAAAGACAAATTTCTGCTCTTTTGGAACAGACAATAAAGTTATATTCTATTCTTCTAGGCATCTCATAAGCTACATAACAACTCAATCTACACATTTACATTTACTGATGACAATTATTACTTAAACTATGGTCTATCATCATCATCATCATCATCGTCAATCTTTATTGCAGAAACGAGGCCCAGTTAAAAAAACAAACAAAACAACAACACACAAATCTCAAGAATAACCAGTTTTTAAATGGACTATACGGAGTTTAAAAATGTTAAAATTAAGTATTTTCCTTCCCCTACATGTTCCAGCCATGTCCTAATGTGTAGAATGAGCCCAAACCTGTTCACCACAACTGCCTCTAAATCCTGCACTGTCAACTCAAAAGGTGGTAATTCGGTCTCTATTAATATAGAGACTGCAGTTACGTGTAAGACCTGAGGTGGCAGTAGTGAGTATAAAAATAACCAACTTGCATCTAGTCCCTTTAAAGTCAAGCTCAGTTGGCCAGCCCACTTCTGGTCTTTTGGTCGGTGTCGGAAGTAAAAAAAATATCCAAATTGAAATATTAAGATTTTAAAAGCACGGCAGTGCTGATCATAACGTGTATATTTTACAATAGCACTTGGGTTAGGTTTTTCAGTTGATAAAGTTTTGAATAAATCTTCAATTCAAAATTGTGTTTTAAGTCCATGAGTTAGTACATAGCTGATTGGCTACTATTGTTCCTTTTTAATATTTGAATTTTTTCTAGTCTATGGAAAAAATAGACTAGACTCATCCAAAAAAACGGAAGTGGGCAAGGACTATTGAGCTCTATAAAAGCGCACGTAGGATACGATTTTCAAAACCCACGAGAAGCCGTGTCATGTCTCATGAGCCACAGCACAAAATATTTTGTTTCCGTATACATTTTTGAGATTTCTTTAAAAGGCTTTGAGAAATTCTCTATATTTTCTCCCATAATGTTGATAATTGTGGATGATCGCAATATATATCCGCTTACAACAGCCGTGCTTCAAAGCATTTAAATTGTGACACCCCGAGCCTGAACGAAGCGAGGATACCGATCTGTGCATCAGCATCTCCAACCAACACCAACCACTCACTCAGTCTCACACACTACATTCACACAGGCAGGTGGGTGACATGTCTTCCCAAGGACACACCAACCGCCAATCTTCCCACTTCTACTCACCTGGACAAAGCCATATAAAACAATGTTACCATTATGCCGCGCTTAATTCCACAGCAAATGGTTAAACATAAAAGGGAAATACCTTGGAGAGAGAGAGAAAAAAAATGCACTGTTTAGCCGTGCAGCTGGATCGAGTTAGCGCGTCGGCCTGCGTTATCGGCGGGACGCAACACAGAGCAGACTCCCTCCGTTCACCGCCCCCTTGCACGTTTTAACACGGGCTTTGGCGTCTTAGCCCTGAACCGTGGGGCTCCGAAGACCAAACACAGGCTGACAGACAAGACGGGGAGAGCCAGGGTCCCAGTGTCGCTAACGGGACAGCAGCAGAAGCAGCAGCAGCGGCGCGGCCTGGGATCCATCACCCCGTTAGCCACCATGCAGCCGCGCTAACACAGGAAATGAATACTGTTGAATAGGAAGAGCTGGGAGTACGGGCTCTAAGGGGAACGCATAAAGGCTTCCTGCTGAGGTTAGGAAGTGACAATTGCCATCGGGTTCAAAAATGAAGCGTAACGGGGGGATTAGCTTAGCCTTGTTGGGATTCAAAATGGTAATGTGGATTTGACAATCTCTGAAAGTGATGTAACTCAGAGGAAACTGACAGTTGCTCCTTCTGTGGGGGTGAACAACTCGGAATGCAACTTTTACGACAGATGTTGCAATTAGATAAATATTTTTTTATTAAATCAGTGTATATAACACTGAAGAGACACTTGGTAATAATAATTACTGTAGATTAGAACTAGGAACCCAGACAAACAAGACCAAACGAAGACATCATATTGACTGCTTTGTATTTTTCGAAATGCTTGGACCACAGCAAACAACTACAAAACAGTAAAGCTATATAATTATTTAGATGATTTATTACGTGTAGCATTTTTTGATAGTAATCCCTTGTAGTCTTTGTAAAATTGATGGTCAAATTGATGGTTACGCTTGGACCAGACTGGGTTTTCATAAAAAGACCGACACAGACAAAGAGCCAGCTAGCAGGTAAATCTTTGCTGAATTGGTTTGACCATGTTTATTCCTTTGGTTATTAATCTATTCTGTAGAAAATGTTGAATTTTAAGAAGCCTGCAAGGTGAAGTCAATTGGACCAAAACAGAACCTTGTGGGACCCCATTAATGCTTATCATGAAGTATAAGCACGACACTATGATGCCAATGATAAAAAACAATGGCTACACGTCATCATAGTAGATAGGATGTTTTATTGTTGTTGTTGTTTTTTTTTTTTTTCATCGGTTGCGATCACATTGTTTTTTTTAACCTCTTACCTCAACCGAGCGCATTTTCTCCAGTTAACTTTTACTTGACTCTAAAAGCTTCTCGACTGGAGCTTACAGCTGTGTTTTCGTCACTTTTTAATTGTGTTTTTGTTGCTCTTCTGTTACTTCTTTGTCACTTTTTTAGTTCTATTTTCATCCTCGCTTTGTCTCTATTTTGACACTTTTGTCAAGAAGCTTTTAGATTCTGGTAAAGCCAAACTGGAGAAAATGTGCTTGGTTCAGGTGGGGGTTATCCTGGCCTTAGCCATCCGTAAACTCCGGTCAATTATCTTTTCCCTACATGTACGTCTGGGTCTGATCTCAGTGGCCGCGTTACATCGGTTGAATTTCAAGTATTCAGTATTTATCATACTGGGTCAAGCTGTAAAGTCGTACTATCTCTGTCATAGCCTTGACTGTGGTGCTCAGGCGTCCCACTATCAGCCACTGAGTGTTTTGCTTGCGTATCAGTATGACGCTCTTAGACGGTATTTATCCCTCTTCTGGGAAGCATAGACAGACTTGAATGGCAGGACTAGCGCAATGTCTCGAGTTCATGTCCCGGGTCCCGTAACGATGGTGAATAAACTTCTCCTGCATAAGACATCCTGACTGCTGCCTATTCTTCATCAATCCTCTCGAGCACCATTGTTATTTCTCTAACAGGCAATGGCGGCGGATACGAAAGTTATGGAAGCACTTCAATCTGTTCTGGCTCGGCTCCCAAATATCCAGAAATTAAAATCGAAGCCTTGGAATGCGCGAGGAATGCTCCCAAGAGTGATGATAGCTTGCTTCGCTCACACGGGCGCATTACATAGAACGTCACGACCAAACGCTAGCGAAAATCAGATCCAATCGTTTCAAAGGAGTTCACCCCTCCCACCTGTTAACGGAGCTCAATTGTGAAGATCCAGACCCTTGTACGAAACGAAATGAGTACGAGGGTATGGTAAAACCAGGCTAGGTGGGGGTTAAAAGGTTCCGAAAAAGTGTGGCACAAAAGTGGTTGATTCAAGACATTAAAACTGAATAAGGACTACATTTGCATACACTATAATAATAATAATAATAATAATGCCTTTGACAAATTGATGACACATGACACAATACGAAGTGCTAATGAACTACACCCAACTCTTTGCGGACAGCTCTTTATTTGTCCGCCTGGTAACAGCACGCAACAGAGGCCAGTGGAGCAGCCTCATTAATGAACGCCTCTTAATTATCCAATAAAGTGTGCTTCTACCTCAGCACACCCACCCATCCGCTTCACAAGATCCCATTTCAATCCCCCCCCTTTTGAAACGTAAAGAAACGCGGGCTGCTTTCTCTCATCGCCCCGCGAATCTGCGAGGTGTAAATGCTAGCTAATGGCGTGTGTCAGAGCCATGCAGCAGCCCATTAGGCAAGAGGCGCACTTAATCTCTCCCAACGTCTCTCTCTCTCTCTCTCTCTGCACTTTGAAAGCCCCGTAGGACGATTCCAGGTAGTTACTCCGAGGTGTGAGTGAAGATCAGTAAAAATAAAAAGTGGTTCATCCCCCCCCGAAAAAAAAAAGAAGCCTGTCTAAAAGCGGCTTTAATGGGGTGTCTTAAGCGCTTCCATATGTCCCTGTCCGGAGAGACTACGTCCTGGATTGTGTCAGTGCCGCTTGTCTTCATTTGTAGGACTGTGCACTGTATGGAGCAATTTCAGCTATTAGTCATGATAACTTAATAATGCGCAGTCGAGGGGGAAATTAAGAAATCAAGAACATGACAGGGGCTGACTGTCCTCCCCAGGCTTTTGAGAATCCACTTAAAAGTGGAGGTAAAGAAAACAGAGAGCAGGATGTCACTGAGCGAGAGATACTGTTGCGATCACACGTTGGGAATGAAATGTAGAGCAGACTTTTGCATGATGAACTTTTATGATAAATGTTGGATTGGAATCACAAAATCCTTGGAACACGATGAGACAGTTCTGTCAGTAGACACGGTAGACAATCCAAAACAACACACCATTAGGTACAACACCAGGCAAATAGTTGGGTTGTTGTGCAGAATGGTGAGCATTTGTCAAAGAATTAGAAGAATATAGAGCTGGGCGATAAGGATAAAACAGTTTGTTTCTTCACAAAGTTCCATCTCAATTCTCTGTTAGAATACTTTTTTTTTTTTTAAACCACTGACTTTATTGGAGCGAAAAGATGATACGACTGATATTAAAATGCCATGGCCCTACAAGGATATACTACAGAGATAAGTGAGCTTTCAGTTTATATTTGTTGTCCTCGGTGAAAGGATTAAGCTTAGCAAGAGGTCGTGGAAATTATTTCCTTGTTACGCAAGACCTCCGGAGGAGCTTTTTGGGCCTTGCCACGGGAGAAGAAGATTCACAGATTACTCAAAGTGAGATTACTCACCCCCTGCACGTGCTGTAGTCAAACTGCCCCCCCCCCAGTCCAAAACTGTGGCCCCCACAAATGTATCAAAACCCATGAACCCATGAACATAATCGCTAATAAGTATTGATTTCAAACAAATACACTGAAATTTGAGTGTTTACTGCACCTGTAATCCTTACTCAGTCATATTTGATGATTTTAGACCATTTATTTTGCTCAAATAATATCATTTATGATCTAACCTTCTGACTAGGCGAAGCTCTGGGCCCCCCCCCCTGCAATCCCAGGCGGTGGTTCCCGCTGCTCTAAGGCAGGGGTTTCCAAACTGACAGGTAAACAACTCAGGACCCCCATAGTATAAAGTTATTGTCTCTTACGCTACTTTAGGGCCGAAAAACATTTTAAAGTCAACTTAATATGTATTTAAACAGTTTATTTTGAATATTTGAATGAATTTCACAAATTATACACTGTTTTACACTAAAGAATATACTATAAACAGTAACATTTTTCTTTTTATTTCATCTTGAAATCATCTGGGGACCCCCACCCAAGGCCTCGTGACCACCCGAGGGGTCCCAACCCCCACTTTGGGAACCACTGCTCTAAGGCACTGGTTCTCAACTGGTGGGTTGGAACCCAAAAGAATTAGTGGGTCACAAGCCTTTCCAGCCTTATGCACAGAAAAAGTATAGAATCACCACTGTTAAAATGACTGTTATTGGGTTGTTTTCATCATAATTTCAGCTTTATTGCCTTATGTAATGCTTATTCTTTCATAAATTTTACGGAGTCGTATTTGGGTCGCGCCTTGTCATCCCTGGGTGATTGTGGGTCCAGACGCCATACCAGTTGAGAACCACTGTGCACTAAGAGCCTTTGAAAGAAATACTGAATTTCCATGTTATTTCAAATACACAAACAAGACTCTGAATCACTGTTGGCAGTAATATTTCTCAAATCATCTTGGGTGCCAGGAGATACATGCTTGAATGCTGACATTGTTTACCTCTGATTTACTATTATTAACCCGGTAAGACATGCTGCACCCTTTGTACTGTGTATTTGCGAAGAAGGTGCATCTGGCACCAGGGGGAGACACTGCAGAAACAAACAAAATACCTAATCTTCACAATAACATGTTTAATTATTGCACTGACTCAATGTTTCTACATAGGTTTATATGGAAAATTGTCCTTTCAAGAGCCATTTCCTCAAAATGCATTTTTCTCACATTGTGGCGACAGTATCTCCTCATCAGAAGCACCTACAGACTTTAAACTTTCCAGTCTTGGACTTAACAATACAGAATATCGTTCAAAAGTTAATTTATTTCTGTAATTCAACTTAAAATGTGAAACTAATATATGATAAAGACTAATTACATGCAAAGTGACAATTTTATGAGATTTTTAATTCGGGGTTTTCACAAGCTGAGCCACAATAATCACAATTATAACAAAGTAAGCATGTAATGAGTCTATCATATATTAGTTTCACAGTTGAAGTTGAATAACAGAATAACAGGCTTTTTTTTTAAATTGCATTCATTTACTATACACATTCACTATACAGCTCCAGATATGTGCCAAAGGCCTTGTTGACGACCAGTGTTGGGGAGAATATGTGCATGCACATTTTTATTGATATTCTAATTTTCTGAGTTTCACCTGTATTTTGAAGTTGTTGTTTTTTACGAGGGATTGTTTTATTATAATACCTACTCTGATTTATTGAGTTTTGAATTTCAGAAAACAAGCCATTTCCACAAAATGAAATCTTATTTTAAAACTTAGCAAAATGTCCAAAATCCCCAACGAAAAAGTATCTGTAACAAATACTGCAGGTCACCAAAATAAAACCATACATTTAAACCAGGCTCCATCCATTATTAAAGGGATATTTCAGGATTTTTGACATAGGGCCTCATTTCCTAGTTATCCAGAGTGTTGTTGATGTCTGGAGATATTTTTTCTTAAATTCATGCAGTTCTTATATTAAGAGTCTAGTTGCGCTAGGCTAGGGCAAGGCTAAAGCATGTCTATGGTATCAGTTAGCCTGCATTAAAAACAGTCAGACCCACTCCACAGTGCACCTGAGGTAAATCACTTATAACACCAGACTAACCATATAAATGTCTGTGTTAAGAACTAGAATAATTTTTAGAATATTTTTGAAATATAACTGACCTTGTATCACATGAATTACCGCATTTTGAGGACTATTTTCTCGCAGATCACTCCCCCGCTGCGTTAGCTTACAGCCACGAAGCTGATCCTGCTCAAATATAAGTTATTTTAAATGCAAAATGGTTATAATTATTCTATCGACACAGACATTTATATGGTAGTCTGGCGTTATAAGTGATTTACCTCAGGTGCACTGTGGAGTGGGTCAGACTGTTTTAATGCAGGCTAACTGATACCATAGAATGCTTTAGCCTTGGCCTAGCGCCACTAGACTCTTCAAATATAAGAACTGCATGAATTTAAGAAAAAATATCTCCAGAAATCAACAACACTCTGGATAACTAGGAAATGAGGCCCTATGTCAAAAATCCCGAAGTATCCGTTTAAGCTTTTTTTAGGCACACAAGGCCTTTTTTTATATGAAAACATAAAATGACCAAAAACTTGCAATACATTTTTTTTAAATATATGTATATCAATAAGCTACAGCAAAAATGTAAAATTGATATCTCAAAATTTTAAAAGTTTCTCTGCTCACCTGCCTTAAAAAATAAATAAATAAAAATAAAATCAAACAACAAGGGACCAGCCAAAAGACAGAAAAATGACATCACAAAATGCCCTCCACAAGCGAATATTCAATCTCACAGTTCAAGGCAGTGCGGTCACCATATTAGGTTAAACCAACAGACGCGCAGACAATGGCGGTTTCTTGTTATATACCACTATGACAGTCCCAGACCTCGTTACGGTAATTGGCGCGCCGGGCAGCGTGGAACTACTTTTCCAGAGGATGAATCACGCTTTGAGGGAGGGATCTCCAGCGTGATTGTAGTGGACACCGTCCTACACAGAGAGTCCTTCATGTCGCACTGCCTTTTTTCTCCCCGTGCTGCCCCATACAGGGTTAAGTGCTTTCAGGCCCGGATTGGGTTTCATCACAGGGACGTGTATATTTTTGAAAAAGAGGCCAACTTCTGGACACACAGCAGAGGAGCGCTTCGGTATGCGTTCCTGAGAATAAAAAAAAAACTGTAAAAAAAAAAAAAAGCAATTACCTTTATTATAGCGTTGGTGTGGGCCTGCAAAAGATTTAGGGAAACGGCGAAGGTAACAATCATGTCGTTTGTGCGGGATGAGGATTTTTCTTTTGTAGGTGGGAGCGCTATGTGAGGTTGATTTGTAACCGGTGAAGCGGACAAGTTTTGTTGGTGTGAAAATCTGCAGTTTTGATCTCGCGTGGTGTTCAGGGAATCCACATCTGGGACGAGTCAAATGCCCCGGCACAAAAGGGGAGATGTAAAAGCCAGGTTTATATTGTGTCTTGGCAGATGGGCGCTGGGAAAAATGGTCTGTGGTGAGGTTTTTGAGGCAGCGTGCAGCCGCTTTTAGCCAGCGTTTTTTCGTTTTGTTTTGGGATGATTTGTTGTAACAAATTAGATGCCGGACTCCCAGAGAATACTACTACTACTACTACTGCAGTATTTTGAAGAATGATATCATGACTCAAATATAATTGGGACATGAGAAGGAGCCAGTTCCTGTCCGTCATGCTGAATAGTGGAAGAGTCACAAACTGTTCCTTTCGCTCGTGTCACGCTCATACCAAAGATTGACCACTTGAACAGTGATCAGGACAGGGCCCGAGTGACTGGCTTTTCTACGGCAAAGCAGACAAGGTTATCTTTGCCATCAGGGAAAAGACTGCGGGGTCTCAATTCGCAGCTGGTCACACTGACTGACAGGCAGCTACATTAACCAGGCTGTCTTCCATCCATCCATTTTCTTCCACTTTTCCGTTGCTGGGTCGTTGGGGCAGGTCCTAGGTGACAGGTCAGACAAAGAGCGGGTCAGAAGCCCCTTATGAGAGACCAACAGGCCCGGTTAGAACCATGAGGCCGTCCTTCTGTGGACCCACCACCTGCAGGAGGAGCCATAGGGGCTGGTGCAATGTGATTTGGGCAACTCCAACAGCTGCCCCCACGACCCGGCAACGGAAAGTGGAAGAAAATGGGTGGATGGATGTTTGTGTAGTATTATCAACAAGAAGTTATCAAACTGAACTGATCTTTTTGGCTTCTACCGGGCACAGTTCAATGTGGTGGACTTGAATTAACCACTGCCGTGGTTAGGTTTATTGGTTTATTTGGTAGGGACAGTGCAAGTTAATGAACAAGCCACACCGATGAGCCTTGGCTAATTTCATCGTGTCCCCATGCGCACTCTCATTCATCCTGGCCTATTGTACATGTTTTAGTGTAGGGGAAACGGAGTACCGAGGAACTACGCAGAACGGGGAGAACATGCAAACTCCACACAGAAAGGCCCGGCTTGGTGGAATCGAACCCGGACCTTCTAGCTGTGAAGCACGAGCGCTAACCGCCCACGTACGTATCGAGTACGGTGTACTCGATACTCCAGAGGCACTCTGAGTCTGCTCCAAGACTGGTGTATGGACAGCCATAACCCATGTTTTATGGCAGAGGCACCTTCTGTAACTATTGCCTTGACTGGGGTTGGTTGCTGGTGGAGAATGCATTGGTTCTGGTCAACTGTGTTCCACGTGCCATGATGACACTCTCGAAGTGCTTTCAGCAAAGGGCCTCTTTTTTTCCTTAAAGGGACTAGATGGAAGGTGTCATTTTTTTACTTGCCACTGCCACCTTAGATTTTACGTGTAACAACACTCTCTGTGTTAAAGGAATGGGCCACCATTTTACATACTGAGATAATATCTCAAGGTATAATATCTCATATTATATATCATATTGAGGCGTAACCGTCTGGTCTTTGTGCGTGCGCTCAGTCACGCAAATGTTGTTAGCATTTAGCCTCTCCAGCAAAGGTATAGCTCCAAACTGGGGTGAAGTTAGAAGCTACCAAGCTGTTCCATGTTTTCCCTATTTAAATATAGTTATGTGAAAGGTTACACGATCCAAGTCTAGTTACACAAAATTAAACATGTCAGTTTTCCTCCTTTAGTATATTGTAAACTCACACAACATTTGTGAGAAGAATCGCATCGAATTATAAAACATTTATTATAAAACAATTCATGAAGTTTTGGGCTATTTTCTAGCATTATTGTGAACGTGACCCTGGAAAGTGACCCTCCAAGTAAAATTTTGTGGCCTCCTCTTTCATTGTTTGCCATGGAAAAGAAAAGCATCAGGCCTTTAATTTCATTCATTCTGAGATGCCAAGAATAAAAAAAAAATCAGTCAATGGAGTTTTTTTCTTATTTCAAGGCAAAGGGGATTTATGATCTTTCTCTATTTTGTTTTGGCGCATTAAGATATTTATCTTATTTTTCAGTGAATACAATACTCTGTACATTGTAACAATGTATGCTGCATTATCCTTTCGTATTCAGTATACACATCAGCACATATTCTCCCCAACACTGGTCAACACGGCCTTTGGCACATATCTGGAGATGTATAGTGAATGTGTATAATAAATGAAGAATGCAATAAAAAAAAAAAACAGCCTTGGGGGGGGAAAAAAGGCTAAATCAGTCCACGCCTTATTCGTTTTGTGATGAATAGTGAATGCATTTGAAGTATTATTTAATTTCCAGTGCCTTTTGCACCTTATTGTTGAGAAATCATCAACTTTGGTAGCAAGTAAAGGCAGAAAGAAAAGCGGCTACAACACGAGTTTGACACACAATACAAATAAACGACACGTGGGGAAAAAAATGGCACTTACTTAAATGCAATACAAATCTGCCATTCCTTAACCCTGTGACACAGCCTTTAAAAGCACACATCATTATAAGCGAGCGCCAGCCTCAGAGCTCTCGCCAATTACCCCATTTCTTGCTCTCTGGTTTGCCTCACTGCAGCTTACCACATTCTCCGACTGCACCTACAGTACACCCGCTCGCACCCTTTATTATTACACCGAAACGGCCAACTGTTTATTTGCCAGGCCGCTGGCTTTTGGCGTGGGCGTTGCGCTCTGCAATGAGGCTAATGCGATTCCCTGAGCAATGATGTGGCGACTCCCAAGTACAATGGCTTGGCACGGAGATCCCCAATGTGCTTGATGTGAATTGTTTCGGAGGCATTTGGAAACGGCGGCGGTAATTGCTTCCAGAGCTCCCAGAGGAAAAATTGCTCTTCCTCCACCCTACGGGAAAAAAAAAGAAGAAAAAAAAAGTCCGTACCTCCCTGCTCGAATCCGCTGCCCAACGCTACTCGGCAGATTCTCCGTCCAAAGCGATTTTCTCCGTCGGGGAGGGCGTTGTGGTTTGGGGTGGAGTGACTGACAAAGTGCAAGTGAGTCTAGACAAAATGTGGAGCAGGTTTGTTTCCACCTGCATTGCGGGGTTCTCAGCGTGATCATACAAGAAACCGATCTGGACAGAGACGATTTAATTTATTCTGATGCGTGCACAGGGCGGATGGACAGTGGCACTTATTATTTGCTCACTTAAGTCAGAGATGGAAAGCATACTGTACCACACACGTTCAAAGGCCATAAACCTCACTACATTTTTATTGGTCGATTTTGGGGAGGCTCATAGTTATGCAGAAGATGATTTGTTCTCTCGAAGGCCTTATAAAGCCTTTAGATCATTGTTATATTCCAATAAAGTGAAATGACTTCAGTGTTTGATGACACATTTTTGTCAAGTTGGCTCCACTGAGGCCTTGTCCACACGTAGCAGGGTATCTCATGAAACAAAGATATTTCCTACGATTGGCCTATCATCACACATTTATGTCCTAAAAACAAAGGTTCTGAAACCTCCGGCCAAAGTGAAGGTTTTGGAAAACTCCGGTTATGTGTTTGAGTGTGGACATAAATAACCAGAGTTTTAGGTGGCTGAAAGTCACTGCCTGCGACTAAATGTGTTCCGACATGGATGCCAACAAAAATGTGTTTTTTTTTTTTCAAGAAAATTTATTCAATCATTCAACCCTTCCTGTGGGATTACAGGACTCCAAGAATTAACAAAAAACATCTAACTAAATCTAAAACGAACGGGGTTATCAGTCCAATTTATGATGTATTATTGGGCATGCGCTTTTAAAAGTATAAACTCCTTCAACATCACTTCTAACACACTTCCCACTTGGTTAGCTATTGAAATGGAAGACTGTGATCCATATTTACCTGCAGCCCTAGTACTCTCACCAACGCCGCTTGAAAGGACGTTCGAAACCCAATCATACATAATTTATTTCGTATATGGAAGCAAATCAAATCGCACTTTACCCACAAAACATTACCTTTCTTTACCAATTGCAAAAAATCCATCCTTTGCCCCTTCTAATTTAGACTTGAGGTTTTCTGATTGGAGGAAATCAGGATTATCTTGTATTCGTGACCTGTATACTGAGGGTAAATTTGCTTCCTTTGCACAACTACAGACAAAGTTCAAACTACATAGCAATCATTTCTTTAGATACCTACAGGTTAGAGACTACGTTCGAAAATTCATGCCAGATTTTCAGACACAACCACAATCTATGCTAGATGAATGTTTAATTATACCCCCATATAAAGATAAATGTATCTCTAATATATATAACAAACTGCAAACAATGTCTTTCCCCTCATTCAATAATTATAAAATAAGTGGGAGGACATGGGTATCCATATTCCTGGTGACATCTGGGAAAAATCTCTGGAATACATACACTCCTGCTCCAATAATACCAGACACTGTCTTATTCAGTTCAAAATTATCCATAGGCTTCATTTTTCAAAAGTAAAGATCCACAGCATTTTCCCGAACACTTTATCAAGCTGTGATAAATGTCAGTCCCTTAATGCAACACTTTTTCATGCTTTTTATTCTTGCCCTAAAGTTGCCACTTTTTAGTCTGATGTATTTAATGTACTGTCAAAAATGTTAAGACTCCATTGTCACCAGATCCACTGTTGATTATCCTTGGTACATCATAGTTATTTAGAAAATTGACCTCAGCCCAGCAGCGGTTCATTTCTTACTCCTTATTACTGCAAAAAAGTTGCTTCTGATGTCATGGAAAGGACCAGCGATACCCACTGACAAAATGTGGCTCCGGGACCTGTCTAATACTTTACATTTGGAATAAATCGATTTTTGTTGAAAGATAAACCTAGTTTTTTATAATATTTGGCAACCCTTCATAGATTTTTTACAATCAGTATCTGTATAAACTCTTATTTTACTTCTTGTAACAAAACTCCACTCTACGTCCGCTTTGTTTTTGGTTCTTTGTTTTGTTTTATATGTACACATATACAAAAGTACTCAAGCCTCTCTTATACCGTTGATGAAAACTGTATAATATACACATGCTCAATAAAAAACTTTACAAATTAAAAATGTGTTGGTTTTACGATTATTCAGGCGTTTTTTGTTTTGTTTTACAAGCTTAAAGTACTGCTTCACGTCAAAGAGCGCAGGCGAAGGAGCACTTGACAGTCGGCTATTTCCTGCCAAATAACCGTCTCGCGTCCAAGACATGTTCCTCGAAGACGCCAACAGTAGTTCTGGTTCAGACTGGGACATCCTGCCAGCTGCTGGAGAACTTTGAGATGGAAGTCGTCCTCCCGGAGGAATGGCCAGACGATGTCACGGTCCTCGCTGCTGCCGTTGTTGGAGTTATTACGGTCATGCGATCATCGGTCAGTCTAGTCAAGAAAGTTGCTCACACTGTATTTATTTGACGCAAGATTGCGAAAAACGCCATATGCATTTGGTTTGTCAAGGTAGGTTGTCTCAAAACGGTTAGGCAGGTATGTAAAGCTACTGATGTAAAGCTGTGCAGACAATGGTGGGTGGTTTTATGAATACCCTGCAATGTGTGGACAAGGCCTGAAACGGAGCAAAGGATCATTAGTTATGTATTGATCTTTGTTATTCTGTTTACTTGTTACTGTCAAGTAACAAAAATACACATCTATTCAGGGGCAGAGTAGGAACACATGTGACTTCCGAGTGAATTCTCCAGAGGCCACTGTTCTTCCTCTCGCTGGTTCTCCAATAGGGATTAGCAAGTTTTTGTCTCAGCTAGTATAAAAAACACAAAAACTAAACAACTAAAATGTGTTCATGCTTAAGATCGCCAATTATTTTTAAAGCAGCTCGTTCAAAATCTTCGTGCTGTTTTAATTTATTGTTGGCCATTAGTTTTATGACCAAAACAGTATCCTCCAATGAAGTCTTTGCTTCCAACACAATATTTTTAACATGATGCTAGTGACTGTGACTAAGCTAATTTTATTTATTTATTTAAAAAGACGCTGGTTCTAAATCCTAGGGAAACAAACAAGACAGGATGAGCAGTGCCGCCTGAGAATTCACTTTTAAGTCATGTGTCGAGCTTGTGCATACGGCCCATACTGGCCCTCGACAGTTAATATACCACGAGTTTCACACGACGCAAAACGCCACAGAAGGCCGTTGGCACACCTACAAAGACAGATGTCATAATGTGAGTCAACAATGCATGTCTGTGGCTCCTCTGTGCTGTGTGCCCTTTGACGCTCGACATCGGCTCGGTATCGACTGACCGGGGAAATCTCCTTATGGCCGCTGCACCTTTGTATCAACTACAACTAGTGTTTGCTCATGTGACTAAGGGCTTAACAGGCTAACGGTAGTACAGCGGTTAGCGCTCGTGCTTCACAGCTAGAAGGTCCGGTTCGATTCCCACCTGGACGGGGCCTTTCTGTGTGGAGTTTGCATGTTCTCCCTGTGTCTGCGTAGGTTTCATCTGGATACTCCGCTTTCCCCTACCACTAAAAACATGTACAATAGGCCAGGATGAATGAGAGTGTGTTTGAGAGTGCGCATGGGGGACGAACCAATAAACAGACCTGCCATGCATCGATTTTATATATAGCGCTTTTCTGGACACTCAAAGACGCTTTACAATGCATTATTCATTCACTCCATACTTGATGGTGGTAAGCTACTATTGTAGCCACAGCTGCCCTGGGTAGACTGACGGAAGCGAGGCAACCAGTCTGCGCCATCGGCCCCTCCGACCACCACCAACCACTCACTCACACACTACATTCGCTAGGCTTCCTTGTGTTCCCAAACAGTCTCCCATCAGGCCCTTCCCTGCTTAGCTTCCGAGGTCTGACGGGATTGGGCATAGCAAACGGGGTAGGGTGGTGCTTTGGTCCAAGTGACTGATTGCAAGTCCGACTTAAGAGTCTGTCTAGACCGACGCTTATGGCTTTGTATCCACCTGCATTGTGTGTCGTTCTCACAGTTCGGATAAATCATCTGGCTCCGAAAAGGCACTTGGAGTGATTGGAAGGAAATTGCCCTCAGCTGTGTGTTCCGAATAACATTGTCTCCCCCGCAAAAAAAAAAAAAAAAGTCTGATGCAGAGAGGCCTGAGATTTGCATTCCAGACGTCCACTTTAGACCACATTCTCAGAAAAGAGCTGACCGGACCACGCGCAAACTCCGGGCCCAAAGTTTTCTTGCGGTTCCCGAAATGAAGGCTCACCAAGAATATACGGTCCTCCGGGGCTTTTGTGCCAGGCGAGAGTTTTACACAAGTTACTTCTTAAGTAAGGTTCAACGAGTCAGCCGACCTGAACGGACAATTATGGCAGAGCCCGGGCCTTGTTATATATGACCCGTAGCGTTTGAAGGGTTTAAAGCCTCTCCGAGCAGCAGGGAAACACATAAATTATTTCTAAATGTGCAAAATCTACGGCTCACACACTGGTGTTTATCCTGCTGTCCATTATCGTGGAGTATATTACTGCCCACACAGGATAACTACAGTACATTTTAGTTGTGTTATTTAATGAGGTTAGTAGACCATTGTGACTATGGTATGGAGAAACCAAAGACTGTAAATTAAGAATGGACTAATTATGGCCTTCTTCCTGAAGCCTTGATGAAGTGGGGGGCAGGCTCCAGAAGTCCTTGCTCTAATGGACTTTCCTTTGAAACTGTTTGCTTCTTTAAGCTGCTATTGAACACAGGCTTGTCATTCTGACCTCCATGTGTTTGTATTAACAGAACATTGTCCCATTTTGTTTCTTTTCCGCCCCATACTAATAATAATGGAGCTGGCTCCTAAAGCCCAGCCAAATTGCTAGCATGAACAAGCTTCAATTAGCCCGCGCTGAACACTATGGGGGAAGCCACCCTCACTTAGTCCATCCCATGTCGTACACTCTATGGGATGAACGCAGGGGGTACGAGAAGAAAGTTAAGGAAAAAATAACCTCAATGAATGGTTTCATTTTGACCTTTTTTGTGTCACAAACTGTGTTCAAAAATAAAACTAAATTCAAACATTTGACTGTAAAATGTCGTTTAAATAGCCTTTTTCTTTTCAAAAAATGTCTAATAGTAGTCAGTTTCATCTTCCTTTTTAACCTGAAGTACCCCATGATAATTCCTCAAGTAACCCCAAGAGGTCCACGTACCTCTGGTTGGTAAACACTGCTTAAAAGTGAGGAGTCTAGGACTTCAAAAATGTTTTTCTGGTACAATTCTTTACAGTTGATTGTAAAATCTTAATATTTGTGGAAAAACAAAACCAAATAGACCACTGCGCGCTGTCTGGACCTGATTGTAAACCTATTTTACTGATCACAAAGCTGACAAACGCAATGATAAGCTGTTAGCAGGCTACGCGTTCCTTAGCATTAACCTCTTATAAGTTCTGCAACATGCTTAGGAACTCATCCCTGGGAAGAATCTGGAAAAAAAGGGAAATTAATTTAAATGCCGTGGCTAACAGACTGAAGTGCGTGTAACTTTTTTTTTACATTATTACTGTCATTAATATAATATACATGGCAAGTTATGGAAATTGTACCTCTTCCTATAGTACGTCAAATGCCTTACTCACTATTGCTACCTATCTACTGTTTATAAGAATTTTCCGTCTGCTGAGCCAAATGAAATTCCCAGCACACAACAACGGCATCATTCATGGACCCCGCAGCCCCAAAACAAACAAACAAGCCACACGCATAAATGACTCCGTCTTTAAATCCTTCTCGTAAGTGTTTCCAGTCTGCATTAACCGCCTCATAATGTGAATTCCATTACTCCGTGTTCTGTTAAAAAGTCACTATCGCTTTCAGCTGACGTGGGGACAAATCTGCCGCTCTTGGCCCGGGCTCTTGTCTTTGCATTAATGCGTCCCGCCCCCGAAAACGTGTTAATGGTTTTCAGACGTCCCGTCAGACTTGATTCAGCAAACATCTGCGAGGTTAAGGAGACGGGCCAATCACAGCGCGTCGTTGGTGACGGTGTCTAGAGTTCGGATTGCGTCATTCCTTTCCAGCTGTGGGTGGGACTTTTTGTGATATATCATCTTCCATTTGTCATTTGCTGATATGCCTGCACTGCGATGTAGGGTGTATGAAAAACAGACACAAGGGGAAAAAAACAAAAAACAAGGGAGGAAGCAGAGACAGCTTTGTCTCAAGTGTCAAAAAAGAGCTTCACAAAGTTCTAGGACAACTTTGCATTGTTTAAGGCGAGACACTGCAAGTGAATAGGGAAAAAAAATAAATGTAGAGATATCGATTTGAAACTTTTGCTGAACATCACTGATATAAATATGAGAAAAAAATGTATTGCATTTTTCTGTCATTTTATGTTTTCAGATAAAAAGAAGACATTTTGTACATGAAAATGGCCAAAATTGCCGATATTTTGGGCAACGAAAACTAAATAATGGATTGAGCCAGATAAAAAAATATGGTTTCATTTTATTGACATATTAGTAACTAAGATTTTTTCAGAGGGGATTTTGGATATATTGTTTAGTTTTTCAAACTAATTTTTTTTTTTGTATTGGTTTATTTGGTCGGGACAGTGCATGTTAATGAACATACATGGGTCTCATGCATGTAAACAAGCCACACCGGATTGTAGCCTTGGGCTAATTTCCATCCGTCGTCCCCCATGCGCACTCTCAAACACACTCTCATTCATCCTGGCCTATTGTACATGTTTTTAGTGCCCGGAGGAAACCTACGCAAACACGGGGAGAACATGCAAACTCCACACAGAAAGGCCCGGTCCAGATGGGAATCGAACCCAGGACCTTCTAGCTGTGAAGCACAAGCACTAACCGCTGTACTACCGTGCCGCCCATATAATAATGATATATATATATATATATAATATATATATATATATAATAATGATAATAATGCCTTACACTTGTATTGCGCTTTACAAGCCTGTATTACCAAGTTTCTCAAAGCGCCACACTGTCGTCATTATTCATTCACTCCATACTTGGTGGTGGTAAGCTACTGTTGTAGCCACAGCTGCCCTGGGGTAGACTGACGGAAGCGAGGCAACCAGTCTGCGCCATCGGCCCCTCCGACCACCACCACCACTCACTCACTCACTACATTGCTAGGCTTTCTGGTGTTCCCAAACGGTCTCCCATCCAAGTACTAACCAGGCCCTTCCCTGCTTAGCTTCCAAGATCTGACGGGATTGGGCAGAGCAAAGGCGGTATGGCCACCCGCTGCCCGAGTGGGGCCTTCTCTCATTCAGAGAAAACAAGCCCTGAAGTTTAGTAGCGAGTGAGCATGCGCGGAACCTTCTTTGGCTCTTCCGCACCAGGCGTCTTGTAGGAGGAAAAATACCATATTTGGGTGATAGCGTCATCACGGGAATCCTTTGCAGTACACGTGGATGTAAAATCTGTCAATATTTGTGAATGAATAAAAAGCGGAAAGACGGTCTTTCGACGCGCCACAGCTGCTACTTCCGGGTTACCTCCGCCTCACTCACGGACTAAACATCATAAAATAAGCATCATGCGGGGTGAGTTTTGTCATGTTTATACTCTGACATGAAAACGAAGATGTAAAGGGAGAAAAATAGCTAAAAATGTCCACTTCGACCACTGCGTGAAAAATCAATACTTTCACCTGCCGTGTCTCGCCTTAAAGCCTATTGCATAATGTTTCAATAGGATTAAATACAACACTTTAAAAATGTGCATCTTTACTGTGACCTGCACTACTTGAATTACTACCGTGAAAAATCTGTTACTTAAATGAGCCTCAGCCGGAGTTCACGGGAAGACAGAGCCAAGACGTGAACAAGGCGGACGGGTGTGCTAATTTAGCTTCTGACTTCCTGGTTCGCGCTGGAGGAAAGTGTGCTATATTTAGGACACACAACAACGCACTGTGTCTAGGTTTTCTTTCACAAATGTCACGTTTACAATGTAGCTCTATGGTGCCAAAAGAAGTTTACTCTACTTCAAGAAAATAAACTGATTACCGCAGTTTCAAAGTGCATATGACACATTAGACAATTTTTTGGCTAAATCATAGTAAACACGATTATATTTAAGATTTTGCTAAATATTTTACCCAGCTTTCTTTAGTTTGACCATTTTTGTGACGTTAATAGTTTTGCTTCCTTATTGGACATGGACAGGAAGTGACATAGATAGAGGCAAACAATTGTTGCCGTGCCAACCATGTTATGTCAATGAGAAATGAGTCAAACTGCTACGGAACTTTACGTCCATCTATGTCACTTCCTGTCAGTAGCTTAAAAATGTTAATAAAAATAGCTTTTCTGCCCATCATTTCTTGCTGCTTCACTGAAATAAAATGACAATTACTACTTACAACAGATGTTATCCATCTAAATAAGTCGTATTTTCAAAAGCATTAAAACATGTCATATGTATTTTAAGGCAAATAAAATAATAATTTTCATGGCAAATAAAGCAAATGGGGGCCCATGTGAAGCTGTCTTGTCCCAGGACCCAGCAGGACTGTTGACGGCCCTGTAAAAAACAAAAAGATTTGCAACAATTCTGCCCTTGTAGCTAGCTGGTATGTTCCGCAGGCTTGTGGATGAATAGCTTTGTACCCAAATGTTTCCAATTGTTTTACGAGACGTGGGCCTTGATGATTGTAATTTCGGATATTATTCTTGTGGCTGGGTTTGTAAGACCAAAATGAAACCACAGCGAACATTCAGCATTGCAGCTGTCTATATACACTACTGGCAATTCATCACGCTATGGCCTAGCAGAGGCAACAGTGGATCAGTGGTCAGAATATTTGTTCACAGATCCAGTGGTTACTGGTTTGAACCTAGAGCAGTAGCTTAGCACCACTGAGTTGAGAAACATGTCAAGCCTGTAGTATGAAATACAAAATGTGACTCGGAGGAAACAAAGGTTATTTGGTATAGCATGAAGCCAACCAACATCTAAAACCCTTACCCTTAATACACATGCATATGTCTTCATTTCACCAGGGCTCCTATGACTGTGTCCTTGGAAAACCCCATTGTCAGCGGAGGACAAAGAACATTTGTTTCTTGTGGTTTCTCATGTGAAAAATGGGATGTGATGAGTAGTTAGATTTGACTGTGGCCTGGAGAAATGATGCAACGGCGTGCTAAAAATAAACCTGTGAAATACGCAGATGAAGCAACACGGAAAAGGAGGGGAAGAATGTGGAAAATATTGGTCGTAAAAAACATGTGCGCCCTTTGTAAGAAAGTGCATTGGTAAGCGCACTTGAGGGGTAGACGGTACACGTTTTCCTTAAGAAGACTTGGTTGTAGCTTCACCTGGCAGGAGCACATTGAGATAATAGTTGAGATTACACAGTGCCCCAGTTGCTACAGCAGAAGGCGTAAGAGCATTGTTGCATTAGCTCCCACGGCCGCCAAAAATAATCATTTCATGCTTAAATCAAGTACTGTTTGAGCGTTCATCAATATTATGTGGTCAACTGGACTGGGTTTGAAAGATGTGGCTTTGGAAAACCCATGGACAATTGACAGCGTATATAATATATATATACTGTATATGTGTGTGTGTAAACTCTAAGGGCGTTTTCACACAGGCTCTAGTTAGGTCGACCTAAAGGGGCTCTCGACCTGTGCGGCACTTTTAGGTCAGTGTGAATCCAACCGCAGCACTTTACGCCGATCTAAGCAGCCGCGACTGAGACTTTATCATCAAGGGCTGTGTTGGTTTGCCACTCAATGTTTGATTGGAGGAGAGGGGGGATTAAAAAACACAACAGCTTCCATTTTTAAGGTGCAATAAGCAATTTTTTTTGTGAAATAAAAAGTAGGTATTTGTGAGTAGTTGACCTTGTAGTGACCGAGCAGCTGTATGAGCGGTCAGCAAGACACCTTTACTTTCCATCACTGTGGTCTCAGGGACGCTCGAGGATACATTGTTTGGAAGGTTTTCACTGCTTTTCTCTTCCCAGAAAACCTCAAAAACAATTGATCCTGGAGCGTTGGAGAGACCACTGTGAGGAAAGTAAAGGTGCCATGCTGATTACTCATACAGCCACTGGGTCACTACAAGGTCAACTACGCACAAATATCGAAAAGTTGCATCATGCACCTTTATTATGCTAACAAATGCTAACAAATCCACGGCACAGTGATAATCATAGTCAGGAGAGCCAAACAGGCCCGGTGATGGTTTGTGGGCTTTAATAAATGCAAAGGACACTTTCAGATTCTATCTTTAATGCAACACTGTCCAGGAAAATATAGATTGGAGCAGCTCCTACAGTCATTTTAGCCAACATTAAAGTGCGACACTTAGACTTGCTAGTGCATGGGCTACTTGGAAAACCAAACACTCTATGAAGAGGTACTTGGCTCTAAGTTTGAATATGGGCTAAGCTATTGCCGTTCAGATCATAAACTTCTGATTGCGTATGTAAATGTTCAACAGTAATGATAAAAGACGGTATCCCACTTCTCAGCGGGAAAAAGGTTATGTGTGAAAAGCGCTGGAGATTTTGCCTTTTGTAAAAACCAGTGAAAGCGGCGCTGCCTAATCTGGACCGAAATGTCAACGCTTCTAATAATCAAGTAGAGCTCTTTGGGAAAAGTCAAATGCCAAAGTGGAGCCACATTAAAGCCGTGTGCAGGTATTATACTCAAATGGGACGGATTTTGAGAAAGTCACACAAGAATTACTACGGAGAGCACTTGGCGAGCGCCATAATTTGAAATCTGACATTCACCGGGGGTCACATTGTAGGTATAACAACCCGGAGTCTTGATGGACAGATTACAGCATTTGGAAAGAAAATACTTTGAAATGACTTCAGTACATGCCGTGATTAAAAAGCTCTGAGAGACCGTTTGGAAAAAAATGTCAAAGAATATTAAGCCCAGAAGAGAAAAAAACAAAAAAGGCAAAGTTAGGTTATTTAGTTACTGTGAAACACTTGGAGTGTTTCATCTCTTCTACTGTAACAAAGGGAGAACCTTACAACATGGTTTAAAGCTCAGAGAAGTACATTTTGCATGATACTGTATGTCTCTCTCTGATTTGCATTTCATTAGACGTATGTTCGCGAGCTCTACGTATTATTACCACGAATCGTTCACGCTTTTACCCCTTAGCAAAGAAACAGTTGCGTGAGGATATTTTTTTTGCACGTTCCTGTGCTTCCTCCGTTGACCACCCCGACTAAAATGCGGGCGCCTCTTGTGCAGGTGTTGGGACTGGAGTACAAGACAAGACCACCTTGCACCCACCTGCGTTTGGGGTTTGTTTGCTCAGAGGAATTTTGGGCTTACTTTCACCAAACATTTCAGTGAATACTTAAAAGCTTAAAAATAAAAAAAAACACCAGCAAAACTTTGAACTTTGGGGGGAAAAAAAGAGTTTCAAGCTGCACATATAGAAATCCGTCCAGCTGTGAGAAACCCATCTACCGCTAAGCCGCTGTGCATCCTATACTTTTATAAGCAAAAAAACAAAGTGGATTCAAAAGCCTTAGATGCAAAAACTCTGTTGCACTTCTTGGCTCTGCTCAGAGCAGTGAGGGTTCATTACCAGAGCGACTGCTGGGACAGAAATGTCACTCGTAAGAGCAGCCGTCATCCGTGATAACATAATTATTCCTTTCTCGTCTGCAACAGCACTCAAAGTGCTCTTATATAATAACAAACTTGAACTGCCCCCTGTCTGTCACCACTTTCATATAGGACAAATGTACACTTATCCAAGTCAAGTGCCACTTGTGGAAAACAAAGACAACCACTCTTTGGACTCAGGGCCTCCATGGATGGATGATTCAAAAAATAAAATAAATGCAATATAATCATATGAAATTGTGCGGGGTATGCCATCTGATGGGACATTGTGGAACAGATTTAAAAGGACCTATAAATTGCAAACCTATACTGACTGAACCAGAAAGCCACCATTAGTTTGCAAACATCACATCAAGTGATAGCCCGTGGATTCTGATTAGTGTCTGAAATCAACAAAGGGAGGGACTTTAGAAAAAATACGGTTATTCAATATGTATACGTACGTTACACCAAATTTCAGTCCCGAACAGTAAATTATATGCAATCTATTAATTTAGTTAGTGCTGGGCGATAGCACTTTTTGTATCGATACAATACCAATTCGAAATAATAATACCAATACCGGTAATTTCAAATGGGCGAATGCATTTCAACCACTATACATTTCTAAAACTGGTTATTTTGTATTGTTAATTTGTAAATAAAAATTATGTTGATTTTAATTGGATATTTATCAATATCTATGTTAAATGAATTCTAAAACGTGATAAATGTTTACTTAAAGGACAAACAGAAGCTAAACTTGCTGTTCCTGTCCCATGATATTAGGCTTGGCGATTTTGGGAAAAAAATAATCACGATTATTTTCCCCATATTGATTGATCTCGATTTTCGATTTGACTTTGTTTTTTATCATTAAAAACAAAAATATCAATGTGGCCTTTCCAAGACTAGCAAGTAACCAGATGCTGCGGCCGGACTGAAAACTGCAGCTAACTCAGTGGGGCAGCATCAAAGACAAGCTCCACACTTCTAGCCTCACACACAGTACAACATCCCCATGTCACCCCTTCACTTGCTCACGAAACACAGAAACATCTGCAAAGGTGCCGCATAAAAGTGGAATGTTTGAAGAATGTCAGGAGGAGACAGCGAGAGTTAGCACATGATTTGTGTTGTGTGCGGAGCTTCACAAAGCCATGACTTCACGGGGTTTAGCGCTAACAACTTAGTGTACATAAATAACAGCGGATTTATAAGTATAAAAGACGATCACACTTACAATTCACTGTTAGAAGTCCAGCTAATCCACGGCTGCAGCCTCAAAATTAATCCACATGGTCCAAATAAAGCTGTCGATATTTTTCCTCTTCGAAGGTAAACTTTTTATCCGTATGCGTGTCCTGGTCCCCTGACGGCTCCTCGTATGTTTCTGTTTTCCCCATTGATGAGTTAGCGCGAGTTGTTCACTGATTTTACACGTAAATTCACCAGATCCTCTTCCATTGTTGTCGCATGTGCCTTCCTGTCTGATTGTTCAAGTATTCCCTGGGTTTGACCGGACAGGTGCTGCAGCATCGCGGAATCCGGCATCCAATTTTTTTTCCAGAATGCGACTAGTTCTGCTGTTGATTAAACACACCACGCGGTTATCGAGATTGACCTTTATTAAAATGGCGATTAGATTAAAATTTGATTCATTGCCCAGCCCAACCTGATATGGATGGATCAGTTCAATACTCCTCTGCTGTGGGATGTAAAATCTTCCTTTTATGTCTTGTCCTTTCATGCAATGTCTATTTAGAATTTTAAAAATTACGCAGTTCCTAGTGTAATAATGTAGGACGACTTAAAGAGTGTCAACATTTTAAGACACACCAACTGTTTGGAGCAAAGGAACGCGGCCTGTGCTGTTTTAGTGGAATAAATACCAATATATGAATATGTTAAAGTACAAACCACTTTTACTTAATCAGTATCTGGAATCGATGTTCAATAACTCGTGGCTGTTATCTCCTTCAATATAACTGCCAGTACATGTTAACCCACTTGCAGATCCCCTTCCTGGCGTTGTCTCCCCTAACCACACACGAGGAGGTCCCTTGCTCCTATGACAGTAACCCTGTTTGACATGCGCCGCCTTCCTCCTGACAGTAAACAAATGTGAACAAAAGCTCATTCACGGAATCGCGCAGCCCTCCAACCGCTGTCTCTGGAGCGCTAACTGTCTTTCATCATTACCTCCCAAATGAACTTATATCTTTTCTCATTATTTTTGCCAGAGGGGGAATGGGAGATGTCAGCAGAAAGTAAAAATATCTCCGCCCGGGCCAGTGCTATGACAGATTAATTGGATTACAGCTGCGTTTAGCCTAGATTAGGTCTTGCGTCGGGACCTGCGCGGCGACACAGATGGATTAATTTAGCAAGAGCGATGCATTTAATTGCGTCCGTAGAACGCAGTGGCACAAGGATGGTGTCAAGCTCCAAGTTACCTACTGTCCCGTGATGCTTTTACTTAGCGTTTTGCACCGTACGGGGTGTATTCTTCCAACAAAGACAAGTTTTATGCCTGTAGTTTTTCCTGGTTTGACCTTGATTTCTAATGTTTATTACTTTGCTTCTATTTCGGAAATGGATTGATGTTATTCCGTCATTCATGAAAAGTTATTGCGCGCAGATTTGTTCCCAAGGCCTTCTTGCGCAGATTTTTGGCATCCGTAAATTTAGCAGAAAGTGTTCTTCTGGAAGAGCAAATCGTAAACCCTTACATGCACACAAACTATATTATCAAATTATCAGGAATATTATCAGAGTCAAACTGGACCCAAAAAGCCTCTCAACTTTTCTTTATAAAATTGCGACTTCACTCAAGTAAAACTGATTAGTACGTACCACTGGCACTGTCCCATCACACTAAGTAATATTTACAAAGACATGGTAACCTGTCGTCCGCATTTTAAACTCATCTAAACCCTTATAATGCAAGGCGAAGAATTCAACAATCCAAAGATTGAAATTACAAGACAATAGTCAATCTGCTGAAGTTGAAAAGCAATCATTTTCCTTTTCATGATTCGATGAAGATCATATTGTTCTCATTAAGGTGCCAAATAGAATTTAAGTCACCGCGACCGAAATCTGATTAGGCAATTTTCGACTTGATTAGATTATAAGAGATTAACTTGTCAAATGCAGGGAGGAGGAGACGTGTAACTGGCAATGGCACTAATATGGTAATAGATGTGAGGGGAATAAAAGTTTGATAGTCATAAATATGAACACAGTGCTTGTTATTGTGACACCTACGCATTTAACAAGAAAATAAGTTCTGACACCATCCAATCCACCTTTATTTATGAGCTATATTTTACTAGGATAACGTCTCCAAAGGGCCTCCATGGTACACTCAATCAATGGATTTTTATCTTCCCCGATGGTAGGTGAAAATGGGTTAAATGACAATCCCAGACCTAAACCCCAGTGAAAGACTTTGGGATGTGCTGGAGAAGACTTTTCGCAGTGATCCGACTTTCCCATCATCAGTACAAGATCTCGGTTTAAGAAGTCAAGATAAATAGAAACCACTTGATCTTCCCGAGTCCAATAAGGCATCGTTTCATGGCGAACCAGGTCACTCCCTTCAGCTCCATGTCGGCAGGAGCGGAACAGGACAGACCACTCGAGACCAGTTCGTTTTCAAGTGCCTTTAGAAGAAGGCGTCCTGGAGTGGTATGAAATTGGCCAACAGGATCTTGGGGCTACATTCATGCCGGTTAATGAAGAGTGAGAACTACTTGCTGCTGAACTACTTGATGCTTTTTAAGTTTTTTATATTCATTTCAAGTCCGCTCTGTACTACATTTTAACAACTCATAAGGAAAAGCTGTGGATCTTACAAGTGGTGGATGCTTTCTAAATGTTTTCAAACACGAGATGCCATGTCTCATAGGATTCCCAGACAACAGATGTTGCTAACTAGCTATGATGCGAACAAACTAGCTTTGTTTTGCTAAACATTTAGCTCAACATTGAGTTGCCATTCTCTCAGAATATGACACTGATCACCAAAACAGGTAAGTGCCTGGTTAAATATGACCGATGTGTACATACGATTTTAGGCTTGTATTTTCTCAAGTGCATTTCCCCGAAACCGGTCCAACAAGACCCAGTTCCAGACCCCAGCGATTAAGTGGTCTGGGGTTGGAGTGCTTTGCCCCTTTAGGTGGTGTGCGGTTCACTTTTGGCTGTCGAAAAACCCGAAAAACGGTCCGCCTTGTCGAAATCCGACTTTCTTATAGGCTGCTTATAATTGAAGTCAGTCAGTCATGACTGTATAGGTGTTTAATATCAGTCATCTGGCAGTCACTGACAAATTTCTATTGAATAAAAAAAGTAGGAATCCTTGCTCATAACGCTTGTTTGCATCATAAAGATGGTTCAGGATTCCTGCTTCTCTGACAAGATGTTAAAACAAGGACGGAAATAATCTTAGTGAAACAATGCCACAGCAAATGTTAGGAGTTATCAAAGCCAAATGCGTTGTTTGAGGTTTTGTCAATGGCGACTGTTAGAGAAATAACAATGGTGTTCGAGAGGATTGATGAAGAATAGGCAGCAGTCGGGATGTCTTATACAGGAGAAGTTTATTTACCATCGTTACGGGACCCGGAGACATGAACTCGAGACATTACGCTAGTCCTACCATTCAAGTCTGTCTATGCTTCCACAGAAGAGGGATAAATACAGTCTAAGAGCGTCATACTGATATGCAAGCAAATCATTCAGTGGCTGAGAGTGGAGCCTGAGCACCACAGTCAAGGCTATAGATCAGGGGTCACGAATTAAATTTCACCAAGGTCCGAAATGAAAAAAATTGCCAAGCAAAGGTCCGGAACATACGGGGTTCATTCACAGTTTTATGGGTATTTTTAAGACTTTATTAAATCTATTACTGTGATTTGAAAATAATGACATTAAGTGAATCCTGTTACTGTTTTTTGGCTCTAAAAATATGTTTTGGCTTTTAAAAAGCAAAATGCATAGCCTCTATTATACACAATGTGCACAGAATATATGACAGTGATGTGTTTCTCCTCTGCTCAGTTCACACACACTGAGTCCTGCTTAGTCCACTTTCGGACCAGGTTTAGTCCTGGTTCTGACCTGCTCACTGCCGATCGGGAAACAGCCGCGCTATTAGCGCATTACGATCGCGCGTGCATATTTAATTAAGGCGCCCTCCGCTTTTGTTTTAGCGAGCCGTATTTCAGTCATTCCGAAACCGTTTCTAAATATTTAAAAAGTACCATGGAGCTGAGATGTAGGACTTTCTCTGTCTGTTCATCTGGGCTGTAGTTACCGCTCTGCAGTCAGAGAGGGAGAGGAAGGGAGGGAGAGAGAGAGAGCGCACACGCAGCCGCTCGTTAAGGGATTAGGGTCGGGTCCAAAATTCGGATCCAAGGTTCGGGTCCGGATGGGCTGGTGCATGGGTCCGGATCCGGACCGAGGTCCGCCGTTTAGTGACCTCTGCTATAGATAGTACGACTGTACAGCTTGACCCAGTATGATAAATAGCGATTTAATGTTATCCTCTAACAGCGACCTTTTGATTTTTGTTGTTTTCACCAGACACGATCTAAAATAAAATAAAAATATGACAGTGAAGAATGTTCAGAAAATCCAAAGGTATTACAGGAAACTTTTGGGAGGAAAACAAATCTTGCAGTCAACTTTCTTGGCAATAAATTTCCAGCAAAGTGTGAAAACCCCTCAACGGTCTTCCTGAATGAATTCACGACTCCTCTCTCGCCGTGTCCTTCTTTATATCTTCCCCGCAGCTGCTACCTGGACTCCCCGTCTCCTCCGCCGACGCCTCCATAACTCAACTGGCGTGGGTAACGAAAGACGCCATTTCACGGTGTCTGCCAGATGTCCGCACTAAAGCCTAAAAAGAGATGTATCACTCTTTTCGACTGCTGCCAGTAGCCTCTGTTCCCCTTTCGCAGATGGTGCCGTTCAATCAGATCTTCAAACCTTCCGCCGGTGTCGAGATCGGGACCCGGGTCACACGGCAGGGGGCGATTGGAAGGGCTATTTGATATCGACGGAGCTGGTGGGAACACATGTAAAGAGAGGCATGCACATGTGTTAGGCGTTTGGTCCATCAAAGAGATTGCAATCAGTAGGAATTAGGTAGATCATCATTGCAAAAGTCCTTTGAACCAGCGTAATAAAGATAACACGGGCTTGACCTATGCTATCGGTAGAAAGGGTCAAGTGCGCCGTCTTGACTGGAGATTAGAATGGAAGGACATTAGTAGAATTGCACTTAATGTGTTTTCTGATTAGTTCTCTTGGTGTCATTAGGCTGTGGTACGAACAAGTGATGACCGATGATTACGAAGGCCCCCAATTGTGCGTTTCCACGGATCGTTCCAACTGTAGCCAGCCGTTTTCTCCTAAATACAGTATGTTCGCAATCTCATGTAATGGTCGTCTCGACAAAATGAGTTGGATAAGTTACATGGGTCATTAGGGACAGCTGATAAGCGATGTCTTAATTTAGTTCAGATGGTTCTTCATGCATGTTTAGTTGAGAAAATTGTCATTTTAAGAATGTTCAAACATGGAGTGTGTGTGTGTGGATAGTGTGCAACTTTTGCTGTCACTTTTCTTGCTATGATCCCCTTGGAATGTTGTAGCTAAATGGCTAAGGTAGCTAGCATTATCATCAAGGCATGCAGCCAAACAACTTTGAGGAGGCCTAATCCTGTCTGATCTCAGAAGCTACGCACTGTCTGGCCTGGTTTGTACCAGAATAGGAGACCGTGTGGGAATACCAGGTGCTGAAAGCTTCAAGCATTTGTGCATGAATCCAAAATATTTTTTCTTCGAATGGCACACAGTGTAAGCTTAGTAACTTTCAGTGTGTCTACATGTCTACACTATATAACTTTCAAGGTTCTTTTAGTCAGACATTAGAGATGTTAAATTGTTTTACCTTTGCCTGAATGTGAGAAAGAAACAACAGGAAGACTCACACGAACTGAAAAATAAAAGGCAGAACAGGAGAGGAGGGAGGAGACATTAATATCGGCTATTTCAGATCATACTGTTAAAGCCACACCGTGTAGAATTTTACCCAATAAATACAATTGAAATACAAGCATTTATTTTATGGCAGATATTTTCATCTTTGAAAAATACCTCATAAATGCACAAACAAACATGTGCTTTTGCTGTGAGCGGCTCAGCTCTCATAAGACATGACTGTAACTTTACCGGGAGAGGGTACGTCTCCAGCTCGTCTCCATGGAGCTGTGACTAAAGTCAAAAGGAGTGGGCTGAAGCAAGAGCTTATAAGCGCCCACCCCCAATATCAATACAACAAAAATTTCTTATTTCACAAGGAATATAGTGGAACAACAAAGGAAAAAAACAATAACTATAAAAGTATGGTCCAAAATGTTACGCAGTGTCCCTTTAAAGAAATAATCACATCATGGAATGGGATGAGGCACAGGTCATTGGGTCTGAAACCCACAAATTCAAACGCTGGATAAAAGCCGCCATCAGAATCATGAAACAAAGCACCGACACCATCAATCGTGGCGAAGGACCATTTCTCAGGAGGCGTGGCCACTGGCCAGTCTGGTGGACCTGTCAGGACTGTCAGACTGGCCACGCCTTGAAAGAAAAAAACAGCTGATAAGCGATACTTCTGAGGACGGCCTGCAGAAACATGTAAAGGTAAAATAATTCAACATTGCTAGATGAACCTTGAAAATGATACTGGCATATAGTGTTATTGTTTCCGTGGGCAAAACACTTCACCCTCCTTGCCTACATATGTGTGGTGTATAAATGATTGATGGCGATGGGTGGAGGTGTAGCCACACTTCAGTCAGTCCACCCCAATGGCAGCTGCAGCTTGAGATAGATAGCGGCACAGCACTATAGGAACATGGCAAAAAGGCCAAGTGGATGACCTTTTTGTATGGAAGTGGAGTGGAGTTCATGAATAATACATTGTGAAGCGATGTATTTGAGGGCTCTCATTCGTCCAGGGAGTATCCATCACAAAGAAGCAAAATCACCGACTGGACTGGGTTTAGGTAAAGTTGAGGAGTGTAAGTTTGAGTACAATAATAATCAGTAGAAGGTTTACGGCCTTCAGAAGCACAGCACTTTCTGGAAAAAAAGGGGAAGGGGAATTTATTCTATTACAATGAAAAATGTTAGCTATCGGACCAATAATATACAGAAACACTTAAACCTGCGAAATTGTGCAACGGATAGTCAAAGCTGCACTAACTGATGGATCTGTGGCCAAATTGAAATCACGATCACATCCACACAGGCTAGTTGGCCCTTGATGCCAACTAGTTTGAAAAAGCAGTTGTTGCAACTGTTGATGCACATTCTCTACAGCAATCTATGTTACATAATGAGCTACTTAATTGCAACCCTCTGTACTCGTTATTTATATCGTAGGTTCTCCAGCCTTGTCAATCCCAATCTCATATTCCGTCCATAGACGATCATTACCTCACACAACATTACTTCAAAGCCGGTCAACTTTCTTCCTTGAAAACCCCCACCGCATGCTCAACACTGCCTCTCCTCTGAAAACCTCTCACTTCTGCGCCACCGCGTTGAACTCATGCGCCGCTCCTCCGATTTCCAAAAAACCCAGAGCGAATGAAAGAAACTCGCTCATAAATAATTGAGTGCGCTCGGGCCGCCGTACGTTCAGACAAGAGGGCTGGGGATGAGATGAAGACAAGCCGTGAGCGCTGGAGCCCGCCTGATTCGCGCATAAGGGATGAGAGGAATTAAAGCATGCTACAGTGACGCGGCTGTGTTTGCCTGTAAGATCTGCGCCGAAGAAAGAGCGCGCTGGCAGCCTTACAAGTCCAAGTCACACATAATACAGTAGCAGCGGCTTGACAAATGCAAATAGCATGGAAGAAGCTTATTAGATGTATGAGGGTTAAAGCGAGTGCAAATCACACGGGGGGTGGGGCATTGTGTAAATTTGGCGTAATGCGAACTAAGGCACTTTACGATGGCGTCGTTGATGCTAAGCTCGGCTACATATGAGTTTTACATGACAGCGCAGTTTCGTAAGTGGAGGTTCATCTTGAATGACTTGGTCTTAAATTAGAATCTGGTAAGCAGATTTTTTTCCCCTAGTCATAAACTATTGAAGAAGGCAGCGTCAGTGTTACGCCATGCGCTCTGCTGTTTGAGTGCATAATCATGCATGCAAGGTTGAACAGTAAACATCAGACTAGGGATGGCCGATATATTGGCGCCGCCGATATTTGTAATTTTTTTCACATATCGGTACCGGTCCGATACCGATATGTGAAAATATCGGCCAATATTTTTTTTCTTCTTTTAATTATTTACTGCGCCGTCATAGCGCACTTGCATACATGCAGCAGTGTAGAGAAGCTGCACTGACCTGACTGGGGCAACAGTTTATTCAAATTATCTGAAATAAACAGTGGCTCCTAAAAATGAAGAAACTCCAGCGTAAATTCACACGTCTCCAAAAGAAAGTATGTTTTTACTTGGTTTAAACAAAGTGGAGTGGACACTTGGACACCAGATACGGAGCCACACGTTGCTGCTGTTACAAACTGGACTAAAACTGCCTCCATGGACATTATTTTGAATCAGGATTAACATGAATCTTTTCTGATGGATTGTCGCTACATCTGAGTGGTGAGTGTTGCAAAAGTTTCTCCATCCTGACGCCAATTTATAACTTTGTTTGTTAGCGTAGCATAGCTTCTCGCAGGCTAAAGGCTAAAATACGTAAACATTGGCTTTCTGTCATGTAGGTTTACTACAGTGATGATAATGGCTGTATTCACATTTACTGTGCCCACTTTTGTCATGTTAATGACCCGTGAAAACGAGGAGTTATGTCCGCATTTTCGCGCATATTTAATTAGACGCATTTACGATCATTAGCACATTTTTCATTGAAAACAATGCAGTTCAAAGCTCATGCTAAACTTGTAAATCTACTGTTTGCCTTTTGCCTGCTCTAAAAAAACTCTAAATCTTCAGTCTGGCCTCATAAGTTCAGTATACGATGCTGTTAAAGTGACATGCCATTTTTGCAATTCCAAAGCTTCATACAGAGCTGTCCTCAGAGAAGTCCATCAGATTTGTTTAAAGTTAAAACATGTAACTTAAACAACATGGTAGGCTACATGTTTAGTAGCCTACCATATTCCCTGTGTCACTGTTTCCATTAATAGAGGAGATGGGTGAAAGTATAATAATAAGTAGGTCTGAGTAAATATTTAGCCAAAAACAAAATGACATTTCACTCCAACATTGCATTTGGTCTTTTTAATATTTTTCTAATAAAAAGGATTGTTTGTTTCATCATAGTGTGTGAGTCCCAGGCATAAGCATAAGACATTCCAATAATGGAACGACAATTTGAGTGAGCCTTTCTATTGATTTTTAATGTCGAAATAAATATCGGAAAATATCGGAATTCGGCCACAGCAGCGAGGCAAATATCGATATCGGCAGAAAATGTTCATATCCTACATCAGACCCAAGTGGATTTATTGAATGGAGCTCGGCTTCGCATCGACAAAAAGCCTCAAAGATTTCGGAGATTCCTGACACATTCCTTGATTATATAACAACTGAGATTATAAAATTGAAAGTATTGGAGTTGTCAGCCTTTGGACATTCCAGTGTGTTGGATGTCTTTACTAGTAGTAACCCAGCATTCCATGGCTCTTACCGCTACTTTTTTAATTGAGCTTTTAGCTAATGTTTGCAAGTCCCCCCTAAAATGTTAAATTGCGGTTTTCTATGGTAACCTTCCATTCATTACAATCCAAAAATCTATGGTAAGAATATATAGAAGTAAAAATATGAACATAGGAACTTATATTTGTAGTACCAAACGATCGTTGATGATATGTCGAGACGTCCTTGCCTACGGTCTGCAGTTAGTTTCAATGGGAAGTTGCAACGTGTAAAAGAAATGGCCAACTCACACAGTAACTGGTTCGCTGCAGTTTTTAACCATGATATATAACGTGTAGTATACTTTGCGCATCCTGTTATTTTGGTTGTTTCATCATCTTCTGCTAAAATGCTAAATGCTCCAATCTGTAATTCCCGGTTTTTATTGCATTATAGATTAAAATAAACATTTAATGCCCATAATCCTTCACTGGACCCATTCTGCACTCAATGTGTGTTCATCATGGTGCCATTGACTTACAAGCATGTTAGATGAAAGTGAAATTTGTGTTTGCTGTTCTGTAATGTGTCATTCCCACTACTACCTACAAAGGGCGCTCTAGACATAGACATTATTGCATATGTAAAATATCAATGCTGACGTATCTAAAAGAATTATTTTAAGCCTCAATTATGCAGTTTCCATACTAAGTGAATGGGTTAAGCAGGATGCCGAGACACTTTCCGCTTAAGCACTCCACACTAACCTAATTTGCAGCTTCTAAACAAGGCATTGCCGTCCTTTGCAGGGACACCGCTGTTTTCAAAGTAACCTCCTCGGTGCTAATGAAGTCCCTCGTATTGTATATCTCCCTCGGGAGCCTTTACCTCCCCTGCCGCTGCACTTAGGTGAACATTCCCAAACACAACGCCTTCCCCCGCTGAGATCCTGATTCACGAGCGTAGCTACAAGTCAACAGACACTTGTCCCGACTTACCTCTGCGTGCTCATATCCCCAATTTATTTGGGTTAAATTATGCAGTCCGAAGCTTCACTTTTTAAATTATTTACCAGTGCACTGCTTGGTGTCTCTGGAGAGCACTACATTAGATGGAATTTCAAGGATATGCCAAGGGCTGCACTGAACTTGAGTAGAAATTACTTTTAAAGGCAGTGTATGTAAAAAGGAACTATTTGTGTCCCCAGATACAGTATGAGGTAAACATGCTCAAATTAAATACTGATTTTCCTCATCTCAATTATAATGCTGATGTATTCACATTTATAAACAACATTTTACATAATGTTTATGCTCACAGTTTTGGTTGGTTCTGAAGCTGTTATGTATCCAATCAGAGATGACAATGCACTCACAGCAAATGGTTACAATCTGTATACAACAGAAGGAGCTTTCTCTGATTGAAATGCTCACTTTCAAAATCCCACCACACGTCCACAATAAAGTGCCAGTGCAGTCCTATGTGGTGAATGAATTCTGGAAATATTTTCTGTTTACAATTCGCTTACTTTCCAAATGATGCCGATCACATGACTCTGATACTTGGGTATAAAACAAGTTTAGTAAACTCCAGTCAAAATCGATTTCTGCCATAAAACCCAACCAATTCTAAGTGACCTATTTGGTATTGATGGATAAAAGCCCAATATGTTTTATATAAAGGGATTATAAATATCTGCCTTAGAGGAGAGGCAATGGATCATTTAGATTTTTGTTTAGTTTTTTTGCAAGTATTTGGTACTAATCTCAAACATCTTTATCATTATCTTACACTTAGAAAATGCCATACTGATCTACAACAGCTGAAACAAAATGTTGTCACATCCTGGTTTTCATGCACATAAGCTCCACCCACCCACACTCCTCTTGATCCCCTTTGCTGCGCAGCTTTTTCAGTAAAGAGAAAAAAAAGTCTGTTCTGCTCGTGTGGCTGTGGTGAAGCGACGGCGAGTGTTTTTTACTTCGTGTTGAAAGAATGAAGCGTAGCAAGAGATCAAGAGGTGAGGAGAGCATTTCCTGGATACGTAGGACCTCAGGAGGATGAAGTACAAGTACATATTGATGTTTTTTTCCATGTACAGTCTGCACATGAGCAAGTGAATGGGGCTGACCAGGATGCTCCCACCATGTACGCCCAATTTTAAATAATTCACCAGAGCGCTGCTTATAGTGTCCCAGCAGAGCATTCCATTACATGCAATTTCGAGAAAACGTCAAGCGAATTTAGGCCAGACACTTTCCCCGCGCACACATCCAGAGCTATGACTATGGATGTCCCCATGCCCACGGGCCGAAGGGCTCTCACGGGCCACTCGCATCGTGTTCAGCAGCAGCAGATTGTCGGCAGTAATTCAGAATTAATTGTGTGTTTTTTTATGCTTGTAGCTTCAAACTGGGTTCCCATATGGCATAATGAAAAGTCAAGTGGGAGGATTGTGACTGCACTTTGACATTGCGGAACTGGAACGTTGAGCAAAAGGCTATAGGCAAGTCGATTTCCTAGAGCACAAATCGTACATAAAGTGAATGCAATGAATTTGAAGGTAAACAAAATCACTTAAACATGAATAATAATTCAACGTGAAATTAAAAGTGAAGTTACTTTAATCTAAAGGTCCCTGGTTCGATCCCGGGTTTCGGCACCAATTGTAAGGACTTGGTTCTTTTGTATCACGCGAGAACAGTTATTTGGATATGGCCAAAGCATACACTGGAGATAGAAGTCGTCTCAAAGAAAAGGCTTTTATTGCCGTTGTTCTTAGTTACAAAGCAGTATAACCAGCTGGTGACTTCAGAGAAAGAGAAGAAGTGAAGTCCAGACCCCCGTCGACAGTTGTCTTTTATCCTAGTCTTGCACTCCTACGCAGAGAGGGTGACTGCCTTTCAGTGAATCAGTTGTTTGTGTCTATGTGTTTGTATATTATCTGTACTTCACGTTATGTTCAGAATGATTATGGTATCGACCGTTGTCTATCAGCTAATCTCACTGACATGGTCTTCTTGTTCTGTAGCGTGTGAGCAAAGCGTGAGTCAGGAGCTTGTTCAGATTTCGTTACAATTCTTACAGTTGGATGTAGTATGGGGACACACAGGTGCAGTTGTGAGTAAGCTTGTTTAATCTGTTTTCATGGACCATCAACCATCACTGATAGTTTACTTATGAACTAGGCAAAATGCGTGTTATATTGAGCGCAGACCGGGAGCCACCGCGTCTCCCTTGAGCTCCTCGCCTCCACTGCACATAGGCAGGAGCTGTGCCTATCGCTGCAGTGGAGTGAGGCATCAGGAAGCTAAACTTTTGACTAACTTTATTGTCAACATGGTAAACTGCTGCGTTATCTTGTGGCCTAAAAGCGACGGACGACAGACAAAAGAAAAGGACGAGGCTATGATTAAAATCCATGAACGGACATAGAGAGAGGTAACAACACACCACAGATGCTGTTAAAGCGCCTTGCACCATCCCATCCTGCCAGCATAAGCACAGAGGATCTGGAGTTTAAGTTTCACAGCCAGAATGATAGCATGAAGCTACAGATGTGTTACTTTGTCTTTTTTGCAAGTCAGTGTTCTAAAAACACTCTAAAACCATGTAACATTACATATTAATCTATAATGTAAAAATAAGATGTTAGCCCTCTGATCCCTGGGGTCAGCCTATGTTCCCTGGTACCCATGTTCCCAATACCTATGTTCCCCACTTCTATTGATTAGATTAGGCACCAGCCACTATCCTTAAGGTTAGTGGCTAGGCAGGGTCAGGGTTAAGCTGATTGATATATGTATGACATTTCACTCTCATGACTTGTATTGGTTGAAGTACCAACTCACCTACGGGGGGGGAAAAATCGCACCCGGGGAACATAGGTATGCACCTGAATCCCTGCGGTCATGTTAGCATGTTACCTAACAATAGTGGTATCTTGTAATTATTTCCCACTGCTGCCATGGTAGGGCACTCCCAGTAACACGAGATCAGTGATGCAAGTTACAAGTATCTCAGTAACGGGTAACTCTAATCTGACTTCTGTTTTCAGTAACCAGTAATATAACGCATTACTTTTTCCAGACCAGTAATCAGATTAAAGGTACTTTTCCAAGTCACTGTGAGTTACTATTCTGTGATTATCTAAGGAAAAATGCATACTTTTTTTGTTTTGCGTTTCGTGGTGTAACGTAACGTCTGCGACAAATCACATTTTCAGCATGAAGACGACTCACGACATAAACGTACAGAACAATAGAGGAGGAGAGAGATGGAAATATGTCACCATTCTGAATCTAAGCCAGCTTTGTTGATGTTACTGTTAAAATGCACTTCCAGAAATGGGCAGTATGGGCAAAACCGGTCGTCGTCTGCATTTTGAGGCGGGGGAGGCTGATTAATGTAACTAATAAAGTAACTTGTAACTTAACTTGTAATCTAACGCAGTTACTTTTAAAATCAATTAATCAGTAAAGTATCTAAGTTACTCATTAAAGGCGTAATCAGGAATCTGCAGGAGATATATAAAATGAATTGAAACGTCAAGCTGAGTGTTTTTCATAACCATTTAAGTGGGCTGTTAGCGTCACAATGTTTGCTTTTAGCTTCAGGCTAAAACATCCACATTTTATACACAAAGCGGTCTCCTCTAGTGAAGTACGGGATTTACAAAAGCAAACGTAACGTGGTATTATGGACTGACAGCTGCTTTTTTTCTGCCACGTATAAATATCGCACCACATACCACGTGTCTTGTTATTTCAGCATGACACGGCTAACTCCTAATAGGAAAAAAAAAGAACCGGAAAAGGAACCCATTATGGGCATAAAACCTATCATGTATCACGTCTATCTTTTTAAAGGATTTATCAGACACATATTGCAGCAGACTACCGGCTGCGCCATGTCGTGTCCTTTTTAACTTCATTTACAACAACAATGACCTCCTAAAACAAGGCCGTGCTGCTTTGCCAAAACCAGAAGCTTGGCCAAAAGCCCGTATACACAAACCCCTATCACCACATCTCTGCTTCTCTGTATCAGCACCAGTTCACAAGGCCGAGCCGACTGAGCCATCCATCCCGACCGCACTGACAATAATCAGCCGGGCCCGCAGTCTTTTAAGTGACTTTAAATCCAGGAGTTGTTGTATTCCCCCCTTCCCCCCAGTCCGCCGCATTATTTGCTCTTGGCACATAGGAGCAGGTTGAGGCGCTGATTACAAATCATCATCTCCGTCAAATGAAACTTAATTAAGTAGACAATAAGAGCTGATTGCCTCTCCCTCCCACCGACGCCGCTACCGTGACATCAATAGAAGATAAAGAGCGCCATAAGGGCCGCTTCCATTTGCACAGCCCAGGAAGGAGTGTGCGGGCCTAGGATAATGCAATTTCAACAGTCTGCGCGATGTCAGAGCAACCGTAGGCATTGGTAAATACATTACTTCAAATGGGGTTGGCAACAGCATTGGAGATTGTATTATTCAAGGGGACATTGTGTATGAAATAAACTCTTGGGTTGCATTACTTTTTCCGGTTATGGATGCCAGTTGGAGGACCTCAGACCATTCAAACAGTATGGTGTTGCGAATTGTTTATTGCCATGGCAGTGGTTCTAATTCTACGTCCTGTAAAACCTGTGAGTAAAGTTTTCCTACATGTGTTGTTGTAATGCCATTCAGTGAGACTGAGGTTGAGGTTGAAGTATGTTTTTTATAATATCAATAATTAGGCCTGCCACACTAATTTTTTTTGAGGACGATATATCGTCTCAGAAAATATAGCGATAAACGATAATATTGAGTATAATGCAAATACTGTAGGCAATAAAAAGAAAACTGTAAGCAACTATTTTAATTGAAATGTATTGAACTTCTGACATTCAATATTAATAGGGTCAACATATTCTAGGACACTCTATCCATCTGTGCTTCTCAACCTTTTTCCATAACTTACACTCTCACCAGGTTCGGTGTTTGAACTAGGCCTGTCACAATTTTTTTTTTTTTCCAAATAGTCAATATACACTCACCTAAAGGATTATTAGGAACGCCTGTTCAATTTAACATTAATGCAATTATCTAAACAACCAATCACATGGCAGTTGCATTTAGGGGTGTGGTCCTGGTCAAGACAATCTCCTGAACTCCAAACTGAATGTCAGAATGGGAAAGAAAGGTGATTTAAGCCATTTTGAGCGTGGTGTGGTTGTTGGTGCCAGACGGGCCGGTCTGAGTATTTCACAATCTGCTCAGTTACTGGGATTTTCACGCACAACCATTTCTAGGGTTTACAAAGAATGGTGTGAAAAGGGAAAAACATCCAGTATGCGGCAGTCCTGTGGGTGAAAATGCCTTGTTGATGCTAGAGGTCAGAGGAGAATGGGCCGACTGATTCAAGCCGATAGAAGAGCAACTTTGACTGAAATAACCACTCGTTACAACCGAGGTATGGAGCAAAGCATTTGTGAAGCCACAACACGCACAACCTTGAGGCGGATGGGCTACAACAGCAGAAGACCCCACCGGGTACCACTCATCTCCACTACAAATAGGAAAAAGAGGCTACAATTTGCACGAGCTCACCAAAATTGGACAGTTGAAGACTGGAAAAATGTTGCCTGGTCTGATGAGTCTCGATTTCTGTTGAGACATTCAGATGGTAGAGTCAGAATTTGGCGTAAACAGAATGAGAACATGGATCCATCATGCCTTGTTACCAATGTGCAGGCTGGTGGTGGTGGTGTAATGGTGTGGGGGATGTTTTCTTGGCACACTTTAGGCCCCTTAGTGCCAATTGGGCATCGTTTAAATGCCACGGACTACCTGAGCATTGTTTCTGACCATGTCCATCCCTTTATGACCACCATGTACCCATCCTCTGATGGCTACTTCCAGCAGGATAATGCACCATGTCACAAAGCTCCAATCATTTCAAATTGGTTTCTTGAACATGACAATGAGTTCACTGTACTACAATGGCCCCCACAGTCACCAGATCTCAACCCAATAGAGCATCTTTGGGATGTGGTGGAACGGGAGCTTCATGCCCTGGATGTGCATCCCACAAATCTCCATCAACTGCAAGATGCTATCCTATCAATATGGGCCAACATTTCTAAAGAATGCTTTCAGCACCTTGTTGAATCAATGCCACGTAGAATTAAGGCAGTTCTGAAGGCGAAAGGGGGTCAAACACAGTATTAGTATGGTGTTCCTAATAATCCTTTAGGTGAGTGTACAGTGTCATCTTAAAAAAAAAAAAAAAAAAATCCCAATAACAATAATATTGATATTTCTGGTTAAATTGATATTATTCTGGTTAAATATTCCTGACAAAAACTCACTTCTGTGTTAAATAAAATCTGGTTAGAATAAAATGTATATTAAATGTATGGATTCAGATAATACTGTATTACTGCAAAAGTAGAGTAGCCATATGTTGTGTTCTTTTTCCTTTTCTTTTAAAATATAACCTGTACACACGGGTGTTTGAGTGAAGCAGCTTTTCTGGGAAACTTGTTGATTCTTTGTCACACCGCTACAGCATTTCTTTGGCTTTTGAACAGTAACATCTGGACTATCGCGCTTGTATTTGGATAGTGGCTAAAGCGCTCGGGTTCCTCTCGCTAACAGTAGCGCTGATTAGCTTTGATACACTGACTGGGCGGGGGTTTCGTTTCGTTTTCAGTTGGACATACTTGCAGTGACATTAATGTTGTTATTCTCTCCGTGATGCGTTCTTTTGGCTGGAGCGCCAAGTGTTTTCACACGAGTCCCTCTTGCTCCGCAATAAAGTTCACAATGTGTTGGAATCAGTAAAGCTCCGTACGGCACTTTGTTTACACCCCGCCTCTCTCCAAAAGCAGCGCTGATCTATAAATGATCTGGATACATGCGGGGATACGGCTGATGTGTTCAATGCTGTCTTTATGCACAGAGACGGGTTGGATGGACGCTCCGCTCACTCAGCGTTGTGATAGCGTTCATGTTTCTGTATTTATTTCAGCACACGCAGCACGTGCATTTATCGAGACTAAAAATGTTATCGTCCTTCATTTTACTTATCGAGCGATAACTCGATATAGTAATTATCGTGGCAGGCCTATCAATATTGCGATTGCGATTCGATTTTTGTATTTCATACATTTAAATGCATAAGCTACTACAATGATGAGTGTAGAAAGTGATGTTACATTTATATAGTAACAAGAATGTATTCTCGCTCAAATTTCCCCACATTAGAACAATCTACGAAAATCTACCTTCTTCTGGAGGAGTTTCCCCGACATTCAGAGTACCACTGGGGACAGCCACATGACTAAAATAAGTCCGGGATGGAATCACAGAGCGTCTATGTGAACACTTTAGACTCTACTTTAAGGAAACTGCTGCGGCTGAACCTGAGGTCGCAAGGCCCGACAATTCTGACAAATCGATGAGTTCAAAACAGAATTCCTAAAAAAATTACTTTCCCCATACTATCATAAGTTACATGTATAAATATCAAGAAAACACACAACGGACTATAATATTGCTGTAATATAACCTTGATGTGGTTGGGTTAAGGTGCAACATGTGGGAATTTGATCTATTGACACACAATATGCTGTTTATGTAGACCAATATGGTACAGTGTTAAAGAATGTGATTAGTGTTACATATGGAACTGTGGGAGGTGATGCTTCCAATGGCACAGTATAGAAACTGACATGTATGAGTATGAGGCTGTCACAGGCATAACGACAACATTTCTCGTGTTTTTTTTTCTTTCTATTTGTTGCTTATACAACAGAACAACTAAAGAGTGTTTTTGTAACGTATAACTCCCTTGAAAGTTAACAGATATTAAAAAGGACATGTAGGGGTAGCCAGTGTTGGGGTAACGTGTGACAAAAGTAACGAGTTACAAAATATATTACTTTTTTCTGTAACTAAGGATTATAACACAACATACAGTAATATATTAGTCATTACAATTCAAGTAACTCAAGTTACAAGTGCATTTGTATTGACATAACTTATAGCAGTACTAAGTAACTTGTTTACCTTAATAAATCCTTTTCGTAGTCCCTCTGGGGGTAATACAAGTGTTAATGAGATGATTGGGGGGTCTTTCATCTCCCCCTGGTGTCTCTGGCCAGAAAACCACAATTGTAACTTTCCCTGCACCGGGTCGAAGCACCAATACACACTAATGGAATCACGAAGAAGAAGCTAACAGGCTAACAGGCAAAGCTAACTGCGGGCTAGCGCCCATTAAACAGTATTTACAGCCAAAATGATCTCCATTGTGTAATGGGATGTACAACATCCCTCTCTCCCTTTGTCTTTTCTGTCAGTGTAGTATTTACTCTCACGGACAATCAAAGTGTGAAAAAACGCAACATGCTATGACACCTGTAGTGGCGCTTATGGCCTCTAGGGGCATGAGTCAATTAGTACTGCCTTAACCCAAATAAAATGCACCAAATCAAGTTGGACACTGGTGTGTAAGATCTGCAGTTGTGTTACGTAGCTAACTTCGTCAAAACAAAACACGAGAAGTGAAGGAAAAGGAAATCTTTCACTGCACTTTTGCTCGGTGGCATTATTGCTAATTTCAGTTTGTATTTTGTCAAAAGTAACTCAAACTAGTGTAACTACTAATATAGAATATATTACAATTTAAAAGTAACTTGCCCAACATTGAGTGTGACCAGGAATTACAGAGGGGCTGATGTAGTATATTGAAGGTCAATTAAAAACTCAATTAACTGATAAAATATTGCCAAACTATATCAAGTCAGAACATATGTAAATTCAGTGGAAACCAAACAAAGAGATGCCCAATTTCCTATCTCAAGTTATTCAACTGCTACATTCAGCTTTTTGACCTGAATACAAAAATACACTCGTTCCTTGTTCCTCAGTGAGCTCCGCTAATTCAACCATTGACTACGAGTCAGACTGTGAAAAACTGTCAATCTAATCTTTGGCAAAAGCCCATCACTTTCTAAAAATGGTTTCAAATCAGTTTTTTGGGTCCTGACGCACCTGTTGAGAACCACTGTTTTAACACTTCTTCCAGTCTGCACTACAGCGCAACGTTAAAGGGCCTATCTCACCCGGAGAGAGTTGCGGAGATCGTGACAAGAAGTCTCTGCAATGTCTTCGCAACTCGGACTGATTGCGTCCGGCTTGGATACATCTCCGGGCAATAAGGCAAGTCTCCAGATGGTCTCGGTGAAAACGACCAGGTTCGATTTCAGCAAAGTCTCCTCAAAGTCTCCAAGAGGTCTCTGAGAGGTGGACATATAGTCTCAAGCAGCTGTGGCAACGTTGCGAACACTATTTCCTAAACCTGTGTAACGTCCTGCAATGTCTCCAAGACCAGTCGGATACCAAGGAGATCTTAACTAAAGATTTCGCTGTTGGAACAGAAAAACAATAGGAACCCCAGCTTTAAATACCTGTTAAAGTAGTCTAAAAACAATGCTATCATGTGCACTATTAATAGTATTTGTTTAAAGAAATGCTTGAGTTTGGGCCACTTTTGACCAGGGAGTAAAACTGCTTTTCATTGAATTTGTGGAAGTCTCTTGTAATACTGAAATTTAAACCAACAGAGCTAATCGAACAACTTTCAACTGTGAAAAACCATCAAGGCGACTAAACCGGTCCAGTCTAGTCACCCGGGCGCCCAAAGTTACCGACATAAATCATTGTTCGCTGTAAACCTGTAATTAATAATTGCTGCTTGTCATTTTAAAACCTGCACTTTCTGAAGGGACAGGTCTGAGCAGGTGACGCCGCTGGGTACGAGCCGAAACGTCTCGGGCTCAGAGATTTACAATAACAAATCCCAGAACCCCACAATTATCTCTAGAGAATAACGTGGTAAGAATGGGCATCTCTTAACAAACCACCCGTAATGTGTTTTCTTTCCTAAAGGCACTGCCATCACAAGCGTTTGAACAGTGTGTAAACTTTGTACCGGCTTCTGAGTACTCTCGCTTTTTGCCAATTTGTTTTATTCAAAGACACAAAGAACAATCAGATGCAACTTTGTTCACAATAATAATTGAATGAGCCACGAGAGGATTGTGTTTTTTACTGGTACATGTTCGGATAATTAGTCAGCCTGAGAGTAGAAAAAAAACATCAAGGTTCTTTTTTTGCTTGGTTTTCGGAATGGTTTGATCTAATGCTGCCCATTTAAATGCAGTAACTCTCGGGGACAAGTATTAGTACTGTATGTTGAAATGGAATGATTAAATGAAGTAGTTTGATATGAGGTATATGAGTGTAGCGAACACATAAATGCTGACTGATTATTCAAAATGTTTAGCCACCACACCGCCGAACCATCCTTGACTCATGTACAAGTTTAGGCCACATACACATTTAACTACAATTTTCTTATAAATTCTTTTCTGATATAGACTTTTTGGCCTGGCATTGAAAAAAATGTTAGTGTTTCTGTTCTAAATATTGATTCTTATTCCTGAGCTTTTAGCCTCATGAATAAATCAATCAATAAATAATAATAAAAAACATCTTTCAAAGTCCATTTTTTTTGGAAATTTGTTGAAAAGGTTTCTTTCTCAAAACGCAGGCAAAGAGCGCTTGCCTCTTGTCAACGGCAGTGGCGCAATGTTTGGAAAAGGCTAAAAACACATACACGGTTAAAAACCTCCAATTTCAACTGATAAGGACAAGTCAAAGGAGCTTCAAACATGGCAACATTCTGACCAGTAAAAGAGCATGTGTTTTAAGGACGAAATGAATATGATCATTGCTTAAATGTGCGCAAATATAGAGACCCATCAAACTCACTAAAATGTTATGATATAGTTGATTATAAAATTCTTAAGGTAAATCCAATTAAAAAAAATATTGCCACTGAACATCCAAGAAAGAGAAAGTCACTATAATTATAATATATAACGTAAAAAAATCATGTTCAATTCCAAAGCAATGGAACGAACAGTCACAGTGACAGAAATTCGTTTACGGAATGCACTTCAGAAAGAAATACAAGAGTCAGGAACTCTCCTGACACTCAGGAAATGCAAAAACCAACAATGTTATATTATATTTGAACAAACACGAATATTATGGTTTTGTATTTGAATATTTGTAAACACTGTACATAAAATACAAGAAAATATCTAAAAACTGTAAGAGTTGGACAGAAATGGTCTTGAACTCTACTCTTTAAATTGTTAATAGTTTTTTTTTAAAGGGGGTGTATTATGTTTTTTCAATCACATAGCACCAGTCTATAGCATACTACAATGATGACGTAACCTTCTGTTGGTCTGTATATGCAGTAAATTAAAATAACTGCCTTGAATAAAATTGCTCTCTCAAAATGGCTGTACTGAACGTCTTGAAATAGGCCTCTGTCTCTTTAAGAAACTTCCGACACGCCCCCTTCAGCACACTGCTGTGGCATTTAAACAACAACACTGTGCGGGGAGGGGCCTCTGCTGAGCTGAGGAGCAGTGGTTGGTGGCTTGGCTGGTGACGAAAGGTCCAGAGGCGTCTCCAGGAGGTGGGGGCGTTCCTAGGAGGACTGAGGCATAGCTACACCTAAAATGGCTGCCGTCTAAGTTTTTACTGATTACTCAAAAATATGTGAATGCGCCAAGGCAACACTCCAGGCATGTGTTTAATGAGGGAATGACATAATAACATGATATAAAGCTTGAAAAAGTCGATTTTACATAATACCCCCCCTTTAAAGACTAAAGAACTGAAGTGATTGTGGAGTAACACGGGGCAGATGTCATAAGTTTGATTTTCTTTCTGCTCCTTTTCAATCAAATTCTCAAAGAAATGAAGCAAACGTGGGAAACATTACATGGTGTAGCATCAGAGTTTAACAGAGGTAATGTGGACGGCGCAATTCATTGTAATACATTGTCAACATTATACTTTTCTATTTCTTGAAATGCTCTTACTCAATGCTTGCGACCCTCCGGGGGTTTCAGCCCCCACTTCGGGAACCACTGGTTTAGACCGCTACAAACAAACTACAAACTGAAGCGGCTCTTGTACTCGTTTTGCAATTCATTTTTCAGCCTTCTCTCAAATGTTGATGCTCCCGGACACCTTTAAAACTCTCTCTCTGTTAATCAATCAATCAATTTAGAACCTGAATATTCATCTGCCCTATTCAGCATGTAAAAACAAAACATACATAACTCCGCTCTCTATATCGCTGTCCATATCATGTCCAGACACCGGCTACTGCTACACTTCCTTCTCGGTCGCCTACACCCCGACAGCCTTGAGATAACATCAGCTCCTCTCCACACACCTTAACATGTCTCCTCAAGTGTAGTCAAGACAGATGCGGCGTCTTCAAACGCGCGATGCTATCAGCGCGAGAATGTGTTTACCACGGGGAAGTGGCCGCGCCGCGGTCAGGAGGTCAGCGCCGCATACTGTTTATTTCATTAAGTGGTGGAGTTGTGCTGGTTGCCCCGGGGCAATGTTGTGGTCAGCGGACAACAGTACTAGGGTTGGCGGCTAGCTCCAGGTTAGCCAAGGTCAAAGGTTAGGGAGAGAGCCTGTGGACACAAAGTACTGCAAAACTTGCCAATATATAAAAACAAATCTAAAAACTGAATATCTTGTGGTTGTCGGTGGTGAATGCAATAGTTCTATTTCTCAGTAAGAGGTTGTGGATTGTTGGAAATTCACTGATTTTATATTACTTCTGGTTTGCATTTGAAAAAAAAAAAAAGTAAACAATACATATTAATAAAAAATAAGTGCTTTATTTGTCGTAAAATTGTGTTCAGGTGTTAGTCCTGAGCCACTGTGACTTAGCCGCCACTATGGGTTAACCTGACCAGCATGTTTTTGTAGGTCGGGGAAACCGGAGTACTGTATTCAGTGATCCTCTGAAACGGTGCAGCGCCTCCTGGGTTTGTCCCCGTTTCAGAGCGTGGTGTCTTTCACTGGTCAGCTTCTCTTCCTTTCTCTTCGTGCTGAGCAGCTCCCTCCGCTCCACAGACGTCTTTCACCATCTTCTGAAGAGCGTAGCAGACAAATATAATCCGTCTTATTCTCTACTGAACGAACGTTAATCAGAACACTAGTAGGAATAGAAAGCATGTGTGGCTTAGTGAGTCTTGCCCAGATACCTCCTCGTTTGTCCCTTTTTGGTTTCTTGTTACGCCTCTTGTGACGCCTCCACTGTGCTGCAGGAGGTGTGGGGCACTCTTGGTGTCGTGTCGCTTCAGTGTCTCAGAAGAAGAAACGTGTAGGTCTCAAATGTCTTTCGCTCATTAGCTAGCTGTTGTTTACTCTTAAAAGGGACTAGATGCAAGTTGGTCATTTTATACTCACTACTGCCACCTCAGGTCTTAGGCGTAACTGCAGTCTCCATATTAAGCTCCTGCATGACGGCAATTCTGACCCGAAGTAACAACTTTTGAGTGACAGTGCAGGATTTAAGAGGCAGTTGTGATGAAAAGGTCTGGGATCATTCTACACATTAGGACATCGCTGGAACATGTAGGGGAAGGAAAATACATAATTTTAACATTTTTAAACTCTGTCTAGTCCCTTTAAAAAGCTGAGTATTTCATGGCCAGTATGGACTCGCTGCAGTAAAAGAAATCCACTGAACCTCACAAAAACACTACAAAGATTTACAAAAGTATCCTTTAAGACAATGTGGAACACAGAAACTACAAATGCAGGTCGCAGAAAAAGGCAAAAAACTCAGCTGTAATAATATGATATAAATATATATATATATATGCTGACATAGAATCATCAATATATATATATATTATCTGCAATATCTGGAGAAAACAGTCTCCTTAAATAGCCTACATGTCAGACAATATAGTAAAGCATGTGGTAAAAGTCACAGTAACAAATAAAAAGGAATAAAACAGAATATTTTGCCATGTCTTTTTTTGTAACCTCTCATCAGTCTCGCATTTGGACGGCTGCATTTTTTTTTTTTGTATGATAGATAGCTTTTGTCAAACCGAATATTCCTTGAACGTGACACATTCCACTCAGAATGCAATTACTTTTTTTATTACTTGTCAAAAGCCTGAGAGTGAAATATGTCTTCATTTTAAGAGCTGCAGCTTTGGGCTTTTGACCTGATCGACAGATGATAAGACAGGGCTAAACTGTGTCAAATTGTGTAATTATTGTAACTGACACTTTTATTGAAACAGTTTAAGTAAGTGAATTATTCTTATTACGAGACTCAGCAGGTGAATAGGATTACAGTCAAAACTATAGTGCCTGTTTTCTAGTTTATAAAAGTTGACAAATGTAAAAGTTGACAAAATTGCCCATATTTCAAGCAACAACATTAGTTTATGGAAAGAACCAGGTTTAAAATGATGGTTTATTTATAAAGTCAATCAGGCAATCTATCAATCTAGCCCACAACCTGAAAAAGGTCATTTATATTATTTTTATTTGGACACACAGAGACTATAAGAACAAAGATAGAGTTTGCTTGTCCATATCTTCCCACTTGTTTACGACGTTCGTGAACGTTTAACTTTCACTTTTTAAGCAGAGCTGTTTCTTCCTATATGCAGACAAGTCAAGTTGCGTAGGATCAGATCCCGCTCTTGTTCCGTTAGTCGTCACATTGTTGCAGCTTTGTCACACATAACGTTGGCGTGGACAGGAGGACTACGTGTCACTTCAGGTCAGGGCAGATGACATTCCCCCTTCATCCTTGCTTCATGTTGTTGCTGCGATGCGCTAACATAACCGCGGGCACGGGGCTGCATCGACTGCACACTGATAAAACAACCCTCTTGTAGTGTCTAGTAGAGGACAGTCTCATGTAGACAATAGCTTGGCTGACAGAAGTGGGCAAAGCAGCTGTATTTGTCTCAAAGGAGAGTCGATTCCAGCGGCTTTGAGATGAGCAACCTAGTAACTTTTAGTAACTGCTCCTCAAGTTCTCAGAGTGTGCATGGTTTAAAACTCATCGTCGTCAGACTAAATCTCAGTGGTATGATATCTTTAACCAATCAGGAGCAGATTGAGATGGTGAAAAAACGTTGTTCTTCAAAAGTGGGATAGTCTGCCAGTGACAAAGGTATAGGATTGTGTTTTTTTAAGCAGTATTGTGTTACACTTCTGTCCTGCTCTGCTCTGCGTTCGACTCTTTTTGACTCTTTATAACCTTCGGATGTGTACAGAAGGGCAAGCACCGGCTCTGTTTCAGGCATTCACACAGTGTTGTGCGGATTGTTTGTGGGATTGTGCCTAGACCAGGTTCACGGTAAATTTGAGGCCACACTCCAGCTCCTCTGTCCAACAGCTGCTGGAGATTCCACAGGAGACAGGAATCAACCCAGAAATAGGATTTGGCCCGGCTCTGTCCTTCCCTGCCCACGTGCCAGTGTGCCAGCTCTCAGAACAGGCCCCTGTCCCTGAAGTGGACTCTGTGGGTCACCTCTCATGCACGTTGTAGCTCTGGCATTCCTGTTTGCACATCACAGTTTTTTCCCTCCTCTTCTTACTGTATTTACTGTACTGTAACAGAATTAACACAACTTAACCAGGTCAAAACCAGAGTTACAGGAGTTGAACTCGGCCTAAACAAGAATTGAATCAAATCGAATTGTTATTGTATAGCCCAATATCACGACTGAAGTTGTACCAATAAAAACTGTTTGGAAACCAGTAATGACACAGACATCAAACAGTGAAAAAAATAAATGAAATGTACCAGATGGATGGATTGCTGCCCTTGAACCCTTCTTCACGGTAAGGAAAAAGTCAAAAAGTGGATCTCATCTTAACAAAAGCAAGACTTTAATCAACTGGATCTAGTCAGAACATATCGGGTGTAAGGTAATACTTTCAGATATGCTCAAGTGGGAAAGTCATTCATAGAACTAAATAAATGTGACTTGAACGAGATCTATTGTCTATATGGAACACATCGTACATGTGTCACGACTGCCCAGTAGAGGGCACAGACAGCGCGCCACGTTTGTGGAAGAAAACGTGTGTATAGAAACACAGCACCGCACAGCATCTGGCTGTTGTGGGAAGCCGGAGCTCGCACATTTAAATCAGAGAGATACCGTTTTTTTCAGGTGGTTCAATGTTGTTCTGTCGTTCCTTCCCGTTCCCATCTGCTTCAACGCAGAATGAAAGACATTTGTTGTGCATGGATGACTTCTCCTTGTGAAAGATCAGATCAGAAATGTATGGGCGTGAGTTCCTTAAGGACTGGTAGAGACACGTCCCCATCAACTTTGGCCCGGCAGGGACAGTCCTCACCAATATATGACACCTTTTCCTTTCCGAGTATTTACATGTGATGTTTTTATGTACGACTTGTCTGTGTAGCTGATAAACTGAATTTCCTTCGGGATTAATAAAGTATATCGTATCGTATCGTATTTGCGTATTCTGTTTTGTGTTGATCGGTCAAACCTTTGCGGAGATCTTCACATTTTCGGATTGCAACTGAGCCACAGTCCGTTTATGGAGCTTATTAACGTGCGCCACATCCACATGTCCTTTAGTTTAATTGGATGAGATGTTTTACACAAAAACGATCAGAAAATAATGGTTATGCGCTTAGTTTTATTGATGGGTCAAGAGCGCAAGGCGAGGTGCAGCAGTGAGGGGAGTTGGCTTGGGTCGCTTTTCATCAAAATCGCATCTGTGTTCACACTGTCATGAAAATATCAGATACCGGTCGCATAGGAGGGTAGAATTCTTTTTATTTTTATTTGGGTCACTTCATCCTGCAGTCTGAACCTAGCCTCAAGTAAGAATGTCTCTTGTAGAGGAATGTATTTGTCCTCTACAAACTAATCCTGAAATGGGGCCTTGCAGAGTATTTTGGCATTACAATTTCGGTAATGTGCCAAAACTATTAATTAAAAGGCAACATACGATAGAAAAACACATAACATAGCCACACATTCGAACATTGAGATCCTCCAATCAAATGACTCTGGAGGTTCCAAAATCTAAGCGTAAAACCAGAGGAGACCGGGCTTTTGCCGTAGCGGCTCCGAGACTCTGGAACAGCCTTCCGCTGAATGTCAAAATGGCCCAGTCCATTCATGTTTTAAGTCGTTGTTGAAAACTCATCTTTTTGCTTTGGCCTTCAACACAAGCTGAGCAGATCCCATGTATTTTATTATTATTGTTTCATGTTGTATATTTTGTGACTGTTTTTACTCTTCAATTGTATTTTATAATGTTTGTTGTACAGCACTTTGGGCAGTTGTCGCTGTTTTTAAATGTGCTATATAAATAAAGTTGACATTGACATTGACATTGACACACCTAAATCTAGCCGCTGTTATCGACAAGAAAGCAAATGCTAATCCGCAATGACAAAGTTGATTTCAGGTCAAGCTCCTCACAGTCCTCCTCTGCTTAAGTAACTCGCCGTCCCGCTCCCTCATGTTTCATTTCCAGCCTGCGTCTCCAGTGCAGGGGTTGCATATGGCAGCTGTAACACTCGGCAGCGGGGAGCAGCTTGTTTCCTCTGGTGCTGGCTCCCACTCCCTATCTCTCTCTCTCTGAAGCGTCTCTCTTGTGACCGCCGTGATGAAACTTTGGCGCTTTGAAACTCTCCTCGCCTCCACAGAATCCCGAGGTTCGGGCCGCGTGAATAAAAGATGCCGCGCCGCTACCAGGTCACCGAAAGCTCCGCTCCACTTCGCCAGCGCCTCTATTCAACGGCCAAGGCGCTTCGAAGTGTCCCCGACTAGTTTAATTAGCATCTGTGGAAATGTTTCGTTACTCTCTCACCTCTCTCCGCGATCTTAGCAAGTCCGTCTATTTGCTTGGGGTTTTTAAGATTTTAAGAACGTGTAAGCATGTTGTTGTTTCTGCAGAATACATTTTTCCTGTTTATTTCATGAGGTATGCATGTCCTTCATTTCCATGTACTCCATAACCAAAAGCAAAGTTCTCCTTCCAAAACTTTTGCCGAACCTACTACATCTTACAACCAAGAATTCTGAAGGTCAATTTTTGTTTGTTTGATGGATTGATTACATAGATAAAACATTTTTACTTCCCGCACACTGCCAACCTTGCAAATATAGTTTATTAGGATATGGTCAACGTTTCGGTCCTGAGACCTTCATTAGGCAAATTGCCACTGGGATTTTCCCTCATCTCCAACGCACCTGCCTCAAGTAATTGATGTGCGAAGTTTCTCTTCTAATTTATGGATTGATTACATAAAAGGTTCTCATGTAGTCATCTGTACCGTGGTTTTTAAATTGACCTTTTCGCCAGTGAGTGAGAAGCTTCCTACCGTTCAGCAGTTCGAGACACCTCACCTGGGGTCACCTCACCTGGGGTCACCTCACCTGGGGTCACCTCACCTGGAGACACCTCACCTGGAGACACCTCACCTGGAGACACCTCACCTGGAGACACCTCACCTGGAGACACCTCACCTGGAGACACCTCACCTGGAGACACCTCACCTGGAGACACCTCTGAAAAGGCTTTTCTACAAATAGAGGAGTGAAAACAAGTGTTTCATACTCAATTCACCAACTAAATGTAGAACAGGTAAGTTCTAGCTCGGTGTGCATTGGAGTTTCTGTGCCCATAACAGACCTGAAACACAAGGAGCTCTGTTTTCAGCTGCGTCTGAATGGACCCCATTGGGACTCGAGGAGGAGTTTTTTTGTGTTTTTTTAATCAATTGTTTTGTATAGCCCAATATCACAATAGGAGTTGCCTCACAGGGCTGCACAAACATTAAGACAATGAAACAAAACAATGTAATCTTTTGTGAAAGGTTCATACTGTCTTCTTGGGTAGACTTACTGCTGTTCTTTAGTACGACAGAAGGTTTGTTTACTTGCTTTACTAGTTTCGATCACTTCCTGTGATCATCCTCAGAAGTGTCACCTGGTAGTAACAAGCACTGCAAGAAAATCTCAAATCAGCCATATCAGATCATTGTAAGAGGGAGAACCACATCATGAATTAGGACAATGCCAGGGTAATCTGTGCCAAAGGTAACAAGTACCACCGCTGGATCAGAGAAGCCATCGAGATCAGGAAACGAGCACCAACATCTATGAACCAGGATGACGGAGCGTACACCTCATCCCACACCTGGGATAACGCTTCTGAGGAAGATCACAGGAAGTGATCGAAACTAGTAAAGCAGGTAAACAAACCTGCTGTCTTACTTAAAGAACAAAACAGTAATAGTACAAGAATGTAATGTTCATGCAAATGTAGTGTCCAGCCTCAGGGATGTCCCCCATCCTTAGACTCTCCTACATGGCAAGGAAAAACTCAAAAACCCAGTGGGTAAACAAGGAAAACCTTGGGGAGAACCACATAAGGAGAGATCCACTCCCATGGACGGACAGGCTATAGAGACCCAGGGCCGATGGGAGTCTGTGGAAGAACGTGCAGTCCTTGTTGGAGCTTCAGTTTTAGTTATTTTGTTGGTTTAAAATCAAACTGGAGCGCTCTGCAAAAATGTGAGACAAAAAATGGCTTTGGGAGATATCCACAGGGACACAGAGCTCAAAATCAGGACATCTGATCATCAAGGGCTGACGTGCGGTGATGGGCACATGGAGACAGAGTAAGCGTTTTGGTTTGTGAATATGCAACAATCATGCAGCATACAGCATACCGCATCTAATGATCTTAGAAAAAGAGTTTTACTTCGCTTTATTATGCCACAAAAATAATTATTATAATGGGGAAAATTAGCTGAATAATGAGGTGGCAACTTGAAATTAAACATAATCCACACAGAAATCTCACCAAACCACTTATAATAGCTTAAAGGAGCAAAGCTTTTGTGTGAGAATTGGTCTATTTTTCAATATTTGTCATTCATGCATATTCATATATGCCCTCTGGTATTATTTATAGGCCAATTAGCGCACAGGCCAGCCACCTATCGACATAAAAGAAAAATGGCCCGAAGCTAAGACAACCTGCCGACCCCTGCTTTAGGCATTCTACAATAGGTAAAGTAGTGGATAGTTAATGCCTACTTTTCCCAGGAATTATTGTAACTGATGTACGTGGAAAAACTACTGTACTGGACTTAAGCAGTTTTAATAGGGCTAAAAATAACAGTGTGTGGCTTTGGGTGTGGCATCTGTGTGTAAAGGAGGAAGGCCCAGTCTCCAGGGTTGACATGGAAACCTGCTGATGCGTACACGAAACGTCACCAGTACAAAGATGTCAATAAAACCATGTTCGTTTTTTGAAATTGAAGCTGGGCTGAAGGTCAGCGAGTGCCTCCTCGAACCGCACGAGGGCCGAGCGGTTCAAAGTGCCGCTGCAGAACGGCCTTCTCATCGGGTGAGTGTGAGCAGAGGAGAGTTAAGGCAGTATTTTCATGTAATCCGGAGCGCTGCTTCGATCCGCAAGGACTTTCATCTCCATGTGTAAAGCAGCGCTCTGAAGTGAGGAGAGACGGGTACGGCGTGCAGTCCGTGAGATTCATGCAAAAAAGGCAACGGGATGGCTATCTGCAATGTCAAATATTCTGTACGGGTTGAAAGTTGGATCGGACTGTTTGAGCAGCAGAGTTGATGGTTTAATACCCTTGAAGTCGAGGCAGAATAACTTTTTGGGGAATCTTTATAGGCCAACTGTTATTTTTTCTTTTGTTGCTTTCTTTTAAAGTTGGCACATCATATACAGTTTAAAAGCAGTCATAGATACATTATTTTGGGTGCCATTTTACGTTTTATAATTTGAAATAGTGTCTCTCTAAGAATTAAATAGTAACACTGAAATACAGGCGCTAGAGCTGGTGAAGACTGACTGTGGCTCCTCCTGCTGGCGGTTTTGGAATCACTTATTAACAAACCAACTTTCAGTTTGGATTTACGGCGTGGTTTGCAGCTTGAGCACGGCAGGAGAAACGATATAATGTTGGATTATGGGCTTGAAAAAGATGGAGGACAGTTTTTGGGCTTGGGTTTTTGGGCGCTGAGACCATAGAAGAAGAAAAAACAGCTAAATTTAACAGCTTCGCCTAAGGAAAACTCCAGGTATTTTTTTTTTTTGACGAGGGAACATTAAAAAAAATGGTTTAAAGCTAAAAAATGTTATGATACGCCCATTTTTAATCTATATAGACCTTATCTTTATTAACTGAAATTAAAAATGTTTGCCATTGGTACTACTTTCCACTCGTTCTGTAGCATGTGCTGCACTAAAAAGCAACACATCTTTTGAATGTTGCGAACACTGTAGTTGGCGTATTGGTTTTTAAAAAGTTACATTTGATGATGTTTTCCAATAAAATGCTAATGGAGTTTAAGTAATACTTTTGTAAGTAGTTGGCTATACATTCAAGATAAAGAGATGCTCTGAGTTGAAGTGAAAGACTCGATGGGTACATTAGACCAAAAAAAGTTGGGAACCATTAATGTAGGCTGCCATACACACAAAATGACTTTACTCTCAAATACGCAATGAAAACACTATATAGAGCCAAGCCCTAAAAATACATGAAAATGTGTACAATAATATATGCTGGGTAGAGAAACAAAACCAGTCTTTTCTCGCATAAATAAAATAAGTAAAATCATGGACGCATTTGAAAATTATCACTACTTGTGAAAAAAACAATATTGTACAAATCTACTTATGTGTGAGCTAAAAAACTTAAAAGGTCACGCAGCGGAACATTCCAGGTTATACAGGAATCCACTTGTAAAACCTTAAATTCGCACCATAAAATAATGCACGCGGTTCTTTCCCCAACACTTGAACTAAATGTGCTTTGATCGCTCATCGATTGAACTGCCCGGCTTCACTGCAAACCTCTCCAGAACTCTGCTCAGTTCAGCGGAAAAAAAACACACACAATGTTCCTTTCTTTCCACAGAGCGAACTCGAGCAGGCCCCTCATCATTCGTATGGAGTGCAAGTTACTCGCCCTCTGCCATTCCATGTGTGAATTTCTATTTTCCCCTTCATCGTCAAGTGTAGGCTGCAAAGCGTGAGCCTGGAGACCTCGTTATAAAACCGTACAGTCAGACTTTGTGGTTCTTTCACATCTACAAAAAAAACCCAGATAAGGATGAAGGATTTATTACGGTGAATAATTGTCGGATTGTGATGAAATGTGATTTCATTACCATGATAACCTGCCTATTGAGGCAAAAGTCAGATATAAACAGAAATTGGACTTAATTGGTCTCAATTAATGTTTGTACAAACTGCCAAGAGGTCGCCTAGTATGCATCGCTAATCCATCGTAACTTTGTGTTGAATTTCACGCATTTATGTTTTGCCTTACGGGAAATAATCACGATCTAAGTTAAACGTAATGCTGACGAGAAAATGTTTTAGAAGCTTTTAGATGATGTTCTGTCTAGTTTATTCAGCTTTAGATTTAGCTAAAGCATGACTTAGCTAACACATGTCATTAAACATTTGATTAACAATTTATTTTATGTTTAATTAAAGCAAAGTAAACGGTAGAATTTAGAGCCTGATGTGCCCGGCACAGTTACATTAAACTTTAAAGGGGGGGTATTATGTAAAATCGACTTTTTCAAGCTTTATATCATGTTATTATGTCATTCCCTCATTAAACACATGCCTGGAGTGTTGCCTTGGCTCATTCACATATTTTTGAGTAATCAGTAAAAACTTAGACGGCAGCCATTTTAGGTGTAGCTATGCCTCAGTCCTCCTAGGAACGCCCCCACCTCCTGGAGACGCCTCTGGACCTTTTGTCACCAGCCAAGCCACCAACCACTGCTCCTCAGCTCAGCAGAGCCGCCTCCCCGCACAGTAGTGTTGTTTAGATGCCACAGCAGTGTGCTGAAGGGGGCGTGTCGGAAAGCTTCTTAAAGAGACAGAGGCCTATTTCAAGACATTCAGTACAGCCATTTTGAGAGAGCAATTTTATTCAAGGCAGTTATTTTAATTTACTGTATATACAGACCAACAGAAGGTTACGTCATCATTGTAGTATGCTATAGACTGGTGCTATGTGGTTGAAAAAAGCATAATACCCCCTCTTTAAAACATAATCCACACCATGTGTTTAGATCTGCAGACGTCGATTCTAATCATTAATTTACTCAGTTTACAAGATTAAAGCTGTAGTTCCGACAAAAGGGAACATCCAACCGCACAACGGCTTTTAGGCAGGATTTACTAAGAAAAACTAAATTTATCGAACACAATCTGTCATTCACAGGCAAAAACGCTGTTTAATACCGCCATTGTTTTCACCTCTTACATCTGCGGCGCACTGAAAGTACCCGGATGGTAGAAGAGCCCTATTGCACAAGTGAGGGATGGATGGAGCGTGAAATCGATAGTCGATACTCTCTGTATCGGACTGTTGTGGTGAAGAGGGAGCTGAGTCAGGGGGCAAAGCTCTCGATTTACCGATCGATCTACGTTCCCACCCTCACCTATGGTCATGAGATCTGGGTAATGACCGAAAGGACAAGATCGCGGGTACAAGCGGCTGAAATGAGTTTCCTTCGCAGGGTGGCTGGGCGCACCCTTCGAGATTGGGTGAAGAGTTCAGTTACCCGGGAGGAGCTTGGAGTAGAGTCGCTGCTCCTTCACGTCGAAAGGAGCAGCTGAGGTGGCTCTAGCGTCTGTTCCAGGCATGTCCTATTGGGAAGAGGTCTCGTGGATAAAGTGGAAGACAACTGGTGGATGGATGGATGGGTTCTACAGTATAATATTTTAGATTATAGGTACCTAAAAAAAATTGTTCAGTTATCGTAAACCAAGTGTCATTAAAGTATCGAGAGACTTTTTACCAAAATGGTTTGAGATTTAGTCAATTTTAGTTTTTAATTTTAGTCAACCTAATTTCATGCAATTGTAGTTGCCGGCATATGTAACGGATTTAGTCTGCTAAAAAGTGATACAATGGTATTGTTCATATTGCCTGGCTTTACGGTGCAAATAACACAGTTACTGTATATCAATCTGAAATTGCTACAGTTTTAATCGTTCAAGAATAGGACAAACTTTCAGCCGATTTGATGCTGATTGGCCATAACGCTATAAAATGATCCAAACACAGGCACCGCAAAGACACTATGACAACAAAATTATACACAGCCTGATAAAAAAAACATCACCACAAACACAAAAAATGTCACACGCTGTATTATTAGGTTGGACCACGCCTTTAGCTTTGATTACAGCACACATTCGCAATCCATGTGTGAAAATGACATCTCATGCGCCCAACCACACTTTCACAATGTGAGCCCAATGAATCCTGGCATTGTCATCTTCGAATATGTCCATGCCATCAAGGAAGAGGAAATCCATTGATGAAATAAACTAGTCATTCAGGATGTTCAGGTCATTAGCTGATCTCTTTCTTTTTGTAAGAGGTTTTGTTTTTAAGTTGTGTAGCAGCAGACCTTATGCTGTGTTGGCTACACCATGTTAACAAATACCGATCACTTTACCAAAATGTCTGGTAGCGATTTCGTCATAATTGTCAACATTAATTACTTTTTAATAATATTGAAGAAAACCCTGGTGAAATATATGAGCCGAGGAAAGTTACCCTTTTGGACACACGTCGGCCCCATTGTTGAACCAATCGTTCAACCTTTCTTCCCACACATATACGTAATTAGTCGAGGGTCATGGATTAAAGAGCTTAATGGGTCCAATTTAGTCCTCGACTTGAAAAATGGGGCAAAGAACAAACAGCATGATTTGCTGCCAACACATGAAGAATGTTTCCCAGCGTGCGAGGGGGTCAGTGACAAGTGAGTGGCAGCCAGGGAAAGGGGAGCTGTGGACATGTGACAATACTGACTTCGTGCATGTCCAAACCCTGAAAAATATTGGTTGGCATGAGGCACAAAACAACATGTCTGTGTAAGCGCTCACTCGTCCCAGGAATTTTCCATTGTAGCAGAGGTATTCAAATATTCAACTAGAGAGGAGACAGAGATTTAAGTAGGCTTTACAATTGTTTTCTTGTCTTTTATTTGGACTTATTAGCCAGAAGAAGCCTTTGAGATAGAGCGGGTCGTGTTATGATTGGAAGGTCGTGGGTTCGAATCCCGCCTCCTGAAGGTGTACACTGTTGTGGTGTTCTTGGGTAAGACACATCACCCTCCTTGACCCCAGTGTCTGCGAACATTGGTGTACGAATGAGATTGTGAATGGTTGAGTAGTTGCGTGCGGTAAAGCGCTTTGGGCCTAATGTAGGTGGAAAAGCGGAATATAAGTTGAGACCATAAAACAATAACAAAACGTCAGATTTATATCCTCAAAGCAATGTTTGGCAGTAGTCCAAAACTCATTCCATCCAGTCACAGTGTAAGACGTATGCCTTTGGGGAAAGAAATGGCTACCAATGACAAGCGATAACAGTCACCCTAACACACGTTGGCGCAGCGGCACAGCAAGAAGGTCCCAGGTTCGATTCCATTCCTGCGTGGAGTGGTTAAAGGCACACCGCTGCGTAACATTTTGGCTTGTACTGTTGTCAATTCAAAACCTGCTCCTAATGACCAGCTAGACACAGGAAATGTTACTTTTGCAGTGGGTAATAAAGGAATGTTTTTTTGGATGGTGGACCTAACTGATTTAAATTTCAGATTTGGCTGCCTTTAGTCAGTACTGTAGTTTCTTCTTCATCTTTTACATCCAAGGCGCCTGACAGTTTTTTTGGTTTGTGAGACATTTTCGACACTGTATTTTGGTGACGATATAGTGACGTTTACTTAGGGCCAAGGATAATCCCATTCCGTGGGCTATGTGTGATGAGGTTTTTATGGATAACAGAAACTAAAAGTGATAAATAAAAATTGTGCCGAATAAGAGAACTGAAACCTAAAACAAGAGCAGGCTGGTGTGACCAATAACGACAACTGATGTAAAAAATAGAACAAGTTTTTATTACAAAACTAAAACCAAAGCTTTAAAATACTATAAAAAGGTTAAGAACTGTTAAAATTGATTAAAACGGGGCACAACGAAGAGGAGGCCTGAATCTCGCGGCAGGAGTCGCTGGGGGAGGGGGGGGAAAGCGGCCACTCCTTCTCCCTCTGGGGTCCCGGGTCCTGGAGCTCTCTCAACCCGCCGGTGCCGCACCTGGGCAGAAGGTAAGGAGAGCCAGCACACCCGTCTACTACACCAGGTAGCAAAGGCCTAAGGCCACTCAGTACAGTGCAGTTCTGCGTCTCAGCGGTACTCACTGGCGGGGAGAGCTCCTCACTCTCCCACTGCTTGATACGTCCCCACAGCTTTCCCCGAACCGCACTCCGTCCCTCGCCTGCTCTCCGGTCGCTGGACGGCGATCTCCGGGCCTGGCGCACAACACACAACGGCCAGCCACGCACGATAATGCGGAACACGACGGCCCAAGGCTTCTAATACACCAAACACCACGCATAGGATCGAGCGATACTCACGGGCAAGGCAGGGTCTATTTGCCCTGCCCCTGCGTGTATTCCGCGCTGTGGTGTGAGGGTCCTCCGCGTGGCTCCCAGCTGGCTGGGTGGGTGTGCGCCGTAGTTCTCCCACCTCCGTCTCGTACAGTGCCTTTTCCTCTTTCGTTTCTGTTGTGACTGCGTCGACTCTCTTTTGTCCTGTTTCCGTTCCCGCTGGACAACAGGTGTGGTGATTGCGGGGCTGTGAATTGGTGGTTTGCAGGCAGATGGGCGGGGGTTTCCATAGGAACAAACGAGGGGGCGTAACTCAAAAACATGCATAAGGGAAAACACACAGCAAACTAAACAAAATATCACCAAACGCCCTCCTCTGACCGGATTACACCCCCCCACGCCTTGTGGTTGTCAGTCCCTGCAACTACACACACAAACATCAGTCCCTGTAACGCGTCGGCGGTTGTCCAAAGTTCGCCCGTTCTGAACGGCGGGGCACATTCTCAGGGTCCATCAACTGTGGCTCAGGTGCTACTGGTAAGAATCCATAAACAATGGGCAACTCAAGCCCTTTATCCTGTGTGGATTGTTCAGCGGGGGGTGGCTCAACTTCGCTCGGAGGTGCTGTGCATACCTTAAGAGCGTTCCTGTGTATAGTCTGTTCACGGCCACCTTTCTCAGGACGTACTCTATACACAACCCCAGTATCCCCCACAGAGTCCAAAATTACATGAGGTTCGGGAGCCCACCAAGTACTCAGCTTACCCCTACCCTCCCTGCGTCTATTTCGCAGCCACACCCGTTCCCCAGGTACCAGAGGCAAGGCTTTAGCTTTTTGTCGAACTGCTGTTTGTGTTGGGAGGCTGAACCAGCTGCTTTTTGACGCGCAATGTTGTAAGCAAAGGTGAGTTTGTTATGGTGGTCTTTCACCCACCCTGCTGGGTCGAACTGAGGCTGCTGAGAGCCCATACCTAAGCCTACGTCTACCGGCAGTCGAAGGTGCCTACCAAACATCAAGAACGAGGGGGCATAGCTCGTGGCACTGTGCACTGTGTTATTGTAGGCATGGATCAACTCAGGCAAGTAGTTTTGCCAACAGCGTTGTTTCTCCTCTTCCAGAGAACGAAGCATGTTTAACAAAGTCTGGTTGAAACGCTCAACGCTACCATTACCGGCGGGGTGGTAAGATGTTGTTCTGCTTTTAGCTATGCCGTACATATCGCAGAGTTGTTGCATTAAGGCAGATTCAAAATTTGGACCACGATCGGAATGGAAGCGCGCAGGACAGCCAAACTGCTGTATTATATGCTTCCAGAGCATCTTTACTGTCGTTTGTGCGGACTGGTCAGTGGTGGGTATAGCCCACGCGAAACGGGTGAACAGATCAGTAGCAACTAGAATGTTCTGATAGGTATCAGTGGGTCGGCCTAAAGTCAAAAAGTCTAACCCAATAATCTCCAGTGGGTAGGTGGCTACGATAGGGTGAAGCGGAGCCCTAGGCTCAACACGGCTTCTCTGTAAGCAACACATGACACATTTTTCATGTAATGCGCGTACTTCCACCTCCATGCCAGGCCAATAAAATTGCTGTCGAATCCGAGCCAGGGTCTTGTCAGCGCCAGAATGAGCACCAGCCTCATGAGTCCTCCTCCAGACTTCCTCACACCTGCAACTCGGACACACAACCTGATGGTGTTCCTCATAGGTCAGTTTATCAACGAAACTCCGGTACAGTATGTCATCCCTCACAAACAACCTTTTCCATTGCTGAAGCAACTTTTGGGCCTTTACGGGGAGTGCCAGGCGGTCCGGGCGCTTTGGGAAACTCCCCTCCCGACGTACTCCTTGACGAGCTGGATGTCTGGGTCAGAGTGTTGGGCCTCCTTCCATCCAGCCCCAGGCACCACCTCGACAGCCGCGGTTGTGGCTGGTCCTGCGACCTGCCTCATAGGGACAGGAAATCTGGACAGAACGTCAGCATTGATGTTGCTTTTACCTGAGCGGTATTTCACCGTGTAGTTAAATGAGGCAAGCTGCGCCACCCAGCGTTGCTCTACCGCTCCAAGGTGTGCGGTTTGCAGATGAGCCAGAGGGTTATTATCCGTGTAGATTGTGACTTCTGCTCCTGTAAGAAAATCCTTAAATTTCTCAGTCACAGCCCATTTAAGGGCCAACAGTTCGAGTTTGAAAGAGCTGTAGTTTGCGTCGTTCTGTTCGGTCGGATGCAGGCTTCTACTGGCGTATGCTATTACGCGTTCATGAGTCCCTTGAACCTGTGACAGTACAGCACCGAGTCCTTGGTTACTAGCGTCGGTATACACAATGAAAGGCTTATCGTAGTGAGCGTAAGCAAGGACAGGGGCTTGAGTAAGAGCCGTTTTCAGAGCATCAAACGAGGACTGGCACTCCGGGGTCCATAACACTTTCTTAGCCTGCGACCGCTTATCAGCAGGGATGCCAGTCAACAGTCTATTCAGAGGACGCGCCACCTTCGCAAACCCTGCGACAAAACGTCTGTAATACCCAGCCAGACCGAGGAACGCTCTAACATGCTTAATGGTGGTTGGGACAGGCCATTCCAAAACCGCTTGGACCTTCCCTGGGTCAGGTTTCACGCCGTGTTGGTCAACCACATGTCCCAGGAACGTTACCTCCCGTTGCAACAGCCTGCACTTGTCCGGACGCAGCTTCAGGCCGTGGCGCCACAACCGCTCGAACACCTGGTCAAGATGCTGAAGATGGGACGCAAAGTTAGCAGAGTATATAATGATGTCGTCTAAATATACCAATAGTGACTCTGCTATCTGACCATTCAGACACTGCTGCATTAGCCGCTGGAACGTTGCCGGCGCATTGCAAAGTCCGAACGGCATGCGTTCAAATTCATACAGGCCAAGCGGGGTGGTAAACGCAGTTTTCTCCCTATCGTCGGGATGCATTTCGACCTGCCAGTAGCCACTGGCAAGGTCCAGGGTCGAGAACCACTCGGACTGGCTTAAGCTGGTTAATGTCTCTTCGATACGAGGTAAGGGAAAGGCGTCTCTATGGGTCACTGCATTTAGCTTCCTATAGTCCACGCAAAAGCGCCAGCTACCATCCTTTTTTCGCACAAGAACTATAGGGGCCGCCCAGGGACTACAACTCTCTTTGACAACTCCCTTTTCCAACATACCGGATATGAGGGTCTTAATCTCTTTATACAGCATGGGTGGTATTGGACGGTACCTCTCTCGTGTGGGAGCAGCGTCTCCCGTAGGGATCCTGTGCTGCACCAGGTTAGTCCGGCCAAAATCGTCCTCATGCTGGGCAAACACTCTCTCCCATTTCTGTAGAAGGGCGCAGAGCTCGCCCCGTTGTTGTTCGGACAAATCTGGTCTATCTCCAAACATGCTCACCCCCGTGGGCGGTTCCGAACTTGTGGCAGCAACTGCAGCATCTACCAGGGTCACGTGAACAGCACCATCCTCCTCCAGAGACAGGGCTAGATCATTAGAGCCATGCACGTCAGATTCGTCAATGCAATAGAGGCGACCCAACTTTTGGAAGCGACCTAGGGAAACACTATATGGGTGGGGGTTACAAACACGCACAGGGACTCTACCTTTTTTCACTTCAACCAGGGCCTTCGCAACACCCACATTACCAACGCAGGCTTCTGGCATAGCCTCTAAGAGGGCACAGTAATTGGACCCACGCGGACCTCTTTTTGTACGACCCCACAACAACAACTCACTCTTCGGAGGGACAGCGATCTGGCGTTTAGAAGCTAGTCTGACATATCCCACCAGACCGTCCTCAGCAGGGGCAACCTGAACATGGCGACAGGTGGTAAATGCATCTCTCCAGGCCTTCTGTTCTTTAAAGGCTTGCGGAAGAACAGACCCCCTAGGACATTTAAACAGGTTATCCCAGCAAGCTACAATGACATTCATCCCGACAATGAAAGGGTGTGTGCACTTTTCATCCTCAACAATTACCACTCCTCGTCCCGGGACTTCAATACCCTCAACCTCTAGATCTAACACGGCATAACCAGTGTAGGGTATTTCTAACCCATTAGCAGCCCTTAGTCGGAACAAGGTAGGGGCCTTCCCCAGCTTAGCTTGTAGGAAATGCTTGTTAAACACGCTTTCTGCCATCAATGTAACCTGGGACCCAGTATCTAATAATCCACTTAGTTCGACTCCCTCAATGACTATTTTTACGGTAGGACATTGCCCGACGAATGTTTCAGAGGCCCTAGTTGGTGGCGGTGTGTTAACGAGCCCTGCTACGCGGACCTCAGCAGCAGGGATACTTAGTTTAAAGCCGGCTCAGGTGTAGCAGCACCTCTACAATAACGGGCTATATGGCCTGCTTTCCTACAACGATGGCAGATGGGTCTACCTTGCTCGTCCCGATCGTTGTTAGGTCTGGGTGTGTACTGCCGGTTCCATGTTGGATTAGGAGAACTGGGTCGGGGTGATCCTAGCTGCAGCAGTGGTTTGAGCTCTGCAACAATGTCTTGGGTAATCCCTTTCATCTGCGCCTTCACGTCGTCCATGATCTCACGTTTTAGTTGGTCCTTCCAGTCAGCATCGGGCGGGGGTCTAGGAGAGCCATATTGTTTATTGATAACTGAGCATGTTACCTCAGGTTGTTTACGGCCATATTCCGAGTTCAGCTGCAAAGCTTCCAGGCGCAAGTCAGCAAATTCCATCTCAGGGTTGCGGCGAGCGTAGACTTTCAAGGCTTGGGCTAGAGGGCCATCACAGAGTCCGAGCAGCAGTTGGTCCCGCAAAGCACTTCCGGAGGGGGCATTATCAGCGTCTTGGCGTTGCAACCTACAATACAATTCACGCAGTCTCAAAATAAAGGATTGCACAGGCTCTTCTACTCCTTGTGTACAGCTAAAGAATTTCGACCTTAAAATTGGTACCGGTGTCTGATCGCCATAAAGGGAATCTAGATAAACAAAAATTTTAGCAGTCTGATCTTTTTCATCATCATCCAAAACTGTAATTTGCCGTTTTGCCTCTCCAGTTAGCGCTCCCAACACAATACTCACTTTCCTTGCCTCTGTTAGATCCTGAACTCCCAAAAGCCCTTTGAGTTGTTCTTTCCAATCACAGTACTTTAAATCGCCGTCTGGCCCTTTAAACTTTGGTAGCCAAGGTGCCCCCGGGTACACAGGCATCATCATGTTTGCTCTTTATTGGAAACACCAGCTCTGAGAAATGAATCCTGCTCGACAACGCCAAATTATGTGATGAGGTTTTTATGGATAACAGAAACTAAAAGTGATAAATAAAAATTGTGCCGAATAAGAGAACTGAAACCTAAAACAAGAGCAGGCTGGTGTGACCAATAACGACAACTGATGTAAAAAATAGAACAAGTTTTTATTACAAAACTAAAACCAAAGCTTTAAAATACTATAAAAAGGTTAAGAACTGTTAAAATTGATTAAAACGGGGCACAACGAAGAGGAGGCCTGAATCTCGCGGCAGGAGTCGCTGGGGGAGGGGGGGGAAAGCGGCCACTCCTTCTCCCTCTGGGGTCCCGGGTCCTGGAGCTCTCTCAACCCGCCGGTGCCGCACCTGGGCAGAAGGTAAGGAGAGCCAGCACACCCGTCTACTACACCAGGTAGCAAAGGCCTAAGGCCACTCAGTACAGTGCAGTTCTGCGTCTCAGCGGTACTCACTGGCGGGGAGAGCTCCTCACTCTCCCACTGCTTGATACGTCCCCACAGCTTTCCCCGAACCGCACTCCGTCCCTCGCCTGCTCTCCGGTCGCTGGACGGCGATCTCCGGGCCTGGCGCACAACACACAACGGCCAGCCACGCACGATAATGCGGAACACGACGGCCCAAGGCTTCTAATACACCAAACACCACGCATAGGATCGAGCGATACTCACGGGCAAGGCAGGGTCTATTTGCCCTGCCCCTGCGTGTATTCCGCGCTGTGGTGTGAGGGTCCTCCGCGTGGCTCCCAGCTGGCTGGGTGGGTGTGCGCCGTAGTTCTCCCACCTCCGTCTCGTACAGTGCCTTTTCCTCTTTCGTTTCTGTTGTGACTGCGTCGACTCTCTTTTGTCCTGTTTCCGTTCCCGCTGGACAACAGGTGTGGTGATTGCGGGGCTGTGAATTGGTGGTTTGCAGGCAGATGGGCGGGGGTTTCCATAGGAACAAACGAGGGGGCGTAACTCAAAAACATGCATAAGGGAAAACACACAGCAAACTAAACAAAATATCACCAAACGCCCTCCTCTGACCGGATTACATATGGACTGGAAATGGATGACTGTAATAGATGATCACAACATGTCAGAAAAAATGCCATAATATGTCTCCTTTTAAAAAATACCTAGAAAATGATTGGTTGAAATGTTGCGCAGTGGGGCTTTAAACATAGGTAGGCTTAAGGCGAGAGAAGGCAGGTGAAAGTATTGATTTTTCACGCAGTGGTCGAAGTGGAGGTTTTTATCTATTTTCCTCCCTTTACATCTTAGTTTTCATGTCAGAGAATAAAACTGACAAAACTCATTTGATGCTTATTTTATGATGATTTGTCCGCCTGCGACGCGGAGGTAACCTGGAAGTAGCAGCTGCGGCGCGTCGAAAGACCGTCTTTCCCGCGGGTATTCATTCACAAATACTGACAGATTTTACATCCACGTGTCCTGTTAAGGATCCCCGTGATGACGCTATCACCCAAATATGGTATTTTCCTCCTACAACACGCCTGGTGCGGAAGAGCCAAAGAAGGTTCCGCGCACTCGCTACAAAACTTCAGGGCTTGTTTTCTCTGAATGAGAGAAGGCCCCACTCGGGCAGCGGGTGAGCCCTTATAGTCGCTCATACAGACTCCAAACTTTCCAGTCTTGGACTTAACAATATTTTGAAGCTTTTTCAGAGGGATTTTTTAATATCTAATTCCTAGCCTGATTTATTCAGCTTTGAACCCAAAACAAAGCAGGCGAAATTTGAGTTTTTACAGATTTTTTCACTTATGATTAGTTAATTGAAAAACTAAACAAGATATCGAAAATCCCCTCTGAAAAAATCTTAGTTACTAATATGTCAATAAAATAAAACCATACATTTTAATCTGGCTCAATCCATTATTTTTATTTCGTTGCCCAAAACATAGGCAATTTTGGCCATTTTCATGCACAAAATGCCTTATTTTTATATGAAAACATAAAATGACAGAAAAAATGCAATACAGAAGTGGTTCAACAGCCCATAAATACATAAATAACAGAAAAAAATGCAATACACTTTTTTCTCATATTTATATCAGTGATGTTCAGCAAAAGTTTCAAATTGATAGCTCTACATTTATTTATTTTTTCCCTATTCACCTGCAGTGTCTCGCCTTAAAATAAAACAACTGGACATGCATTTAGCATGATGCCAACGTTTCCCTTTCTATCTATAGAGCCTCCTCATGGTAGCTTCTGGTGACCGCCACGCCCATTGGATATAAGAAACCTGTTGATCGAGGCATAAGCCCACATCCTGTACCCTCACACTTAACACGGATAGACAGATGATTAGAGGTAGCAAAAGAAAAACTAATTTGCTTGTAAATATAACACTGTATAGGTACAAATGAATCCGAATGTACTTATGGCACCATTGACCTTCCAAACCCAAATGCGACCATTATAAAGCCAGGAATCACAGTTGAAAGAGTCCTAAACTAGCACAGATGTGCGTTGCAATTTTCTCTCATCAGATTTCCAGAGGCCTCAGCCAAACCAGGGTAATTTGTCTCTTTAAGCCCCCTACATTGAGGAAACATTGACTCGGCCCATCACAGACAAATCTAATCCTTACCCCCTTCGTCCTGCCCACACTGCCGTCCCACCTCTGTCAATCACTGTGCAAATGTCAGACATCCCTACCTGGATGTTGTTCTTTCACATTTTGTCATTGGTTTGGATCTTCAGAGTTTGATTGCGGTCGAAATGAATTACGTCCTAGTCCGTGTGGGAGTTATAGGATTGTGGTAATGAGGCTATCAATAAGAGTAATCTGTGGGAAAGCTTTGTAAATGTGACATTCACTGGATGTGGTTTACTCAAATGACTGAGGTCAGAAGGTCAGAATAGATCTGGAAGGAAAGAAGGTAGAACCTACATTCTATCTGTGTAACCAAATTTGACATAAATAATAATGAATGAATAATGTCTTACAGCGTTTCCAGATGCTTTAAGTCGCTTTATAGAGCACATATTTGAGGAGATTGTCATCAAACAGGCAAGGAAAATCATCTCAGACCCCGCCCATGTCCTGCACTCCCAGTATGAGCTGCTCCCATCCGGACGACGCTATAGAGTTCCTATCAAAAACAAAAAGAGATACCTAAACAGGTAAAAGAACTCATTCGACTCAATCTTCTGAACTCAGACCAAAGAGCAGAGCGGTGATTGTGATTGAATGTTTTTTTGTATTGAATTGTATGATTCACTGTCATTATGTCATTGTATTTTATAATGTGGCATCCTGTGTGTCCAAGACAAATTTCCTTTGGGACAAATAAAATAAATCTTGAATCTTTACAATTGTGTGCATGATTCATTCACTCCATACTTGATGGTGGTAAGCTATGTTAGTCGCCACAGCTGCCCTGGGGTAGACTGACGAAAGCATCGGCCCCTCCAACCACCACGATCCACACTCTCACTTTTGGTTCTTGAAGACACTTATACAGTTTGAAATCAGAAAGGCAGGGGGTTACAACTTTTCATACAGAGCATCACAGCAAGAAGGTTATGGGTTCAATCCCTGGGCTGTGCGAGGAACTTCTGTGTGAAGTTTACAGAAAACATCTTATATACTGTAGATACATACGGCATCTCTGGACTCGCCCATATATGGTCGTGTAGGAAGCAGTTGAGGGGGAAAACAAAGACAAAAATCGAAACTTTCTGTAATTACTCCAAAACTACCTTAGCAAATGCTGAATTATGAAATAGTAGTTTTCGACCTAATAAAGATACAAAGACATGGAGAGGAGCAAAGTGGTTCAACAGCCCATAAATACATAAATAACGGAGAATGCTAACATGATGCTTCATATTAGCATCATGCTGCGTGCTAATACTACCTACGACTGCCTTTTTCCCCCCCTCACTTATACTAAACAATCTGCTGTGAAAAAACATCAACATAGGCCAAATTTAGGCCTGACTTTATTTTTTTGTGATAAAAAAAGTTTATATTCTGCCAGAAAACGTCTAAAAAGAGTGAAAAATTGTGTTTCCCAAAAGATACTTCCTTCCCCCTCGGCGAGGCCACGCCCCATTGTATGATGCGATGCCGTCTGTATCTATAGCACTGACCAAAAATAGACAAGTAGACTACCAGTAAAACAAATAAAATCACATTCACATAAATAAAGTGTGAATGTGACCAGTCACCAGAACGAGGGACACAAGTCGGCTGACTCACATTCGCCAAATTGACAAAGAACTGTTTTGTTTTGTTTTTATTGGTGATTTTCGCTTTTTTGCAGAATCTGTCAGTTGAGATCACGAAGAAGCCTCTCCATGTTTAAGCTAGCAGTACAGGTATATTTAAAAGCCTAAACGTTTAGATTCAAACGCCTTGTTTTGGGAGATTTCGGAGTGCGCAGTAGGGGCATGACTTTGTCTGTGTGTATTTACATACTGGGTAAACACCGGGTCGTGTTTCTTTTGTCATTGCCCCCGCCCTCCAGCGTGGCTACTTAGAATGCGCTCTGGCCGGCTCTATCTGATATCAAAATTCAATGAAGATGGACGCCGCAAACATTGTAGCAGACGAGCTGAACCGTGGACGTTACAACGAACATGTTTGGAAGTACTTCTGCAAAGTGGATTTATTAATCACGGATTATGTGGCGCCGCTTCCTCATGAAGAGCCTTGATAGCAAAGCAGCGACAGCGGGACAGAGACGCTTTGCTCCCCAGACAGGACAAGACTTTCCCCGCGGCAGCTTTAGCACTAAAAAAAGCATTCTGCGAAGCACCAAACTATAAGTTTTGTATCTTTTTATTATGGTGGATTTTGTGTTTGAGTTGATCTCTGATGACTCGCTCTGTCAACAAAACATCCGCCTGTTTCCCCGTTAGAATACGCTAGTCCCCACCGTCATGGGTCGTGTGTTTCCTCTTGTTGTTTGGGGAGGAGGCACCACTGCTTTGGTTTGCGTTGTTGACACATCCTTTAGCGAACAAATACCACACAAAAAAGGCAGTTTTATACATACGCCTATTGTCAATCCGTTTATATGCGTTTGAGTGAGTGAAATCAAGGCCTGAGGACTGAAACCACACACACATGACATGACAACGGGAGCTTTACAGGGGTATGGCTTTTCTAAATGAGATGTGAATGAGCCCTATTGTCACTTAGAGCAGCAGAGATAGATGAGAAGTGCTCAAACTTTAGAGGCTGATTACACACTTTGATATTTTGGGTTCCAACATCTTCTCCAAATATCAGATTTCCATTTGTACACATTGTTGGAAACTTTGGAGACCACACTTTTATAATCTATGTCCAACTCAAAATGACCCAAAACCGAGTTGTGTCCCCCATTCTCATGATGGGTCACAAATGCGGTCGGACCATTCCGTGCATGTCATGGTGACAATGGCCTCGCAAAATCGTGTATTCATTGTGATTCTCCATATTCAAATGTGCTGAAAACAAAATGACAGACAAGCTGCTGAAAGACAAACAATGCCATTAATATCGGACTGGCAAATTTCATCCCAGCGTATCCACAAATGGCTATTATACCGGACCATTTTGGCACCGCGATCACTGCAAACAGAGAGCACGGCAGTCCGGAACACCACAGCGCAGGCAGATGGATGGCTTATTTGTCTGCCGAAACTGCCCACCGGTGAAGCCGTGGAAATGAACCCAAATGTTGGCGACAAAAAGCGGTTAATTGTCATTCGACCTGTTGTGAATTCACAGCCGGGTTAAACGCTGCAATTGACCTGATACAACCCTGCCCGCGGCGCTACCTGCTCGAGCCAGTGGTGCAAAATCACACGGCATTGTTCTGGGGGATGTCGCGGTAAAAAAAAAGAAAAAAAAAAGCAGATGCACAAAGTGATGAAGCCGCTAGCTCATTCTCTACTGCTTTTAATTAGGGTGAGAAAATGAGTGCTAAAAGCAATTTGCAGCTAGTCAGGCCTGCACGCGATTATGGTGCTAGGTTCGTTTGTGTGAATAGAAAGTCACTGTCTTCACCGTCAAGGTTTTTTCAAGTTTGTTTTACTAAGACAGAGCAATCCATTGAAATATAAAATATTGGAATTGCAATTTCAACATTCCAGTTCAGTGTTAATTTCATCGACTAAAATATTTAGTCATAATTTTAGTCAAAGTAATATTTTTGCTAACAAAAATTGGACTAAATACAAATACAAAAGAGAGACTAAATTCATCCAAACTTCAATGACAGTTTGAAAGAGCCTCATATCATTTAAATTCTCGGAGCTTTATTCATGTGGGAGGAGCTCCATAACACAGAGGACCTTGATTAAATATGATTATATATTATATTATATATATTCCTCCTTATTATATATAAAGAAGGACTTTCTTTGTGTAGTGCCTTTCATATACAGGTGAAACTCGGAAAATTAGAATATAATTAAAAAGTGCATTCATTTCTGTATTTCAGCTTAAAGAGGGGGTATTATGCTTTTTTCAATCACATAGCACCAGTCTATAGCATACTACAATGATGACGTAACCTTCTGTTGGTCTGTATATGCAGTAAATTAAAATAACTGCCTTGAACAAAATTGCTCTCTCAAAATGGCTGCACTGAACGTCTTGAAATAGGCCTCTGTCTCTTTAAGAAGCTTTCCGACACGCCCCTTCAGCACACTGCTGTGGCATCTAAACAACACTACTGTGCGGGGAGGGGGCTCTGCTGAGCTGAGGAGCAGTGGTTGGTGGCTTGGCTGGTGACGAAAGGTCCAGAGGCGTCTCCAGGAGGTGGGGGCGTTCCTAGGAGGACTGAGGCATAGCTACACCTAAAATGGCTGCCGTCTAAGTTTTTACCGATTACTCAAAAATATGTGAATGAGCCAAGGCAACACTCCAGGCATGTGTTTAATGAGGGAATGACATAATAACATGATATAAAGCTTGAAAAAGTCGATTTTACATAATACCCCCCTTTAAAGTACTAAGTAACTTGTGCACCCGAGAGGCCATAAGCACCACTCCAGGTGTCGTTGCATGTTGCGTTTTTTTACTTATTAATTGTCAGTTAGAGTAAATACTGCGCTGACAGAAAAGACAAAGGCAGAGAGGGATATTGTACATCCAATTACACAATGGAAATCATTTTGTTCACTCAAACTTTGCTGTAAATACTGTTTAAGCGGTGCTAGCCCGCAGTTAGCTTTGCCCGTTAGCCTGTTAGCTTCGTGATTCCATTAGTGTGTACTGGGGCCTGTGACCCGGTGGCAGCCAAGTTGCAATTGTGATTTTCTGGCCAGAGACACCAGGGGGAGATGAAAGACCCCCCAATCATCCCATGAACACTTGTATTATCCCCAGAGGGACGACGAAAAGTATTTGTCAGCGTAGTATTTACTCTCACGGACAAGTAATGAGTAAAAAAAAAAGACACCTGCAGTGGCGCTTATGGCCTCTAGGGGCATGAGTTACTTAGTACTGCTTTAAGACCCTAAAGTTGTTGGGCTGAACCTGCAAAATCATGCCATTATGGCCTGGGAGAAAATTAACACGACTCAAAATGTTACAGCTCTTGGACATGTTAAATATGAACTGAAGACTTTAAACTACCTTTTCGTCAAAGTATCGAGAAAGCACTTTTTGCTCCTTGTTTTTCCCTGCCAGATTTGGAGCCTCAGAAGTGATAGCGTTGTAAATCCCGCCCACTTTCCCCTGTCCAACCCCGCGCCTCGATAGGCTTTTATGGTTATTACACATTGATCGTAATAAGTTTTAGGGTTCGGAGGATGCTGTCTGTGTGATTGAAATGTGATGTCTGCCCGTGAGATCGATGGGCATTAGCATTCAGCTGCAGCGCGGGGCTGCACGGGGGAACGAGGAGACTATCGGGGATTCAATGAGAGGGCAACAGAAAAGAAGTGTTCGCAGCCAGCTTTGAATTACCTCAACTTTTCACCCGTATGTAGTATTTTGGAATTCGAATACAACTTGTGTTTGTTCATTGTTCATTTGGAATTGGGTTCCACAAATATGCCATGAACTACAATTTGACAGTTTTAGAAGCAGAGTAATCAATGAACTACATTGTTTCATGTGTTTAGAAAAGTGTTGCTTTATGGTCACCGAAACTGATGACTACAAATGATTATATTTGACTGATTATATTTGAAGTTTTGTGATGACTTTGGCCGTTCTTCTCATTCTGTGAAGTGACCTTTGTGATCAAATCAGCTCTCTTGAATGACTCTTTTAAGTGAATTGAGAGTGTGAATGTGAGTGCTTCCTTGACGTAAAGCGCTTTGGGCCGATTGAAGGTGGAAAAGCGCTCTATAAGTTGAGACCATTTACCATGAAAGGTTTGAATCAAATATCATTTTTGAAAAGAGATGGATCGCTTTCTATTTGTTTTTTAATGCAAAAAATGTAACTGAGCAATCACTGGAAAACAGCAGACGAGCAGAGCAGAAAACCACAAAATAAGACTTGGTAAGGCTGTTGTAGCCCGTTTTCTTTCATTATGGCACATCGTTGTATATAAATGACATGTATTTCAAAGGTTAAAATGTAATTTTCAATCAAAATGCCTTCCTCTGAGCAAATTAGGTCTCCAAGACAATACGAGTTCCTGGCTAGCTTCTTTAAAATCAATAATTCTACCACAGAATATCCTGTCCTCCATCTTTAAACTGTAGCATCTTGAGATTGTTATGATGCCATGTGATCTCAATCTAACTTATTGAACTTCCTTATACTGTATGTTTAGATGTCGGTGATGGTAATAAGCAAACTCTTGCATATCACCGGTGCAACCTGATAGGAGCCTTTTACTTAAGAACTGGAACAAAGCCACAATGTAGCCATTACTGGATATTGCGTCTCGTTCACGGTCATTCGTACCCAGCAGGAGATTCAGCCTCTCGTGTGTGTTTTTAATAGCGATATCCACACCTAATGGGAAGGACCCAGGTGTTGCGCAAATCAAACTCTGAACTAATTCAACCTTACAGGAAAATCTCCCTACCACACTCATTTTTACCGCTTAAAGTTTGGAGCGACTGTTCAAACTCTTGAGTTTTTAACCGTTTACAGCCACAGAACTACGAACAATCACTAAAACAATCCTCCGCATCTCTTCGAAGTCTAATTTCGCATCACTCGCGTCTTTGTCATGCACTGACTCAACCATTTTACCCTGCTCACCGCATGCTTTTCCGCTGAGCAAACTTCCCAACGCCGCCCGGTAGCGCTCTCCCACCATCTTGTTTGCCCGCTAAGCTTGTGCTAATACCAGGGAGCAGAGCGGCAAACAGGCCGCGTATCCACTGATGGTCCGCGGGATAAGCTTTTGGGAATGAGAGCTATCTGATTTCCGTGTTTAGCCCTTGACGGATAAACATTGGGCTGCCCTTTTTTGTGCGCGGAGGCCTTAGTCATCTGGGAAGGCGCTCTTGTTGGCAATCTTTTTTTTTTAAACCATGTATTGAATTATCCTGGATACAATTTGGGGGCTCGTCATCCTCGCTAACCCGCAAAACCCTGTACATTAAACAAACCTTTTGATTGTCATTAGCTGGCGAGGCTGGCTTTTACAAGGCTGCCTGGTTGTTTTGTTTACGCGGCTTTAAAGGGGGGGGGAGGACTGGGAATTGTGCCTCTCCATTGTGGACTTAAGGGAACACCAACAAACACAAAGCTAACAAAACATCGATATTCCCTGGTCACACTACGAAAAAAGATAAACATAGCGGTGCTGGACGGATAAGGAAAAAGCCAAAGGGGGACACGGGGGTTTGGTCGACTCGTGGATACATAAACATTGGCGTAATGATTCAAATGGGCTGTTTAATACAATTTGAGGCAGGAATTCTGACCTGCACACAGGGAATGTTAGGAATAAGTGAAATTGTCCCTGACAGTCAGTCATCGAGCTGCACGGCCTGGAGCCGTAGGGGTCATGCTTTTACAATGTGACCACAAAAGAGATGGGAAACAAAAGCACACGCTAGTCCACACAGATTCTGATCATTTGCACCCAGGACAGAAATCTAACAGCTGTAGGACATCAAAGATAATCACTTTTTTTTAACCAGCTAAGAATTCATTCAGATTTAAGAGCTCTTTTACGTGGGTGTTATGGTTAGGAGATTGGTAGTTGTTAGCAAGATAGAAAATTACAAACATAAAGTTCAATTCAACTATTGACACAGCATCTCTGAGAATGCCCACAAATGGTCACGTTCGAAGCCGTCAGAGGGTAGCTACTTTAGCAATTGCTGAATTTGTATTTTCTACCAAAATAAAGATACAGAGTCATGGAGAGGAGCAAAGTGGTAAATATATAAATAGTGGAGAATTCTAACCATAATTCAATTGTTAGCTTGATGCTACATGCCAACGGCTAGCTTTGAGTGCTGTTTTTTTTTCATGTCTACTGGACTGTCTGCTAAATTTTCGAACACAAGAATTATACAAAACATTTACAAGGACCCAATCTTTGACTCAACTGTATTTGTGTGTGCTACATGCTAGCGGCTAGCTTCGGCCAGGATGAATGATGTGTGAGTGAATGTATGTATGGTGGTGGTCAGAGGGACCGTTGGCGCAGATGTGTGCAGTCACGACAGCGCTTCTGTCAGTCTCCCCAGGGGAAACTGAAGCTACAAACGTAGCTTACCACCACTGAGTATGGAGTGAATGTAAAATGCTCTCATGTGAAGCGCTTTGTGACCATGTCTGTGAAAGGTGCTATATAAATAAAGATCTTCTTCTTCTTCAAGCGTTGGTTTTTCACATCTACTGGACTATCTGTAAATGATTCCCATAACAAGCTACCTTCCCCTTTGGCCACGCCCCTTAGTATGATGCATTACCGCAAAGATCTTTAATGAAACTCTAGATTGGACATGACGCTGGTTGACATGGCAGACGTGGAGGCCATCCTGTGACTGGCTGACAACTGGCAACCAATGCAAAACCAGGAGCAACATTGATTCAACGGCAGAATGTGAGACGCACTCATTGTTTGTGATTGGTTTGAGTCGAGGTATTTCAGTCAGGATCAGGACATTTCTTTGAAATGTTTTTTAGTCGTGTTGTTGAGCCATATTAGCATTGTTTTCTCCATTCATTCCCAGGGTTCCGTCCTTAGCATTCATTGTATCACTGTCCCATGTTCAATAAATATTGGTGTCATGGTGAGTCATGAAATAATGAAAAATTAGATCAAAACAGTATAAAGGAAATAAGTGGTGTTTCCAATTGATTACATTGTTCCAACGTATTAAATGTAGCCGTGTCCTATCTAGACTTGTATTAAAAATCTTTGCATTACCGTCTGTATCCAAAATAAAACAATAACTTTCGACTCTTTGGCCAAAAAAAAAACTATAAAAATAAAACTAGCAAAAGAAGTCATCTCTTAAGGTTGCTTCTTGCCTTTCCCAGCTAGTCCCAAGTGCGAATAAATGTGAGCCCATAAGACAGTGGTCAACATTCTCATATTAATTGAATCCATCATCCACAATGTTAGAAAAATTTGAACTCCAATAAGATCTACATAGTGTGGAGGCACATGGAAATTGCTACTTACCATGTATATGATTTAGGAATGAAACCGTATTCTAATAAACCCATTTCCTTCCAAATGTTTTTATTTTTTGCATCAACTCAATCGCTCGCTCAAAACAGACGCAATTACAAATTATGACAATTATAAAAAATATCACTCTGAACGTCTTGACTAGACTCATTCTTTATTTTTTTTAGCTGCATTTCTCTGTGCGTATTTTATTAACAACTCTTCTTTTTATATCTCGAAACTCTCGCCCTCACACCCTGGGCTCGTTTTTTTGTTGTTGCACATGCACATCTTGTCTGCGCGGCTTCCCCGTTCCTCTGAGCCGAAGTGTTACTGCAGTGATGTCTCTCCACAGGCGTTTTCTCACCTATACCCACTCCTTCATTATTTATCCACCTCTCACCGTTTCCCAGTCTACAAATTTCATGAGCACACTTGTAGCCTCTTCCAATTTTCCTCCAACACTTTTGATACTTCTGAAGCTTGTTTGGCGTCTGCTCCATGCGTCGATCTGCAATTTGTTCCAACATTTCTTCACCGGCTGCGCTTCCAGACTCTTTTGAGTTTTAACACACTAGTGTAGGGGCCTAGCCTGGTCTTACCATACCCTCGTACTGTCGGCATATTCTTTACTATATAGAGAACAGAAGACGGAGGCTCGATCGATTAAAATCAATCATGGTTTTATTCCCTCATATTACAATCAAAAATACAAGGGAGCTATGTCTCTAGAAAACATGTTGGCCAGCGACTCCAGCGAAGAGAGAGAGCCCGCCTCCCGCTCGAGCAACCCAAAAAGAACAGGGAGGAGGAGGCGTGTCCTTGTCGAAGAACCAATCCGTGCTCTTGAAATGTCGTCGTCACTTCCTCTGCACAATCTGACTCCACCTATTGTTCTTCCGATGTCTTCTCAAACCTCCCTTCTAATACACTGCCCCCAGTGGCTCCAACAGTAAAGACAATAACAATGGGGCAGTAAAATGGTAAAGTGTCCGCTCAGTTGTAAAGTCAGACTTCAAACCCTCAACACAGTTTTATATATAATCACTAAAGCCTAGTATGATAAAAAAATATGTATAGAAATATGTCCACATTCTATAAAAATATTTCCACAGTACTCATTTTGTACGGAGGGTCTGGAACGTCACAATTGAGCTCCGTTTTCAGGTGGGAGGGATGAACTCCTTTGAAACGACTGGATCTGTTTTCAAACGACAACCAGCAAATCCGGTGTCAATGCATAACATCACCTACAACACCCGCCTCCCCCGCTCGCTGAATGGTAGGTTGGAATTCAACCGATGAAACGCAGCCACTGAGATCAAGCCCAGACGTACATGTAGGGAAAAGATAATTGACGGGAGTTTACGGATGGCAAAGGCCAGGCTAGTAGGGGCCTTCAGTGTGGAGGAATCATTGGAAATTGGTGACCACCTTAAGCATTTTTAATGAATGCCACTGTAACATGTGTCATTACTGCTTTTGCTTGACGTACAGAAATTGCAACCAACAGTGAGAGCCAGTGAAGCGATTTCCCACACCACTACACTCCGGTTATGTGGTCTGTAACAAGACTAACTTCCAGAACACACACACAATAGCAGGAAGCACATGGATGACCTTCTGTTGTAACCACCATCTAACCACTGCACCATAGTCAGCACAAAACACTCCAGGCCTTCTCACTCCAGGAAACCCAAGAAAAATAAAAGATGATGCCTTTCGTCCTCTGATGTATCAAGCACTCAACTGTGCATCTCGTTGTCTTATGTCTCTTCGACCTTTGCATCCTGGGACACAAACTCGGGCGAATATATAAAGATATCGGGTTCATATAGGCCAATCGCTCCGGGGCGGAATCCTCGCCAATCAGCCCACACGGCACGGATTGCGGGATAGCGCTCGGTCCTGCCCTCCACCAACGTAAACACAAGCACTGATTGCCGCTCGATGAGAGCAGGTCCACTATTATTTAAAAAAAAAAAAAAAACAACGACCCAAGGCTCGGGTTCTCTGTTGATTGTGGTAGAGCGATCCCTGCACTCGCACTGGCAGCGAAAACAAAGACCGCCGCTCGGCTTTGTATGTGATCACATTACGGATTGCGCAATCAGGGTTTAAGAGTAAAGGGTTTGCTCCAACGGGGCGGAGTGGACGGAATAATGAATGAGATGAGATGAGAGGCCCTTGGTGTGATTTCATTTGCACATGTGTTGAGTTTAAAGTGCGCAGTGTCGATAATCAAAATGTACTAAAGAGAAATGCTAATTTGGTATCAATATATCAATACTATGGTGTTGGACTAGCACTTCATTTTGGTCCTCATGGCGGGGCGCTGACATTGCTGCGATACCGCCCCTTAGTGGCTAGAAGCGACTCCAGAAAGCACGCTATAATATTGAATCTTATGGGGGACATTACATCTGCAAAGAAAAAAAAAACATTCAAAAGGTTAGTTTCCTCCTGTGACAGCACTGAGGAGGATAACGTATTTTTTAACCGTGCTGTTTTTGTCTTTCTATTGATTTTTTAAGTTTGAGCTTTGGCTGAATTTGTGCGGTATTTGTGAGCTCCCGCAGATCTGATTGAAATCTAAACCAGATCGACACTAATTAACAAAGCAGTGGCAACGGAAAAAACACAAGGCATGCTGCTACTTAACACACAAACACACATAACATGTTTTAAAGAGGGGGTATTATGCTTTTTTCAGTCACATAGCACCAGTCTATAGCATACTACAATGATGACGTAACCTTCTGTTGGTCTGTATATGCAGTAAATTAAAATAACTGCCTTGAATAAAATTGCTCTCTCAAAATGGCTGTACTGAACGTCTTGAAATAGGCCTCTGTCTCTTTAAGAAGCTTTCCGACACGCCCCCTTCAGCACACTGCTGTGGCATCTAAACAACACTACTGTGCGGGGAGGGGGCTCTGCTGAGCTGAGGAGCAGTGGTTGGTGGCTTGGCTGGTGACAAAAGGTCCAGAGGCGTCTCCAGGAGGTGGGGGCGTTCCTAGGAGGACTGAGGCATAGCTACACCTAAAATGGCTGCCGTCTAAGTTTTTACTCATTACTCAAAAATATGTGAATGAGCCAAGGCAACACTCCAGGCATGTGTTTAATGAGGGAATGACATAATAACATGATATAAAGCTTGAAAAAGTCCATTTTACATAATACCCCCCCTTTAAACTAAATATTCAAATACCTTGTGGTGTACTTGATTCAATAAACAAAAGTGCATCCTCTCCCCGAACGATTTAAGCCGGAGCGATCCCAGATTGATAATGTTATTGGCACTGTAATATCAATCTGGCCATGTTATTTGATTGACCAAGTCTGGGAGAACTGTAGAGGCCCATTGAAGCTCTGCCAGCTTCCCGCCTTTTTGCCATTTTTTGGGGACATGTTTTGTAGAGGAGCTGCCTCATGTATTCTCTCTCGACTTGTAATTAATCATATGAATGGGGAGGAGTGAGGAATACTATATGTCTCTGCCCAGTACAGATGACAGCTTAAGGCGAGACACTGCAGGTGAATAGGGAACATTTTTTATGTTTATGTTTATATATTAATTTGAAACTTTTGCTGAACATTACTTATATATGAGAAAACATTGTGTTGCATGTTTTCTGTCATTTTATGTTTTCATATAAAAATAAGGCATTTTTTGCATGAAAATGGCCTAAATTGCAGATACTTTCAGCGACGAAGACTACATAATGGATAGATTTAAACTTATGGTTATATTTTGTTGACATATTAGTAAAGATTTTGTCAGAGGGGATTTCGGATCTTGTTTAGTTTTGGATAAACTAATCATAAGTGAAAAAAATCTGTAAAAACTCAAATTTTGCCTTGCTTTTTTGGGTTCAAAGCTGAATACATCAGGCTGTGAATTAGATGTTAAAAAATCCCTCTGAAAAAAACCCTTCAAAATATTGTTAAGCCCAGGACTGGAAAGTTTGGAGTCTGTAGGAGCGACTATAGTGGTGAGTTCGTTGAATGACCTGAACGAGTTTAAAAGTAAAGTTAAACAATGGCTCAAACTGAATCAAACTTGTGGACACAACAGAAGTGTATAATATTTTATTGCCTTTTGTGTTTTGTATTGATTGTAATGATTTTGTGTAGGTGTATTGTGTGTTTTTGTGTCTTAGGGACCAGGTCTGCGAATTAGCTGTTAGCCATGGCCGGATTTATGCAGGGGCTTACAGGGGCTAAGCCCAGGGGCCCAGCAGGTTGAAAGGCCCATGGGCATAAGGAGAAAAATGCATGCTCAGCGTGGGTTGTCAAACTAGTTCCCTCTCTCTTTGCAGACTCCCTCACATGTAAGGCTTTATCAGATGACTTTGTACCCAAGACTAAACCAGTTCTAAACAAGGTCTGAGCCATTTTCATTGAGTTGACACTGGGAAAAAATATGTACCTATTAGGGGACCTGAGGGGGAGGACCCCCAGACCCCCCTTTTAAATGTGTCCCCCAACAGTCTGGCAGTAGTAAATGTTCTTCCATGAAGGCCACGGACCTCAAATTGAGGTAATTATGTTAAACTGTCACAAATGTGTTGTTTCTTAAAACTAGTACTATGTTTAAGAAGTTACTTCTGCATGTTCAAATAAAAAATAAAAAATCATTCATTTATCCTTTCATTGTAGAGAGAGAGCAATCCGACAGACAGACATACAGTATATGGGGGCCCTGAAAAAACCTTAGCCCCGGGGCCCATTTTACTTAAATCCGGCCCTGCTGTTAGCTACAGTATATGGCCTTTGAACATGGCATTGGTTATTTGTAGCAATGCTTCTTGTTCTGTCCCTGTCAAATAAACATATAAATTTAAAAAATGAGTGTGACAAAAACCAAATTTTGAGAAAACCAACCCCAAAGTTTTGTAACGTTCGCGCATGTGTGACTCATTTCTCAGCTCTTCCATATCGGGCGTCTCGCAGGAGGAAAAATACCATATTTAGATTATAGCGTCATCTCCGAGACCCTTCCCCAGGACACGTGGATTTTAAATATGTCAATATTTGTGAATACTAGCGGACGAAACATCATAAAATAAGCATCGTACGGGGTAAGTTTGGTCATATATACTCTGACATGAAAACTAAGACGTTAAGGGAGGAAACTAAAAATCTCCACTTCGACCACCGCGTGAAAAATCAATACTTTCACCTGCCGTGTCTCGCCTGAATGGATTACCGTTTCAAATGAGTACACACATCTAAGCATGCTTCTACACAAACACACACACAAAAATATCCTGCATGTCCCATCTCGACTCCCATCACCAACACCTCCGACTTCCTCCTCACTGCCCTTTTGCTTTGGCCTTTTGTAGTGCTCCGCTCAGCTACACCGCCCCCCGTTCAGGGTCACTCTCCCCATTTCGCTTCCGTGACATTTAAATTAGGTAGAGGACAGCGTTACCCGTTTACCCGCCTCTACCTTTCAGCCACCCCCCACCTCGGGATTTTGACCGCCGCACTTCGGTCATCATGTCCCCCTCAGTTGCCTCTCCGATGACGGCGGCCCGTTCTTGTCTTCTAAAGCGCATTCTTAAACATTTCGCTGAAGTCATTGTGTTCCGTGCATCCTCTGGCAGACTGCCCGGGCCTGTTTTTAGACTCGAGAAAGGCAGTGGAGACACGTCCGCGCTCCTCCCTGTGGCAATGTGAATAATGAGAACATGTTCTTGGGAGGAGAGGAACAAACAGGGAACTGGCCAAGATGGAAAACAGGATAAAATAAAAGATGACCTCCGGATGGTTTTCGGAGACTCGCACCATATGTTCCTATACGGCGCCATGTGTTTAGACGAGACGTATATATATTTATTTAGGCAGGTGCTGAATCAGGTGCAACTTTCTGAGCGATGGGTTTAAACTCGGTAACTCACCCTATGTGGGTCTATATGTAGGTTGCTGCTTAGGCTGCCGTTTTGACCACTATGGAAGAACACAGTTTCAAGTGTATTATGATGTTACTAGCCTCTTAAAAAGTGACAAAAATGTGATGAAAACCTAACAAAAAAGCGATGAGTTTTGTAGCTTGGCCTATAGGCTGTGACCTTATGGATTTGGGTAAAGCTGAACTGGAGAAAATGCACTCGGTCAAGGCGGGGTTAGGTGGTTAAAGGTTGGCTGCTTGGTTTTTGAAAGGAAGTCATTTGGTTAGTTTTTGAGTTGAAGACACATCAACTCTCGTTCAAGAAGCTTGGTCAATTCTTGCACTGATGAGATATTTAGAATATAGTAAACGCTCTTGAAATGAGGAGTTAGACGTGTGAAGAGCAGTGATAGGCAGTACCACACTTTTTTGGGGGGGAAATAATACAGACTATGTTAATAAGCAGAGGTGGGAGACTCGAGTCACATGACTTGACTAGAGTCTTACTTGACCAAAGCTCTAAAAAGACTTGACTTAGGACTTGCCGTTTCTGACTTGAGACTTAACTTGGACTTGAGGCCAATGACATTATAGTTATTATTTATTTGAGTAAAACTGTTGAAAGATCTGGATTCATAGCGTAAAAGCGGCGCATCTATGTTTACAGGTAATTAGCCACATGCTTTTTCGGCTTCCCGACGGATGCGTCTAATCAATACAGCACGAAAAGGCTGGAGGAAATACAATGGGTTTCTTTGGATGCATTTAAAGTTTTCTAAAGTGAGTGAAGAGGAAATGTATTAAGGACAGGAAAACGTTCGAAACAATGACTGAAGCTACTGCAGCTACAGAACGATGATGTGCAAGAGCTGGATTGGTTTATTGGTTTATTTGGTAGGGACAGTGCAAGTTAATGAACAAGCCACACCGGATTGTTCATTAACTTGGGCTAATTCCCATCCGTCGTCCCCCATGCGCACTCTCAAACACACTCTCATTCATCCTGGCCTATTGTACATGTTTTTTTAAATTAATGACAGAACTCTTGGGGGCTTTTCAGTGTTTAAAGTGTTCTCTCGAAAGTTACAGCATTTCGAGGCGATTTTCCACAGCCACACAGAGCCCAGTGACAGCGGGACTGAAGGCTGTGCAGAATCTACTTTGAGCAGGGGCAAATCCGAGCATACAGGGGCTGGGGCATTACAGGAAAACTGCCAGAAGCTAACAAAAATAAAAATATTATTTTTATATTTATATTTCAGACGGCAGGGAAAAGCAGCTCATGTATAAAAGACTCTGTTTCCATTTTTTTTAAGTAGGCCCCCGGGCCCCCTTCCTTAAAATGCTGTCCCAAAATGTAATTTTGTACATAGACTGGAGCATTTAAAATATATATATTTTAAATTTTGTAGTGATTTGAATATTAATTAGACTTTAAATCCAAATCCATTAGATTTTAAAAAGTTTGATTTTAGCCTAAATTTTCAAAATCGCTAAATCTTGAGAAAGTACTTTATATTTTCAAGTAGATTAAACACATTTTCAAAGAAGAATTAGGCTTAACACTGTTGTTTGCGACTTGAGGTGACTTGCCGGCTAAAGAAAGACTTGACTTGACAAAAGCTATGACTTGACTTGACCCCATGACCAATCGACTTGGACTTGCTTGGGACTTGGACCTTCACGTCTTGGACTTGACTCGAGACTTGCATTTAGTGACTTACTCCCACCTCTCTTAATCAGTAGAATAGCTTGGTCATTTAAGATAGTTCAGAAGCCATCAGAATCTTACAAGCTACCTTCAATGAAAGTCCTAAAGAGCTGCAATAGTATTTTTCATCAACAATAATATCTTTTATCACAATAAACTACTTCACAAAAGGTGCACATTTATTTTCAAATCTTTAAAACTGTCTTATACTGCTTTTAAAAAGGAAAAATTGGTGTGAATGGGAGGCCCTTCACCAGGAACATTTGAACACATCAAATAGACTCTGTATTCTGGATGTTTTTTCAGAATGTTTAACAATGTAAATGTGTGAGGGAAAAAAGTGTATAATTGATACTTAAAATACAAACAGGGTTTCAGTAGGGCATTAAAAGCGATTGAATTAATTGTGCTCCAATCAAGTAAGTAAGTAAGTGCTTTATTTCTCATTATACAGTTGTACAACGAAATTGCATTCAGGTGGTAGTCCTGACCCGCTGCTACTGAGCCCGCCCCCACATTGGGCCAACCTGACCAGCATGTTTTTGGAGGCAGAGGTGCTGCATTGCTTCAGTGCTATTACGAAAGGCCCTAAATATCATTAAAATGAATTAAATTAGATTCGAACTTACATTAAATCTAAATGTCTTGGGCAATCATGACCTTGCTCAAGTTATTATCCTCTTTGCAAGTCTTACATGGTAATCTGAAACACATCTTTATCACCATCTTACACTTCATTGGTTAGGCGAATGATTGTCTAATGAGTTCAAGATTTATTTAAAACACTATAGTAATTTCCCGTGTATGTTTTCAAGTGGCTGTAATTAACCTCTTAATCCCCACCGGAATTGAGCACAATATTTCTCAAGTTTGGCTTCTTGAAAAAAGCGTGAAAACATCGACAAAAACGAGAAAAGGTGACCAAAAAAGTGACGAAAAGTTGACAAAAAGCAATGACAAAGTTACGACAACGCGGTGAAGAAAAAGATCAGTTTAGCTCAGTTTTGAAGGTCTTGGCTTTCACATAAGGCCTATAGGCTGTGACCTCTCCAGTTGAGAAGCGTTTAGATTTAGGTAAAGCCGAACTAAAGTGGGGGTTGAGTCGGTTAAATGAAAATAAGAGGTCATAACTCTTCCGTGACCTCTCCCTTCTCTCCCATCCTTCCCCCAAATATTCCTCCTGCCCGACGAGGACAAAGACATCACCCAGTGTCATGTGGAAAAATGCGGCGGCGAAGATTCCTTAAGCCGCTGGACATGCTCTGCTCCTGTTTTCATTTGAACCTGATCCAGGGCCAACTGCGGCCCTCACACACGCAACATTGCCCCGCGAGGAGTGGTACGGAACAATGGTCCAACACACAAGTGGCGTTCCAGCTGTCCCCGTGTGTCAAACCTGCTATGTACTCTATAGCCAACCGAAAAAGAAGAGGTCTCCGTCATTGCACTCGATTGTACTTCAGCGGGCTTAAAACCCCGGGCATTGTTTCAAGTGGCCGTGCATTTGTTGGAAGAAGCGCGCGGGGGATGTGTCCCAGTTGCTTCAGGCCTTGGGAGAGCGCCCTGAAAACTGTGAGGTCGCATAATGTTCAATGACTGGTCTTTCAATACAGTCTAACGCAATTGTTGTTGCGTTTTTTTAATTGACGTTTTGGGCTTTGATAAAGTTGCTTTCTTATGACCTATCTAGAGTTGTGATTTTGTGAATTCATGCATGTTGGAGTTTGTCTCCTATTCAAGATCTCAATAGCTCCACCAGCTGATGCCATGAAACGATACCCTCTTTTGAAAATGCTCTTCCGTGTGTCTGTCGACGCTGGTTGCCTTATTTAAAAGGTGCATTATGGAACTTTTATTCGAGAAAAAAAAATAAATATATATATATATATATATATATATATATATATATATATATATATATATATCTGTGAGGAATTGACCTTTTTGTGACCCAATGGCTGACTGGGTGGTTAGCATGGCGGCTTTACTTTCGATCACACTGGCCTCTACAACGCTCTGTAGATGAGACAATATTTTAATAACTGTGATTGTTGTATATTTTGTAAAGGACCTTTGCTCATTCAAGCTAAAATGTTCTGCTGTGGGATGCAAAAGTTTAGGCATAACATTTTGACAAGCCTCATGCATTTTGGAGACAAAAAAGAAAAACAGGGGTTAAAATAGAACATTTGGCCGAAAAGAGCAAAGGTCCATTTGGAGAAGAAGTTCATGAAGTGAACATCTGTCCAACTGTTAATCATGGGGCAGATCAATCATCCTTTGGGTTTGTATTGCTGCACATTGGCACAAGGAACATTTCATGGTAGAACGAAGAATGGATTAATTTCCTACAAATTCGGAAGGAAAACGTAACATCGTCTGTGAAAAAGCTGATGGGTAATGATCGTAAACACAGCTCAAAATCCACGATGGATGACATCAAGAGCTGCAGTCAGAAGGTTTTGCTGTGGTTTTTATAGTCTCCTGACCTAAACATCATTGAAACTCTGTGGATGGACCTCCAAAGAGCAGTGCGTGACAGACAGCCTTTTGGAAGAAAGATAGAGTTTAAGGGATTTTAGCCCCAACTAAAAGACTCTTGGCTGCAGAGAAAATCTTTTAAAGCTGTAGGGTGTCCAAACTTTTGCTCTGGCCTTTTTTTTTTTTTTACGTTAACATTATTTTAAAATGTAAATGGAATTAAAACTTGATTTTAAGTTTGGTGCTTAAACTTTCACTACCCACTGTAAAACGCAATGTCACGTCTTTGTGGAAAAATAAATCCTTCAAAATGGTAATCAAAGCTGGTTTGGGTACAGTTTCATCGTTTCTTTAGCAAAAAACAACCGATCATTGTTCTTACCCAGATGCCGTCTTCCTAAACTTGACACATGGCCAACCCGTGCGGATAAAAAGCTAATCTTTGAGATAACATCCTTTTTTTTTTGAGTTGGTGCTGTATTGTTTTTGCGCTAAGCCGGCAGGTTCACCTGGTGGGTGGCTGGATATCTTTTTACTCTCACAAGATCAGAGCATGTTGCCGACTCGTTTCACCTGAGCTGTCCCGACTCCAGTGAAGTCTCCTGACTTTGATTTGTTCCAAACAGAGACGGGCTTCTCTCATGTTCTTTAAAGTGGTTATCAGAAATCAGATGCTCACAGAGATGGTTGTCTTTGGTTGGAGTTTGCGGTAAAGGCCTTGCATTCTACTTCATTGACTTTTTTTGGCGCTTTTATACAGGTTATGTTATCCCTTCGGCAAACTGGAGTTACTGGAGTCTGTTTCGAAGCATTTAATAAGTAGTGCTGGTAATGTGGATTATTATTTTGGCATTATCACACTAGATCTATGAAGTTTGTACAAGATGATAGCACTGTCCTAACAAAATGTAATGCATTACATATGTCACCATCTGGGAAAGGAAATACAAATTCAGCAAACATCCTCGAGGGTTCTCCTTTCTGCTGAAGAAATGGACACTACAAGGGCTGGATTACTTGCACCTTTCCCGATACATTAACAGTTTATTGAATACAACGCAAAAATGATTTCATACTTTACCGAAGCGTTAGCTAAAAATCAAGGCCATTCTAACTATTCAAGACTTAGTTTGACTTTGAAGAGACAAGTAGTGATACAGTTGCAAATGAAAATGTCTGGGTATCGACTTTTCCACAACGGAAAGCATAGTGAAATATAAAATTACATAACTAAAGGTATCGAAAGGGATTCGTAAGAGCCTAATTAATGCATAAGGGAGAGCCCCTTTAAAGTCGCCGGTAGAAGAACGGTAATGAAAGCCATCCCAGCGTTATCTCATCCGCTCTTAACTGAATTAAAGCAGAGATCGTTTAAGCCACGGAGTTCATTCTTCCCCTGGGCCACAAAGCTCAGGTGGAATGGATTATGCTGATGCCGGACAAATATTTAAGCGTAATTGGCCCTGTTGCCTTGACCCTCCATAACTCAAACAGACAGACGGCCAGGAGTCGGTCACAATAGATTTGGTTACACGTCTCAATTTGAGGAACTTGCGGGGTCAGAGGAAGGAACAGAATCACGCCAAGCCAAAAGGAAAAGTGAGTGAGTTTGAAAGTTGATGGGAGCCTGTGACAAAGCCTTATCCAGCAGATCCCAAAAGATTCTCAATGGGGTTTAAGATCTGGACTCTGTGGCGGCCAATCCACTGCTTTTGGGTAGCTCAGCATTGATATTTGACGTGGATGGTTCCTGTGTATCTAAAGATCGCAAAGGATTGTGTGTTTGTTTTTTTTGCCTGGCCAGCCGTCCACTCCTGCGTTTTTGTATCTGTTCAAAAGCAGGACCGTCTGGAACTTCTGCTTACAGCCAAACAAATCTCGAAAAGGTTTTGTATTGATCCAATGACAGAGCACGTTGGCGCGACAGGAAGACCGAATTAACCACGAGTGAAATATTTTCTTAGATGTACTTAAGAAGAATGTCCCCGGGTAGACGTTGATGCTTCATCTTCTCTAAGAGTATTGTCTTCCCGTTTCCGTCAATTTTTGTCCGTTCCATTCCATATGTACATTGATTGAAATAGCCGTTGTGCATTTGTGTTGAATTCTCCTACGTTAAAAGGGGGGGGGGTCGTCCCATTAGTCTGACAACCCATTAGTCAGACGTCTCATTATTCTGAAAATATCCCATTGAGTAGGGGTTGGAAAACAAAATGAAGTTCAGGCAAGAGTCCACTGACCTTAAGGTTAGGGCCAATGGTTGTATATGGCTCTCTGTGGATTAGAGATGTCAGACTAATGGCACCTCTGCTCAATGGTAAACTGTAGGACTAATGGGTTGTTGGACCAATGGCATGGCACTGTTAAAAGGCGCATTATGCAACTTTTGATGCAAAGTTGGGATATGTGCGTATTTGACCTTGTAGTGGCCCAGCAGCTGTATGAGTGGTTAGCATGGCGCCTTTACTTTCGATCACAGAATCAATTGTTTTGTAGGTTTTCTGATGAGTGGATCAGTCAGCAGTGAAAACCTTCCAAACAATTGATCCTGGAGTGTCCCAGAGAGCACTGTGATGGAAAGTAAAGGCGCCAGACTGACCGCTCATGCAGCCACTACAAGATCAAATACACAGAAATGTCAACTTTTTTCCACATAAAAAGTTGCATAATGCACATTTAAAAAAATGCTGTGGTTAAAAACACCATAGATTGTTCACATTTGTCTCCGCTCATCGTAAAATCCACTAACTTCCTTGATTACAAAATACGCCACCTGCAACCTACGTCATATCCAGTTCTTCTGATTGGTTAATATAGGCTTGTCAATCACGCCCATTCAAAGAAACCACCCCTTATCCCACACTACACATCTTTGTAAAGAATAGGACAAGGGCGTATTCTGGCTGGACAGGCTTGTGGGCTTTTTTTCGGCATTGGAACACAGTTTCAATACAGAACTGTTCAAAGCGCGGTCCGGAAGTCCAGTGGATGGTTCATGAACTTTGAAATTGCAGATGATACGTCTGTGTCCTATCAATTACTCAACTAATTCCAGAAAATACAAAAAAAAGACACCCTAAGTAGACTGAATTTCTTTGACTATCAGTGTTCTTTGGATTATTGTCTTATGGTGTACATACTGTACACTTTATCATTGTGTGCTTGAAATAAAAACTAAACTAACTAACTAACTAATTAATTACTGCTAGTATAGTGAAAAGCAATAAAACTATTTTTATTTCTGTAAAGGCAAGATGTTTTAATACATTTCAAGCCATGCAGACGGCAGTAAAAAAAAAAAAAAGTATTGCTCAGTGTTTCATAGATCGCCTGCACCTGGCTTCCCCCAAATCACCCTTATAAATCCTACTATATTCTCTGGCTCAGAAACACAGTCCTCTTTATTCCGAATCGCCGCGACACATTATTACTTGTGAGACGTTTTTTTTTGTACTCACCTTCAGCGTGAATCTCGGTCAGCGGCTCCCAGGTGTGGCCCGATCCGCGCGTGCTCAGCAAACCCACGTCTTTTCGCCCAAAGGTTGAACTGCTTAATATAACTCTTGCTATTATTCTGCTATACTCCTCTGAGAATCATTCATCTGCAAGTCGGTGCCGTGATGAACGCGCGAGGATGTCACTTGATATCTTTACATGGCCTTTATTATTCTTACATCTCTGACGATTCGTATAAGTCAATAAATGCTGTTGACTTTTGGTGGTCCGGGGCGGGAAGCGAAAATTACGGACGTACTTTTGGATAGCTAACAAAAAGTGAGTGAAGACTTAGATTTCCACTTGTACTTGCAGATTTCACAAAGAATGCCATAAAATCCACTTGTGACAAAAAAAAAAGATGTAGAGCGCAACGGCCCATGCAAATATTAGTTTAAACTTATTATATATCCACAACCAGTGTACAGGGCAACAACTTGGCATATTCCTATATGAGTAAAAGTTGCTCAAACTATTATGTAAGAAAGCGCTTCAAATATTTGTAGATACCAACGGCATCTTTGGAAATTGCCCATATATGGTCATGTTCAGAGCAGACAAAGAGGAGACAAATCCACCATTACTTTAACAAACACTGAATTATTCATAGATTTTCTACTAAATAAAGATACAGGGGTATGGAGAGGAACAAAGTGTTTCAAACAGTCCATAAATGCTTAAAAATCGGGCAATGCTAACCAGGAAGCTACACTAGCTTCATGCTATGTATGCTAACGTTGGCAAAGCGATGCTAACGAGTGCCGCTTTTAGCTTCAACTGAACAATTTGCAGTGAAAAGACATGGCTGGACTTTATTGGTGTGCGATACATTATGTTTATAGTCCACCAGAAAATGTCTAAGAAGAGTGATTGTGATTCCTATGAGAGGTTTGTTTCCCCCCCTCGGCTAGGCCACGGCCCCTTTGTATGACCGGATTTTCTTGTTTAAAAACAGGAATAAGTATAGCTAACAATTTAAAATGTGCACGCTCCCTCCTGCACTATGTTTTCTCAGACATTTCTAACATCCAAATTCAGGGTTGAGTTTATAAGCGTGTGTCACTTTGAGGCAATACGGTCACAGTAATGTAAATAACAACAATTAGCTGCTAGTTTGAAGCAAGCTAACAAAGGTTTTTTTGTTTTTACTAGAAACCACTACAAATAAAAAAAACAGGTACAAGGCATTTAAGTATCCAGCCAGTACAAATCAGTTTCTCGGGTGTGTATCCTAAGCCTTTAACCTCCACCTTAACCGACTGCATTTTCTCCATTTGAGCAATACCCAAATCTAAAAGGTTAAAACTGAAAGTTAAGACCTACAAAACTCATCTAAACTGATCTTTTTCTTGCGTTGTTGCCGCGTTGTCGTCACTTTCTTGACATTTCTATAAATGACTTTTTGTTGCGGTTTTTCTTTTCACTTTTTGTTGCTATTCTGAGACGTTTCTTTTTTCCGTCACATTTCTATCACTTTTTGTTACATTTTTGGCGCTTTTTAGTCACTTTTTGTTGCGTTGTCATCCCCGTTTTCGTCTAATTTCTGTCGCCATTTTGACACTTTATTCGAGAAGCTTTTAGATTTGGGTAAAGCCAAACTGGAGAAGATGTGTCCGGTTCAGGTCGGGGTTAAGAGGTTAAAATATGACAAAACATCCTGCCAATTTATACATATTATTGTGGTACATTTTGTGTTAAAGTGATAGTCTGTAAGTTTTCAACCAGATTGCTCTTCTCCGTTTGCAAAATAAGGAGAGCAGGAACAGAAGCTTGTCTCATTGGTCAACGCAGGAGGATACTAGACTTTCGTTATTTACTCTGATCCGGGAAATAGGGACTTTACAAACAAAACAAAAAAATATAATATTTATATATAGTATTATTTACTTTACATCAAAATGCAAGACCTGGTGGTCTTATTAAATTTGTTATACATTTAGACTTCCAGACTATCACTTTAAATGGTCCTGGAGTAAAAATCATTTGTATAATATAAGGTTTATGTTGTCTATGTGCATGAACCATGAGGGATTTATTTGATTCTAATGTGGTAAAAAATAATAAAAAATAAAACAAAACAGAAAAAAGCAAGATTCACGTATGTCATTACTTTTTTTATATCCCCAGCCCCACTAAAGGATCGCAGCAACTACTTTGACTGCACAAGGTTTTTCCATACCACGGCAACATCACAAACAACTCGTACCCAAATCCGCCATGAGCCACTGCAAAGGCTCCAGCACCCACCTGGCACAAGTTTCTCTAGGCCCCAGAGGCCCGTATATTCCTCCATATCCTGGAGGACTTGCAGGAGGACTAACTTTCTCCGTGACCTAGACCTCCGTGTGTTTGAAGATGCTCCCCCCCCCAGCAAGCACGTTATATGAGGTGTGTAAACAAGCTGCTTGAGAAGTGGAGATCTTCTGGCTTGCAGCCCAGAATGCAGACGAGTGAGCGAGACCTACAGTACATCATAGAAAGAGGCGTCTGGCAGCTGAGATGCCTCCCATGAATGAAGTAAATCACCTAAACACGCATGGTAACCCGAAATTTGTATTGCATTAATGTCACAAAATGAAATAAACAGGTGAGGGTCATGCACGCAAATTCAACGGAAGCAACTCTTAATAATAATAATGATAATATTATACATGATGTCTTTCTTCCTCTTTTGGACTTTTATCTTTGGGATTTGGTATGTACTGGAGCTAACAGAAAATTAGAAATGACAAAACTGGAAATGGAAAGGACACTTCAGCACCAAATACTGTTTTGGTTTACATCTTGTTGTTTAACTGCTGTAATTGGAAATCAAAAGCTTTCATTATTAGCTACTGGCACGTAAACAAAATTGTGAAGAACGAGAGCAGAATTGTTTAGCTTGTGTCTAAGGATGAAGTGGCAACAACATTGAGGGTGGATAAAAGATTGCAACAGTCAGGGTACATAAGACCCGTACAGGGCACTCTTGATCTGCAGGGGAACAGGAGTGATATTAGAGCATGAATAACATTGGCACTGTAATATCAATCTGGAATGACTCCAGTTGTAGTGATGCGACCGACCAACTCTCTTGAACGGCTCATTAAGGTGAATGGTTTGAATCGGATCTCTATTTTCAAAAGATCCGGATCTTTTTCTGTCAATTTGACCCAGAACTCCCCCGAACGAACACAAGAATCAGCCCAACAACGGAGCAGGCCACACAAGTGAAAGCTTTTGCACTAAAGTCAAAGCTAAAATAACACTTGCAGCGTCTTTCTAATTTACGAAGCAAGGCAAGGCAACTTTATTTATACCGCGCATTTCGTACACAAGGTAACTCAATGCGCCTTTCTCTTGCTTGCTCTGAGAACACTCGCTATGAGTTCCCTCCACAGTAGAGTCCCCCCAATGAGGGAAGTGCAAGTGAAGAAGTTCCCCTAAGGAATGGGACAACACTAGTATGCAAATTGGCGCAGAGAACGTGTTCCTTACGTCAACATCGACGTGTCTGATTTCACCCCAGTCTAGTAGATAGCGGTAATACACAGTTTATACAAGAAATACTATTTTCAGTCACGTGTGAAAATGCCGGTTCCGTAGCTCCTGCCTGTTGTGTGTGCCATGTTGATTTATCTACGTTTGATAAATCAACGGAGAGGAAATATATGAAACAGCCGCATGTTTGTGATGGTCGGGATGTTTCAGGTATGTTGTTTTGGTACTTTATTCAACTTATGTAGCCTTATGTACTTGATTCTGTGTGTGAGTGTGAGTGTAGAGTAAAGGGTAGGGGTGTAGGTGTACGTGTGTATTGTGATAACTGTATATATTGGGGAGGGTTTGTCGGGCGAGAATGTTTTAATGTCTTTTTAAATGTCAAAGCACTTTGTGATGCACTTGTGTATGAAAAGGGCTCTATAAATAAAGATTGATTGATTGATTGATTGAACTTAGCTGCCAACTACCATTGTGTCTAAAAACAAGACGGCCTACACATTCAGATCGTATAGTTTGTATCCAGTCTATTGTTAAAAGATGCATTACTGTTTTCGATAGGTCAATCAATAATCATCTATGTCACATAAGTAGAACGTAAACAAGCAACACTTTCAGCCCTCTCTCACCACAGGAGAAAAGGTTCAGCTTGAGACCATTTTGTTTACTGAAAGCTTGTATCAGAGTCAGTAGATTGAGAACCTGGATAAGCATGAAACATCCACATGTACACCGGGACACACACCCGGCCGTCAGTGTATAATGACGGGCAGACTCTTGCGAAGCACTCAGCATTTTATGAACGTCGTCAAATAGCGACTTTCAAACTATAACTTAAAAGTCCATTGCATATACATCTAACTAACACATTCCAACACATTTCAAAATTTTTACAGGCTTTGTAAATGTCGCTTCCACCGGTAGCCGCCATCTTTACACTCCCTTGGCCGTAAGCCTGCTCCTGAGCTGACTTGCTGCCGAGGGTCCTTTTCAAGGGAAGATAGCCACTTCCTCTTGCTCCCTAAAGTATTGGGACACCCTACCCCTCCTCGGGAATGTGCAAAATCTAGGGGAAGGGCTCAAATCTAGGGCTAGGGTTTGAATTGGGACAGGGCCTTAGATTATTTAAATTAAAAAGTGCCTTTTATAGATTGCGTCTTAGATATTTTGAGTTATCTGGCGTTATTGAAATGTTATATTAAAATTAGCCGGTCATGAGCGGCTCTTTGAAATGAACCGATCCCAAAGACTCTGCTCCCAGTAAAGAGACGTAAATCCCGTCACTATCCAGTTGAAATGGATTCAGAAGAGGACCAACTTTTAGTCGAGCATTTGCTGCTAATTGGCCAAAACAAACCTGATCCCATCACATCTCTGCAAAGACGCTACGACCATAAAACAGTTTAAAACAATAATTTGATGTTTTATAAATAGTGGCATAACTTATATATTATTGATGTCCTTGTGTTGTTAAAGGTGCATTATGCAACGTTTTATGTAAAAAGAAATAACGTCAATATTTGTTCATATTTGACCTTGTAGTGATCCAATGGCTGTATGAGTCAGCATGACACCTTTACTTTCCAGTTGTTTGGAAGGTTTTCTGGTTTCTCACCAGAAAAACCTCCAAAACAATTAAATTGATCTCGGAGTGTTGTAGAAAGTAAAGGCACCATAATAACCATCCATACAGCCATTAGGTCACATAAAGGTCAATAACGCACAAATATTAAAAAAAAATTGCATAAAAAGTTCCACGATAAAAAGTAAAAATCCTTGTCAGCAAATCTAAAGCCCGCCTACACACAATTCTGCCATGCGATTGGCTCAAATCTCCAGTGGTAGACATCTAATCTAGTTTCCAGTGCAATGTAAAGTCAAGGTAAAACTGTTTTGAAGCGAACTATTAACGAAATCCTGCAAACTTGCAAATGGCCAAGTTGAGTTGACCATGTAATTTGGGTCAAATGCTGAAGGTGTTTCAGAAAATACAACACGCTGTCGTTCATCAGAGAGAAGTATTAGACTCAAACCTGAAACAAAATACAACTTCTGATAAGATCAAGTCAGTTGACCATACTACAGTACCTTCCAGGGATTTAAAACAAATAAAACTCATTTCCAAAGTCCACTTTATAGCAGAGAAGAATCCAGTGAAGCCAAAATTAGAACAAATTCGATCATGCTTTTGCCAAACCCTAAAGGATCGAGCAGTTGCTTTATATTAACATTGTACCACATTATTAATATTCTAACATTACTATGCAGTACAATGTATTCCTTCATTAAAAAAGCTGTGTTTTATTTAATGTTACTTATTTGATTCCTCATCTCTCGAGGTGATCATTACAGTCACTAAAAAAAATATAATTGCCATCGTCAGCACTTCGCAAATCAATCTCTCCACCGGCAGATATTGCACAGTGGCACACATTTTCTTCATAAAACACATTTCTGCCCCGGGCTTCTCTTCAATATTCCAACCTATATCAGATTTATGGCCTGTGATTGGCACGGAGTTGGAAAACGCCCATTGGCAAGGCACTAATGACCCGCTGCTGACTGCGGTATAATGAGACAGCACGCGGTTAGCATGCATCTCTGGCACACATTAGCTTATCAATTATAGAGAAGACAATGTGTATTTTAAGCACATGACAAGATGGGCGTAATTCTGAGAGGCCGAGTGTTGAGAGCTATTGCCTCGTAACAAGGTCCTACGTTCAATGGAGCGGATGTTGAATGTCAACACTGATGCTAACCAATCAGGGTGACAACTGTTTCCTGTAAGTGTTTTTGCCCTGAAGCTAAAGGCTAACGTTAATTTGACGCTAACAAAAAGCCACAATCTGAGCTAATTTATTTTTTATTTTTATTTTTTAAGTTTCAAATGTTAAAATATGGACAGGAAGCAGTTATTATCCTACACTGGCCAACAGGAAGTAAGACAAACACATTATTTTTGTATAAAGCCTATTCTAATTGTGGAGTTAGCAAGTTAGCAAGTTTCCAAGTCTGCGTGGGTTTTCTTCAGAAGCTCCTGTTTTACCTACTACCTAAAACATGTACAATAACTTAATTGGAAGAGGAAGAGCCGACATCGAACTGGTAACTTATGTTATGTGTTGGTGTATGGTGTGTATGCTTTTTGCAGGTATTGGGTAATAATTGATTTTATTATTTAAGATGGGACAGTGTATATTCATTAACATGTCCACATGTAAATATGTCAGAGTTAGCCACAATGGCTAATTTTCATCTGTAGTCCCAGGGCAGGGGTTGCTGTTCACCGACAGGAAAGGCCACAAAACAATCAATTAATCTCAAACACATCTTGATCATGATGATGGTTAGAAAATGCAATAATGAGCCATACCGCCTTTGCTCTGCCCGATCTCGGAAGCTAAGCAGGAAGGGCCTGGTCGGTACTTGGATGGGAGACCATTTGGGAACACCAGGAAGCCTGGGTGAATGTAGTGTGAGAGTGAGTGGTTGGTGGTGGTCGGAGGGGCAGATTGTAGCTTACCACCACCAAGTATGGAGTGAATTAATAGTGCAATGTAAAACGTATTTGAGTGTCCAATTTATGTTGTTTTTGCCACAAAAACTGAACAACACAGAGAGTAATTAGCTACTTGGTTCAGATTTTAAAAGTAGGAAAATTCAACATGAATACGCAATGGCTGGTTCAATCAATGTACGTTTGGAATGTACGGGATGAAAAAAGCTCGATAAAGAAGAAAATCTTCTTACAAAAGATGAAGCATCAACATCTACATAGGCACATTCTTGTTAAGTACATTTAAGAATTTAAGAAAATATTTCACTGGTGGTTAATTGGGTTCCTGTCGTGACAAAGTGTTCTGTGTATAAAACTTTGACATTTAATTGGCTGTTAGCAAAGTTAAGAGACGATATAAAAGGCAGGAATAGATGGCTGGCCAGGCAACTAATTTGGGTGACTTAGTTATTTTTTGTTGAATATTGGTGCCAATATCTTTATCGTTCATGTTTGGCATTTTGTTACTGGAGCTGTTTTATCTACTTTGGGTGAATTAGGTTTAGTCTATTAGTTTTTGTACAGTTTATTTTCTTATTTTCTCCTAGACCTGTGTTCATTATTTATCTATCTTTCTTAAAGGGGGGTATTATGTAAAATCGACTTTTTCAAGCTTTATATCATGTTATTATGTCATTCCCTCATTAAACACATGCCTGGAGTGTTGCCTTGGCTCATTCACATATTTTTGAGTAATCAGTAAAAACTTAGACGGCAGCCATTTTAGGTGCAGCTATGCCTCAGTCCTCCTAGGAACGCCCCCAACTCCTGGAGACGCCTCTGGACCTTTTGTCACCAGCCAAGCCACCAACCACTGCTCCTCAGCTCAGCAGAGCCCCCTCCCCGCGCAGTAGTGTTGTTTAGATGCCACAGCAGTGTGCTGAAGGGGGCGTGTCGGAAAGCTTCTTAAAGAGACAGAGGCCTATTTCAAGACGTTCAGTACAGCCATTTTGAGAGAGCAATTTTATTCAAGGCAGTTATTTTAATTTACTGCATATACAGACCAACAGAAGGTTACGTCATCATTGTAATATGCTATAGACTGGTGCTATGTGATTGAAAAAAGCATAATACCCCCCTTTAAATTTGATTCCCATTTGACATCTTTTTGTCAGTGTTGCTTCCTTATCCATATCAAATCCATCTAAGGTCATAGCAACAAATTTCCCTTACGGGGACAATAAAGTCCACAAATACAAGTCTAAAATAGAAGCCAGCTTAAAGTGTTTAATAGAGCCATGGGTCTGGCACGTCTTCACTGCACATGTTGCCACACTGCCACACATGCGCCATAAATCAGGCCCTTTGTGAAAGCCCCATTAAAGAAGCGGATAGCCGATGTCAGAGGTCTGTGGATTTACAGTACGTTACCGTACCACATCTGTTTCACCGTATCTCCTGCCCTGCCCCTGCACTGATACCTGACCGTATACACGCGGCCCGGGTGCGATAGCCGTGACCGAGCAGCTATGAGCCTACGCAGACGCATTCCTCATCCCCCACACATGGAAGCACTTAGCACCTCAACAGTTTTGCCGACGCGTAATTATCTCTCATTCTGACATTAGAATCGTTTCAGTTCAATGTAAACACAGGCAGACATTTAGCATGTGATCTGTAAGGAACTCCAAGGGAGATTCATTTTATTTTATCATGTTTCAAAACATCGTCACTTATACATCAATGCACAGCAAATTGATCATGCCCCAACTATAGATACATGGCCTTTCCATTTGGCTTAAAAATAAGAACTTTCATTTGGAAACAAGACATTTTATGCATAAACAAGACCAAAAAAAGCCATAAGTTGTGGTGATGAAATCTTAAAGGAATAGGCCACCATTTTAACACACTGAGATATCTTCTTACATTAGCTTAGACGAGTGTATTCATACCTGTCTGGTCTCTGTGCGTGCACTCAGTCACGCAAATGTTGTTAGCCTTTAGCCACTCCCAGCATAGGTATAGCTCCAAACTGGGGTGAAGTTAGAAGCTACCAAGCGTTTCCACGTTTTCCCTATTTCAGTTACAGTTACGTGAAACATTACACGATCCAAGTATAATTACACAAAATTAAACATGACGATTTTCTAAGCGGATAAAAAGTGGCACTATTATTGTGAGGCGTAATAACACCTGGAGTACTTCAATGTTCTCGCAGTAATATGTTGATGTTCACGTAACTGTATTTAAAAAGGGAAAACATGGAAACGCCTGAGGCTGTTCCAAATGCCTCAGGAGGAGCCCACTCCCAAGAAAGTCAACAAAGTGGTCTAATGGTGTGTTCAGACCTAACGCGACACAGTGTGGGTGTTGAAATGAAAATGAAATGAAATGAAATGACTGTGCGAGGCGATTCGCACAACAGGGGCGGTGCCATCAGCGTGTAGGCTGTGTAGAGCGGGTGAACATATACGTGTCAATAAACTTATGCAAACAAGACACGGACGAAATAAACAAACATGTTTTAAACAGGATTTTATAATGACATGAGGCAAGGTTATTATGCCTCAACTTGTAAAAACCCCAAATTAAAAATCTCATAAAATTAGAATATTTTGAAAATGGACTGTAAGCCATAATCATAAAAATTATAAACAAACAAAGGCTTGTGTAACACCTACGCTGTTAGGCAAAGGACTGTAGGGTATGGACCAGTTCTAGATTCGAAAGGAGTGGTGTGTAATCCAAATGAGAGCCAAAGTCAATAAGTTTAAATGGAAAAGCCGGCAATTTACTTAACATAGATAATAAAAGGACAGACAAACATCAAACATTAATACGGGCACTTCTGTTAGTTACCTGTTAAACCTTTGTATTGTTTAAACTTTGAGATGAGTTCAATAAAAAAATGTATGTTTCACTTATTTCCTCATTTCAACAAGTTTTGTTTTATGACCGGTCATTTAGTTACTTTGAGTGTTTTTAATTTAAACCTATTCTTAAATTACTTTCATTTAAGTTTAATCTTGGTTTCAGGTTTATATTATTCACTCTTTTCAATTTTCAAACACGTTTTGTCACTTTAAAAATGACACCATAGGTACCCTTTAAATACATAAATAAAACAATTATCAAAAGGATCCAGTAAACAATTTGGCTTGCAAAGCAATAACAAAAAGAAAATGGCTTCTAATTGTCCAAAAACTTAGCAAAACTTAAATTGTGGATATGTTCTGAGTTCAATGTAGGCGCCCTTTAACGTGCGCTCAAATCCGTTGGAAAAACTCCACAAACGCTCCTCAAACCTTGGTCTGGGAGTCAGTGAGGTTCTTTGGTGGAATGCGGACCACGCGCGCCTCGCGAGACGCTGCCGTTGATCCTAAGAATGTTCCGTTGGGTGGCTCGCCTTGGTCTCGACTCGATCCTGGGTCCAAGAACTCGATCCAAGCCCAAGAACTGAGGTGTTCTCGGGGTGGGGATAAAACCTGGCCGTTATCTGGTCCCTGCCGTCTCGGGCAAAAGCGTAACTGCCTCGTTTAACCGCAGCGACAAACGCGTTTCTTTGCTCTCTGCCGTCTCAAGCAAAAGCATCGGCCTCGTTTAACCGCAGGCGACAAACACAAGACTACTCTCAAAGGTTTCACGTCTCGTAGACACACTCTTCCCTCAACCCGGCAAGGCAAACGGTGTGTAAGATCACTTTTCGGTGTAGTTTGGGTCAGTTTTGTTCGTAACGGCTGCACTGCTCTGTTCGCCCGTGCGCTCTTTTCAGACTCCTGCCGCTGACTGAGCCTCGGCCAGGTGGGGGAGGGCATACGCTGAGAGCGTCTTGAATCAGTTATATTGATAACGGTTTACAATGTAACTTTTTATAATAACATTGTAAATCCACTAATTATATATTTAATGTCACGTAGTTTTTTAACTGTTTTAAGCGAATATTTAATTAGGTTATTTATGAATATTTATAAGGTTATTTATTGTCAGGTTTTGTCCAGTTACACCAGTGTTTATTTGTAACGGGGGTTACACTTGGCATATGCCACTTTGCATGTCATGAGTTTATATCATATATTAGTTTCACATTTTAAGTTGAATTACAGAAATAAATGAACTTTTTCATTATATTCTAATTATATGACGAGCACCTGTATTATTGAAACAATATGAAATAGGAATATGAAATTATATTTAGGCTTTATAGATACAGACAGCAACGCGTCATACAAGGGGGCGTGGCCTAGCTGAGGGGTAGAAAACTTCTCATGAGAGTCACCATTTTTCACTCTTTTTAGCTGTTTTCCGGTGGACTATAAACATATTTATCACACACCAATAAAGTCAAGTCAAAAATTGGGTCCATATGGATGTTTTTTCACAGCACATTTCCGCTAGATGCAAAAAACGGCTCTCGTTAGCTAACATAGCATGAAGCTAACGTTAGCTCCCTGGATAGCATTGTCCATTTTTTAAGTATTTATAGGCTGTTGAACCACTTTCCTCCTCTCCATGTCTCTGTCTCTTTGTTTACTAGAAAAAATATATTCATTTGGCGTTTGGTGTACCCCTCCTGGAACCGCCACCTTAACGTGGTGGAGGGGTTTGAGAATGATCCTGGGAGCTCTGTTGTCGGGGGCTTCGTTCCCCTGGTAGGGTCTCCATGGCAAACAAGTCCTAGGTGACGGATCAGACAAAGAGCGGTTCAGAAGCCCCTTATGAGAGACCAACAGGCCCGGTCAGAACCATGAGGCCGTCCTTCTGTGGACCCACCACCTGCAGGAGGAGCCATAGGGGCTGGTGCAATGTGATTTGTGCAGCTCCAACAGCTGCCCCCACGACCCGGCAACGGACAAGTGGAAGAAAATGGATGGATGGATGGACGTTTGGTGTAATGGTAAAGAAATGGGACAAAGTTCAGTTTTGTCTCGTCTTTGTTTTCCCCTCTGGCTGCTTCAAATATGACCATTTATGGGCAATTCCAAACATGCCGTCTGTATCTATGAGTTGGGCGAAACAAAACAAAAAACATAAAGATTACAGTGAATAATGTAATAATTATTCACTTGCTTGAATGGCTCTGTTAAATGAACTGAACCCGAATCCCATCCCCATTTCGCAGAACTCGTGATCTTCTTTGAGATGTGGCCCTTATCTCTCTTTCCTGACGTTTAAATCACTTCAGTGCATTGTAAACACGACGTTTAGCGCCATTTTGCGGTTTCCCTCTCCCAGGCGGGTAACCGGATAGTTGGAATATCTTTGCGCTCGCTCATGCACATCAGAGAGCTATAGTTGTTAGCGTCTTGGCAGCTTAATTTGATACCTGCCCATACTCGCGGCGCCACGGGAAGGGCAAAGCGCGAGGCGACATCGGAGGGGGAAGACAAACTTTCATTAAAAGCGCATTGGATCCAGTGCGAGATGCTAGACAAGAGCAATATTTTCCGGCTAATCGGCTCAAGGAGTGTGGCGAATGGGCAGGCTGCAATTAGGATGCCACTCACACGCTTTAATTGGCCACGATGAGTGCCGTGTGGCTCGAGGTCAAGGAGGAAAAAATATGTGAGAGCTGACAGCGGGATGAGTAACGATGACGGGAAAAGTGAAGAAACCTAATTGGAAAAATTGACTTTTATGGCTTTTAACCATGTTATAATGTTGCGACTCATGGGATGTTATAGGCGTGTTATCAATGAGCATTGTCTTTATGTGCCAAGAACAGCTATTAAATTTTGAAAAATAATACTGTTAATAGTAAAAATAAAAAGTACATTAATGGGTCTGTTTTGATATTCTAGATGCTAGTGATGTAACGGGCTGAGTTTCTGACATGCAGTTCCAATCAAACATTTAAGACCAATTGAAAAATGGATAAAATTCACATTATGCATGATTGCATCTTAACAAGGTTGCAAGCAGAACTTCAATATACAACAAGCAGAAATGGGAGTGACAAGCAGATCCACCTGAGATGTTTTCTACGAGCCACAGAGAGGGAGCGCCATAATGATCTGAGGTGCTTTTCCTTCAGTGGAACAACGGAGCTTCAGGTGGTGCAGGGGCTCTGAGCAGATGTTGTAGAGATGAGGATCCTCATGACTGAGGGCCCTCAGCCCTCACCACTGGTTATTGGGCGGCAGTCGTCTCCAGTAATGTCTTTCATTTGCGTCGAGGACTGACCTGTGTCTTGACCGACAGCCAATCGGATCCTCCAGCTCAGCGCTGGTGACATTTTTTGGGTCTTCCACCTGACTTTTTTGTACCATAACCCTCAGGATCTTTTAGTATTTCAAAATGCGTCCCATCTCAGCAGCGAGGGCGCCCTGGGAAAGGCCCTGCTTATGCAGCTCAACAACCCAAACACATTAAAAACGACAATTTTTTGCCTTTGCCATCAGGACGTCATGACAGTGTGAACACCTGACAGAAAATGACACTAAATCCACATTTTGCACAGATTTGGCCTTTTAAAGGCATGTGGTCTTAAACTTGATCAGCCGCAAAACAGACTATTTTAGTTTATTTTTACAGTATTGTTTTCAATAGAAAGTTTACTCTCTTTTTTTGTCGTCTCACTCCCATTCCTTCTTGTTGCATATTGAAGTTCTACTTGAAATATTGTTAAGATCCAACCATGCAGATTTCTTACAATTTTTCAACTGGTCTTAAACTTTTGATGGGGACTGTAAAACCAGATTGTAATGGGTTTAAACCTTGGCTGAGCACAGTGGTGACACTGGGCGAGACACTTTCCACTCCACATCACACATAGGTTGTTCATTGTTGTAAAAAAGTAAAGGTATCTTTAGGATAATTGTTGTTCTGGAAGACAATTCTAGCCATTTCTTATTTAACACAAACTGGCAGCACATCACTTTAAAGTCATGGTTCTCAGCTGGTGTGGTGCCGGGGATGACGAGCTGTGACCCAAAAGAGAATTACATTTATTATCATGTAATTCATTATCATGTAACACTGGATTTTCCCCACAAATGATTGTTGAATTATCTTTGGATAAGCCTATAAAGCTGAAAATCATAATACACGACCCAATGAAAAAGGTCCCGACCCACCAGTTGAGAACCACTGCTTTAAAGCAAAAATATTAACCCGGTAATAAAGGATGGATGGATTTTTTAAATTGTATATATTTTTTGCTTTAAATGCTTGTAAAGATGAAAGTGATAGTTGTGTGCAAACTCATTCCAAACTTTCTTCTTCTTTCTTTATAAGCACACATAATCCAAAAAAAAGTTATGACTTAATGAAGGAGGGGGGAAGAAATTGCTCCACGACTAGCTAAAATACTAGGTACAGCTTTTAAGCATAGAATTAATCATAGTACCCTACCATGTAATACCGTGCCACTACCAAGCAAATACAACTCACACACACACAAAAAATCCCATAAAAGTTGCAAAAACAATTTCAATAGGTAATGAAGCTGTGTAAATAGATTGTGCCCACCTCGGCGTGTCACAACAGTTAAATGTAGCCGCAAATATTCTCCCAAGTGTGGGCGGCATTTGGCATGTGTAACAGACCACACACGCTTGGAACCGGAGGAATGAGACAGTTCGTACGTGGGGCTTGATAAATACCTCTGCGGTTGCTACCGAAAATGGACTTGAAGCATATTATATCCCAGCACCTACTGCACATATCGCAGGGTTAAAGTTACTGATGGCCAAGGTTCTTGGCTTGAGAGTAAATCCAAGCAGTCGGGCAAACAATATGTCATTGCAATAAAGAGTTATTCATCACAAAATCAGTCAAATTGATTAACGTACCTATGTTCCCCGCGTGCAATATTGTTTTCGTAGGTGAGCTGGTACATCAACCAAACAACAAGTCACGAGAGTAAAATGTCATACATATATCAATGAGCTTACCCCTGGCCCTGCCCTATAGCCACCAACCTTAAAAGGAACAGGCCACCGTTTTTCCATACCGAGATATGTCTTACTAGGGCCAGGACTCAATTAAAGAAATTAATCTAATTAGAGGCTTTGTAATTAATCGCATATAAATATTTGACCTGAGAACAGTGAGAAGTAAGTTTTTGCATAAGGATTTTTAGTATACCATTGAATAATGACTGAATACATAAGCTTAAGCAACAAAATATTGTTTATTTTTGTTCAACCAAGTCCAACAGACCAGTGCAATATTGCCATTAATTGTGCGTCTGCAGGAAAAAAGGAAACTGAAGTGTGGAAAGCAAAGTGTGATTAATTTCGATTAATATTTTTCATCGCACTAAACCTCATGTAATTAATTAATCGCAATTAATCGAAAAAAGTCCCGGCCCTAGTTCTTACCTGAGCTTAGACGAGTTGATACGTACCCGTCTGGTCTTTGTGTGTGCCCTGAGTCACGCAAAATGATCAAAGATGTTGTTAGCATTTGGCCTCCTCCAGTATATTCCTATGGCTCCAAACGGGGTTTGAAGTTAGAAGCGACCAAGCTCTTCCACGGGCACGCACAAAGACCAGACAGGTACGTATCAACTCGTCTAATCTCAGGTAAGAACATATCACAGTGTGGAGAAACGGTGGGCTGTTCCTTTAATCAATAGAAGTGGGGGAACGTGTGTCAAGTTGTTATGTGTGGCTGTGCGGATCCCCACTTGACAAGGTGCGTCTCTAAAGAAGGACAGGACTTCACTCTTTCCTTTCTCTGTTGCTTTTTAATTGGTTTCCGCAACAGCAGTGGCAGGTGAATAACCTCAAAAGACAAAAGAACAAAAATACAACGTAAATCCACCAGTATTTTTTAACATAATGTATACATCTCTTGTCAAACTTATTTAGCCTTCTTATTTCTTTTCTATTTCCAATCTGATTATATTTTGTATCAACAAATAAAATGGTTTAGTTATTTTACTGGCTTTACTTCTTTGTTACCATGTTCAAATCATTTCTTTGATTCATTATTTATCTTACCATAATAATTATCATTGTCCATACGTCCATGTCATTGTCTGTTCTTTATGCATATTCATGTTGTGGCGTGGCATAAGACGCCCGTGAATGGCTTTGCTGTCCGGAGCTCCGCCCAATAGAGTTCCGGCAAATGCACTACACGGCCGCAATGAGAGTACGAGAGCATGATCTGCGCTGCTGACCGGCTGTTCTTCCGTAGTTTTAGAGATCACCTGCTCAGCCTTCGGGCTCGGGTTTGGTCCAGTCTTTTGCTCACACTGATTGCGCCAATGAGCCGACTTCATTGGAGGAAAGACGCGGGGCGGTTCAACAGAACAACGCGAGTACCGGGAACATAGGGCTGACCCCGAGCAATTCTCTAAGCCAATACTTCCTTGTTTGACTTGAGTGAAATCGTTTTTAAATAAAGGTGCGAATTTTCGACTGCAGATACATCAGTTACTAGTTTCACGTAACATTTTGACAGAGGACATCACTAAATATCAGTGGTGAGCGCTAGCTCTGCCTTCTCTACTAGCCCCATTTTGCTAGGGCTAGTTTATTTAGTTTGTATTTTATTTGTGTAATGTACAGTTGTTGGCATTGTGGAGATGTGTTACTTTATACTATAAGAGTGATCCTGTTCGCCCTGAAATCCCTCGTTTTGTCTCCCCCCAGTCGCCTGTTAGCCTCGAGCGCAGACTTTTGTATATCCGCAGCCTGTCCTGTGGCAAAGCCCGGCGCACAATGCAGATCAGTGGGGCTAATGGCGCGTCCCCCGCCAGGCTCCGTCGTGCACCTGCTTCCAACGAGCGCTGGGACAGAGACGGGAAACATTAGCAACTTTTTTTTTTTTTTTTAAACACACCGGCAGCTGAAGTCCAGAAAATGCATCCTCGGCTTCCTGGGGACTTTTGGGTAATCAATCAACTTCTCCCACAAATGCAACTATTTCTTGGCAAAATATAGCGCAAGATTTCACGGCTGGTGGCTGTGTTGTGAAAATGTCACTCTCAGGGTCATAAATAAAGAAGTATGGCGCAGACCCGGGGAGCCATTTTCAGCGGGATTTGTTTTTCTGTGTCCAGCAGTTGTTGCCTTTTCCTCTTATTGGGCACATTTTAGGGCATGGGGCTGTAAAGCAATCGGAAAGGGCGCGAGAAATAGAAACTTGTTCAGTGGGAACTCCTGTTCAGACTTACTTCTCATTCTAATTAAATCGTTTTTGGAACAGTACATAAACCAGAAGCCATCAGTTACATTTGCCTGACAACAGACACCTCAACAAACACTATGGAGGCAAACAACTTTTGTGAAAGAAAACTAAAATACAATGGGATACTTCCTCTTAAATATTACCTAAGCTTAAATACGAGCAATCGCTGTTTTTACCGCGATTTTCACCAGATGTTTTGGTGACTGGTCAACAACAGCTGAAGCATCCAGATCTCTAACACATAAACTTACCCATCTGTTACAGCACAAGGGAAGCAATGCCCTGTCTGTGAACATTGTTTTTGCCTGTCATAGAACTTGAATGACTTTAAATTAACATTAAATTGTCAACACTCGTACTGCAGAGATTTGTAACATTCAAAATCAAGAGTCTGAAATCGCTGCAATAGCATTTTCACCTGCAAACAAAGCGTACAACAGAATTTAATGGCAGCATGGTCTTTGATGATGGGGGCTATTATTGAGCAAATCATTTGTCACTGCCTTCTTTCTGGCTCAGATATACTGTAGACTAATATTACAGCAGCTTATCTCTCATATAACTACGCTTTACAGGTTGACATTTTTCTCTTCAAAGATCGAAAGAAAAGCTTTAAAAAGTCTTTCGCTCATAGTGGTTCCCAACCCCTGATGCATAGAAATAACAAGGAGAAGCGGCGTTCGAACCTAACGTATGCAGACAGTTAGCGAGTAGGCTAGTCCGGGAGACTTTTCAGAGTCTGTTAGCCTGCTCAATGTATTTTTTTCCGATAGCCGTTAGCATTAGCCTCCAAACATCCCAAATCATGAACGATCCAGATGTTTTCAGCTGTTGTCAACCCATCAACCACATTTAGGTCAAAGCCTAGTTAGAAACAAATTGGCGTCTAAAAGTGTCCTCTGAGCGAAATGCTAACTCAGATTGAGTCAAGTTTATACTTTTTCTGTGGTCAGATACACGTCCAGTGGCCACTAAACATCATCTTATAGTACACTGACGATAAAGAAAGCACATAAATTATATAAATGCCATTTAAAGCAGTACTAAGTAACTCTGGCCTCTAGAGGCCAAAAGCACAATGGCAGGTGTCTTAGCATGTTACGATTTTTTAACTTATTAAATGTCTTGGAGAGTAAATACTACGCTGACAGAAAAGGTGAAGGAGAGAGGGGTGTTGTACATCCAGTTATACAATGGGAATATTTTTTTCACTCAAATTTGGCTGTAAATACTGTTTAAAGTGGCGCTAGCCCGCAGTTAGCTTTGCCCATTAGCCTGTTAGCTTCTTCTCCGTGATTCTCCGTGGTTGCTCCGCCCCGGTGGCAGTCAAGTTACAAGCATGGTTTTCTGGCCAGAGAAACCAGGGGGAGATGAAAGACCCCCCAAAATCATCCCATTAACACTTGTATTACCCCCAGAGGGACTACGGAAAGGATTTATTAAGGTAAACACGTTACTTAGTACTGCTTTAAATTGGGCCCGGGATTCGACAGCAAACACAATGTGCGCTTAGGAACAGGCTCATATAGCTGAAGGCATTTCTGTGATTTCTATGCATAAATACAATAGAACAATCATGTTATTTTTTTTATAAACATGAGAGAAGAGGCACATCAAAAGTAGTATCAGAGGTGTAGAAAATCTTTAAAAAAAAAAAAAAACCAAACAAACAGCATCACACACTCAAGTAGCTGATGTCCAAAGGTGAATTTATTCAAGACAACTTTTCGGAATTGCCGTCTTCAGATCATTCTGTCTTTTATCTTGTTTTTTAAACCACAGTGCATTTGTTATAAACATACTTTGAGAAAAAAGTTATTTCCCCCCCCCAACACCCTTTTCCAAAGTAACAAAGTAGCCTTCTGTATTTTGGTGACAGCTGTATGTTCCATCAAATGAGGAAAAACTGCACACGCTTTGGTACGTCCTGTGTTTATACCCCAACGTGTTAAAAGTGCAACTCCTCGACTCCGCAGATCTTTTCCAAACACGAGCGCGTCACTGAGCGTAGCCCTGAGACACATTAGCTCAGCCGATGGAGCACCTTTCAACTCTGACACACGGAACGGCGCTCGGCACATTCCCAGTCAGCTTCAATTTGTCTCGCTGCTCCCCGGCCCGCGTACAGTGCTCTCCATCACGCCTTCGACTCGTAGCAGTTTTGACACTCCTAATAAAACACAATAGGCCTCCATGGCGCCGCTCCCAGCCCCTCGATCCCCGTCCCCTTCCCCTCTCAGTTCAAATGTTTAGGTGTGGAGTATATATGATCGCACGGCAGGGGTGGGGGTGAAGGTCCCATCAAACAGAGAAAGTGAGAGCTTTATGTCAACTAATAAATCGACGTGGTTTGGTTGTGACAAAAGAGCAGTCCGTGATGTCATTTCCCCTGGAGCGGCTTCACACAAAAGATCTGTCGGCGAATGTTTGGAGCGGAGGGATTTATGAGCGTGCTGTTGTGTAGAAATATTAGTTACGGGCCAGAGACAGGTCCAGGCGCAGTATTGGGGATATTTACAGGGATTTACCGTTAATGCCGACACTGATCTTACAGCTTAATTTAATGGATAAAATGTAATTTGGAGGGATTTGAGTGTTGTTATAAAGTCAATAGATACACGGCTCGACAAAAAAAGAAAAAAGGCCACCTGGATTTAACTAACTGGTCTGATCTGGGGCTGCTGCAGACTTTGGTCAGGTCTAGGTTCAGGTTCCTGCACACTTAGCAATGGGAAATTTAAGACCTTTTCAAGAACCACAGGCACCAAAAGATGACTCCCATTTTATATAAATGTAAGTCAAATGTGTATTTCAAATTCAAAAGCAGAACACGTCAAGCTGAGTGTGTTTAATAAATATTACATCAGATGTACGGTGAAAAACTGGGACATTCGCGAATCAGCCGCAGCGGTCCCAAATCTAAAATGTCTTTACCCACGATGAATGGTAAAACTGTCAATGACTTATGACATGCACTAATCCACATCCTGAATTGAGGTTTTGAATTGGTTTACACTTGGTAATTGATTTTCCCATGGGCCAAACACATTAATTTTCAAGTGAAGATTGCTATTTCGGAGACTACATTGGCCAAAACCGGGACAACTGGGACAGATTAAGAGTAAAACTGGGACAAATCAATGGTTTTGGCTAAATCTATTGGGACGTGGGACAAAGGACTCAAAACTGGGACTGTCCCGGGTAAACTGGGACGTCTGGTCACCCTAATCAGATGGCATTGCTATTGTACCATTTGTTAGCGTTAACTTTAGCTTCAAGGTGTGTGAAATGTAAATTGTTTTTATTTAGCCTAAACATAAAAATAACCAAATATTCTACCACTTGTTAGCGTTAACGTTAGACTTTAGCTTCAAGATGTGTGAAATATCATTTTGCTTTAATGTGAGATAAAAATGACCAATGAACATTCTACCATGTGTTAGCGTTAACGTTTTAGCCTGGAACAATCCAGACTCACCGCTGTACCAGCAAGTGAGTCTGGTCACCTTTGCGTCAAATCCATTTCCCACAGCGGTACATACGCAAGCAAACAGGAAGCGGAGTAAACCAATCAGCGAAGGGCGGGCGTCTGCCATTGATGCGGTGTTATTAGCGGTTTTGCGTTAATATTTGCACAGGATTATGAATCACGAAACTCACCTACTGTCGATGTGTTTTTGGTCATTTACCACCGATTGGAGACACGCTTTCTCTCTTTCGTGCGTCGTTCGTAGATTGTTATTGAGGGGACTTCCGCGTCCCGTGAGTGACGCTGCTCGCTAACAACACGTCACGGCAAATAAACAAATCTGATTGCACGTGAACGGATTGATTTTGCGGAAGCCGCGAACGAGGGCGGGGTGACCAGACTGATCCCCCGCTGGATAAAAAAATACAGAGGGGAATCATTCTGGTCTCACCAGGCTATTAACGTTTAGCCTTTAGCTTCAAGGTGTGTGAAATATCATTTGTTTTAATGTGAGATTTAAAAAATTACCAATAAATATTCTACCAGTTGTTAGCGTTCATGTTAGCTTTTGGCTTCAAGGCGTGTGAAAGATAATTTTGTTTTTATGTAACATAAAACTGACCAATAAATATTCTACCGTTTGTTAGCGTTAACGTTAGCCTTTAGCTTCAGTTTAATATATCTATATCTAAATGACGCATAATATGAGTGACTTGTTACAAATTTCCTTCTGTAATTAAAACCAAATTGAATTAAGAAAAATACAGGTATGTTTTGTGTTGTGGGAACAACTCTCATAACAAGGTTGAAAGCTAAAAAAAGAAAAGAAAGGACTTTGCAAGGCATGCCTCTTTTGAAAAATAATGTTTCCTACTTTGACGTGTGTAACAGGGCAAGGCTTTAAAGACCTGCCAGGCAAATGCTTGGAGTGGAAGGATTTATAACTTCGGCGTTGTATAGCAACATGGAGAGGCATTAGTTACGGGCCACAGACAGGCCCAGGCGCGGCGCGGGATATTTACAGGGATTTACCGTTAATGCTGTCACTGACTTTACAGCGTGTTTTAATGGAAGAGGGAAAACCTGGGGCCTGATATAAATTTGAGGGATTTGTGTTTGTAATATAGCCAATAGATAAGGATCAGGCTTTTGACACAATAATGGAAACATAATGAGGATGTTGCTTACAGAGGTAAATCCAGTGTAAACGCCAGTGGAAAGAAATGCTTTAATGGAAACTAATTCAATCTTGTAGAACACATTATACGCAGTACTTTTTTACTTCGTGTAATGTGGGTAGAAGAGCTTGAGTGTTTTGCTGTACCAATGGCTAAAATAGTCATAACCTATAACAACATTTTCAACTGACAAATCGATTGATACAGAGTTGAGAAAAGCAAGGGTGGGATTTTAAAGGCGCTAATAGCAATACCAGCCTTGATAGAGTGGAATCAAATCGAAAAGTGAAAAAGCTGGTATAACACAATATAAAAAGATGCAAAGAAAATGTTTAAACTTTCAGTCTGTATGGAAGTGCTGCTGGATAAAAAGGCAATTGGTTTAATTGTGTAATTTCAAACATTTAGAGATAGATGTTGATCAGTTTCTGTCTGTCCATGGAAAGCTGTCATTTATTCACCAATATGGTGCTGACTGTCCTGTGTTACCATGGAGATCAGCTGTGGTAGGTCACTTTTAATAAATAAACCAAGTAATGTTAGCAGGTGGCAGTCAATCCTAACTTTGTGACTCACACATTATCCAGCCAGGCAGAGGAACAAAAAACGTTGTTATGCCGCATTTTACAGGACTTTCCCTGCACTTTTCTGCGAAAATAAACCCGGCACTTGCCTCAGCTAAACACATGCGGTCTGATGCGTGAAACTGCTACAACAAAAACGTTCTCGTAGCTACGATTCTCTTTTTGAACAAGTGCAAGCTCACGATTTAACAATCCCCACGTCTAGCCTGTCTAATGGCTTTGTCTAATGGCTGGTATACACTGCGATTTTAGATGTCACATTGCATGTTTGTTAGCTTCTTCTTCATGATTCTATTGGTGTGTATTGGGGACTCCGACCCGGTGGCAGTCAAGTTGCAAATGTGGTTTTCTGCCCAGAGACACCAGGGGGAGATGAAAGACCCCCCAATCATCGTAACACTTGTATTACCCCCAGAGGGACTACGGAAAGGATTTATTAAGGTACGTACAAGTTACTTAGTACTGCTTTAATAGCCTGAACTTTAATGAACGTGGAGCAACAAGGAACACACACAGATGCACTAGGCCACAGACGCGTCCAGGCGAGTTGTGGGATTGTCGGGGGCTTACCGTTAATACTGACACTGATTTCACAGCATGTTTTACAGAAGAGAAAACCTGTAGCAAATAAAAGGTGTGTCACGGACATTTCCAGACACAGACTTTGCAAACAATGCTCATGTAGCCATAAATAATCGCAGAGATTTGACAGAGTAATGAAAGGGTAATTCCGGCTTTGCAGAAGACGAGGCAGAAGCTGCATTCTTCCAAATAATTCTGTCAATGAATCTTAAGGCCAGACACTGCAGATGAGCATGGGAAAGCAACATTCAGAGATATCAATTTGAAACTTTTGCTGTAGATTAGATAAATATGATAAAATGTATAGCAAGTTTGCTGTCATTTTCATATTAAAACATAAAGCATAAAATTGTCTGTATTTTCTGCAACTAAATCTAAATACTAGGTACTAACCAGCTAAAGTTAGGATTTTATTTGCTGATTTATTTGTCACAAAGATTTTTCAGAGGGGACTATGGATCTTGTTTTTTTGCAATTCAAAGCTCAATAAATCAGGCTAGGGACTAGATCAGGGGTGCCCAAAGTGTGGCCCACGGGCCAAATACGGCTCTCAGACCAATTGTTAGTGGCCCTCAGGCTCCTTGTTGAATTGGCACACATCTCCAGATATAGTACTTTTTACTCTACTCTTTATTCCGCACAATTAAAACCTCAGGTCCTCCATGCTGTATACACTTTGATATGCGGCCCTTGATGAAAAAGTGTGGACACCCCTGGACTAGATACTAAAAAATCCAATCAAGCTACTCAACAAAACGTCATAAAATAAGCATTGCAAACTTTGACATTACTTGAAATCTAAGATGTTATCCTTTTTAGCAAAATGGAAAAGACAAAACAATCTAAAGAAAAACAATCTTTAGTCGGTACTTACATACAACTATGACAGCACTATGATTTACAATAGACAGTGCAATGCGATATCATGCATTGTAAGTAGTTTGCTTTTAAATTGCTTAACTGCTCGTTTTAATAAACCAAATATAAACAAACAATAGACGCCTTCTCTTCTCCAAGTCTTTATTGCCTGTTCAAATTGAATATTATTTCCCCTGGAGCTCCGATGGCTGCCGTTGAATAAATTGCCATTACAGTCAGTCAGTCTTTAGACTCCAAATCCTCCTCTGCCGAGAGAGTCCTTGTCAGTCACCATTCCCCAGTAATCAGGCGTGACGCTAATATCCCGGCAGATATGAATCGGAAATTATCAGCCATAGATTAGTCCGCAGAAGTCTCCACGGCAGATTCTGGCGGCGCGCAGAGGAATTGAATGTGTAAACGGCGTGTCATCGTGTTTCACGGCTCGGCCCTGCTCTGGCTGCTGTAGTGAGGGTGTCTGTGCCTCTGATCACAGCTGGGACCACACTGGAGGAACTCACTGGAACCACAGTTTCTCCTGCAGGGCTTTGATCCCAGAGCCAGGAGAACTGTAGAAAAGAGCTGGCGCTAGAACGGCCACTGGCAGATACTGCGGGTTTTGGGTACTTATTGACATGAGAACCAACCAAGCACAGTAGCGGGAGAAGGATGAAAGGTCTGAGTGGGAATCCAACCCAGGACAAAAATGCTACTCCAACACTGCAATATTATACTGTTGATATTACAGTAAAGTACACATTGCAATTACAGTATACTACTGAAATTTGCAGAGGATGCTGGGGAATTATATATTGGTACAGAAAGTAACTGACCAGTGACTGACAAGTAGGGCTGGGTACCGTTACACGATACCGGTATGGTATCAAATAAAATTAAAAATTAAAGTATCGAAAGCAGGTATCAAAATAATAAATTGATGCTGTTGGTCCAGGGACAGCACTAAAAGAAGTGTCTTGGTTGTTTCAGCCAATTTCTTCCTAATTTTTGCCAATTTTTTTATCATTGATATTTTCCCTATTTTCTTCCCATTTTCCCCAATTTCCCCCCCATTCTTTCAGAATTTTTGCCCCATTGTTTTGTTTTGTTTTTTTACACACAATTTTTCTTATTTTTGTCACAATTCCCCCATTGTTTTCACACATTTCTTGACATTGGAGATGAACCCGATGTTCAGATCTTCCACACATTATTGTTCTGTTCTCTGGTTCTAGATGACAAATATTTTAGTATCTGTATTGAAAAAAGTATTGTTCAGGTATCTGTATCGTAAACCAACTATCGTTAAAGTACCAGTATCGAAAGAAAAAAAAAAACGGTGCCCAGCCCCAATCACAAGACAAATACACATTTCTGTTGCTGGGAGAGAGAAGGAGAAGCAGGATTTCGTCTTGAGGGAAGCTCTGTACGTACATTTATATTTTATTACTATTACTGCTATGCTTTAATAATATACTACTTACAGCACCTCAAAGGCAGGTTAGTCAGTCTGACAAGTAAATGAGAAATGTATGACTTGTTTAACGCTTTGAGAAGCTTGAACAGAGCTATAACACATCAGTGGTTGTGACAGAAAGAGTCATGCGCAAAATCTGCTACCTAGTACCGATAGTCATGTTGTTTTCCTGCCTTATGGAATTCGCCAGATGCTTTTAGGTACATTTGACCTTTCTCTAAAGCCAAACACCCGCCCCGTTCTCTCCATCCTTGGCTCTTCTTGTCTAAAGAAGCCTCGGCCTGTGCTGGTGTCCACTGAGTGTGCCGACTTTCCGCTGTGCGACCGTTCGAAGTACATTTGGACGGAACCCAGACTTGTAACCTTCAGCTATAACCTCCAAACGACATCCTAAAAATGTCTGTAAACACTGGCACCGCCATGAGCTGGTTCGACTGGAAGGAAAGAAATGTTGAACAAGAATATTTCTGTCAACTCGCATGTAATGTGCTCATAATAAAAATACACAGAAATGTTGCCAACGACGCACAGCTTTGTGGCTACAGATGGGAAAATGTCAGTGTTGTTGATGCATAGTCTTACGGGTCTCAGAGGTTTGGAACACATTATTGTATATTATTGCTTTAGGGATGTAACGATGCACTCAAGCCTTGATTCGAATAGATTTGAATATGACTCAGTTTATAACCAAAATATGTTTATTTTATTTTAACCTCTTATCCCCCCCACCTGAACTGAGCACATTTTCTCCAGTTTGGCTTTACCCAAGACCAAAAGCTTCTTGCAAAGAGTGTCAAAACGAGACAAAAAAAGTGATGAGGAAAACGCAACAAAACGAGACAGAAATGTGACGCAAACGCAACAAAAAAACGCGACAATAAAGTGACAAAAAAAGCGATGAAAATGTGACAAAAAAGTGACCTCAACAACATGAGGAAATCGTTGAGATCAGTTTTGTAGGTATATGCTTTCCAATGAGGCGTTACACTGGCCTAAGGACTCCAGTTGAGAAGCTTTTAGATTTGGGTAAAGCTGAACTGGAGAAAATGCGTTTGGTTAAAGGTTAAAGGGATATTTCAGGATTTTTGACATAGGGCCTCATTTCCTAGTTATCCAGAGTGTTGTTGATTTCTGGAGATTTTATTTTATTTTTAATGCAGTCCTTATATCTGAAGAGTTAGTGGCGCTAGGCTAGGGCATTTCTACAGTAACAGTTAGCCTGCATTAAAAACAGTCAGACCCACTCCACAGTGCACCTGAGGTAAATCACTTATAACACCAGACTACCCATATAAATGTCTGTGTCGATAGAATCATTTTGGAAATATAACTGACCTTGCATCACATGAATTATCGCATTTTGAGGGACTATTTTCTAGCAGATCACTCCGCCGCTGCGTTAGCTTACTGTCACGAAGCTGATGCTGCTCAAATACAAGTTATTTTAAATGCAAAATGATTACAATTATTCTATTAACACAAACATTTATATGGGTAGTCTGGCGTTATAAGTGATTTACCTCAGGTGCACTGTGGAGTGGGTCAGACTGTTTTTTAATGCAGGCTAGCTGTTACCATAGAAATGCGCTAGCCTTGAATTAGCCTAGCGCCACTAGACTCTTCAAATATAAGAACTGCATGAATTAAAAAATATATACATCTCCAGAAATCAACAACACTCTGGATAACTAGGAAATGAGGCCCTATGTTAAAAATCCTGAAATATCCCTTTATGGGGTGAGGAGGTTAACATCTGCAATTTTGTCCTTGTAACAAACTGTAACTGTTGTCTCAGTAAGGCTTCGTTCAGACGGCTGTAGGTCTTAAAGCTAAGTAACTAAGTAACTCTTGCCCCTAGAAGCCATAAGCGCCACTGCAGGTGTCATAGCATGTTGCCTTTTTTACTCATTAATTGTCCGTGAAAGTAAATACTACCTGACAGAAAAGACAAAGGGAGAGAGGGATATTGTACATCCAATTACATTAGATCATTTTTTTCACTCAAACTTGGCTGTAAATACTGTTTAAGCAGCGCTAGCCCACAGTTAGCTTTGCCCGTTAGCCTGTTAGCTTCTTCTTCCTGATTCTATTAGTGTGTATTGGTGACTCCTACCCGGTGGCAGGCAAGTTGCAATTGTGCTTTTTTGGCCAGAGACACCAGGGGGCGATGGAAGACCACCCCAATCATCCCATTAACACTTGTATTACCCCCAGAGGGACTATGGAAAGGATTTAAGGATTAAGGTAAACAAGTTACATAGTACTGCTTTAATGCTCAATTCAGATTTTTTGCAAGATCGTTCTTATTCCTCTCAAATGCGACCTGTATGTGATCTCCGTCTGAACGCAGTTGACGGCACGACAAGTAAACAGGAAACAGCGCGGCAGATCTGACTATGTTAAAGTTCTGGGAAGCTAAAAGAACCAATACACCGATAACATAATCATTTAAGAAGGAAGAGAGACAGTTTTTTGGACTATGGCCTTTTGTGGAGCAGAGACAGCAACGTCTTTAATGAGAAACGTGCCGCTGTGGAATTCAGCGCGGCGTCTCTCAAGGGGAAGAACTGTTCTTGTGGCAGAAGGTAACGGACTATTCACCCCCTCAAGTAAGAAAAAAGCCGGATGGACTTCAAAACGTACTGTCGGATCATTACAACAATATGTCAGGTCTTGAGAGCCCGTTCCCAAGGGAGATTCATGAGTAGCTCGGGTTTCATAACATGTTTGGAGCACAGATACTTGTCTGTCTGGACGTGATGGGTCTGTGAATGCGTCTCAGCTTCCTTCAGGACCCCTCTTCAGTCACACATACCGCCCCAGCTCCCCCGCCTCCCTCCAGGCGGAGACAGATTAACGACGCACATATTTCACACCAGCAGCTGTTCTCCGCACATCGATCCAGGCTATTAATGTGGCGTCGCAATAACATCCATACTGTCCTACGCTATAGAGTCTGTGTTATATGGCTGTCTTCAGGTTGGTCTTTTTCTTCCCAGGCTTATATATTTATTTACTTTTTTTTTTACGGAGAATGCCCTTCCTACCGCAGTGAATGCTGATTGTAAGAGCAGGGGTGGGTAGAGTAGCCAAAATATATACTGAAGTAAGAGGAATAATATTATAAGATCAGATAAGATAATCCTTTATTGATCTCACAATGGAGAAATTCACTTGTTACATTCGGCTCTCAGGAAAAAGAACAAGATTAAGGCAAGATTGTCCAAGCAATGGGAATAATTATTGGGCTGAGTACTCTCAATAGAACTCAAATAAGTAAAAAGTATTATTTCTTCACACAACTTACCACTAGCTGCCTCTCTTGATTTTAATGTGCATTTTGAAATTTGAAACCATTTGAAGTCATCAAATTGTGCCAAAATGTACGCCTGAAATGTCATTGAAAAGCATTAAGTTGGATTCACACTGGCATTAAATAAATGTGCAACTATTTTTACTGTACAAGTTCATCAAAAATACAAAAATGATGGTCCAAATACCAGCGTTGCCACACAAATTCCTGATTACTCCTTTAATGAGTAACTTATTTACTTTACTCATTACTTGATTTTAAAAGTAACTAAGTTAGATTACAATTTACTTTATTAGTTACATTAATCAGCTGCTGAACATCACGTCTCCTGCCTCAAAATGCAAATGACGACCGGTTTGCCAATACTTGAATTATTGGAAGTACATTTTAACAGTAACACTGCCATAGATTGAGAATAGTGTATGTAATATCGTATTTCCATCTCTCTCCTCCTATATTCTTGTTTACCTTTATGTTACGTTTAGGTTTCGTCACTCCACGAGACGCAAGGAAAAAAAAGTATATTTTTTTTCCTAAGGAAAATGACAGAATAGTAACTGACAGTGACTTGGAAAAGTACAGTAATTTTAATCTGCTTACTGGTTTGGAAAAAGTAATGTGTTAGATTACTCATTACTGATCAAAAGTAGTCAGATTAGACTGCCAAAACCCATTCAGCTGCAGGTTGGCTGAAATTGTACACAATGTTTTGCTCCTGTTGCATCCAATTTGCTTTTGAATATCCAAATTGACCTTCTTTCCACTGTTTGACAGAATTTTGGCAAATTTGAAGGAAAAAATATCCCATCAGTCTTGCGTCGTCTCTACCAAAGACAAATCAGCGATCCTCAGCTCAGTTACAGCAAACAGGCCAGTGCACTGTGAACGCGGTGTGAACGCCTGTGCACGTAAGCCGATCCCGCTGAGTCCATAAAACAATGAGTCACGGTTCGACCAGCGAGCCGAACGAGACGCGTTCACAGTGTACACGCGTAAAAGGATTTTCTATAAATGTTTCCTCATATTAAACCGCCGTGTGAGTGTTAGTGTTAGTGTGGGGGCGCCTGTTTCCGTCTCCTCACCCATTAGCACATTTATGAGACGTCGACGTGATTCAGGAAACAACAGAGCAGACGGAACGCCTCTGTTTTGAACCGCAAATAACAGAGTCGGCTGTTGGAGACTTTCAGGTTGGCTCACAGTGTAAAATCGTCAGCCTCCTAAATTGTGTTGAAGTTTGTGTCCATGTACCTTGTTGCTTGTTTTCTGAAAATTGTGAAAGCACCAAGTTTTAGTTACTTTAATTTCATTCATTAATGGAGATAGAAAGTGGCGACCAACCCTGGTACAAAATCTGGAGAATTTTCATTGTAGGACAAGTACGTACATATTAACCTTAACATGACTTTAACCAAATCTTTTCATGTGCTTGCCGCTAGCGATGGGATTCACGGCTCTTTAGTGGGATTCGAGTCTTGGGGTCCATTCATTTCAAAAGACTTAAATATAAAATTTCTATAACGACAGATAACTCACAATATCTAAGACACGATCGATAAAAGGTACTTTTTAATTTAAATCATCGAAAATCACAATGGGACTGATATTTACGCTTTGAAAAAACGTGTTTGTGAATAAACTCTTGCTAAGGACGACTCCGCTGAGCAACGAGGCTAGCCTTCACATTGGATTGAGGAAGCGTATGCAGTGACTTTATCCAAACCAAGGGAGAAGTTGTTGAAAAAATTGATAAAAAGGAAAAACAATTTTCCACCATATTCAACATGGTTTACTCTCCCCACAGTGCAAAAATGAAACCCATATTTTTAAAACACTGGCATATACTCAGCACAGACCCCAAATTGGTGGAAATATTTTTTAAAAAATCCACCCTGTTCAGTTCACGCACAGAAGAGGTCCAGTCGACTTAACAGTTTCATACACAAGGCCGTCGGGAAGCTGAACTCCCTGCCCTCCCTCCCATCCCTCTTGCCCCGCCCCCCAATTAAGGATGAGAGAAATATAATTTCAAATCATTCACATGGTTTAACAAATAAACATCTTGAATCTTAATCTAAGAGACTCTTGTACAACTCAGACTTTTCCCGTGGCAGAAGCACCCCAAAGGCACAGACACTTCTGTCCCCAATACCTAACGGGAACTACAGGTGCGGGACCTGGCACAATGCAGCAATAGAATGAAAACAAATCATTTTGCTACCCGTTCACCGGGAAGAAATTTCTCATCCGTAGAGTCATCACATGCGTCTCCACCCATGTCGTGTACCTGCAGCGCTGAACATGCGGACTAGCTTATGTTCGTAAGACCACTCGTAAAATAAAATAATGAATAAGCAAACACAAAGGACTCGCCCGTTTCTATCCACTTCAACCAATCGGCCCACGATGTCTCATCACTGCGCTTCTGCGGGATCGAGCAGGTGCCGCCCCCACCTCCAGGAGGAGACCATGATCGTGTGTTGAAACAACGAGAGGCGTTTTGGATTTTTAACTTACAAAGTCTTAGCCCAAGAGGCCTTAATGATGAACTTTTATTTAATGTAATGTTGATGTGTATGTGTACATATCATTCATTATTCTGTCTGTAAGTCACCAAATAGTTGATTTTTATTTGATAATGTATATCATTAATGTGATACGCTGTTTTAGCATCAGTTATGTGGTTTGAACAAGGATAGGCATAAATAAGCATTGCTTCAGCCTATTCCTTTTTGGTTTAATATTTTTGTTTTGTTGTTACCATTTTGAAATTTAAATGCATCAATCAACCAAAAATAAACCATTCATTCATTCATGTTGTAAATAAGTGTGTTTGACAACGAAGAGTTTCCTTCCCCTTCTGAGCAGTTGGGAGAGGTAGCTCCGCCTTTGGTGACGTGTCTCTGGTGTCTCATGTGTTTTTTCCTAAATGCCAATAGATCCCATGATGGTTTTATATATCAAAATTATAAAAATAATTATGTAATAAATATGAAAATGTTTTGATGATGATTTTTGCTGTAATCTCATGTTATATATGATATGCTTGATGGATCACCCACAGCCTATACCTGATTGGTTGTGATTTGTTGGGGGCAGTGCGTATGGTTATAAAGTACCTGACAGAAGGGCTGTCCCTAGGCCTGACAAAGGTCCGTATGACCGAAACGTTGCAGTATTCAATGTCTGAAAGAGTGAGACAGGGTGCGTGAGCTTTTATTGAATAAACTCTTTTGCCACAACTAATAAGACATTTGTCAGAATAACTGTAAGACAAATGATTTTTAGTTAATTTAGCTTTGACTTTAGAGCAAAAAGCTTTCACTTGTGTTGCCTACTCCATTGTTGGGCTGATTCTTGTGTTCGTTCGGGGAGTTCTGGGTCAAATGACTTAAAAAAAAAGATCCGGCTCTTTTCGTTATTGAGATCCGGTTCGAACCGTTCACCGTAAAGAGCCGTTCGGTCATGAACGTCACATCGCTACTTGCCGCATTGCCATAGGTCTTTTAGTGGCAGGTCCCTTTATTGCTGCGCTTAACCAGCTTAGTCACTTTCTGCAACCATTACTATGGAAGATAAACTAATTAGGCTTGTAATACAGGATAATCATTTAGAACTGGGAGAGGATTATTTTGATATTAATGCAGTTTCTAATTGTTTCATCGCTCCCTGTCACCACGAGCTGCCAAAAGGAACAATCAACCAAGTACCCAAAAGAACACAAGAATCTCCAAAACAAACCCAATTGACAGCTCCATGGGCATAAATATTTTACAGTCACTTTATAAAAAGTAATCCATGCAGACAACAGTGTGATCACTTCCTGTTCCAGCAGTTTGTACTGTATGTGCCAGAGCTGTAAGCCACATTCCATTATCAGAGGGGTTGAGGAAAAACCACCATCATCACTCAGAAAGATTGACTCGAGGGTGACCAGAACAGGCAAGGTGTCACACAAAGAAAAGAAACAGAGACTTTGTACGAGACACGGACCAATAGCCCACGCAGTCAAATATGGGATCAGGAATTACTATTACTGTATGCACAACTTCAAAATGAAGAGGCAACGTCACAAGGAGCCTCGGTAAAGACGCCATGAAATCCACTGTCAAGAGTCCGATACTGGTTGGAATGATCTTTTCTATAAACACTGGCTTCAAACCTTCAACTGTAGCCCGTGATATCGCCAAACAAACAGTTGGAGCGTCCCACCACAAGCCACAATCATTAGAGAAAGTGTCTTCCGGAGCGCAGCAGAGCCGGGACAAAGGCGGGCAGAGGAGCAGGGCTGGATGGATGAGAAGATGAAAGATGAAGTGGCTCCCCTGGAATGTTAAGTGTAGCTTAAGTGTGTGTACAGAGCGAGCGGATTTATGGGCAGCGCGCTCACGGCAAAATAGTTTCAGAATTATTAAACGGCTCCAATTAAAGTAATATCAGGGCCAGGGGAGGCAGGCAGGGAGGGAGGGCAGAGGGCAGACGTGATTTACGAAGGCCCCGCTGTCTCCTGTCGACCGCAGTCCGCTCGCACAGGCACGGCTTTGTTAGGTTTACGGGCATCTCGAGAACATTGTTGGGGCATGATTACGATAAGTCAAAATATCTATTCCAGGGTAATCCTTTTTTTTTTTTTTTCATGTGCAACGTAAAATTTTTGCATCATATTGTTGGTCCTGTCACTAACACAAAATAAGATAAAGTATTAAAGCTCAATTTTTGGGTCCATGGTAATGAACAAAACTACTCCAGAAAATAGCTACGAGTTCATTTCCGTCCGTTGTCCCCAAACAATATTGCATTTGAAAAACAAAATAAAGTATTTTAGTCTTGATATTTGCTCCATTTGCGTTCTCATTATTTCTCTGTACTTTTGTATCGTCAGTAATTTTCTACATTATCTTCATGGCATATGTAGGCTACAGTGGTAATATTATATTATATTAAACTTAAACATATATAATAAAACATTTTCAAATGGCTGGCACGTGCACTGGGTTGTTTTAGAATTGAATATGTTCCTTTTTTTGTTATTCAAGATAGCAAACTTCAAGCTTTACCAACAACTAACTTTCGTTAAGAAAAAACAAATGTGTTATGCTATTATAACTGCTGTATGTCTGAGAGCAAACAAAAATTAGATAATAAAAAGTTCAGTTCACATACAAATCTACACTGCTTGTCCGAAAAAGTCACCACAAATAAAAAGGTCACCACACGCTCTAATATTTGGTTGGATCGCCTCCAGCTTTTATCACAGCACACGTTCGATGAAGCTTCTGCAATGCCAAAAGATCCAGTGCATTCATTTTTCATCAAGGCATTGCTGATGGGAGAGTGTGACCACTGTGCAAAGCCTTCTCCAGCACATCCCAAGATTCTCGATGGGTTAAGATCTGGACTCTGTTGTAGCCAATCCATGTGTGAAAATAATGTCTCACGTTCACTGAGCCACTCCTTCACAAAATGAGCCCGATGAATCCTGGCATTGTCACCTTGGAATAGGGCCGTGCCATCAGGGAAGTAGAAATCCGATGATGGAATAACCTGGTCATTCAGGATGTCTCATTCTTTGGGCACATAGTGTCGCTGAACCCAGACCTGACCAACTGCAGCCGCCCCAGATCAGAACAGTTAGTTACATTTCTTGGTCAGGCAGTGTATTTACAAGAAAGCGTTACTTGAGGATATTTTGATATGCTACCAAATGACTTATGTAACTCAAGTAGGTCTCGTTTCTATACACCAAAGTCAGTCTTTTTGTCCTAGAACTGGATGAATATGTCAACAACCTCTGAGTCACATTGTTTTGACAGTTAAAGTTTGTTCAAAAGACTTCTTCAGAAATGAGCATCAGCCATGTCCTTTATCCGTTCAACTCCATGACAACCTCCGTAATCCATTCCACCATAACAGCCCCGTCCTCACCTCCTTATATCCTGCCATGCTTGCACTCGGCAGTCCCGGAGTAAGGGGCTTTAGCATGCTAATGTGGGGCTTGTCATGAGCACTAACGGATCAGGCGTGTTAGCGTGTTAGCGGTCTCTCCCGGAACACGCCACTCGAGGATCGTGGCCAAGCTGAATTTGATCAGACGTGACCCTACATGCATGCATACATACATTACAGTGAACCGGGTCCTATTTGGAAGCTCACGCAGTAGTGGCTGGATGGTGATGGTGGAAGACGGGGAAAACAGAGGGTGAAGAAACAAGGCCCGGGGTGTTGGAGTATGTTACAACTCAAGTTTGAATGTGTTTAGCTGGCCATTGGGGTACATGAATATAGATATTACAAACCACTATAAAATAAAGCTAGGGACTTCAAAAGTTCACAGATCAAGCTAGGGACTTCGCGAAAGTAGCGTGAAAAGTTCGAGGATCAAGCTTGGGACTTTGCGAATGTAGTGCAAAAGTGTGCGGATCAAGGATTTACGAACGTTGAGCAAATTTTGAGGATCAAGCTCTAGGGACTTCACAAATGTAGCGTGAAAGTTTGAGGATCAAGCTAGGGACTTCACAAAAGTAGTACAAAAGTATGCGGATCAAGGATTTTACGAACGTTGAGCACAATTTTGAGGATCAAGCTCTAGGGACTTCGCGAAAGTAGCGTGAAAAGTTCGAAGATCAAGCTTTGGACTTTACAAACTTTGAGCAAAAGTTCACAGATCAAACTAGGGACTTCACGAAAGTAGCATGAAAGTTTGAGGATCAAGCTCTGGACTTTACAAACTTTGAGCAAAAGTTCACAAATCAAGCTAAGGACTTCGCGAAAGTAGTACGAAAGTATGCGGATCAAGGATTTTACGACCGTTGAGCAAAATTTTGAGGATCAAGCTCTAGGAACTTCACGAAAGTAGCGTGAAAGTTTGAGGATCAAGCTAGGGACTTCACGGACATTGAACACAATTTTGAGGATCAAGCAAAGGACTTTACAAACGTAGTGTGAAAGTTTGAACATCATCTGGCCAAAGAATGAGGTCCACAGAATACACTGAATGCCCAGGTTATTCGATAAATGTTTTCGTCTTCCCTGTATGTCTTTTCTTTTGTTTGCTTTGTGCCATCTGCGACTTCTGGCTTTCACTCAGAGGTTTCCAGCCTATTAGGGGAAAACATGGATCTCATTTTATACTCCAGACTTCAGTTTTGTTTCCCTTGACAGAGCGGAGTATAAAGTAGACACGCCCTCAGCATAAGTGAATGAATACAGGTCTGCGTCTGACGGGGGACATTCTGGTACAGTTTTGACGGGACGCAGAGCTGACTGAGGGAACAGGAGCACCTCAAAGTCAACTTCTGAAGAAAGAGGTTAACTCTGGAGCTAATTTAAAACGGTAAGAAGTCAGATGTTTATGCACATGCTTTATGTCATAAAAGTGTGGAAACTTGAAATGGGAATGGGTTGATTTCGCTTGAGGACTAGGCGTAGTAGTATATAGCGTAGTGGTTGGTCTGAATACATGTTATTGTATTGTTACATCTCGGCAGATTATTCACCAGTAAAACCCCCACAATCAATTGAATGCTTGTATTCTTTTTTGTTTACTTTTTACTTGTAAAAAGAAAAACACAGTATGGCTTCGACAGACTCAGTCACTTGTGATTCATCGCCCCAGTGTGCAGCCCCCCCAAAGTGTCCATCCTGTGCACAGCTTCACAGTTCACTTGACTCATGACTCCTACTCTCCACCGAATGACGATCTTTGGCGCCCACACACAAACTATTTCCAGAGAACTGGCCTGATTACTACAACGTGTCGATGTTTGGCTCAGAATTCAAAGATCAACACTGTACGTCAAAGATTGTTTTTATGCTAAATGTCCTCAACTTTGAGTCAGATGAATTTTCTACTTCTTAGTTTTATCAGTAATGAAATATGCAACGCTGTAACATAAGGCCCACGAGAGATCATCTTCGGCGGCACGGTAGTACAGAGGTTAGCGCTCGTGCTTCACAGCTAGGAGGTCCCGGGTTCGATTCCCACCTGGACGGGCCTTTGTGTGTGGAGTTTGCATGTTCTCCCCGTGTTTCCTCCGGGTATTCTGGTTTTCCCCTACCAATAAAAACATGTACAATAGGCCAGGATGTTTGAGAGTGCGCATGGGGGACTATAATCCGGTGTGGCTTGTTCATCAACATGCACCGTCCCTACCAAATAAACTTAAACTTCTGCAATTTTTATGTGATTAAATTAAGACGAGACACAGCAGGTGAAAACATTGAATTGTTGAGATTTTTCACTTGTTTTCTCCATCTTCCCTTCCTACATATTTTTTTCATTCCACTCTTACCACAACATCTCTACTTTAGAAGCACCTAGCGCCTCCACATTTTCCGGCACGGTAGCACAGCGGTTAGCGCTCGTGCTTCACAGCAAGAAGGTCCGGGTTCGATTCCCACCTGGACCAGGCCTTTCTGTGTGGAGTTGCATGTTCTCCCCGTGTCTGCGTAGGTTTCCTCCGGGTATTCCGGTTTCCCCTACCACTAAAAACATGTACAATAGGCCAGGATGAATGAGAGTGTGTTTGAGAGTGCGCATGGGGGACGACGGATGGAAATTAGCCAAAGGCTACAATCCGGTGTGGCTTGTTCATAAACTTGCACTGTCCCTACCAAACAAATAAAATAAAATAAAAAATTAATTTATGAATATTCAATCCCCCCAAATAACAAGGCAAAGTGTGTAACTACACCTTATTTAATAAATTATGAGTTAACAATGAATTCATCATGAACAATTCATAAGATAACTGTGACTAACACTTAATAAATACTTAACAAACAAATGGAGTATGTGAAGAACTGTCCATTATGAGCAGTGTTGGGGAAGTTACTTTTAAAAAGTAACTTTTCTCATTACTCGTTACTTCTTTTAAAAAGTAACCTGTTACTTTACTTAGTTACTCTCTAAAGAAAGTAACTTATTACGTTACTCGTTACTTTTACGTTACTTTTGTGTTACTTTTATGTTGCTCGACTTTGTTCCTAAATGTGTTATGGAAGTTCTACTATTAAGGACATAACAGCAACGTGCTGTTGCTTCTTTGGTGACAGTATAGTTTTACGAGCCTACATTTCTCTGACATTTGAGGCAAATAGAGAGGGAGAGAGGAAAGAGGCGAGCCGCTTTCCTCTCTCCCTCTCCTGGATATTATTTCAATACGTGTGGGTTTGGAGTGTGTAGTAGCCTACCTGTCTGTCCAGCGATCATGTCATGATAAAATCCACTTAAAAACATGTTTGTAATCCAGTGCGTCCTTTATTTTAATCGCGCACGTGTTTCCATATGATTCCTCTGATCCGAATGCCTGGGCTCGGGAAAGGCATTTCAAACCGCTGCTGCTCCTCTTTCCAGGCAGTGTCTCCGAGTGGTTATGATGTTCCAAATTCAATACATTTTCGCGAATCTGTGTTTTTACTCCTCCGGCCTCCTCAGGCGCTCTGAACAGCGGGTGCGCATTGCCGCTGATTCCCACAGCTCCAAGGCACCTGCCGCCATGCACACTCATCACCCGCACATGTGCGCGCACTTACATTGACAATACACAGGAATCAACCGCACCGATGTATTATCAGTTTGCATTCAACCCTCAATAGCGTCACGTTGCTTCGTTCAGATGCGCATCGAAAAAAATAAAGTGATTCAATATAATGCTTTTAATTTGGGTGATTTATCACGGGCACGGGTGGGTAACGGGTAGAATGTTAACGGGTCCGGGCGGGTACGGATTTAACTCTTGATATAATCACGGGTTTACGGGCGGGTAAGTGCTGTAGCGGATGGGTGCGGGTGGGTACGGGTCTCCAAAAATGGACCCGTGCAGGACTCTGCACAGTGTACACCTTACACTTACATTCTTCCCTTAGTCTCAACAAGTTCGAAGTAGTGAGAATACCTCCATCCCTCAAATGTTAGCCTCGTTGTTGGCTGATTTTCGCTTGCCATTGTCGCTCGTCGTCTTTTTGCCGCCACCACCTGCGGCCAGCCTCTGACTGTCTCTCATGCGGAGTGAGAACTCGCGCACGCGAGTCGTGTGCGCAAGCGCCCAGCAGATGACTGTCACGGTGACATCTGCCCATAGTAAACAAAAAGTAACGTTGCGGCGGATTGAAAAATAAACGGCATTACGTTACTAAATTGACGGTAGCTAACGCGTTACTCTACTTTTTTCCCTGAGAAAGTAGTTTCGTTAGTGTAACGCGTTTCTTTGTAACTCGTTACACCCAACACTGATTATGAGTTAGGCGTTAGCTGTAGTCTTTAAGTAGTTATTAAGTGTTACAGTAGTCACACTGAACTAATGAAGTTTCATGATGAATTATGTGCTACATCATCATTTATTAAGGCTAAATAAGGTGTAGTTATTATAAAGTGTTACCCAAAAGGTTTATGTTTACATTTTCTCACTGATTCAAAGAGTAAACTGTTTATCCAAAATCGCTTCTGAACAAAAAAATATTTGTTACTGCCATCAACAAAATAAAACCATACATTTAAAGCTAGCTCAATTAATTATTTAGAGTTTGATGAAAATATGAGTTCATGAAAGAGTTTGTGAAAACATAAAATGACAAAAAAAAAATGCAATAAATGTTTTCCCCTCATATGTCCATAATCCACAGCAAAGGTTTCATAGTGAAAAATGTCCTCCATTTTGTCCACAGACATGAAGTGAACTCTGTAGTCTGTAATGAAAAACCAATCCCAAAAACAACAAAGTTAGCATTCTGCGTTTCAACACTCAAACACCAAGGGATAGCGGTGAGCTGAATGAACAAACGGCATTAGCATCTGTTTGGAAACGGGAGGCCATTACTGTACAATGGAATAAACAAGTCATTCTGAAGTCATATTGCATACAACATATTGAAATGCCTAACTTTTAAACAGTGGGCTATTGTTGATTCAGACTTCCGCCGAGGCAAAGACCACACATGCAGTTTACTGTTGTCGAAGGCCTGTCGGGGCTTGTCATGGGAAGAGCGTGGATTCTCTTCCAACCACTCTGCCGGTTTGGCTCCTCATGCTATCTTTCCACCCAAAACATTGACAGCCAAACAACAGCTCTGAACGTTTCGACTTTACTGTAGGATACAAGTCTAGCATAGCATTAACATTTGATACAACGCTGAAATACTGTTGAGAAATAACGGCACAAATGCTCCTTTCGAAACATTTTGGTCCAACATCTATTTATTTTTGAAAATGTTAAAGTGAGCTCCGATGTGAAGTCCAGATGTGTTTCAGTTGAGGGTGTTAAGCTATGGAATGGACTAAAAGATGAATTTAAACTGTGTACTTCTTTAATTGGATTTAGAAGAATGATTAAGCAGAAGACTATGAGTGATTACCTCAAGCTTATATAAAATGGAGATGTGTATGTGCACATGTACATATCATTCATTATTCTGTCTGTAAGTCACCAAATAGTTTATTTTTATTTGATAATGTATATCATTAATGTGATAAGCTGTTCCAGCATCAAATATGTGGTTTGAACAAGGATAGGCATAGATAAGCATTGCTTCAGCCTATTCCTTTTTTGGTTGAATATTTGTGTTTTGTTTGTTATTGTTACTGGAAATCTAAATGCATCAATCAACCAAAATAAACCATTCATTCACATTTACCACCAAATTTTCAGCTTGTGTTTATTGTACATTTGTGTCTGTGCCTGTGAGGGATTGAGAAAGTTTGACATCTGTATGTGAGGGTGGAGGATTGAATGAGAGTAGGAGTTGAAGTTGCTTAATGTGGTAAATAGTAGAGGCTAATTCGTTTATAGCACTAGCTATAAACTCTCTGCATGGTCCCTGGCAATGAAACAAATAAATAAATGTACATAACCATAGCAGGAAGTTTTATACTAAATAAACCCAGTTCAGTCAAAATACTTATAGTTTTAGTTTAGCGTTTGCACTGAGCTAATAAGCACTGTGCATGGAATGCTGCAGCTAACTTCCTGCAGGGTAACGACTGTTTCCTGTTCCTTGTTTTATACATAAAACCATGTTTACAAATTAATACATTTAAAAAAAAAAAAAAAAAAAAAACATTTGTTTATCAAGCAAATCTAGTTCAGGTGCCTCATTTCGATTTCAAACCAAGTTGAGCCACAAGCCACGGCCCCGCAAATTCTCATTGGGCGACACTCCAAATGAGGAGTTTTCAGTTGGCTTTATTAAGTTAATGTTTTAGTTTACAAATGTTTAGGGTTAGGGATTATGGTTAGGCTTAGGTACAGGGTTAAGGTTAGGTACAGGTTTATGGTTAAGGTCAGAACAATGTAGAGGGTGGGATCATAGCGTAACTGGGTTGGAAGATACATACAGTTAAGATTGTAGCAAAAATAAAAGCATAATAAATGTAATAAAACTAAATGAATTGTAAAAGAAATGCAGGGGAAAAAAGGGTTGTGTATATGTAGCCTGGCAAAAAGCCAGACTGACTTTATTTATGCATTTATAAATACATATAAAGACAGACTGGAATTGTGGTAATAGGACGCAATTTCCAAATCGAGACTGGAGGCGGGGCTAACGATCGCAGTTTGAACGAGAGCGAACCAATTTACGTCCTCCGCCATGTTTGTTTATAGTCCAATCCACACGTGCAGTTGAGTAAATGTTCCGGTGAAAGCCCTCAGAGCAGCTTCTTGCTGTGGCTTTAAGGACAAGTCCAGTTAATTTAAAACAGACGAAAGGGCTCTGGTAAAAGATCGTTGTGTCGCGGCCGCCATCTTCACTGTTTTGGTTACAGGTATACAGATATAATAGGCCTATTTAAAAAAGAAGATCTATTTATGAATAAAAACATATTTTAACCTTTGACTCAAAGTAACCACCAGGTATAACAGTCAAACAAATCTACATTATTTCTACTATGGAGATACAATATTCTATAACTTTTGTCCTGCAAAATATACAGTGCACTACACTACAACACCCTAAATGTCAGCATTTGCAGTATTACTTCGATGATTTGTCGTTATAGACATTCGGCCAACTTTTTATATTACAAAGTTCTGTCTGCTTTCGGAGTTGTTCTGAGATACAGTACATAGGTTTAAAGTTCTGATAACTCAAAAAACAAAATGGAAATGGGTAATATGTTCTTACTCATAAAATCCTAAAAAAAAAAAACTAATAATACAGTATACTGTGCACAATGGGTCCAGGAACAATATGTGAATTGCAACAAAGATGTCAACTAGAACCTTATAATTCTAAGGGGACAATTTATTACATTTTTCAGTTTAGGTCTTCCAAACTAATATACTAAAATCAAATACTAATAATATTGCCATAAAATACTGTGTTTTTAGATTTGATTTGATCAAATCTAAAAACACACAGAGCTTCAAACTACTTCATCTCCACCTAGAGGTAGTCGTCAATAAGCTCCTTCACTCAAATATTCTCTATCTATAGTCGCTGACTTTTCCATCCAGGACACACTTCATTTGTGCTTTTAGATTTAAAAATAGTCACATCAACACCCTGACTCAAGAGTTTTCTTTCCAAAGTGTCAAAGCGTTGAATAAATCAGTAGTCCGTCCATCTCCGTTACTTTTGCACCTTCACGAGCCGCAGTGCATTTGGTTCGCACCATGGCATAAATACAATTATTTTCCTAAGCACCATAGATAATGGACGATGAAGTATTCATCTGCTAAAAGTGTGACTGAAATGGTCTCCCGGCTCCTTTGCGGCATGTTTTTCACACATTTGTGCTAAAATATGAAGTTTCAGGCACCGTTTTGGTAAAAATGTCTGTATTTTCTCACTTTGGAAGATTGGGCCTGTCATTATGCAGCCTCACATAGAGTCGAAAGTGCTCGACAGTAAAGGAGTACGGAGGATAGACTCATTGTGCAAGTGTGAGTCACCGAAATGTGGACTACTCTCACGACTAAACTCATATACGGGTTCTAAAACACCGTATTTTGTAACTTTTTTTGTAAAAGGGAAATGGATATGTGTGTGATGATGATGTTGATGACAAACTGAGAGTTGGTGGTTCAATCCCAGCTCTGACAGTGTACAGAGAGACTTTAAGATATTGTTCCTGTGAATGTGTTGTGCACTTAAAAAAACAAACACATTCTGAAATGTTGAGCTCCATGAAAAATCTTGCCGCTGATTTCCTCGATGTTTTTTATTCATTGTGTGCAATTGTTCTTGAAAATCTTAAAAGTATTGCTTTCAAGTAACCTTAAAAAGCTATGTGGACAAAAGTGGCGTCCATTTAGCTTTTTCTAATTCTTTTTCTTATTATTTCTCTTATAATGTGGGAGAGGCCCTTTGGCATGAGATAAAGCTGGGGACATTTTAAAAGGAGATCATACACTTCCTGTTTTTTTTTTAAACATTTGCAGTGTGTTGCAAGACCGTAAGAAGTATCACGTGATCAGACAAAGGATCAAAGCAAACATGTCACGATGCCATGAGACTGGTCTATTATAATGTGATCTTAGCTGCAGCGCAAGAATCCACATGTGTGGATGCCACCAAATTATCAAAGGTGCCAAAATGGTGGCGAGTTGCCTGATCAGTTGTTGCCAAAAGTGCCTCAAATCACAAGCCATAATGGGCTCTGGAAATACATTTGTAATTCATTTTCATCATAAGGACTGAAAACCAAACAAGTGGACATACATGCCATAAATTATGTGTTTTTTGGTTAGCACTTACTATAAATCCAGTTAGCCTTTGTCAGGGCTCTTCAATTACTTTTTTCACTGGGCCAGATTGGCCGGAGGTCATTGGCCACTGGGCCGGTCAGTCGCCACCAAACGTATTCATATTTTTGGGATAAATAAATGAGAATTCATCAATGCTTGAATAGAATAGAAATTGGCCTAAACACAATAGTTGTATTATATTCCAGAACTGTAAGGCTTTAAAAAACAAACATAACATATTAGAATAATAAAGAGCCTAATAATAAACTAGGACTATTCAGAACTAAACCAGGATTAAACCAGGGCAAAACATGATATATCAGGGATATGGCAGGATTAACTCCCATAAACCAGACCAGAGGCCTAATACAGAATAAGAGAGTTACATGTGAGACCAGTTCATCTCAAACAACTAACTCCTGCTCAGCCACTGCTCCTCTCAGCTAAGGGGACATACACTGACCAAACACATGAGCTGTTCTGTCCAGACCTCGTGCTTTATGAAGAAAGTGAAAGAAGCGCTCCTTGGAGATGGAGCGTTCATCCACATATTCAGCCTCTCTTTTACCTGTTAACTTCACAAAGAGCATCTCTGCGCTTGTACATTTCCCACAAAGACGTATCGAATGAAGTCAGGGGAGAAAGGAAGAAAAATGCAGCTGTCAGATTAATGATTCTTATGTTATTTAGTAAAGTTAGAGCCCAGATAGCGAGGTTTAGCGTGTTGACCTGTTGAACACGAGTGCTGCCGGTGCAGTTTCACAAAACTCATGCACCATGAGCTTCATCGTCCGCTTTACAAACATCCACAACTGAACTGGTGTTCCTTACCTGAAAGTAGCTGGTCAAGCCTTTTGCACCGATGAAGACGACAGGGAAACATGTTGTCCATCTGCCGCAGACCTTGAAGAGTCCTGCTTCTGCATGGGATAATCCGAACAAAACTCCAAAAACACGATGCACACTGTCCTTGTGCTTCGGTTTAGAAAATCTGTCAGTCTGTCCAACGAGAAGCCTCCTGTTTTCTCAGTTTACACCGTTTTACAGAGCCATTGTAATATCCTGGCTGTCCTCCTCTCCCCCTCCCCTTCTGTGTGTGTGTGTTTGGGTGGAGTTCCTGGGTGGAGTCCTTCTCTCCCAGCTGCTGGCTGATCATCGCTCACCTGCAAGCCATCTACAATCAAACAGTCTTCTTATACTCCGGGGCCGTTTCTCAATCTGTGTACTTGTGCGGACTTGTGTGCTCGTGGACCCGTGAAACGTCATCACGCGCGGCCCAAGTCCTGTTCCAATTCAAAGTTCGCTTCTCAGCAAGTCCGCTGGAAATCCCGGATGAGAACTTGCTCCGCCCGTTTTACCGAGGATGCATCAGAGGAGACTTGTGCGTTCTCCGCCAGCTATATATCCCGGCATGCATTTCGAACGACCGCCCATTCAAAAAAAATGTCAGAGGAGAACGAGAAGACGCACACCTATAAGTACCCAAATGCACACCTTCCCACATCAATTCCACAAGTAAAATGCAAGCACCCTGCATACGTTGACATTTAAGACCATGGCCATCTGTTTAATATTTTAATTCCACTGTTACCATTAAAGGGACAACAGAGGAAACAAATGCCCTCATTGAGTGGCGAGGGTCAAACGAGCAAAAATTCACTGGCAGGCGCAACTCAGCAACTGTCGGATGGGAGTAAGAAAATATATAGCCTATTTTGTATTTATGCTTTAATATTGATTGTTTGGTTATATTGCTGCTTGTCAATTGAATTCATGTTCCCATCACACTTATTTTGTAGGAGTTTTGTGTCCACCTCTGGCCTGCCTATCACAGCCAAACAGGCTAAGAAAAAGTGGAATAATCTAAAGGAAAATACAAGGTGGGGCTCCAAGTATACCAATGGTCATGGTTGTTGACATGGGGCACTGTATCGTCATTGTAGGCTCATTGTTCTTTACTGTCACACTTCAGGAGCTCCGTGACCCTTCGACAGGCAAGGGGAATGAAAAGGGGACGTTAACTGCCGATACCTGGCCCTGGTACGGGCCCATGGATGCCATGCTTCGGGGCCATCAGCCCGCCAGTGGTCGTGGCAGCAAATGCATCAGCAACAGCCGGTGGGGTAATTGTGTCCGCAGACACTGCCCCTGACACCTCTCCAGAGCCTGGGTCGTCTCGTGGACGAAAGCGTCCAGCAGCCACTGAGCTGCTAGACTTTTTCAAAGAGCAGGCGGCGAAGGAGGACGAAGCCATGCGCGAGGCCCTCGCAAGGGAGGAGGAGAGGGAGCGGGCCTCCGCAGCTAGATCAGAGCGTTTTCTGGCCTTATTTGAGAAATTTACAAATAAATAACATTTTGTGCGTGAAATTATATTTTCCTTTGTATGTTTCTTCATGGCTAATTACATTTTGGTTCATAACTATTTATTGTGCACTATAATAAAAAAGTTACCTTTGTTCTATACAAACACTTTGTCGCCTGTATTCATTGCCTATATTTCACCAAACAACCAATGCATATAAGCAAGAAGAGGCAGGATGTAGCATGCATAGTTTGAATTTATTTGTGTGAAGTGCATCACAAACAAAGTGTACAAGATACGCAAATAACAAAAGTCGTATGCATGCTAGTAAATAATAGGTATAGACAAAAACATACAAACTAAGACTTTACATATAATCGTGCTCTCTTAAACAGTCGTGCAACTGTGCTGGGGCAGACAGCTCAGCAGCAAGACGGGCGCGCAGTCTGTTGCCTGAGGTTTCCATGACCGCTGGCTCAGCCTGCTCCTCCTCATCTTCGCTGTCGTCACCTTCCTCCGGTTCCCCTAGCACATCCTCCGAGGCCACGCATATGTTGTGGAGGATGCAACAGGCCCCAACAACAAGAGGAGCAAATCTTGGCCGCACCTCTACTGCGCGCAAAAATATGGACCTCCAGCGCGTCTTCAGCATTCCAAAGGCACGTTCGATGATATTGCGGCCTCTGGCGTGATGCCTGTTGTACCGGGCTTCCACTTGGCCGGCCACAGGCTGCCGGTAGGGCGTCATGAGGCAGACAGGACGCTGCAGGCACGGGTATCCTCCGTCTCCCAACAAAAAGTAGGCAGCAGGGGGTACAGACTCTCCTTATACATTGGACATCTCCTCAGCACAAGTGCGTCATGGACCGATCCTGGGTTCCCAATAAAGACATCAAGGAAAGCACCTCGTGCGTCACAGATGGCCTGCAATATAATTGAAGGAAAAAGTTTCCTATTGATATAGGATGCCCTCTGTGGCTCAGCTGGAGGCACTATTCGAATATGGCATCCGTCTATTGCTCCAGCTGCATATTTGAAAGCATCATGGCCAGCCACGCGTGCAAATCCCGCACCTACGGCCTCCATTGCATCCTCTTTGGGAAAATGGATGACACTGTGGATGATGGTCATCATTTTTCCACAGTACTGTGTACAATCCTGAACACAGTGGAGAGGGGAATAGCAAAGATGTCCCTGTTTGGCGGTATGAGGCACCACAGGCCAGCCAGTAAATGGTCACCAGCACCTCCATCTCATGGCCCCATCCATGGTGCTTCACCCTGGGAAGCAGCTGGAGCACTCGATTGATGCTGGTTCTTGACAGGCGCATGGCAGGTTTAGGGTCTCCATTATTATAGTACATGTCCAGTATGGGGACAGTATAGTTTGGCTGCACATATCTTGCAGTAGCTTGTTGTTCCTGCAAAATGAAATTACACAGTTTACAGATCGGAATTGTTACATTGCAGTGTCATTTGTCTTATCTTTTTTTTTATTTTATTTTTTTTGGGGGGGGGTGTATAGGTGTACAGTAAAATATTTGTGAAAAGTTAGATTTTCTTCATAAACTGCAGTGAACAGATTTTGAGCAGTGATGTTTGAGTAGCATTGGTGAATTAAGTAGGGGTACTGGACAGTTACTTACCAAGCCTACTGCTTTTGCCAGAGCGAGCCACCTCCTGCGTCTTTGCTTTTTGCGTATGGCTCTCAAGGCCGCAATTCTTCTTCAGTTTAGCTGCCTCCTCCTCGGCCTCCATGAACAAAAAACCGGCCGCAATAGCTACTGCATTGTCCATGGCGATGGTCTCAGGTGTTTCCTCTCACAGATTAAACCACTTGGCACATGTGCCTTTTATGGGCGGGTATGCGGCGATGCGTAATTAGTGCAAACAATCGCGCACTGCTTCAATTACCGCAATGGGCCACTGTATTGCCTTACGATGTAGGAGGATTATAATTATCATACTTGTGCTCATTACAAAGATACAACATTACTAATATGTAGAATTATTTCTATGAATATTAAGTAACAGTGGTGCAATGGAGATTACTCTAGCGTGCATCACAAGAGGAATCCCACCTGTCGCCAACACGTTAAAATCGCATACTGGATGCCATATGTATACGTTCATTGCTGCGCACACTCCCATATCATATAGGCTACATGAACATCATTTTAATATTAGTTGATTGTCATATTTCCTCTCTTCAAGCTGCACGCCAATGACACTGTACTTTATAGCCTAAAAGTGTATCAATTACATAAATGATTTTATTTTAATGTTACAACTTTTCTGACAATAACTGTTCCAAAGTGCTTCACATGCAGGAAAATACCTTTCGCAGTTACAATACAACGATGCATATGTCACACAATGCGGTGTGTCTATACATGTGCGTTTATTGACGCTGCCGATGATGGCGCACCGGGTGGCTGCGCTCTGTGTGATGCCCTCCCCCTCCCCTCAAGTTCACATGTTCCAATGTTTAGCGGAAGTCTGTGATTGCGTTCTTCTCAAGTGCGTTCTCCAAGGCCGTTCCCGCAAGTCCGTTCCCCGGAGTTCACAAGTACAGAGTACGCATACTGGAGATTGAGAAACGGCCCGGTTCTCCTTCCACACCTCGCCAGTTCGTCATACTACTACAGTGGTAACTAGACTACGGCTCCTGAAACTTTTTGCAATCAGTTTTGATATCTTTTCCATGGTCCAGGTTTTGATAGTTTCCTTCGTTTTTTTTCAGAGGTTTTCAGCCTAAGACTCCAGCCCAGCCAGACACCTCTGCTCCACCGGCCCCAACCCTTAACTACCTGCTTCTCCCTGGACCTCCGGCCTGATACCTACCTGCTCACCCTGCTTGTTTAAAATAATTATTCTTAAACCTTTATCTTGGTTCTGCTCTTGAGTTCAACCCGGGTTTCATAACAGCCATGTTTTCATTCTGCACTGTAGGAGGTGAAGCTAGCAAGGCTGCAGGTTCCGTCGCGAACCGCATGGAGACGTGAACGCGCCGCGGGTAGTGCCAAAAAAGATATATTTTTATGGAAAATGAGGCACGGGCCCGATTTAATTGTTTGGCGGGCTGGAACTGGCCCGTGGGCCGCCTACCTCTAAAAACATGTACAATAGACCAGGATGAATGAGAGTGTGTTTGAGAGTGCGCATGGGGGACGACGGAAATAAATTAGCCCAAGGCTACAATCCGGTGTGGCTTGTTCATTAACTTGCACTGTCCCCACCAAATAAACCAATAAATAAATAAAAATATATTGAGTAGGCCCGACCTATGTCATGCCTTGACACTCACTTAAGATATACATGTTTTAATTCAAATGACAAAAATTAGTAAGGAATTTACTCCCAGAACCTAGAGGTGGACAGGACTCAATTCTTTGTGAAAAGAACAAAACAAGCAGTGGCGGGTGGTCCATTATGGACGGTGGGGTGCGCCCCTCTATTAATTTTTGCAAATAAATAAATAAAATGAAAAAAAGTTTTAAGTTTTGCAAAATCATGACTTTCTTCTGTACAGGTGTTTTATATACTGGAGGGAGGGGGAGTGGAGGGGAAGGAGGTGTCATTTTGTCTGCCAGCTTCATCGTGTGCCGCATCATAAATGTGTAGTTTTATGCTTGGGGCGGCGAGGAACAACGCCCTCGCTATCTAACCAATGGTGCTCTAATATGGTATAAAAACGTCACTACATATCATTAATTCAACCAATCAGAGACGCGCAATGATAATTCTCCGATGGGCGCTTGGCCTCAGCGCCATCGGAGATTAACAGGTGAAAGAGGAAGCGTCTACTGTAAACAAATGTAAGTAGCAGCTCTGAGCTCACAGACGATCGGAGGAAAACCCTCTCATTTGAGAGCCGGAGAATCTTCGTGTTGTTGCCTGAGAGGAGGTGAAAGGATTTAGTCAAACTAATAGACTTCGGACAACTTCCTTCAGTAAGAAGTCATGTCTAAACGGACTTTACTGGAGGTAGCATTACGATGCTAACGAGCTCGTCTGCTTTAGCTACTGCTTGTTTATTTGACACTTTGGGACAACCCTCGCTGACTTGGACAGTTATGTCCCAGGACTTGGACATTTGATGGAGAGAAGATTCTGGACCGTGAGGAGCGAACGACACAAGAGGGGAACGTCATTCATTCATTCATTCATTGAGTGAAACAGAGGTGGAGCTCCGGATAATTTGTCTGACGGTTTATACAGGTTCAAACCTGTGGCTCTGAGGCTCATAATGGAACCATATCAGGTCTGGGACTAATACTGTACATGAAATCAAAGAGGAAACACCTCATGCCTTTTTTCTGTTGGTACAAAACACAATTCAGTGGTGCAAAACAAAAATATGTATTGTGACTATCTTTACACTTTTATTTCATTTCGTCAGAAAAAAGATTGTCCAAAAGCATAATTTCATTCCATGCTTCTTTATTTTTTAGTTGAATAAAACTAAACAATAAGTTTAGTTTTGATTATATTCTGCATAAAATAATAATATTAAATGCCCCAAAGATAACTTTCTTTTTGAAGTTAAAAACAATATTTATAAGTATCTTATACAATATAATTGAAGGTAGGTAGAGGCAACAGCCCCCCCTGGTTTTCACATCACCAGCCGCCACTGAAAACAAGAAACAAATAGCTGACACCAAGAGCGAGGAGAGCCACTACAAATTATTGCTTGCAGAGCGCACTAGGCCTCGCCAAATTCTACGTATTATTTGTCATGCTTTACACTGCAAGTGGCAACTGATCTAAACAGTAATCGGTCTGCGGAGCGATCCTAATGGGCCAAGGTTGCCGTCCGAGCCAAACAAAAGATCACGCTCCCCCAGAAAGTGGGAGCGGTAAAGTGTTTCTAACCGGAGTCATTTCCTCTGGGCAGTTCTTGTGGGGTCTCCCTGAGCGCTGCTGAGTGGTGGAGCTGTCAGTCATTCTGTCGCTGACGTGTGGACACAGCACTCACAGACTTCCTGAGCTCCCCTCTGCAGATGCACTGCCTGATAAGAACTTATAACCACGTCATTCACACCGGAGGAACACAGGCCCCGCTCAGACCGGCTGCGAAAATCTGCTCCCAAAGATAAAAAAAAGGTGATGAGCTTTGTGTCAGGATGGGTAACTGTTATGGTTTTCTTTGTCGTGATAAAATGTAAAGCGTGAAAAAACCCTTATTGGAAGAAATCTTTGCACTCCAAGCTGGATCGTTGTGAAATTTGTGAGTTAGCTTAGGAGAATCTATCTTAGGCAGCGCCAACTGATTTGTTCGCACCAATGGTGGTTTGAGCCAATTGCAAGCCAGCGTTTGCTATGAGTGGGCGGGTTTTACATTTACCCACTACTAATGGAACTTTTTTGAACACTGCTACGCCATAAACAGTAAAAAGTAACCACGATTTTACTTTTACAATTGTTGCCGTTTTTTTGCTCTGCGTCTTAAAGCTATGGTAATCAAATCGTTTTTGTGTAGTAGAGTAAGCTTCATTTGGCACCAGATCTACATTGTAAACGCAACATTTGTGAAAGAAAAACAGACCATACGCGCTGGAGTTGTATGTTGCTCCATCATGAACCCGGAAGACAGAGGCTAAATTAGCTCTGTGTTAGCATTAGCGGTACGTCTTACTCACGTCTCAACTCTGTCTCGCTATGAACTGCGGCTGAGAAAAGTTTCTAATTTACTGAAGGGAACAATCATGGATGTGCGGGAGGGTCTCACAATAGCTGAGAGAGTTTACTCAACAACCTCCGACTTTCACAGTTTGATTACGGAGTAATCCAGGTAGTGTTAGCTTTCAGTATTTGCCGTGATTCGATCAAACTCGTCCCGTTTTAATTCATCAGCAGCAAATGTTCTGCTAAAAGTTCATCCTCTTCATGAACAATTTAAAGAGAGCTGTTTACAGATCAGTGTCACAGAGCTCCTATCATTGGCACTATTTTATAAATCTAGCTTTTTATGTTTTACAATTATGCAACACCGACCAATGGCAACGCAATGGCAGGGAGCTCAACATAACTAAAATAAATGTGTTTGTGTTTTGTAATGACTGTGGCCATACAATATAATATTTATAATCTGTCATACGTCATTTATAACCAGATATGCACAAATGAAAATACACATATATATAATACATGCCGCACTCAAAATAAAATAATACAAATATGTTCTGTTTTCATCTGCTCTGTTCCCACTGGGATTTCACACAGAATCTCCTTCTCGCTCCTCCATGCTATAACCGAACCCATAGCCGCTATGTAATTAATGAATCCCCCCTTTTCAAAACCTCTGGGGGAACACGAGAAACGTCTTGTGTTCCGGAATAAAACTTGAGAGTCAGGCTTTTCTGTTAAATTAATCGTTAGCACATGATTTAGCAAAGCAAAGCCGTTCTGTCCCCATTGGTACAAAACGAAAACTGCATCAGCAAATCAGCGTGTAGCAAAACATGTACAAGACGGAATTAATCAAATAAGCCAGCTTCATAGGCCCGCGGTGATTTGAGCTAATTATTTTGAATTAGGCATTTGAGACAGTTTACTGCGAGCAAATAACGATTGCACAGTCAAATTAAGGCAACCTCAAGGAGAAAATAATACAATTACATGGACAGGGAAGACCACAGCTACAGTCTTTCCATAAGAGGTCGTCATGAAATTGGTCTAAATCGGGGCCTACCAAGACCCATCATTGGGGAGAGCACACTTACCAGGGTTCCATATAGCACGCTCCTATTCAGTAAGGCTCGGTCGAAGTACTCGGCTTCTCACATATCTAATCTACTCAGTACACGCTAGGGTTTCTACTTAATAATCTACTGCAGTTGTTGTGGGCAGCGCTCCCACAGATGCGCACGCTAGAATACACATAACTGAAGGAAAACATGACAGCGATGAAAGGTTTTGTGAGCTGCGATGAGGACAATCTGGACAAATAATGCCTTTTGGTGGAGTTTATGGTATTATTCATAGGTGTCAAGGCAAATACTACAAGAAAGAAGCAGCTTAAAGACAACTAAGATACATGCTAATGCTAACTTTTGCCTGGTCGCAATTTCCCCCCGTAGGATAGTTGGTACACGGTGTTCATTCATCATCGAATCAGAGATGTATTAAGATTAGGCACCAGCCCACTATCCTTAAGGTTAGTGGCTAGGTCAGGGCAGGGTTAAGCTGATAAACTAGTTGATATAAGTACTGTATGATGTTTCACTCTCATGACTTGTGATTGGTCAATGTACCAACTCTCTTCTGAATTTTTTTCCGCTGCCTAGTCAGCCCGGATTGGCTTTGGTCTGGGCAGTGGGGACGCCTGCCTAACCGGGTAGACAGGCACTGGGCTGAGTAGGGCCTGCCAGTGGAAACACACCAATGGAGTACCCCAGGGGACAATACTTGGACTACTTCTTTTCCCGTGAAGTGCTATATTTCTTCTTTTTTTATGTACATTCAATTCAAATGTATCTTGTCCTCAACATGAATAAAAAGCATAACACCCCCTCTTTGAATTCCAAACCTTCTTATGCATATCAAACACCCCAATTTTTCACAGGAATTGAGGAGTTTTTAAGCATGTTTAATAACTTTCAAGGAGCAATACTGCCAGAGTAATGTAAACAAGCTGCTAGTTCACCATAGATAAAAAGGCGTTATGGACACACGGTGCACAAAATTCTTTCACAAACGTTTTCCTTTACAATATTCTGACGGACAAAAACATTTATTGCAGTACTAGGGGGAAAAAAGAGGGTATCACAAACATACATAGTGCACCTACAGTGTCACCAAACCTTTTCTGGTGTTTAACACATTTAGCATGTTCTGTTTGGGTACAGTCACTTGTAAGGATGAGGCATAAAACTACCCTTGCATTAACAGCCTGGAGACATCATCCATAACATCCTATTATGTTTGATCCATAACCACAGTCATTAAACACCTCTGCACTGTTTCAACCAGCGGGTGTGTGCTCCTCAGCTCAGCTACTGTCGCAACCCCCCCAACCCCCCACCCCCTCTGTTTAGTCTGCTCTCGCCCGGAGAATTATCTCAATGAATGGGTCCATCTATGCCATCCTCCAACACACGTCTGGGATTAACACAGTGTCTCTAACTCCGAGACTTAGTTTTGCTGAGATTATAATCAGTGTAGACAAGCAGAAGACTGTGTGAGGTGTTATTGTGGGATGTCAATGGACTTGACCCTCGCTCCAGCCCTCGCTCCAGCCCGCGCCGCAACCTTTCAACCCCAAGCTGCCATAGTAGAGGCCCTAATGGGAAAACCGGGATTATGTTGAGGCAGGGGTTATAGTTTTTGTTTGCTTAATAGTAACTACTGGGGTCTGTATAATCCTAAGTAAAATGCTTATTCCTCTAATATGGGTCTAAGTGACTAATTAATGAGGCTTGTGGAAATTTTTTTTCATGTGATGGAAACGGGATATAAAAGCCACTTCTACAAACAAAAAAGGGCACTCATGAGCAAGTTCCTTTCAAAATAGGAATTTGCATCTTGTCTTCATAAAAATTAGTTCAATCCACCATTTTTGGCAGCTCTTAAAACGTGCAAAAGCTATATAAACCTAATGATTGCCCCATATGTTATTATACTAATTGGAAAGTTAGGTGTTTGCATATTTGTACAATCTCAGTTGGCCATCGTTCATCATCATAGTCGAAGTTTCAAACAGGATGGACTAGGTAAACAGACCTAAGAACATTCTTAGGCTGAACAAACATTCAGAAGCAAAAGATTCTCAACTCAACCAAACCCATTCCTGTCGACTATATTTGAAAACATCCAGGACGACTGATAGCCCACACAAATGTCCTCAACTCAAACAACCCAGTTCAGTTGACAACTTTGAAACTACTATTACAATTTTTATCAAACTGAAATTCATCCATCACTTCCGATGGGGGCAATCTGTCAGAAGGTTGAAGACCCTTCCCAGATGCAGTACTGAGTTTGGATCTTGTTAAAGGAACAAGCCACCGTTTTTCCATCCTGAGATACTGTATGTTGTAACCTGAGCTTACTCAAGTTGATACGCGTCTGTCTGGTCTTTGTGCGTGCCCGTGGTGGAGCGTGGTCGCTTCTAACTTCACCCCGTTTGGAGCCATAGGAATATACTGGGAGAGGCCAATGCTAATAACATCTTTGGTCTTTTTGCGTGACTGAGGGCATATCGTTTTTCCATAGAGTTACCTGTTAGACGAGTTGATACGTCTTGGTCTTTGTGCGTGCCGGGTGGAGCGTGGTCGCTTCTAACTTCACCCCGTTTGGAGCCATAGGAATATACTGGAGAGGCCAAATGCTAATAACATCTTTGGTCTTTTTGCGTGACTGAGCATTCTTTTCCATACTGAGATATGTTCTACTAGACGAGTGTACTACCTGTGGTTCGGCGGGTGGGAGGGGTAGCTTCAACTTCACGCATTGAGCTATAGAATATGCTCGAGAGCAATGCTAAAAATCTTGGTTTTTGCGTCACTGAGCCACACAAAGACCAGACAGGTACGCCTCAACTCAACTCAAGAACATATCTCAGTATGGAAAAACGGTGGCCTATTCCTTTAAGAAATATCCAGTAGTTTCACTTCCTGATTTTCAAGCGAGCTAATAAAAGAGGGGAAAAGGAGCTCTTTGTGGCTGAAGTGAAGCCATGGCGATTACAAGAGATCAAGAGGTGAGGAAAGAATATTTTTGGTGACCCTCAGGCTTCTTGTTGAATTGGCCCACATCACTAGAGATGGTACTTTTCACGGCAAGTTTAATAATTACACACAATTAAAACTTTAAAAGACTTAAATTTTATTGCGAGACAGAGCTGGTATTATTGAATGTTTGACAGCACCGGCCACCAATATGTGGCACCCCTGCCTTAGTGCAAAGATTAGTTAAAACTATGTACAGAGCACACACTTCATTCGCACCAGACAATTAGAGCAAATCAACACAGTATGAATGTCAACCAAGTCAACCAAGGTTGTTACCATATCTGGGGCCAAAAAACACTGCAAGCTCATTATGCCATTAGTAACGCTGATGTGTACAGCTAATTCAATGCCTTGCTCACGTTCTCATCTAATCTCCAATCTTTGAAAAGGATGTCGTTTCTCCAGCCTGTTGTGGGGTGAGCTGCGGAGTGTTAAGATGCGCGGGATGATAGCAGCAATCAGGAAGCTAGCGTGCGCCGCGTGTAGCATCTCGGAGCACTGATGACTTTCATTACAGGGGAGTAATTAGCCTCTTAAGTGGAAAAGGTGGCAGCCGTAGGTGACTGGGGGTTTGAACTCAGCACGTCGGAATACATTAAGGAGTTGTCTCAGAGGAACTTATTATCGGAGCTGATGCACATGTATTCTATGGATTAGAGACAAATTAAAAGTGAATATGGATGGAAAGAGCATAGTAATAAGGCTTAATGCAGTTTGTAATTCTGATTCCATATCGTCACCAAGAAAATACCATGGTATTACTTTAAAGCGGAGGTTCCTGAACCTTTGGGCCCTTTAGGGAACATAAATCATTTCAACAGACTCAGGTCATGTTTTTATATCTACTTCCCTGGGATTTCCAAGTAGATATAAAAACATGACCTGAGTCAAGACAAGACCCATCGGAACTGTTTCCACGACCAGTTTTAGGTCCCGACCGAACAATTGGGAACCACTGGTACAGAACGCTGTGAACAAAACCCTTAGACTTGCATAGCAACATGATGCTAACTTGGAGTTAGCCGTGTCTTTTGGAAATGAATATTTAAGCAATACATGTTACAAAACAAATAGCTCTCCGATATTAACTATCCATCCATCCATCCACCGCTCACCGCTGCCGTACACGCGTCCACTGTATGCAGCCAAGACTCATTCTACCATCTTTACAGCAGGTGTTTGACGTCAATATGCAGCTCATTTCACATTTACTTTTTCAAATGAAATGAAATTCATTAAGAATTTCTGATCATATAATTTCATTTGTGTTTTAATAATTCGTTTTTGACTTGAAACAGTTGCATTTTAAACATAAATTAGCTTATCCTTTCTTTTTGTTGTTTTTGGGGAGTGTTGGAGTGGGATTCTGTTAGGTGGTCCTCAGAAAAAAATTGGAAGATAAAGTGGTTCTTGGGCTGAAAAAGTTTGAGAAACACTGCTCTAATCCAACAGCACCTGGATCACTGATTTGGCCCTTTTTGTAGGAAAATCTAACATTCAAACATGTTCATCAGCGCCACCTCCCGGCTGGGAGAAAGGTACATTTTAGCTCCTACACACCGGCCCTTTAATTTGTGTGCAGGAGCAACAAACAATTATATAACATATAGACAAGGAGCCACAATGAAAGTCATACGTAATAACAAATTGTGTCGATACGTGTTCAAGAGTTCCATAATCAAAAGTCAAATACCATAAACCAGTACATAACCATAAAATCAATCTAAATAGCTCATTTATGAATCCCAATGTTCCACTTTTTCCATTTTCCATGGCTTCACATAAACTAAAGAAATGGCTTTTTCAGCATCCACATTTTCAGCATCCTGCGTCCAGCAGTCACATCAACTAGCAACTTGTGGCCAACCCTGACTGGGATGCCAACTTCTGTATGGTGCTCTTCATACTTGGAAAGGCGTCTGATGCCCTGATTGGTGGTGGGCTTTTCACAACTGGAGATACCTGTATGTCACAATTCCCTGTATCAAGTCATTAAATTCATTTGTGATAGAGGGAGGATCGGTAACTGCAGGACATGGACTGCAGGACTTATTCTAATCTATTATTTGTTTTGTTTTAATGCATGTTAAAAATGTTGACAGGAAGCAGTCTTTACCATTGAAATAAAAGGGAGAAATGCCGTTCGATCCCATACAGTTAGCAAGTCGGCTCCTCTGGGAAACTTTTCAGGGTCCGTTAGCCTGCTCAATGTAGTTTTTCCTATAGCCATTAGCATTCGCCAACAAACATCACAGATTATAAACAATCCAGATATTTTCAGCTGTTGGCAACCCATTGACCACACATAGGTGAGGTCAAAGCCTAGTTAGAAATCATCAACTAATCTACAGACCATTTGATATTTTACTTTAGATACAAACTGAGCTAAATGCTTAATCATATGGCTCAGATATCTAAAGGCATTTTTATGATTTCTATCATCTTTACCCTACATTGGCTAACAGGAAGCTAGCCATAAAACATTCCGTGCACAGAATCTATTTTATAACGTTTTCTTAAAGCTGCCCAATAGAATAATTCACAAATTTCAAACCCTATCCAGCAATCCAAGAAATAGAAATTGCTTTACGAAAAGAACATAGGCACTGGCTGGAGGTCAGTGTTGCTTCTGACCGATCGGAGACGTGCCACACACACACTATTTTCCCAGGCTCCGGTTCACGACTCCAAAACACAAGCACCATGGACATAATATACAAGCGGGACGCCTGTTTATGTGAGCCAGCAGAACAAATATGCAGGAGTACACACACAAACAGAGATGCAGTGGGCAGATGTCAGCTCCGGCTAAGGTCTGGGAGGAGGAATGCGTACCAGGACTCAATAGGAACTGAATTGGGTTTCACTTTCAATAAACATTGTGTAGCAAACACTGGGAGACCAGGTCAAGGAGAAGAATTGGCTTGAGTCAAATGGCTAGGCAACAAACTTTACATTTAAACTTCCACTATATGCATTGTTGAAGCTTTTGAAACAACTCTTGGACACCTTAGCTTTGACATGTTACGTTTAGTTAATATATCTATCCATCCATCCATCCATCCATTTTCTTCCACTTGTCCGTTTCCGGGTTGTGGGGGCTGCTGTTGGAGCTGCCAAATCACATGCACCAGCCCTATGGCTCCTCCTGCAGGTGGTGGGTCCACATAAGGACGCTCTCATGGTTCTAACAGGGCCTGGGGTCCCAGGAGGGGTTAGTTAATATAAAAATATGCAAAATGCATAAATGAATCAATTACTTGTATTAATTTTGTATGCCTATACACTATTTTGCATATCTTTAGTTAATATAAAGATATGCATATGTTTGCTGCTATGGCAGGGATGTTCTATAAAGGTTGTTTCTTGTTGACTATGCAATTAAAATAATTACCTGTCCAATAGGGTTGCACAGATACCACCGTTTCTCAAACCAATAAGAGTTCTACCATTTGATAAATGGTAAAATTTGGTCTCAACTTATATGCGCTTTTTCACCTACATTAGGCACTAAAAGTGCTTTACAGCATTGGTATACATACTTAGGTTATAGACTGACTTCATAGCAGATGGTTAAGGGCCTATCTCACCAGCCAGGAGATGAGTTCCCGCTGGTCACGGAGATGTCTCTGAGACATCCCCTGGAGATAAGGCGAGTCTCCAGGTAGTCTTGGTAAAAACAACAGTTTAATGTCTGCGGAGACTCCACGCAGTCTCCGAGAGGTCTTCGCATGGTTTCTGAGAGGTCTCCGTGATCTCAAGCAGTTGTGTCGCGAATACAATTTGTTGTCCTCAACCTGTGAGATGTTTCTATGACGTCAATGTCTCTGAAACCTGTCAGATACCAAGGAGATCTCAAAGAGACTTCATACGACTCTTTGTGGAGACCATGTGGAGACTCCGCTGAAATCAAACCTGTTTCTATCGAAGCCATCTCCGTGACTAGTGACAACTCTAACCTCCAACTAGTCTCTAGGCCAGTGAGATAGGCCCTTTAGTGAACATTCCAAAACTGTACAAAAGTTTAGCAGTACCTTTGTTGTTGTTATATACGTATATGGAGTATTGTATTTCTTGTTGCTGTGCCATGCACTGACCAGCTGAGAGGTGTGCCCTGTGGGTGCGCCACACGTCAAGCAGTGTTGGTTAATTGTATTGGGACCACATTAATGAGTACAAACACATGGTAATGAGCCGTTACCCCATACTTACCTACTGTCCAATCCTTAATAGCAGGAGATGACTTGTCCTTAATTCACGATGAAGGTGTTGATTGGTCATACAATTGTCAATTTTGAGACGTGTGCTTAGTTTTTTCAAGATGCGTCATTGCTATAGTTCTGTTGTTTTGAATGTTGAATAACTGATATTTTCCACAATTTCACTGGTAATATGCAATTCATTTTTACATGTTGTCCTTTTTTAACGAAAGCCAATATCGGCTTATTTACATTGGAACCTATAGCTGCGCTGCATGTTGGCCGTAGATCTCTTTCCTGCCCATAGGTTCGGTTCAGATGCATGTGTTGTATACATGTCAGAATGGATATGCATGGGAACGGAGCGCGCTTGTATCAGGTGAAGAGCGCAGTAAGTCACACAGAGGAATGCGTCTCAGAATGTGGGGCGCGACACTGGCAGTCGTGGGCCGGTGAAGCAACAACGAGCAACAAGACAAGACATTTAACTTGTATTACCGCATTCTTTCAGTTTTTTTGTTTTGCTTTATTTAAAAAAAATGTCCTTTCTTTAATTCTTCTCTTCTCTTTATTTTCTTTAGCAGCAATCTTTCTGTATTATTTTTGTTAAAGGGGTTATTATGTAAAATTGACTTTTTAGAGCTTATGTACCATGTTACAAATCATACCTGCGAACCCTGGTGTTCTTGGAGCCCGTTTGCGCTTAACTTTTGAGTAATCATATTGGATTCTTTCGCTGGTGGTCCAACAAAGTGTAAGATAGTGATAAAGAAGTGTTTGAGGTCATTACCAAATACCAGAGGTGGGTAGAACCGTTTACATGTACTTGATGAGTAGCTTTTTGAAGAAATTGTTCTTCCTAGAGTAGTTTTATCATACGGTACTTTTTACTTCTACTTAGTAAAAGTATCTGTACTCTTACTTGAGTATAATTATTAATTGTTACTTCTTCACTGTGAGTAAATATTTAAGTGGAAAATGCTTAATTTTGATCTATAAAATACCGCAGATCGTCGCACCTTATTTTTTCTGTATTCTGTTTTCTTTGTAAACGTTGTGTTTTGTTTCACAGAATTAGTGGCGTCATTGAAAATAAATCTGACCTTTTTGGCTCAGACAGTTTCTCAGTTCTCCAAGTACTTATTTATTCTTACTTGAGTCAATATTTTGGCTACTCTACCCACCTCCGCCAAATACCTGCAAAAAGCACAATAGCCACTCCTTAAAAAAATGGTTTGATTCTTATTAGGTTTGTTGTACCAGTGTAGGTGTCTTGCCCAAGGACACGACAAAAGTAAAGAGGGTAATGCACATGCGCTCTTTTCAAAAATGGCTTCTGCTGCAGACCTTTGTATGGTGCAAAACTACCCACTGTACTCATATATTTTTGTTATGTTTTGTTTTTAAGGTGGGGTCATTTTTTGCTTTATTTTATTTGCATATTTTATTCAATTTAAAAAGCTTGACCAATATGTAATTAAAGGTATTGTATTTTATAGAATTTTTATTTTTCATGACTTTATTTTATATCTATTTTTTACATTTCCTTCTTGTACTTTATGTTTCTTTTTTTTAGTTTATTATGAGAGCATACGTACAGCACATATTGAGCCCTGTCATGCAACCAGTTGAGTTTCTTCCCCCCAAAAAATGTCAAATAGTGATCCTCTTTACTGCCAAGATTTGTACCAACTGAGAATTGTACTCAATATAACTTGAGGGTTGATCCTACAATAAGGTTATGTTATTTGTATTTGTTCTTATTTCTTGTCCCAGAAGATATCTTATACAATTTGTCTAACATCGTGACTCGTGATATCAAATGTTAAAATGAAACGTTGTTTTGGAAAGCACACTCCCTGACGTCCTGTGGGAAATATCTCATAACTTAATATGGGTCGCCGTGAAGGAAAGTTTGTATTGCTTTTGGCTTCTGTCCTGGGATTATAATTGTATCAAATAATCAGTATGTATCATATGGAGTATTTGACTCTTGGAGAAATAAGCGTCATGAAATAAATACATTTTGTTTCTGAATCTCAAATGTGAACTTGTCGTCACCTCGGTTACCACAACACAGCGTCCCTATAGGACAGTGTTTCCAGGGGTACTTGACGTCTTGGCGGGGGGTAATTATTTATTTTTATTAAAGTTAGTTTGAATTGTGTTTTTCAATAAAAAGGTTTGATTTTGAACACACCACACTCTTTGTAATAATATTGGCGGCGTGGTGGCTTATGGGCACATAGCTTATAGCACATAGCTCCTAATCACCGGTAAGGGACTACCAGAGGTCCCTATGCTAAAGAGGCTATGATAGTTAGCATTGATGCTAATTTTCCTAACTCTTTCCTAACTGACAGCCCAATTCGGATTGGGACGCCTGATACTGTTTTGATCAATTTCATCAATTTGTGACTGACCTTACGTCATATCTGGTAAGAAAATAACGTTTTTGCAGTTGCAAGACTTAAGCCACATTTGTTCATGGATTTTCCTCTGTCAAACACTTCAAATCATTCAGTTCTATTTATATCAAACATAACATTTTGTTTCCTACATTCAAACAGTATTTCTGTACTTTTTAACATGACATGACCAATATTTATTGAACATGGGACAGTGATGCAATGAATGCTAATCAGTGGAATGCTAACCACTGAACCCTGAATGGAGAAAACAATGCTAATACGGCTAAACAACACGACTAAGAAATGAGACATTTCAAATAAATTACAACTGAGAAACCTCGACTTAGAAGTAATAAACCCATCGCAAACAATGAGTGTATCTCACGTTCTGCCGTTGAATCAATGAAAACGGGGCTCCTGGTTTTGCATTGGTTGCTATAGGTGTTCGACGAGCCTCATGTCCGATCTAGAGTTTTCTTAAATATCTTGGTTCTTAACCCTACACTGGCCAACAAGTGGTTAGCCACAACTACCCGTGCACAGAGCTAATTAAAACTGAGCAACAACAATGGAAGAAAACTAAAAAAAACAATACAGTTCATTCCATGTTAAAAGCCAGTGGAAAAGAGGGGCGTTTTTCGAAGTGATTTCAAAACAGGTAGAGAATGGGCCGGTCTAATCTCTACAGGCAGCTGGTTCTACAGCCTACAGGGCCAGCAACAGAGAAGACACTTCCCCCTGAAGTCCTCCCCCCAAAACGTAAAACAAATCACCATGAAACTTCACTTTCGAATGAATGGACAAATCACTACCTTTAAAATACTACAAACTGAATCGGATTTTAATCAAGTCAAACAAGTCCACCGTCCTGACTCTGTTACTGTATGTTCCTCTGTGTTCCCCTTTCATTGACAGCGTCCCGGCAAGCTGGACAATTCCCTCAGAAATCCCATTTAATCCTCTCCTTGAATCCCATCGATTACCAATAGTCCAAGGCAGAGGGGAGAGGGGGAAAAAAGCAACTGCCGCTGTTTGTAGTTAATATTAAGTGCTGTACTTGCTGCACGGTACTGTGTCCGGGCACCGCGGCCCGCTTTAAACCCACAGTGTGCGCAGGGCTGATCAGGTGAGGTCTGAACACTGAGGAGAGTTTAATGGACTAAATGGATTTCTGTTTGGTCCAAGGAGTGTGAAGGACTGCGGCGTCCTGGTTTAAAAAGAGGCAGATTTAGAAAGCTGAAAGGGTAATGGGGATCACACAGTTGTAGAAACCTGGGAAAAACGTGGAATTTTGCAATCAAATTTGAAAAGGTTTTGGGATTTCAGTAAGGAGTATCTCAAATCAAAATAAGAGGTTATACCTACGTGGCATTGATTGAGAAGTATCTGGCATAAAAACGACACAAGACTGTAGGATACAAAGGTGGAGCGGCAAAGGTTTACTCCAGGATGTTGAGACACCATAGCCAAACATTACCGCACAACACAGAGGGGTGGCTTTGGAGGTGGACTTTGTCAGAGGATTAAAGAGCATTGTAATTATGGTACACAATGATCGGATAACCTCTGGATAACATTTGAGTGTTTTGTTTGGCTACGCGTGAAATGTCAAATTGTAACAAACGTTTCTGTTGAAATATGCTCTTGTTTGTTTTCACTAGTTTTACCTAAGTTAATTGTAGGGATGCACCGATCTGATACGGTGTCATGCGATTAGTCTGACGTCTCATTATTCCGAAAATTACCATTGAGCAGAGGTGCCATTGCTCCGAAATGTTTAACCCAGTTGTGTTGTGGATTAGAGAGCCATATACAACCATTGGCCCTAACCTTAAAGGGATACTTCGGGTTTTTGACATAGGGCCTCATTTCCTAGTTATCCAGAGCGTTGTTGATGTCTGGAGATATTTTTTTCTTAAATTCATGCAGTTCTTATATTTGAAGAGTCTAGTTGCGCTAGCCTAGAGCAAGGCTAAAGCAGTTCTATGGTAAACGCTAGCCCGCATTAAAAAACAGTCTGACTCACTCCACAGTGCACCTGAGGTAAATCACTTATAACACCAGACTAACCATATAAATGTCTGTGTTAATAGAATAATTTTTTAATAAAACTGACCTTGTATCACATGAATTACTGCATTTTGAGGGACTATTTTCTCGCAGATCACTCCGCTGCTGCCTTAGCTTACAGCCACAAAACTGATGCCGCTCAAATATAAGTTATTTTAAACGCAAAATGGTTAAAATTAACCTATCGACACAGACATTTATATCGTTAGTCTGGTGTTATAAGTGATTTACCTCAGGTGCACTGTGGAGTGCGTCAGACTGTTTTTTAATGCAGGCTAGCGTTTACCATAGAACTGCTTTAGCCTTGCTCTAGGCTAGCGCAACTAGACTCTTCAAATATGAGAACTGCATGAATTTAAGAAAAAAATATCTCCAGACATCAACAACACTCTGGATAACTAGGAAATGAGGCCCTATGTCAAAAATCCCGAAGTATCCCTTTAAGGTCAGCGGACTCTTGCCTGGACCTAATTTTCAGAAGGACAATTTCAGTTTTACATATACATTTTCAGAATAATGAGACGTCGGACTAATGGGCCGACCCCTCCGATACTGGTAACAGACATCGGAGCCGATACCGAAAAAATACGATATCATGTATTGGCTACAAATATCCGATACTGAACCGATACAAGTTTTGGCTCTCACTGTTTTAAAACACAACTTTCACCGACTAAATCTCAATGAATACGGCATGCTGTATGTCATTTACAAGCTAAGAACCTGCAGTCGCTGAATTAGTTAGAATTAACCTCTGCAAACATATTTTTGATCGCCGCGCAAAATGCCGTAGCCAGCAACAGCATGCTAATGCTAACGTCAACTAATAAAGCTGGGACAGAAACTTTGATTGGATCACCTAATTAAATAAAATAGGCACTGCTGGAGTAGCCGATTGTTTGTATTTTAGTTTGTGAAATGCAATAACTGATATATTTGTAAAGTAAAGTAGAATTAATGTAGCCTATTAAGCTAACGTATAATTAGTAGAAAGGTTTAGTGATCCTTGTGTAATGTTTTTTTTCCATTAGTTATTTATAGCAGTACTAAGTAACTTGTTTACCTTAATAAATCCTTTCCGTAGTCCCTCTATACAAGTGTTAATGGGATGATTGGAGGGTCTTTCATCTTCCCCTGGTGTCTCTGGCCAGAAAACCACACTTGCAACTTCGCTGCCTACGGGTCGGAGGAGCAATACACACTAATGCAAAAAGCTAACAGGCTAACGGGGCAAAGCTAACTGCTAGCGCCACTCACAGCAGATACTTTTGAGAAAGTCTCTTTATATCGGTTAATATAGAATATCGGCAGATACTCAACCCCCAGTATCGGTATCGTATCAGATGCAACAAAGCTGGATCGGTGCATCTCTAGTCAATAGCTCTTTGCTACGTCTATACGTCTACGCTATAGGCCTATAGTGTTTTCATTTCACCTGACAGCAGGACGGTCCCAGATCTAGTTTCTATTGGCATTGGTTGGTTGTATGCGTTCTGCTTCAAAGTGGAGTTTCTGATTAGGAAAGGAAAAAGGAAAGGACTTTATTTGTATAGCGCCTTTCACAGACACAGTCACAAGACGCTTTACATTACGATTACTAGTTACTTAACACTAGTTAAAAAAAAGAGGATCAAGCAGCTTTCTGAAAACGTCTCGTTGCCCACAGAACCAACATTGGACCACAACACTGTTTGCTTCAGATGAGTTAAAAATCCAAAATAATGTCTTTATTTCCTCCCAGACTTTGAAGTTTTTTTGGTTGTTTCTCAAAAAATTTCAGGCATTTTATGAGTGTATGGCTCTCTCATTTATTGTAATACTTGCAGTTTCAAATGGTCAGTTAGGTGCAAGATGCCAATAAATAGCTATAGGCAATTTTCCATGTTGCACTTGCTATTTAGCGCCTGCCTTGATAAAGATAAGACTGGTTTCCCATAACATGGATTTATCGTCGTGTCCTTGGGCAAAACACTTCGCCCACTTTGCCTCTGTTGGCATGTAGTGTGTGAGCGCGGGGCAGCTGTGTCCTAATGCTTTTGAGTGCTTTGAGAAACTAGTCAAGCTTTCAAATGTAAGTCCACTATTTTTTAATTTTTTAATTACAACCCTTTTCTTGCCTTCCGTCCTCTTGCTCAAGTAAGCGATTCCACCCAAAATTCCTTCACAAACCCCTCGTCTAAACTTCAATTCTCTTCATAACATCTCCTTTGCTTTCTCTTCCGCAGTGCCCTCGCCGAAAGATGAGGCGGCCGCGGCTTGACAAAGGCTTCGCAAATTGAGAGGAAAGTTTGGGAGCGCAGATGCGGGTAATCACTAGGGACGCGGGGCACGGAGCAGGCGGCGACAAAAAAAAGACAAGGCAAAATTACAAGCGTTTTCCCCGGCCCTGTTATCTTTGCCACTTACTGAGCGGCTGCAGACGCTGTCACCCATGCACACACACAAAAAACACCAAGAGCAGGAGGAACAGACTCCGACTGATTCAAAGAAGCTAAAGTCTCAAGGCTCGGAGGCAGAACGTTTAATATCTTGAGATGTATGGCTAGAGTAGACTTCTGTGTAAAAAAGTGTGTTGATGGTATTACATTCTGACTGCCCTTTTGGTGATATCATTTTATGTATTTTTTATTTTACAGTAGTTTGTGATTTCCTTTTGACTCTGCGCTTCAAGCTGGATTGTCGCAAGGATATCTGTGTATATCTATTTCTGTGTTGCTGCAAGGTACATCGAGTGGCTGCAATGCATGAAATGTACCAGAGAAAGTAATATTTGTTGCCTTGCCTAAAATATTGAGATATCAATTCACAAACACCCGGTGTCAGGTAGATGTGCTTTGGACTGTACTGCCGATGGACTGCGCCAATCGTGTGTAGCCGAATTGTGGGTGGGTTTTACTTGGCTAATGTTTATTATTGTTTACGTGAACTAATATGACTTTAGTACTTTTAGTACTACTTTAAAAAAAAATAATAAGTTGGACTGTCAAAAAGCCCATACGCTGATACTTTGGTAGGATGAGATATCATCTGTAATGTGAAGGCAAAAACAAAAGAGGGAAAAAAAAGTATATATATGAATATTATACATTGTCGAAATGCCACCTGTTCTGTGGTTATATAGTACGCCTTTTGGAAGATGTCAGCGGGAGCAAGTTCTATGTGAACTATTCTTGTTTATGTGCTAAGTATCTTTGCCCAGGGTGGTGGCTTATGGACCCCTGTTGATAAGCTTGTAGCTTTTTGGGTGTCCATTTTCACAATGTAGCATTACTTGATGGTTTATAAGTTTACAAGCGGCTGAAATGAGTTCCTTCGCAGGGTGGCTGGGTGCACCCTTCGAGATCGGGTGAGGAGCTCAGTTACCCGGGAGGAGCTCGGAGTAGAGTCGCTGCTCCTTCACGTCGAAAGGAGCCAGCTGAGGTGGCTAGGGCATCTGTTCTGGATGCCTCCTGGTCGCCTCCCTCGGGAGGTGCTCCAGGCATGTCCTATTGGGAGGAGGCCTCGTGGAAGGCCCAGGACACGCTGGTGGGACTATGTCTTTGAGCTGGCCTGGTGTCGCCTCGGGGTCCCCCAGAACAGCTGGAGGAGGTGTGCGTGGATCGGGAAGTCTGGCCATCTCTGCTGAGACTGCTGCCTCCGCGACCCGGCCCCAGATAAAGCGGAAGAAAATGGATGGATGGATGGAAGTTGAATTTCCTGATTGTATGTGCGAAATTGTGGAAGAACCGAAACTTAACTACACTAATGTTCAAAATGTGCGCTGTCTTCTCTCAAGTCAAAATTCTGTTAAATTGGACTAATAAAAATGTATCTTGTCTTGTCTTTAATGCAGGCCTGACTTTACTGTATGCTTTTTGGTTGTTGGATTGATATCTAGATGAGTTGACCAGTGTTAAAATCCATAAAAAGCACCCAAAAAAAAGAAAAGAAACACCTATAGGTCGGCACAGAATGACAAGGGCTGACAATGCATACACGAAGACGACTGCGGAATCTAAATCTGTTCCAGATCCAACTGACTGAAGGACAGCTTCAACCACCAGACTGTCGGAGCTCTTCAGTTCCCTCCATCTTCCCCCCAATGTGTACATAATGTATTTGATATTGCTCTGTACATAGTGATAAGTGATTAGTGATAGGATTTACGGCTCTTTACTGGGAGCCGAGTCTATGGGATCTGTTATTTTCAAAGAGCCGTTCAAAAGACTGGCTCTTTTTAATATGAAATTTGAATAACTCCAGCCAGATAACTCACAATATCTAAGACACAATTGAAAAATTACAATGGGATTGATATTTATGCTTTGGAATGCTTTGTCAATAAAATCTTGCGCCACAACTAATAAAAGAGACTGCAACTGTCTGACAAACCTTTTTTAGTGCATTTAGCTTCGACTTTCTTTTGTTCTTGTGTTCGTTCGGGGGAGTTCTAGGTGAAGTCGACTTTCGCAATTGAGATCCGGTTCGAACCGTTCACCTTAAAGAGCCCTCGGTCATGAACGTCACATCACTAATAGTGATAACGACGGTCTTTTTTACACCAAGGGTTTGAGAGTCATGCAATTTAAATTCTATGCATATGCTTTACATGTGACAGAGTAGACTATAAAGCCAATTGAATTGAATTTCAGGTATATGCCAACTTTGCTTGCTTTTTTTTTTTTTGGCACAGTATGTTCAATTTCAATTCAATTCATCTTTTTATTTGAGCATCTGAGTTCCACAAAGTTCTACATATATATACAGAGTTCAGCACAGTAATCAAAGCCAAAGAGATACAGTCGTAGGAAAAAATAAGTAAATAATTAAATAAATAGCGCGACTGTTATTATTACGACTATATTATTTTTCTTATTTTTCAATTTTATATTTATCTATTTATTTATTTATTTATTTTTTTTTTTACTGTTGTTTCTTGTTTGTTTCTTCTTCCTAATCATAATTGTCTGTTTGATGTCAATCTTGAATGTTTAGCCTTCCTCATGTTCACTACCCTATTCAGTTCACCTTTACCTGACCTTGATTATTATTGTTTCTTTACTGTTACTTGTTACCATCATAATTTTCCATGGTGTAATTCTTATTTGTTATGTTCAACCGATTATTATAAGTGATCCATGTGTACAACCCAAGAATGAATCAAATGTGTATCAATCTAATACCTTACCCTTTTTATCTTTCCTTTGTGCTATTTGTAAGCTTTGTTTTATGTCAATAAAATAAAAAATGACACACACAAAAATAGCGTGGATATGATGTTCCCTCATTTTCTGCGTGAAGTGCCCCATGTTTGCCCAAACTCCATAAATGTTCTGTTTAAGATTACAAAAAAAGTTTCAGCCTTTCCAATTTCAAATGCGATGGAACTCACAGCTGCGATGTCTACGAATTTTTACAGATTTTTCCTGTCGATAACCATGGAACGCGTCAGTATTGACAGAGGCAGGGGTTTTAATGGGTAGAGCTGCATACATAGCACACACTCCGCATCATGTCTTGTTCACTCTCTTATTGTGCAAATCAGACTTGGAATTCCACTTTCAGACCACCATCTTCTTTTGTTGAAGTATTGACAACAGCAGGAGCGGCTTCTTGGCATCAGTGTTCACATTTCCCCAGAGTGCCCTGCCTGAACCCTGCAGCCCTCCATCAGTGTCTGCCTACACGGACTACCCCCCAGACACACTCCACCGCCCGCCTGTCTGCTCCGGGACTACACCAGCCCGCCCAAACGGTTCCTCCGCTCGCTCTCTCTCTCAAAGCACAAACTTGATTGGGAACAGAGGTGCCTATTACCGTCAGCAGTAATAATAGGCCTACGCGGCGGCAAGTCGCAAAACAAAAAGGGAAAAATGTTGGCACGGGGCGAGAAGTTGGGTGTGTCAAGTTGTTTGGGTGCGTATTTTACGGTAGACGAAAGCATGCAAAAAAGCCTATTTTCCGCAGATAGGCTGAAAGATCTACTTGTCACTGGGAAACGGGCGAACGGGAGACGGTCTACGCGTGAAATCAATGTGTCACGCTGGAGTGCAGGTGCTTATTATGGGATGTCACGGTTTCAAAATGGCGGTGCGTAAGCTGTGTGGGACTTCAGCCGAAAAGAATTAGCAGTTGTTTCGCAGAAAGTGTCAGGATTTGGCTAAACTGACTCTTGAACCTTTAGCTGTGAAAATATTATGCAAAACGTATTTGTTTATTTTACTAATTCAGCTGCATACTAAGTTGTGACCAACTTAGTATGCAGCTGAATTAGTAAAATAAAAGCTCCAAACACTCATGAAGTGGTGCACCTCACCCCAGAAAGGCCTCATCATTACTGCAGAAGTGGAACAGTCGTAACATTTCATTGACCAGTCTTATGACACAAAGACAAAGCAACTGGGGCATCCTCGGCAGTCCTCCGTGCCCATTGAGGGCCAGGCGCATTGATGTCTTACACATGGCCTCCTTTGCCCGTCGTCCAGCTCTTTATCCAGCAGGATGCCATGAGGAAGCTCCCTGGAGGGAAAGTGAAATGTCTGACTACTTCTGAAATGCATCTCAGACACATCTTTATCACTATCTTACACTTGAGCTGGTTAGATATTGCGATATTGACCGGTGAAACTAAACATACAGTAGTTTCACTTCCTGATTTTCAAGAGATCTCCCTATAAGTTCCTACCGCCACCTCTCCTTGATCCCTTTGCTGCGAAGCCTTTCAACGCAAAAGTGAAAACACTCACCACAGCTTCGAGAGGTGTGGAGGGCATTTCCTGGGTATGTAGGACCACAGGAGGAGCCCTTGGAGAGCTGATCCCAGTTTTTAAGGGAGAAAATCTGGTCACCCTAATTTTAGTAAATGGTGGGTCCTGAAGCCAAACAAGTTAAAGCAGTACTAAGTAACGTGTTTACCTAAATAAATCCTTTCCGTAGTCCCTCTGGGGGTAATACAAGTGTTAATGGGATGATTGGAGGGTCTTTCATCTCCCCCTGGTGTCTCTGGCCAGAAAACCATGCTTGCAACTTTCCTGCCACCGGGGCGGAGCAACCAATACACACTAATGAATCATGAGAAGAAGCTAACAGGCTAACGGGCAAAGCTAACTGTGGGATAGCGCCACTAAACAGTATTTACAGCCAAGTTTGAGTGAAAAAAATGATTTCCATTGTATAACTGGATGTACAACACCCCTCTCTCCCTTCACCTTTTCTGTCAGCGTAGTATTTACTCTCCAAGACATTTAATAAGTTAAAAAATCGTAACCTGCCGTTGCGCTTATGGCCTCTGGGGCAAGAGTTACTTAGTACTGCTTTAAGAAAATGCCCCCAAAAAAAGGACAAGATCACAGATATACAGGTCCATAAACAGTTGTAATTCTTACACCGTTCATCCAATTTGGATGTAAATAGCCTCAAATGAAAGCTGAAAGCCTTCAGTTTAAGCACATCTTTGTTGTTTCATGTCAAATCCATTGTGGTGGTTTATAGACAAAAACATAAGAATTGAGTCGATGTCCCAATATTTATGGACCTGACTCTAGGCAGGTGAATGAGTTTCCTTCGCAGGGTGGCTGGGCGCACCCTTCGAGATCGGTTGAGGAACTCAATCACCCGGGAGGAGCTCGGAGTAGAGTCGCTGCTCCTTCCCGCTGCGAGGGGCCAGCTGAGGTGGCTCGGGCATCTGTTCCAGATGCCTCCTGGCCGCCTCCCTCAGTAGGTTTTCCAGGCATGTCCTAATGGGAGGAAGCATTGTGTAAGACCCAGGACACGCTGGAGAGACTATGTCTCTGAGCTGGCCTGGTGTCGTCTCGGGGTCCCCCAGAACAGCTGGAGGAGGTGCGTGTGAATAGGGATGTCTAGGCATCTCTGCTCAGACTGCTGCCTCCGGGACCCGGCCCCGGATAAAGGTGAAGAAAATGGATGGATAAATGCAAATGCTGCTGGGAAAAAACATAACTTCAAATGTATTCTCTGCAGCTACACGGCAGATGACACAAATCCACACCAAATGTTACTCGAACAAAAAAGCAAAAATACAATCACACTTTGAGCTCATTCTTTAGTTGCATTTCGCGTGTGCAGAAATTACTTGCAAAAAATGTCAGAGAACACAGTAAACTTTCATAACACAGGGATGATAATTAGTTTTTACAAGTCTCTTTCTCATGCCTCCGCCTGACTTTGTCCCGGCGCGACCCTGCAGTCCCTGCTGGTGATGTGAAAATGCATTCTAATTAGACAGTTCATAATTAAAAAGCCCACCAGAATTTTGAATAGAGCGTTCATGTAAGCGACCGCACAAGTGCTGCTGTTTTCGCCCATACCCCGCTACCGCCCTGACACACACAGGTGGCACACGTCCCTTTGACTCACAGTTAATACAGTAAATCTCTCAGCACATTTTAATGATCGCTTAAATGCTTAATTCGATTGCACCGGTGACTTTTTATAACAAACAATTAAGTGGCAGTTAAAGTGGAGTGAGCTCACATAATGAAATTTGGGCTATGGGAATCTCATATTGCGCATCCAAGTCATGATGTAAGCTGGTCTACGCTGACTGCTGCTGTTTCAAACTTGACTCCGATATCCTTGATTGAGAACAGGTTTTGAAATAAAAACTATTATGTGGGAAGTTTTAACTTTTTTTTAATGACAAATGCGCTTTCTGTTGCAATCCAAGACGGAGGCTACAAACGTCCCATATATAACCCATATACTGTACATTTCCAACTGTGCACCTTGAAAAGTAGTGGTCACAAGTTGGCTCAATATAGGCCACCATGCATTGAGAGTCATATAGGAGGATGACTGAACTGGACACAGTGCAACGGAATTAAAAACAGTCAGAAACGCTGTTTTATCTGATTGTTACATTGTGATCAGGGAGTTAGGGTTAGGTTTATGGTCAGGGTTAGGGACGGCACTCACTCACACAAATCTAAAGTTGCTTCATTTGTCATTATACAACAACTGTACCAGTGTTCATTTTGTTGACTAAAATATTTCGTCATAATTTTAGACAAAGTAATATTTTTGCTGACTAAAATTAGACTAAAACTAAATTAAAAGTTTTTTACGGGACATATTTTAATTGAGTTTTAGTCTTAGTCTTTTGATAAAAAATATCCTTTCATCTGGACCTCTATAACGACAATGTCCAGATATTTTTATCGACTAAAATAAGACTAACTGAAAATGCAAAGAAGAGACTAAAATCATCCAAACTTCCAATGACAGTTTGAAAGAGCTTCAGATCATTTCAATTCACTGCCAAAGGAACAGCTCTGACATTTGTTTATGTGGAAGAAGCTCCAAAAAGTAGAGGACCTTGATTAAAATATGACTACAATAAATATTATAAATGTAAAGTCGACTAAATTTGTCTTAAATTTAGTCAAGTAAATTTACATGCAATTTTAGTCGACTAAAACTAGACTAAAATTTAAGAAATGTATTTGACAAAATCTCGACTAAAACGAAAGGACATTTTTATCAAAAGACTAAGACTAAAAGTAAATTAAAATACGTTGTCAAACTTAACACTGAACTGTACAACTAAATTTGTCCTCTGCATTTGACCCATCCTTCGATGTCGTTGGGACGACCCGTAAGGAGCAGTGGGCGGCGGCAGTAATGCGCCAGGCTGATGGTCAGAATCACCTGGCTGGAGGATTCACCTATTGTACATGTTTTCAGTGGTAGTGGAAACCAGAGTACCCGGAGGAAACCTACGCAGACACGGGGAGAACATGCAAATTCCACACAGAAAGGCCCCATCCAGGTGGGAAACGAACCTGGGAACTTCTAGCTGTGAAGCACAAGTGCTAACCGCTGCGCTACCGTGTCGTTTTACAAACTAGAAGTTCTTGGCTTTCAAACAAGGTATCACACTGGCATATAGGCTGTAAGCTCTTCTGTCAATACAGCTAACACTAAACCTAACCCTCAAATGGTAGATAACAAGTTAACAAACCACTTAAATAACTCATCATGGTTACATGGACGAGGGGAGTCTTATCTCTCGCCTAGTCTGGCAAGAAAAAGATTGCCCAAACCTTTGTAAACCCAGGATTTCCGGGTTTACAAAGGTTTGGGCAATCCTGTCAATTGGCCAACGCTGATTGCAGTCAGAGAATCAATCAATCAATCAAAGTGTATTTCTATAGCACTTTACAACAACACGTGGCAGACCGAAGTGCTTTACATAAAAACACAGGGAAAAAATATTCAGTATAAAATGACATAAAATATAACAACACCGGCACACAAACAAAATAGATCAGTGTTTCATGTTACAGCATCATGCAGCATAGCCGAAACAAAACAGATCCAATATGCTGAAAGTGTCTGTGCATGATGTCCCTGCCTCGTAAACTTAATGTGGGGCTATTAAAAAGAACACCAACACTTTATCGTGTTTGTTATTTCAGAAATGCTGTTATTTTATAGCAAAGCCACGCACTACTAGTCCAACGAAGATGGCGGGAGAGCCAACTTTAGTGACTTGATAACCGTGGAACATATGGCTGGGCCATGAGACAGAAGATTCCAAGCGGAGCTACAGCTAACGCTAGCTCCAATCGATCAAATGTAAACAAGAAGCACCCGATAAGTACCAAGTCAATAAAACCATCAACTACATGTAAAGCAGTGTTGAATGACAGCACACCAAGTGTTTACTGGAAATTAATAAAGAGCCGTAGCCTGGTTTAGCCTATCATAGTAATATAGCCTTTAGCCATTAGCCACAAACACTGATCGGCCTCCAGAATTTTAGGTGGATTTGAGCTTAAACACTGACGTAGACAATGGGTGTATAGTTAAAGATCAGTAGGACGTGTACATTTTATGTGTCGACTTGTCAGGCTTTTATTTTTGTGTCATTTACCAAATCATTTCATTGCATGCGGCAACATATGTGAACTGTGTAGCACCAGCTTTAAAGGCCACAGTTAAGAAATCTTTCTCTGCATACAGCGTTTCCTGTAGATATATGGTAGACTACGGTGGCAGCGGTCAGAAGGGACTAAACACAGCCTATGTACTCACTTTATAGACCTCTGCGGCAGGGAGACGATCATAAAGATGTCTGACAGCTTATAAAAAATATAGTACATTCATTTTACCAGGCTCACTCTTGACCTCAGAACCATGGCTCAATTTAGTCCACCCCTGTGAGTTGAACAAATAAAAAATAAATCCAGTAGCCAATTAAATATATACAATTCATTAAGTACTTTTTTTTTTTTGCAGAGGTGCCAGAGCTTTGCCTGGTCAGAGGGTCAGGTCATAAATGATATTATTTGAGCAAATAATATGGTTAAAAATCATCAAATACTACAGAGAAAAGACCAGGTGCATTAACCTCTTAACCACCTTAACCAAGCACATTTTCTTCAGTTTGGATTTACTCAAATCTTAAAGCATCTTGGGAAAAAAGTGTCAAATTAGCAACAAAAATGTGATGACAAAGTGACAAGAGTGCATCCAAAAAGCAGCCATAGATTAACAGAAAAGTACCAAGAATGTGTGACGAAAAAGCAAGAAAATGCCACAAAAACCCAACAAATAAGTGAATAAATTGAACAATTTGCAAATTTATGTTATACATTAAAACACAATCCACACTATTTTGCATACATTAATTCTAATCAGTAACTTACTCAGTACACGATTGATTGATTGATAGCTGTAATTTTATTGAAATGGAACAGGCAACCGCACAACAACTTTTAGGCATGATTTACTGTGAACTTTATTATTTAACATACTCAATGTCATTCACAGGCAAAAGATCTATCCAACATAGCGATTGTTTTCACCGCTAGGGCGTGTTGCGAACGTCGGAAAGGCTAATACTGTGGTGTGAGCAGAGAAAGCGAGTAAACGATGAATGAAAGTGACATGAAAAATGCGCTATAACTCTTGCATACTCTACCTTTAAACCGTGACTGACCATATCTTGCACGTCCTCTGAGTGTTTGTGTTACAGCCATGCAGACTCAACACCGCTGAATGACTAACCTAATCCCTCAAACCAAAAAGGGAGGGGGGGGAAGAGTCACACCTGTGTGGGCCTGAGCTGATCCTGTGCTTCCTAAACGCCCAGAGCCACACATAATGAGGGCTGTGGACCACTCCGCACTGTTGGTACATTAAACACTGTGTACGTACAGGCGATGACGTACGAGCGGCATAATGTGGTGAAGCGTGAGCTCGGGTCAAATGAGGCTCCGTTTCGACAGTTTAAAAGGGCATTGTTCAGTTTGCATTAAAGGCCTTATACTGGGAATTCAATGAAAGTTATACTTATAAACTCATCCCTGAGTTGATGTGTTTGAAATGCTGTAAGAAAGTTAGGACTATTCATAAAAATCAGGCATAGGCCCAGTAAGATTGTAAAGACAGTACGGCAACGCGTCATGTATGCAAGAGCGTGGCCTAGTGAGGGCGAAGAAAGTTATACATACCTTTCAGTCATGTGACCTTTGTTGTTATGATGGCCATTTTGAATACCGAAGTAGAATTATGGAGTACTACAACATGTAACAGTATCTCTACTCAGGATGAAAATGAAAGACAACTGATTGACAGTGGCATTTTTATTTACTCGTAATCATTGCTCAAGAAGATAAGAGTAAAAACACGGCCCCAGAGAGCGCATGTTTATGTGAAGAAACCAGTGAGTCACAGCTCAGCTGTTTAGGGCTTTCTCTTGCAGAAAGCTCTGAACCAGACTCCAAACATCTAGGATACAACATGTGACAGAGGTCAGAGCTGAGTGTTACTGTAGTATTTCCTTAGTGTTCATGGATGTGAGCCACACATGTGTTTATCGGGTTGAAGCCATTGACAGTTGATTGAATCAACAGTCAATGGCTGAACGAATGAATAACAAGCACAAACGTTAACACGTTCTCACGCCTGGCAAAGAAATGGCTCTTGACAAATCAAACTTGCACCCACATGTGACCGGATGTATGTGTGTGTGTGTGTGTGTGTTCTGAGGTCTATAAGGGTAGACCTGAGTAAATGAAAGGTGTATAAGAGTTTTTTTTATCTGATTGTTGTGCATGTGAAGATTTGCTTTTACTATTATGAACTTGGTCAATGTAAATGCCATTATCCATGTATGCATGATGTTTTTATGTATTTTACTATAACATCAGCCTGCCCAGGGACTACGGGTGGAAATTAGGACTTGAGCTAAAACCCGGTACTATGCATCTCTCCCCTTGAGGTTAATGTTTATTGTACACTGTCCCTGTTTCTCTAAATAAATAAACTAAACGGTCAGTGCTTGACATTTGCTAACCGGTAGCATGCTAACGTCTTGAGCAGCTTAAACACTGATTCAGACTGAGACTCTGTCGACATGACAAACTGTAAAAATCACAGAGAAGTTTTCTGTTTCCTCTTTGATGGGTTAATTTAGTCTGAGGAGTGAAGCAGATCTTTAGTAAATCCTGCTGTAGCTCGACAGACAGAGCTGCTATGTCTGTGCCACATTTGCTGATTAAAGCACATAAACGTGCGCTCTCTGGGGCCGTGTTTTTACATGAGCAATGATTACGAGTACATAAAAATGCCACTGTCAATCAGTTGTCTTTCATTTTCATCCTGAGTAGAGATATTGTTACATGTTGCAGTACTCCATAATTCTACTTCGGTATTCAAAATGGCCGCCGGAACCATGTCTGATGTCATTGGAAACGCATGTATTTTTGCACTCCTTTTAAGCGTTTTCTGGCAGACTATAAGCATATTTAGCACACACAAATAAAGTCAAGTCACAATCGGGACATTATGAGCCTGTCAACAGAGCATTTTATCTACAAGAAGTAAACAAAACACACTCGAAGTTTGCCAATAGCTTGTAGCATGAAGCTAACGTTAGAATTATGGTTAGCATTGTCCATTTTTTCTGGATGTATGGGCTGTTTGAACCACATTGATGTCTCTGTATATTTAGTCTTTATTACTCATAGATGTGAAAGTAAAATTAAGTATATATGTCAAATAATATGTAACATAGTATGTATAATAGTAGGCCTATCTAATAACAGAACCTTTAACATAAACTGAAAGTCACAGTAAATAGAAGTAGTTTTTTTATTATTAAGTAGAAGTTTTTTTTTAATTTTTATTTTTTTGGGGGGCATATATTTACAAATGCGTTGTGTGGAGTGTGTTACTACATCTTACAACCAATCTTTTATCTGCAAAGTTGTGCACTTAACCAACCAGCCTGTGGTGACGTGACATCCGCAGCCCAAACCTAATATTTGCGAATGCGACCTCAAATCTCTTAATGGACACTGGCTTTAGCTGTAAGCCTCTGACTCCTCAGCTCAGGTGACACAGCAGTGAGCTCGGACATGTTTGTTGAGCCTTCATCGTCGAACACAGTGGTTCCCAACCTTTTTTTCCTTGCTTAGTATGTGTCATTTATTCTATTTAACCACTGGTGGCTGTAATTCCTTATAAAAAAATACAAAATAAAACACAACCTCCTCATGAGAGCACCTCATGAATTTCATGCGTTCATTTCAGATTTTATTTATTCTTGGAGCTGCCTGTTATGATAAGAGTAGTACATTAAGCTCTTCATTACTTGCTTTTGGTTAATGGCCAATGCATTTTCCGCTGTAAAAACTGTCAAAATGATCCATGGCTCATTTATTATGCTAACACCTGAGTAAATCAACTTGGCAACCACTTAATCTGCCAATGGCGTTAATAAGTCTTATCGGCAGGGATGGCTCCACTTCAATATTCGTACACTCTAAGCGCTTTCTGAAGAAAATCAAGGCATTTGTATGTACTCCCTGATTTTTCACCTTCATCATTATTCACAAAACTATAAATACCATAAAGTCTGTCTTTTTCTTGGCGTTTGGAACACAATAGTTCCATGATATAGTACTACATTTATAGTGCTCATACGCCTCTCACAAGCACCCTCTGAAACTCTAGTGTTGCTGCTGTTTACAGACACAAGAATGACCTGACAGCTCCCGGCAGATAATGGACCACATAACAAAGGAGCATGAACATTTCAGAAGGATTTCGACAGCAGCTGTACGGGTAGGTCACAGATGGTTTTCCTGTTCATAATTGTTTGAAAACTTCTTTCATAATGCAGGACCAAAGTGTGTGTTAGCGCGCTGTTGCTGCCACTGCTGCCACTGATGTAATGTGGGAAAGCAACAGGGACGCGACGGGCGATCGTTTTACTTACTTGCTCAGGGGTCGGCGAGTTTGCTTGAGTTCGCTTACTTACACAGTCGATGAAGATGGAAAAAAATTAATATATCACAATGTTGGCAGTGTTTCCCAGACGTTGGCAAGTTTGCCCGGTGAAGGGCCGATTTCCTCCATCGTCCAAACGCCAAGCGGCTACAAATCTCCCAATTGTAGCCCAAAGTACAGCGGCACTTTCCACAAATTCCAGCGTTATGCACCAGATATGACCAAAAATGGCCAGAGCTTCTTTGTTGGAGGAACGGATTCTGCCTTAACCCTTGTCGACAACGCCATATAATTCAAGATGAGATGTTACCATTACCCCCGCTATTATACCAGGCTACGCAGGTCCGTTGGCTGAATGACAGAGACAAGATTATTTATTTACACTTAATTTATTGTTAGAGATTTGTTCGCAGATAAAGGCAGCGTCATTTCCAGTTCAATCGTTGTTTATTGAAAGCCCCCACCCCTCTCGACAGAGGCAACTGCCAAGCGCACGTCATTTGTACCGTAATTGTTCATTTTGATGTCCATGAAAGTCCATGGATCAAGCTACTCTGTAGGCTACTCTCCGCAGAGAAGGCAAGGAAATCAGAGTTGGCCGAGACTCGTGTTAGCCGCCCAAGTGGGCCCAGCAGCTGAGGACATTGGTTAACAAGTTCCAAGTAGCACAAAAGAGGAGACCTCCGCCAGCAGAGATCTACCAGGTGCTTGTTGTCGTAACACACCACTTTCCGCAGAAACGGAGGAAGAGGGGGGCCTTTCATAGGCTAAAACCCACCCCACTACACTAATAACCAATCAGACAACGGAAGGTCAACTGGTGAAGACAATTTACCAAAAGGCCAGTAGCTCTGCTTGCTATTTCTTAGGTCCCGTCCCATTTCTCTCTGAGAACACTCGCTATGAGTTCCCTCCACAGTAGAGTCCCCTCAATGAGGGAAGTGCAAGTGAATAATTGCCCCTAAGGAATGGGACACCACTACATCGACGTGTCTGATTTCACCCCAGTCTAGTAGATAGCGGTAATACACAGTTTATACAAGAAATACTATTTTCAGTCACGTGTGAAAATGCCGGTTCCGTAGCTCCTGCCTGTTGTGTGTGCCATGTTGATTTATCTGCGCTTGATAAATCAATGGAGAGGAAAAATACGAAACAGCAGACCCGTTTGCCGTATGTTTGTGATGGTCGGGATGTTTCAGGGATGTTTTTTAATTTTGGCACTTTGCTCAACTTAGCTGCCAACTACCATTGTGTCTAAAAACAAGACGGCCTACACATTCAGATCGTATAGTTTGCATCCAGTCTATTGTTAAACGATTAAACATGATGCATTATTGTTTTCGATAGGTCAATCAATAATAATCTATGTCACATAAGTAGAACATAAACAAGCAACACTTTCAGCCCTCTCTCACCACAGGAGAAAGGGTTCAGCTTGAGACCATTTTGTTTACTGAACGCTTGAATCAGAGTCAGTAGATTGAGAATCTGGATAAGCACGAAACATCCGCATGTACACCGGGACACACACCCGGCGGTCAGTGTATACTGACGGGCAGACTCTCGCAAAGCACTCGGCATTTTTACGAACGTCGTCAAATAGATGTTCAAACTGTAACTTAAAAGTCCATTGCATATAAATCTAACTAACACATTCCAGAATTTTTACAGGCTTATTTGCGAATATTATTCTTTTCACTTCCACCGGTAGCCGCCATCCTTTCAAGGGAAGATAGCCACTTCCTCTTGCTCCCTAAAGTATTGGGACACCCTACCCCTCTGCGGGAACGCGCAAAATCTAGGGGAAGGGCTCAAAGCTAGGACTAGGGTTTGAATTGGGACAAGGCCTTAGTCTCCATGTGAAAAAGCTTAGGTTAGAGATACAGTAACCCAATATCTTGAAAAGTGAGAAAATGTAGATTACCCTGTAGGAAATGTTACAAAAATTATAAACTATTTTGTTTCTAAATTCGATCCCAATGAAGTTTGTATTTTTGTACCCCACCCCCTTCCATTTCACACCTGTTGCAGCCTGTGTGGGAACTGTACATCTGACTGCGCAGGCATCATTAATAATCCCGCCCGCACGCTCTCACTGCATCGCCGGCGGAGCTCACGCCTTGTCAGGGTCCATTAAAAGAACATTGCGGCGCCTCACAATAGTCGTCATTGTTCTGCTTTCTGCTCCGTCACACCGGGGCAGCATAAACATAAAAGGTCCGGGAACGGGGAGCTGTACTCAGGTGCCGACCGCAGAGCACTACCGCAACTGTCAGAGAGTGAGCGTTGTTCCTGTCGACGCTGTAGCCGTAACGGGCAGAGGCGGAGTGAACAATGGGGCGATAGTGTCAGGGACGAGATCTGAGGGCGGCGTGTGTTGAGACTAACCGGCCATAAAGGGAGACGGTTGGTAGCCTCGGGAGTGATCTCACCGCAGGGATCATTAAACATTTAGGGTGCTAAAAGAGGAGCTATTGTTACTAATGAGTGCGGTTGTGGTGTCACTTAAAAGCTAATGGTGGCAAGCTAGTGGAAAGAGTAACAACCGCACTCCCTGAATGATTCCATTTTCAAAACGGTAATCGAGTAAACTCTGCCCAAACTCATTTCAAGATAGACCCTCTGGCACATGGTGCATTTCGACCCTTACTTTGTATGAGGTCCATTTTTCTTTCACAAATGCTGCATTAACAATGTACGCAGATCTATTGTGGCAAAAGAAAATGCACTCTTCTACTACAACATCAACTGAATACAGGCTTAAAGCAGGACAAAGGAAAAATATGTTTTGGATTTATGGGGGAGACACAGCACGCAAAACTCTCCAAACATGGAACTGGTCTAATCTACGCAATAAGTTGTTAAAGGACCTATACCAGAGGTCACTAAACGGCGGACCTCGGTCCGGAACCGGACCCATGCGCCAGCCATTCCGGACCCGAACCTTGGATCCAAACTTTGGACCCGACCGTGAATCCCCTCAGACGAGCAGCTGCGTCTGCGCTCTCTCTCTCTCACTCTCTCCCTCCCTCCCTCTCTGACTGCACCAGAGCGATAAACTACAGCTCAGACGAACAGAAAGAGAAAGTCCTACATCTTATATGATACTTTTTTAATTTTTAGAAACGGATTCGGAATGACTGAAATATGGCTTGCTAAAAACAAAAGCGGAGGACGCCCTAATTACTGTAAATATGCACGCGCGATCGTAATGCGCAAATAGCGCTGCTGTTTCCCGAGCAGGTCTGAACCAGTACTAAACCTGGACTAAGCCAGGACTAAGCCAGGACTAAACCTGGACTAAACAGGACTCAGTGTGTTGAACTGAGCAAAGAAACACATCACTGTCATATATTATGTGCACATTGTGTATATAGGCTACAGTAGCCTATGCACTCTGATATTTAGGAGCCAAAACTTATTTTAGAGCAAAAAACAATAACAGGATTCAATTGATTACATTATTTTCAAATCACAGAAATAGATTTAAAAAAGGCTTAAAATCCTGATAGAACCGTGAAATAACCCCGTATGTTCCGGACCTTTGCTTGACCATTTTTTTTCATTTCGGACCTTGGTGAAATTTAATTTGTGACCCCTGACCTATACAGACACCAAATCGTGTCAGTCTGATGCCTACATTTAGTCTTTAGAGCAGTGGTTCTCAGTCTATTAGCGCAGCAACCCCCATTATAACTACTCATGGGGTTCTTGACACACGCCTGTACGTTTCATGCCGGCTGTTGAGTCACACAGAGACTTTTAATTCTTTAAAAAAACAAGAGGGAAAAATGAATCAAATTGAGAACAAATAATTACACTCTGGTTAAATATCACACACATGCTAGAATAAAATAATACTTTTTTTTTTTATCTACATGGCAATGGCAACTTTATTTATAATGCACTTTAAAACAACTCAGTTGACCAAAGTGCTACAAACATAAAACATAAGATAAAAACAATACAATATTAAAGAGTACCTAAATGGGCGTGCCAAAGCCTTTCCCCACCCACAAACAAAAGTCAAAAATTGCAGCGAAAGAGGCGGTGTCTGAGGTTTGTGGGCGACGTGCGGAGGGTGAGTGTGTGGGCCTTGATTGACCTCGACATTTGCATTGGCACAATCACAGCAGACTGATTACGTGGGAGGGACTTGGTTATATACCACAGGTACAGGGGCAGGACAATGGGCACCACCTGATGACGATGTGTGGAGCTGGTGCGGCTTATGACGTTCTGTGGAGGCCGTGGACACGTCTCCAGTCAATCAGGAAATTCTAATTTAGTAGCAGAGTTTACCCTGAAGGGGGCGCAACCCATTCGTTTTCAGGCCAAAGTTAGGATTTGACACATGTTTGCGCTATAATGTCAGAATAATGTCAGGGACCAGTGGACAACACTATGAGACACCCATTGAGACAGTTTATCAGTAAAAAAAAAAAAACTTGATTTGGTGTTTAGTTGCTCTTTAAAGTGCATCAAATACAAATGAATAAAAATCTGATAAAATGTCAAAAGCCAAAGTAAACAGGTGCATTTTCAAAAGAGATTTAAAAAAGGCAAGGTAAGGCAACTTTATTTATACCGTGCATTTCGTACACAAGGCAACTCAATGCGCCTTAGAAGAAGCCTGTCTAATGTGCAAAGGCAGCTCATTCCATCATTTTGGTGCAGCCACCGCAAATGTCCTAGCCCTCTGAGCTTTCGGATGGTCTTTGAGACGCTGAGGAGGATCTGGTCAGCCGACCTGAGAGACCAAGATGGAATAGCACTGCCATCTGTAATTTTGATCAAACACACTCGGCTTGCTGTTTGAGTTTTTCTTCTGTGTTTTAAAAAATATTCTAAAAATGTTACATTTATGTTAAAATGTGGACAGGAAGTCGTCTGTATCCTACACTGGTCAACAGGAAGTTAGCCAAAAACATTATGTGCACAGACCCTATTTAAGTTAAAGTAGCGATATGGTTCGAACTAATTTACCTGAAACATAATTGGCCTGTCATTACTTAGATTTGTGTATGGTTATTACCTTTGATTTAATGTTATTGTTTTATTTACTGTCACATGTCGCGCCACATGACGGGTCCCTATCTAGTGGAGCATCTGCCATGACGGGGCTTAAATACACCCAGACACGGGCTGTTCCTCGCCTCGGCAATCATTATTATTGTTATCAAAATCCCCGCCGTGCCCGTGAGCCGACCCCCGCCGTGCCGCCATCTGTACTTCAGGTGGAAATCAATAGCTCCACAGGTTCTCGCCAAAGCACACCATAACGCGCTCCCGACGTCGACAATGATATAAACAGCAAGGAGCAGACAAATGTGCCAGCCCAAGTGTGCAGTTCTACTTTTCCTTGTCGGAGGAATTAGCCGGAGGGCCGTGTGAAAGTACGCACGGAAGAGACGCACTTTGTTCTTAATCACAAGCCATTCTCTGCACTTGGGTGGGTGTAAGTGCTCTGTAGTTTACTTGGACGAGCATCTGAGGTGAGCGGCGCCTACAGGTAAAAAAGAATGGTGGGGTACTGAATGTTGATTGCAAAAATACCGTATATTCAGAAACCAGAGTGTGACTGAACAAACAGGGGAAACAGCAACACAAGGATAGAGAGTAAACAAAGGAGATAATTGGCCAGTTCAGAATTCAGAATACATCAGCCGTGGATGAGTTTCAGTCACATGACTTTTTCATGATATTCTATCTTTTGAAGGGCGAAAAGTTCTCGAAATGGCACCACTATTTTTTTTTTTGAATGAAATGCATTGACTGCAGTTCTAATATTGAATTACTTTGGATCCTTTGATACCAGTGAGCCAAAAGATAATGGAATAAACGGTATTTCATTTTACAGGAAACGATGATCATAGAGCTCAGGATTGTGTCGGCACATGATGTCTGGCACATTTTAATATAATACCTAATGAAGATTCAAATAATTAAAATACTAGTTATTGTTCTCAAAAAAACAATTGGGCATTACAGTTACTTGTTACTGAAAAATAAGTGTCCATATTAGAATAGCGTGTTATTGAATAACGTCTTACCGGCATCACTGCCTGATAGGTAAGTTGTTTTGCAGCTAATTTCTGGACTTTTTTTTAGATTGTTTATCAGCTAATCCCAACTAAAATGGACGACTTCTATGGTTGGGTTCAATTTATAACATTCTATCCAAAGCTGTAGTAGACTTCTATCTAACCAATTGTTTGCATCCCAACATTTGAGTAATGGTTCTAAATAATAATAGGATCTGATAATAATAATAATAATAATCATAGTACCTTCGCATTACTACATTGTGTCGATACATTTTCAATATTACATATCTCTTACATCAGTTGGCGTGCCATCTGATCGACATAACAATGGCCTCATCGTTTTTCCATTGACAGAAGTGCTGAGTGGACAACAAGTCCAGGTTCCCACCACTGGAGCTGCGTTCGGACAGGAAGAGCTCTGCTCATGTCATAACATAGCGACGCCATGGCCCGGGCGATGGCTTTATAATGATCGCACAGAGGAATCCCTTTGTTGACCTACGTGGAAACAATGTCAGAATGTGCCGGACATTGACAAACGACCGGAGAAGAGGGAGACAAGGTTCACATGTTAATGGACTGGGAGTTTTACACACCAAGCATGGCTGCAGACTGGGATGTTTGCGCTGCCACTGCATAATCATGCAACTAGATATTTTAAGGCTAGATGATAGATTTAAATTGTTAGGAGCCGCAAACACAAGGGTGTCGTAACAATAAACGGAATGGTGCCGGCTTGTCTGCGCAAAGGTGTTTCTCAAACCCTGAATCTTCCACAACTATCAGAAGTGTGCTGGGAAAATACTGCACAATACATCAAGTTGTTTTTGCAGTATTAGCTAGCACAACATGTAAATTGCAAGTGGCGAAACGTACATTGCTCTTCACCCCCTTTCACCTGAACTGTCCTGCGGAATAAAGCCAACGGGACTAAACGTTTTCTCCAAGAAAATGTAAAACCACAAATATCGGAGAAACACTACTGGCCGTTTCAGCTTTGGACTCCAATTCAAACGCTTGCAAGAAATACTAATGCGAACTTTCAGTTTCAAACATCCTTTTTGGTCTAAATAGCAGTAATAGTTCCATAGAATACCAGTCCTTAGTTTCAGTGCTCCACTACTGAACTCCATTACGCCCAACATGTATACAAACCAGATTAGAACGTGCTGAGTAAGTGACTGCCGCTCCAGCATTAATATTATTGTTATGAGGTGCTCTCAAGTAGCAGGTGCAGGCCTTGCATACCAATGAAGAGAAATGTGATTAAGCCCAAGTCCCTGCTGAAATTTAAAACGTGAAATGTCCACGGTATTGGCTAACCTGATTACAATTACTAATGCGAAGATGCCGGCGGTCTGCAAAAGGGAATCTATACAGTATGGTATTCAAGTATTGCCTGGCCTGCCAGACACTCCTCCTTTCTGTTCAAAAGAAGAACCGTCTGGGCGGCTGCTCGCAGCCAATCATTTCACGATTTGACCCACATCGGTCCAATCACGCACCAAGAGACGGAAGCCGTCACCTGTCACCACCACGCACTCTTCCAAAACATTAAAGATGGCGGCCGATACAGCGTTTTCTTCTGCTCTTTCGTCGATTTTAAATCATTTGGAAAATAGGAAATCCCTAAAACCGGAGCAAGAAACCGCGTTCAAAGCGTTCCTCGTAAAAAAGGACGTTTTTGGAAAGGCTTTCTGCCGCTTGTTACTGCAACGTATCTAGCGTTGCTCTAATTGGTTGATGCCGTCTGTCAATCACGCCCACCGGGAAATTATTGAGATCATGCTCACTCCCAGACTATATGTCTTTGAAATATCTATGAAAAGGCATGTCGTTTAGCAGGCCAGGCAAAATCAAGTAATGTTTTCCTTAGCTCTCAATAGTTATATTTTAATAATTTCATTGCAAAGTGAATTTTTTTTTTTCAAACCAACAAAGTTTAGCATTGTGATAAAGATTTTACATTATAACCGAATACCAGGGAAAAACAATATTTAAGTTCTTACACCTACCTGCCAGTCACCTTTCTGCTGTCCAAACACAGAAAATAGTTTTTACCCTCCACCAAAACCCAGAAGCTGAGAGCCTATTATACACCAAGTTCACGTTAGCCGTTAGCTTCAAGACAAAAACACACTGAAGTTTCCTCCAGGTGAAATATGTGAACATATGTTGTCGTCCACAAACTTTGTAAATATCGATTTAAACGAACAACACCAGATGGCCTCCTCTTAGTGGACATATCATGCATAATAGAGGCTTATAAACATTATTGTGGGTACTCCAGCATTGATATTTTACAAGACAAGACAAGACTCTGAAACACAGGGGACAGCCGAGTAGAGGCCAGGCAGAGGAGGGGCGGAGGAGGGTCGCAGCACCGCTGGGAAACGGCCGACTGATGGATGAGGAAGCTTAAGAAGGAGGTCCTGGGCGATGAATGACTGAAGCAGGAATGAGCAGCCACGGTGATTGGCTGTCACGAAGGTGTGGCTTGAGATGGGACTGTGATTGGATGATTGGGCTCCTGCGCTCCTCCGGTAGGGGTCTCCTAGTTATTCCTAAAGTCAACAGAAAGACTCACGGCGAGGCGTCTTTCCAGTATTACGGCCCTCGCCTCTGGAACGACCTGCCGGAGGGGCTCAGGACCGCAGAGAACGTTCATGTATTTAAGAGCAGGCTCAAGACCCACCTTTTTAGTTTAGCTTTTAACTGATATTTATTTATATTAACTTTATTTATCTGCTTTAGTTCTATACAATTATTTCTTTAGTTCCACTCTTTTTTATTTTTTATTTTATTTATTTATTTTTATCTTGTGCTATTCCACACTTTTAGCCGAGTTTTAGCTGTTTTAATTGATCTTTTATTTTTATGTTCTCCCAGTGGTTCCTCTGAGGGAGCCCTCTGCCCCGGGAGTGCTGGTTGGCTGTGGCCGTGCGGGCGCTCTCCTGTGGGTGCCTGGATGGAGATTGGACGTCTATCCTACACCTCCTCCGGGCGCCCTGTGTTGGCGCTCTGTGGCTGTGGCCGATGGGCTGCTCCTGGTGCAGACGGCTCCTTGGATGGTGTTTCCTCTTTCGGTCATCTGTACTCAGCCTTATGTCCCCACTTTATGTCCATTTTTTACTTAAGACTTTTAACAACTGGGCTGTCTGTATGTATATGTGTCTGTGTGTGCGGGTGGGGTAGGGGGAGGTGGGGGTTGTTGTTATTTATGTATATTTGCTGGTGGGGACTATTTTAATGATTTTTTAAGCACTGTAAAGCACTTTGTGTTACATTTTGTATGAAAAGCGCTTTATAAATAAAGTTTGATTTGATTTGATTTGGTGAGGAGCTGCCGGTGATGAGGCAATGAATAAATGCTGCAGGTAGGTCTTTTCCAGGTTGAATTTTCACTGAAGCTTCATTATGGGCTTTATAAATGTGGAACAGTTTTGTGGTTTACCAATAACTCTATATAATATTACTGAAAATGTAGTTAAATACTACTCAAGGTTTGTTTCTGACGAGGGAATAGTGCTTTAATATGGTTTAAAGCTCAAAAAAGTCAATTTTGCGAAATATGTCTTCTTTGAAATAGACAAACAGTTGGTGTAGAAGGGAACATTAATCTGTACTTTTACACAAATGCTGTCTATGCTCTATATGACATCATTTTAATCGGACTTAAAGTACCTTGACTTCAAAGACAATTTTACTTTTGGAAGCATTTCACACATGCAACAACAAACATGTACAAAATGATTCTGAAGCCACATGACCATGGATTGACTGCATGCGTATCAATAGCCCAACTTCATGGCTAAGGTTTGCTGATAGGTAAGCATACAGTATAACTAGGGATGGTCCGATATGAAAATTTTCTGCCGATATCGATATCCGATATTTGCCTCGCTGCTGTGGCCGATATCCGATATTTGCCGATATTTATTTTGACGTTAAAAATCAATAGAAGGGCTCACTCAAATGTTTGTAAAGTTTTCAAATCATCGTTCCACTATTGGAAAATAAACAATACAATGCTTATGTCTGGGACTCACTGTCTCACACACTATGATGGAACACACAATCCTTTTTATTAGAGAAATATTAAAAAGATCAAATGCAATGTTAGAGTGAAATGTCATTTTGTTCTTGGGTAAATATTTACTCAGACTTACTTATTATTATACTTTCACCCATGTCCTCTATTAATGGGAAACCGTGACTGGGAATCACTGGGAATATGCTAGGCTACTATCTGTTGTATTTATTATTTAAATATGTAGCCTACCATGTTGTTTAAGCTACATGTTTTAACTTTAAACAAATCTGATGGACTTCTCTGAGGACAGCTCTGTATGAAGCTTTGGAATTGCAAAAAATGGCATCATGTCACTTTAACAGCATCGTATACTGAATTTATGAGGCCAGAGATTTAGAGTTGGTTTAGAGCAGGCAAAAGGCAAACAGTAGATTTACAAGATTAGCATGCGTTTTGACCTGCATTGTTTTCAATGAAAATGCCCTAACGATTGCAAATGCGTCTAATTAAATATGCGTGAAAATGTGGACATCGCGCCTCGTTTTCAGGCAAAAAAACATGACAAAAGTGGGCACAGTAAATGTGAATACAGCCATTATCATCACTGTAGTAAACCTACATGATGACAGAAAGCCAATGTTTACATGTTGTAGCCTTTAGCCTGGCAGAAGCTATGCTAACAAATTGAAAGTTATAAATGTGGCGTCAGGACGGAGAAACTTTGCAACACTCACCACTCAGATGTAGCGACAATCCATCAGAAAAATATTCCTGTTAATCCTGACTCAAAATAATGTCCATGGAGGCAGTTTTAGTCCAGTTTGTTACAGCAGCAACTTGTGGCTCTGTATCGCTGTGGTGTCCAAGTGTCCACTCCACTTTGTTTAAACTTAGTAAAAACATACTTTCTTTTGGAGACGTGAATTTACGCTGGAGTTTCTTCATTTTTAGGAGCCACTGTTTATTTCAGATAATTTGAATAAACTGTTGCCCCAGTCAGGTCAGTATAGCATCTCTACACTGCTGCTGCATTCAATTGCGCTACATCACAGCGCAGTAAATGATTCAAAGAAGAAAAAAAAAATATATATATATATATATATATATCGGCCGATATATACTGATATGTGAAAAAATGACAAATATTGTCCGATAATATCGGCGGCGCCAATATATCAAAGGTAAATGTATTGTAGTAATTATTCAGGCCTATCACTTAGTATGCTCTACACTTCATCTCTAATCTCTCCACTCCCCTCTGACTCGAAATGCGGTTCTTGGCAGCAGACCGTTCACACCAGGCCTGTTTTGTTCTCCTCGCGCTGTAGAATAACTTTGCTCCTTCCTGTGGATCTAACCCTGCCTTCCACTGCCCTGCGCCGTGTTTTCACGGCAGCCCTCAGCCGGAGCGGATAGCTGCGGCTTTACGGGGCGCGGAGATAACAGGACGCCCCGAGGAAAACAGGTAGCACTTTAAACACGCCTAAGATAGCATGAAGGCAATCAAAACATCAAAGTCGAAGAGTGTACAAGATTATACAGGAAACAGGGTAAAGAGTAAAAATGTGCTTTCGCTTCTTGGTTGTCAAATGCAGGTTGAACCTCTAACATGCTGCAAACATTCTCTAATTTAGGCTAAGTATGTTGAATCACTGTCATAAATACTAAAATAAAAGCACCAGATTGTAGACATAGACATAACATATTGGTAGATAATCCTCCAAACTCCACCAAATGTTTCTCAAATCCTATCAAGTCAAACCTGAGAAGAGTGACTAACAAAACAACTGACTTTAATTTGTCTAGACGTGTCAGAAATAGACGGTACAAATGATGAATAAGAGATCACTGATAAGATCATGAGAAAACCCAAGAAACATGTCAAGAACAAGCAAACTCCATGCAGAAAAGACTTAATAATATCTATGCAAACAAAAGAAGGTAAGGGTTGAAAGACTGGGATGGTCCGGGTTTTGAAATGGCCTGGAGCGCCTTTTACAGGCAATAGTAGAAAAGACACATTGGAAAACAGTGAAAACTCACTTTTTGCTGGCAAATCCCTGGAATTGTGATGAACACACTTTGAGCGCAGAATGAGTATAGAGAGGTTCCATGCTTTTTGCAGGCATTGGGTAACAATTGCGTCTCTACACTTTGTTGGCTAGAAAATGCCACATTGATCTCAAACAGCAAAAACAAAATGTCCAGTAATTTCACTATGTGAGCAACCACGTTGGACATCGAGAGGAGCTTTTTGGGAGCTGCGGCCACGGTGCTAAGAAAAGCCACTGAGAAAGATTATTAGATTACTCCAAGCTGTGCTAGCGGCTCGAAACACTTCAACTACATTGCAACATGTCATATAGCCCTGAAAAGTAGATTTGGTACATCATAAAACAGGCGTTATGTGACTGAGTACCAAAGTGAACAGGATTACTCAAAACTGGGTGCATGAAACGAACTTCTACCCCAGGAAAAAGTGTGTGGGGGAAATTGTTACACATTGCTAACTAGAAAAATAGTTGAACCTAAGACCAAAGATCTTTTTATTTATTCACAAATTTATGTAATGTAATCACACACATTATTTTTTAAACCACCGCATCCAGTGGGGCAACAGTAGCTCAGGTTGTCGAGTTGTCATTTTACAACCAGAGGCTTGGTCCATACTGTTTCAGTCACCTTGAATGTGTGAAATTGCTTATGCACAGTACACTGCTTTTTTTTTTTAATATATCCCCATCTACCCTCGCTTTAGGCCTATTTTAGTCTCATCCACATCCCTAAGCCAAATGTAGATGTCTTAAAAGATAATACAAATGTCTCCCTGAAGACGTAAAGAAATTAGGCTTTTAAATATTCTGTGCCCTTCTCTAAAATGCATCCCTGCAAAGACCTCAAACTGTCAGGGGCCATTAGCACAAAACCTGTTACAAATTTAGCACAACAAAAAAAGTGGATGTAAAGATACTAGTTTTGCTTAATTGCTGTTGTCGTGTACGAACAAAAGAGAATAACCTTGAGGTGAAAGGTTAGGATTTTATGTGTTGCACTCAGAAACAAATCAACAAACAAAGATTCCGAAGTTTCGAAGTCCCGGTGAGATCTGTCAACAGACTTTTTGAGGCATGTGGGACACGTAAACGATATCTGCCTCTAGAATCTGAAACCAGCTCGAGGGAGTCAACGTTTTGAGTCAAAACAATGTCTGGGTCTCACACACTCTGAAAGCTTCCTGTTTGTAGAGGATGAGGTTTGTAGTTTTCAGAAGGAGATGACGGCTCAATTTGAGTGGTGACAGTTCGGTGAAAGACGGTGCGTTTGGTAAGCAAAGCTAAATGGTAAAGGTCTCAACTTTTCTACCGCTTGGCAATGTGGATGAAGTGTCTTGCCCAAGGACACAACGACAGTAGGCACCTCCAGGAGCTGGGATCCGAACCCCTGACCTTCCGATCATGAGATGACCCGCTCTACCAACTGCGCCACCGTCGCCCAGTGCGCGGCTGTTCTATGCATTTCTGATATTGTAATCTACACGCTACATTTGATGCTCTAGATCAGGGGTGCCCAAAGTGGGGCCCGCGGGCCAAATGTGGCCCGCCAAAACAATTCTGTTGGCCCACCATAGAGTGACCTACTTTTATGCTGTATGGTTAATACTAACTCTCTCCCATTCATTCTCAATGGTAAATATGGATGCAGTACACTTTTTGGCCACCAGCGTCAAATTGGGGGCGCTGTTTCACTCCTTTCAGAAAGTTAAGGAAACACTGTTGTGATGTCTTGGTGTTTATCAATCACAGAGCATGTTTCACAGAGCACATGTTTCGACCGGTCGAAACATGTTGGCTTGGCCATCTAAATAAAGGCCTTTTTAAGTACTTCCTCGTGCTGTGCATATTTGTGCCTGGGTTTGCTGCTTTTTTTGGTACTTATAAAAGAGTTGATGCTGAACTGACACTTTCAAAATGATCTAATATGGCATTTTCTTTGAGTCAACAAATGAATGAGGTAAAGTCAATGTAGGTAATGTAGATACAGGTGTTGTTTTTTACATTTAACATATTGGTACAATTGTTGATTTTATTCTACTAAAACTAGGCTTTTTGCCATAGTTAACATTTGTTTTATATAGCATCTAATTTGCATAGATACTGTATAATCAAATGCAAATGTACACCGAAAAATAAAATAAAGTAACTATTATTACTTGCAGTTATACAGTATGTGTTTCACGCTTGACATTGCCGTGTTTGGCCCGCGACCCCACAGGCACTTTTTCATTTTGGCCCTCGGAGACAAAAAGTTTGGGCACCCCTGCTCTAGACTTTTTACCATACTCTCAACAAGGGACCGACTGATATTTGAGTATTTCCAATATCAGCTGATAAAAAAAGGGCGGATATCTCCAAAACCAAAAGTAATGAAGACATGTTTTTTTCAGCTCAGTCAGAGCTTTAAAATGGGCCCTCCCACTACTTCCTCAGCCTCAGGGGAGCGGAGAAACATCGCGGTGAAAATCGCTCACAAGTTCGTACAGTACACCTATTTTATGAATTTTATGTTGTAGACTTTTGTTTATAATTTCGGAACCTTAAAGAGATAGAGACTTACCCTTATCTGTTCAGAATCATCATACACAGGATTATGGCCGAGACATTATTTTAAATTTGCCCAAAATAGCGCTGGTGCATATCGGCATTGGCCTTTCTATAATTAACCTCATAACCAAGAGCATTTTCTCCAGTTCCGCTTTACATCTAAAAGTTTACAGCCTAAGATTTGAAAGCTAAGACCTACAAAACTCATCTAAACAAATCTTTTCCCTTGCTTTGTAACCGCGTTTTTGTCATACTTTTTTCTTATTCACTTTTCGGTTACTTTTTTTGGTCACTTTTTGGTCACTTTTTCATTGCTTTTATGTCACTTTTCTGTTGCTCTTTTGTGAATTTTTTGTTACGTTTTCGTCGCATTTTTGTAACTTTTTCACAGATTTTTTCCGTCACGTTTGTGTTGCTCTTTAGTTGCATTTTCATCCTCGTTTTTGTTGCCATTTCCAGACTTTTTTCAGGAGAAAATGTGCTCAGTTCTGTTGGAGGTTAAAACCATAACTGTAATATTAAATGCTTAACTATAGGATATTTGAGAGATAAAAAAAAAAAATTACATTAAATTACTTCAAATACCGGCCTATGTAACTGCTATCGGCCATGCCAACCCCTTTCATATCGGTATCGGATCATCTCAACGACCTCTCAGCCTCCCGCCTTTTCTCTATCAAGATCGATCACTCATGCCCTGTTGTCAGCTTCGTTTGACAAGTCGCAAAGTGAACCGGGATCCCCATTAACCTCAATCGAACACAGTGATGGTCCCATTCACAATGCAGGGAAGTAATTAGTCCCCCAAGCACCGTGATTTGTGCGCGCGGTTGGGAAGCTGATTGTAGGACAGACATCTCGGTGGATTGGGGACACATTAACTCGGCAGGTAGAGACGCTATTCCCGGTGACGACTGGTTAAGCGCCCGTCGTCCTCTTCATCACCTGTCGCAATGACCTACAAAGCTCCTCCAAAGGGAAGACGAGGCTGGAGAGAAGGCGCAGCGGCTGTTAGCTTCATTTTAGCACTGCCAAACGCTCCACGTCACTTGAAGGTGGCACGAATACGCGTTCCGAACAGAATTTGTGAGACCACCTTGTAATCTAAAATGTGTTTTGTGTAATGTAAAAGCAGACAAAGAGGCCACAGTGCTCTCTGCATCTAAAGTAATTATGAATCAGTTTTTGTTTTGTTTTTTATCAGTTGTGAAGTAGCTAGTTGTTGTTAGCATTGTTGTGACTGCAAAGCTTCACTTTTGGCACTGAAAGTTGTGAAACGTCCTTATGAACTCATCTCTGTTAAGAACCAGGATGTTAGTAATGTGTTGGGAAAGCTAGGAATGAGTTTGGACCACCACTAATTGGTAAAAACGTAACTAAAATAATGGAATGGGAAGTAAGCTAAAACAATAGCAACAGGATTAGCAAGGAATGGTTTGTAGTGGAGTGCTAAAATGATCAGAACTTAGTGAAGCTCAGAAACCTCATGACATAAACAGGTGGGGGAGAAATATTGAATATGTTTGTTTACTCAAACATTCATGGGTGAAACAAAACCTTTTCCAGAGAAGGATAGCCCCATTCATACTTTATGACATAAATGACACCATTTCGTTTTCTCAGATCTAGGTGCAAGAACAAACAGCTTGTGTTTTATGAAGTATGTTATGTACATACCTGGAGCTGTGTGTTTTGAGTCGTTAGCACATCTTTGAGCAATCTTTGATCTTCTCCAGAGGCTATTTGTGGTGAAAACTTCGCAGGGAGTTTTCTTTCTCTTTATTGAAAAAGCTGCACAGTTAAGTGAAGTGGAGAAACAGGAAGTGGTGGCTTACAGTGAGATTGTGTAAAAATCAGGACGGGACATTTTATTTCAGGTGTTTTAGATCAATATAACATTTTCCAACCCACAAAGTGTAATTTCAAGATGTGTGTTTGACATTATTACTAAATGCCTGCATAAAGCAAAGCACAATACCCACTTTTTAGGGGGTATATAACATGGTTACAAAAATCAGTTTAGCATGCTATGGGCCCTGAAAGTAAGAACGACCAGGGCGTGGATTTGTTAAGGAAGGAAAAACAACTACCTCATGAGGCTTATGTACATACTGGAGAATTGGAGAGGCTGAGGAGGCTGGTGGTTCTGCTGCTGTGGAAAAGGAATGAGGAAGATATAGGGACATGTACCAAGGAGTGTATAACTTGAGAGAATATACCTTTTTTTTTTTTCATTGTTACAGTGCATTAGAGTATTTTCAAAACTACCGATTTTGGAATCAACTCGCTCCTGACTGTTGATGTCTTGATGACTTAATTCCTCACAATGACGCCGTGAGAGACTACACTTAATTCAGTCTGTATCGTAAAATCCGTGTGTCTAATTTTATGTCCTCCCGTTTTAATTTGTTTTTATCACCGCAGTTGTCAGCCAATTTATGGCTCTGAGAACAAGAGTCTTAACACCAGTCGATGTCGAGACTTGCCCGGAGGTTTTCCAACCCTCACAGGCAGATGGGGGAACACCTCTGCTTCGAAACTGCTGCTAACCACCAAATACTTCAGTCTGACTCATTCTTTCTTGTTTACCCAATTTACCTTTCAAGAGTTGAATCCCACATACCAAAATGGCAAAACAACTGTCAGAGTTTCAAATTATTCCAAATGTTGCTGGGAATTGTAGCTGGAAAGAGTGGTTAGTGTGCAGTCGCCTCACAGCAAAAGAAGGTCCAGAGGTCCTTAGATTAGTTTCACAGATAATGCTCGGATTAGGCGCCTCATGCCCTTGGCAACAGTGGGAGGCCATAGTATAAACAGGTGCTTTGAATAGGATTAGGATGCACTTTATTGTCCTCGTAAGGAAATTTGTCTTTTGCATCGGGCCCATCCTGCAAAAGCCGCAGGTCAACGCTAAAAGCTAAGAAAGCTACGAACCTCCAGAGTTCAGCCAATGAGCTGTAACGACTGGCGGCTGCACTGGCACTGATTGGAACTTTATTGGGGACAGGAGCCGGGATTGAGAAAGTTTATTTCCAAACTGGTCTAAACTATACAGTAAGATCTGGCAACAATAAGAGTGGAGCTCATTCTGCTTTCTGATTGGATACCTATCCTGAGACACAGACAGACCATATTTACGAAATTTTCAATTTACAAAACACTCTACGTACCCTAACTTTAAAATATTTCTCAACTATTTAAATCGATTAGTTAATAATTAGTTAATGTATTAGTAGTTTCAGCCCTAAACCAGTCACTATGTTTATATGTAAAGTGTAGTCAGAATAATTTAATTTGATTCAGGTCTGATTTATCCAGAATATTGGTTAGACCACTTGTGTCTCGTTTGCAGGTGCCAAAAACCGAATGATTGTGGATAGGTTTGCAATAGGTTCAGGGCGTGTGGGGACAGCGCTTTGGCTCTCAACCTTGAAGAACTACTTGCTGAAACAAACAGCTAACATACAAATAATTAGAGATGCACCGATCCAGATTACAGTATCGGCTCCGATATCTGATATCAGTATTGGAGAACAAGCTAGTTTTTCATTATAAAGCATTGCACTTTACACATGTTTTAAACAACTGTAAAGCCTGGTGCCTAATTTTGTCAAACTTTCTACAGCTAGATATACCTCCTGTGATAACGCTGGGTTTGTTACAATTAAAGGGACCAGGCTGGTTTTCGTAAGGTACATTTGAAATGTCATATATTAATGAGGGCCTGACTTTTATTGGCAGGCTGTTAGCATTAGAACTAACGGTGTGGCTACGACCGAACTACACGCCCCACAAGGTCCGAGTCTACAGTGAAGATCCCGCCCTTATGCCCTTTTTAGGAACATGATTGATCTGAGCAGGTTAGGAGGAGTCTGTAAATTCAGCATGGATTCCCTTTTTAGCGTGGTCATTAACGTAAACAGGGAGGAGTGAGCATCCATCCATCCATTTTCTTCTGCTTTATCCGGGGCCGGGTCGCGGAGGCAGCAGTCTCAGCAGAGATGCCCAGACTTCCCGATCCATGCACACCTCCAGCTGTTCTGGGGGGACTCCGAGGCGACACCAGGCCAGCTCGGAGACATAGTCCCACCAACGTGTCCTGGGCCTTCCACGAGGCCTCCTCCCAACAGGACATGCCTGGAGCACCTCCAGAGGGAGGCGACCAAGATGCATCTGAAACAGATGCCCTAGCCACCTCAGCTGGCTCCTTTCGACGTGAAGGAGCAGCGACTCTACTCCGAACTCCTCCCGGGTAACTGAGCTCCTCACCCGATCTCGGAGGGTGCCCCCAGCCACCCTGTGAAGGAAACTCATTTCGGCCGCTTGTATCCGTGATCTTGTCCTTTCGGTCATTATCTAAATCTCATGACTATAGGTGAGGGTGGGAACGTAAATCGATGGGTAAATCGAGAGCTTTTCCCCCCGACTCAGCTCCCTCTTCACCACAACAGTCCGATACAGCGACCACATCACTGCTGACGCTGCACCGATCCGTCTATCGATCTCACGCTCCATCCGTCCCTCACTTGTGAACACGACCCCGAGATACTTGAACTCCTCCACTTGAGGCAAGGACTCTCCACTGACCTGAAGCGGGGAAGCCACCTTTTTCCGGTGGAGAACCATGGCCTCGGATTTGGAGGTGCTGATCCTCATCCCGGCCGCTTCACACTCGGCTGCAAACCGCCCCAGAGCGTTCTGAACATCGTCTGCAAACAGCAGAGATGAGATCCTGAGGTTCCCAAACCGGACACCTTCCAGCCCCTGGCTGCGCCTAGAAGTTCTGTCCATAAATGTAATGAGCAGAACAAAGGGCAGCCCTGGCGGAGACCAACACGCACCGGGAACAGGCCTGACTTACTGCCGGCAATGCGAACCAAACTCCTGCTGCGGTCATAAAGGGAACGGACAGCCCTTAGCAGAGGGCCCCGGACTCCATACTTCCGGAGCACCCCCCACAGGGCACCACGAGGGACACGGTCCAACGCTTTCTCCAGATCCACAAAACACATGTAGACTGGTTGGGCGAACTCCCACAAACCCTCGAGCACCCGATGAAGGGTATAGAGCTGGTCCAGTGTGCCATGACCAGGACGAAAACCGCATTGTTCCTCCTGGATCTAAGGTTCGACTATCGGCCGGATCCTCATCTCCAGCACCCTGGAATAGACCTTACCAGCGAGTCTGAGGAGTGTGATCCCTCTGTAATTGGTCCCTCTAATCCCCCTTCTTAAAGAGAGGGACCACCACCCCGGTCTGCCATTCCAGAGGCACTGTCCCCGACCGCCACGTGATGCTGCAGAGACCTGTCAGCCAAGACAGCCTTACAACATCCAGAGACTTAAGGTACTCGGGATGAATCTCATCCACCCCTGGAGCCTTGCCACCGAGGAGCTTTCTAACCACCTCAGTGACTTCAGCCTGGGTGATGGGCGAGCCCGCCTCCGAGTCCCCAGCCTCTGCTTCCTCATCGAAAGACGTTGCAGTGGGACTGAGGAGATCCTCGAAGTACTCCTTCCACCGCCCGACCACATCCCCAGTCGAGGTCAGCAGCTCCCCACCCCCACTGTAAACAGTGTTGGTGAAGCACTGCTTCCCCTTCTGAGGCGCCGGATGGTTTGCCAGAATCTCTTTGAGGCCGACCGATAGTCCTCCTCCATGGCTTCTCCGAACTCCTCCCAGACCTGAGTTTTTGCCTCTGCGACCGCACGAGTTGCAGCACCCTTGGCCTGCCAGTACCTCTCAGCTGCCTCCGGAGTCCCACAAGCCAACAAGGCCAGGTAGGACTCCTTCTTCAGCTTGACGGCATTCCTTACTTCCGGGCGCCGCCACCGGGAGGAGTGAGCAGACGCTGTCTATTATTTTTTACAGTCTACAGGTATGCTTGTATCCACATTAAGTTACGCCATCTTTTATGTCACTTTTAACCCCTGTGGACCGTGACATTGATGCATGTGCTGATGAGCAGTGGAGGGACCTTATTTGTGTATCCGTTCCTGGCTGTTTTATTCCCTGTGCGGCTGAATATCTTCATTATAGCTGCTCTGAATATAGGGCATGGTGTGCATTTGAAAGCATCTCATAGCGTCAACGCAGCTTTGACGGCTAAGGTGCTACATGCTGCTCTGTCTGCATGGGCAGGTCGCTGTTCGGCGTAAATGCAGTGACTGAGCCGCTTTGTAGTGTTGCAGGTCACGCTTACAAGGCCTGAAGCTCAGATAAGTCATTTTTACTATATCTTCATCACTTACACATTCTTAATCGACCATGCAACCAGTATTGAAGTCTTTTCTTTGGAGGAAAAAAGTATTACCGCAGCTTCTGTTGATGTGGTATCCCTTTTTCCCTCTCACACCAAGAATTCTCACATCCTTTTTTCCTGCACACAATGATAAATTTGCTTTTATCATCCCCAACATTCATGAATAAATAAACCGAAATCCTCCTTTTATTCTCTAAAACATGGGAGTGGCGGCATATCAAAGTATCGACCAGCTGGTGCTTATCCCTATTTGCTTTTGAAAAGGACGAGGCGCTGAATAGAGATGTTTCGGCGCGACGCTATACCCACCAACGTCGCACAATAGGACGGTTTTTTACCTCGCAAATCTGGCAACACAATACGGGTAATACAGCTTTTCTCCTTTACCAAATCCACTAATATGTTTACTCAGCGTCCGCCACATTGGAAAGTCAGTTCATGTAATGCCGGCTGAGCTATTATCCCTGTGTCATTTCGCACAAAAGGCATCCTTTGTTCTCTGCTCATAAGTCGAAGCAGGGTAGTGGCCAATCTTTTCGGGGCCTGAAATCATTGTTTATGTGTAATTAATAGAAAACGCAATAAGGGTAAGATTGCACGGAGAGAGGACACAAGGGAGGGTATTGTCGGACACGGTTTTGCGAGACTGGCGGGACATGAAGGCTTCACGGATGAGTTCAAAAACACCAAGGATGGGCAAAGAGGCAGCTGGGGAGATAACACTGAGAGGGGAAAGTCAGGTGGAGAGACAAGAGATAGAATGCGGAGAGAGCAACCAAGCCCATAGTTGGAGATAGGAGTTGGCGCATTGTGGCGGCACGCTCTAATCGTGAATGGACGGGGATAAAAGAAAGGCATGGTTGGATGTGTATGAAAGAGAGAGGGGGGAATCCCGGGCTGTTTGACGGGTTTTTTATGTTTCTTTTTCTCTTGTATCGAAAAAGAAAATAGGATTAAAGAACACGTCTTACAGTAAATTGCCTGCATTTTTTGTGTGTGTGCTTTTTACACTGTTGTAGTTGTATATAAAAATAAATAAATAAGAAAACAAATATATAAACACACAATTTCGAGAACATGCGTTGTTGTTCTGTTGTGTTGTGGCCAGAGACCCCTCTGACCTTCACTGATGGTATAAAAAAAAAAACACACAATTCAAATTTTGCCTCGTTTTAGGGGTTCAAAATTCAGTGGAGGCTGGGAATTAGATATTTAAAAAATATCGTTAAGTCCAAGACTGGAACATTTGGAGTCTGGACTTGCACACTTGCAAGAGTGTAAAGAAAACCTAATTTTGAGGATCTAAAGTTTGGAACATCTGCGCTTGCGCATGTATATCTCTGCCATTTTGCCGCCAAGGTCTATCAGAAAGAAAATGACCATATTTGGAATACAGTGAGTCCTCTCTGTTGCCTTGTGTGCTATGCGTGGATACCAAACATGTCAATATTAGTCAATGAATATGCATGGGAAAAAACCAAGGCAGAAGTAAAAACGAGAAAAAGTCAAGAAAAAAAAGTCATAAAATAGGGATAGTAAAGGGTGAGTTTGGTCCTTTTTAATGCAGACATTAAAATTATGTTAAAAACTAGCACAAAAAAATTTCAACATTGATTGCTGCATAAACAATGTAAGTTTTCACCTGTAAAGACCTAAAACATGTTCAAAGACAACAGCACAATTCTTATAAGATAAGATCATACATGCAAATCTGTCGCCTTTCGGTGAAATTCGCCGTTTTGACCTCAGAAAATACCATACACGTGAATCGTGTAGATCCGTAATATAAAAAAAACGCTGCCCTGCGCTCGCTCGCTCACTTCACCTGGGCAGCGTAACAGCCGCATCCACCGGCTGTATGTCTACTCGCTAACCCTGCTCCAACAGACGCATCACTGAGGGCGATGAACAGTATGCACCAGAATGCAGGAAAACGGTTGGGGTGCTCTCTCCCACCGCAGTCTCTTTGAAATCTGCGGGAAACACTGCTCTCTCTGCCCACTCTGTGATGAAATTGAAGCCATTAATAGAGCTACAGTTCTATAACAAAATGAAAGCCTAATAAATTCAGTGTTGAATCAATATAGTTGTCATTCATATGCACTACAAAAAAAGTGGATTTTTAAAATTAATTAATCATAGAATCTACGTGTGCTGTTAAAAAATTACCGCAAACCGCACGTTCCACCGCGGCCCCGTGAACTGTCACCTTTTTCACTATGTATGTGTTTGCATGTCTGTAAGATAGGTAAGACATAACATGCCAAAAAGTTGAAGAATTTGGGGGCCTTTTGCTGTCTCTCTCAGTAGGTGAGTCAGAGTAAACTGTGATAGTTGCATTGTGCACATACTCCATTAGCCTCACAGTGCATAAATAAACTTTGCCAGCCACTGTTTAGCACACGCCCCAGTGAGCAAATTTAATTGAAAACAAACTGCAGACATGATCTGAGCTGTTATCGTCAAACGTCCACGGAGCCAGTTGATTGGGGGAACATCACGCCATCACTATATTTAAAGTTGTTGGTGGTTATGAAAATGACCTGAGTTTGCATGTTGCTTTAGCCTCTAATACTTTGCAATGGAAAATATGTGGCCGGCACACATGTGCAATGGACCATCAGAAGCCTGAGGCTATCGTGCAACAATCTTGTCTCGGGCAAACCCAAGATATAATTGTATCTCTTTTTAACCTTGCACATCTTAGTTCTTAAGTTAATATTTCAAATTGGCTAAATATGCTTTATATTATAGTATTATTATTGTTTTATTTTAGCATTTATTCCACCAAGAAAGTTACAGTGAAATTATTGGAGCAAGAATTTCAACCTACACCACAAAGGCTGGCATTGTTCCATCAACTGTCATTTGCAAAACTCTGTGGGGCAAAACAACCCATTGATTCCAATAGAGAGGAGCCTCTCTGTTTCTTACTCGACAAGTACTTTAGCAAATGCTTAAAGGTGCATTATGCAGCTTTTGATGTGGAAATAAAAAGTTGATATTTGTGCATATTTGATCTTGTATTTGACCCAGCGACTGTATGAGTGGTCGGCATGGCGCCTTTACTTTCCATCACAGTGGTCTCTAGGACGCTCCTGGATCAATTGTTCGGAAGGTTTTCACTGCTGACGGAGCTTACCAGAAAACCTACAAAACAATTGATCAAGGAGCGTTGTAGAGACCGCCGTGATCGAAAGTAAAGGTGCCGTGCTGACCGCTCATACGGTCGCTGGGTCACTACAAACAAATATCAACTTTCTTTTTTCCCATAAAAAGTTGCATAATGCACCTTTAAGTATAGATGTAAATTTGCCAAATCAAGACACAAAGTGGTCCAACTACAGATCTATAATAAATCTCTTGAACTAAAGTCCCACTCTGGCAGCCATATTTTGATTGTCAGTTCTACTCAAGAACTCATTGGAGACGGTATATATTATTGTGAATGCTTATATTTAACTTTGATCATTTCACTTGTGTGTACTCTAGTATCCATGCCATTGGAAAATATTTTGGAAATTTATCCTGGTCAATCCTGGGCAGAGGGAAACATAGGGAAAGTATTAAAGATTGTTCTTTTAGTAAGGCAGACGGTTTGTTTACCTGCTTTACAAATGTTCAATTACTTCAACAGAACTTCCTCAGAAGCGTCACGTGATGGGCTTCCTAGTAACTAGTAAAACAGGTAAACAACAACCTGCCGTCTTATTAAAAGAAGATAGTATGAACCTTTAAGCAAGCAGGTAAACAAACCTTCTGTCTTACTAAAAGAACAATCTTTAATAGTTTGAACTAAAAAGCAGTATGAACCTTTTGCAAAGAGTATGAGCCTTTTCCAAAGATAGAGTGTGCACTCTCAATAAATGCCTTGTAGAAGGTCATCAAGGTGTGTCATTGATGATTACGTTTTTATCTTTCCAAAATCTGCATATTCCTGAACAACCTCTACAAAAGTGTTATGTGTTAATAGAGCAACTACAGGATAAAGTAATGGCAGTTGAATGTGGTCTGAAAACCTTTTGAAGCCACTGAAAATACTTCTATTAAAAAAGACGCGTTATTGTTATCCCGGGATTTCCAGCAGGTATGCTCGACACTCACTACCTGGGCTGGCTGAAGAATGCACTCTTGTCAGCACACGTTCAAAGGCCCGCCGCGCTAAGTGTAAAATGATTGCACTTGAGTTTGCAGCAATTATGGCACGCATGATAGAAGTCAAGAAAAAAATCCAGCCCTGCCGCTGTCCTCAGGCGCATTTCTGTATCTGCTGACAACCTACCAACACTTTCCAACTCGGTCCAAATAATACATGTAGCGACAAAGAGGGTTTATCACACCACCGAAGGAAATCAGTGTCTCCCACATGTTTTGCAATTCTCTGAAGAGTAAATATAGCGATTAGGAGTGTCAATCAGGCAAATAGTCCAAGCTACATGAGATCTATGGACATCAAAGCTAGACTGTTAGCAAACATCAGCTAACGTGCTATAGCCAGCTGGTTAAAGCCATTGCTTAGCAGTGTTGTAACAATAAGAACATACATATTTTATTTGATATCTCTCAATATCACGAACTGCTGTTTGTTTCAATTTTACTCATTCTATAGGAAAATCAGTGCTAATATTGAGAACACATTTAAATTAAGGTTCAGTCTTAATTTTGCAACATAAACGTTATTTCATTTTAGTCAAATAATGCTCATTTTAAGTTTTAACCTTGTTTTAGCCATTTTAAAGATAGTCTGTGAGATTGCAAAATGACGAGAGCGAGAGAGAAATTTCAAAAGTAAGCAATCAAGCTCCCTCCTGATTGGCCGGTTCACAGGAAGACTCGCTTTCCTCAAAATAATAGCCCAGAGATTCTGATTACTTGCTGTGACCAGCGTGTTAACAAAAATAATTAGTTAAATACATAATGTCAAAATTGCAGACCCAGGCATCAATTATACGCAATCTATTCAATTTGTAAAACATTTAAACTACCAGACAATCACTTTAAGTACATTTAGACAGCTCGATCAAATCAAGACCTAAATATCTTCAGATTTGAGTCATACTTTTTGTCGTCATTGGCTACTTTTCTCATAGTTTTAATCCTAATTGTTGTCTGCTATAATATCACTTTGAATAAAATTATGGCAACCCTTTTTTGACAAAATGAACTCAACAAATATGCTGAATGATTTACTTTAGTGCGTTTTTATCTAGTCATTTTAAGCTAAACTAATAACAGAAGCGAACAAACTCCAGGTATGCCCGGCTTCCTCTTGATTGTTTTGAATGAGGGACTTTGATCAACTAGCTTGTCCACTTCGATGTGACGCGCCGCTCAAACCACGGATCACTTCAGATGAACGCAAATGTTAGGTACAAATCAACATGAATATCACTGAATGGCATAAATATTTGCCTGAAATTCTTTGCATCAAGAACTAAAGTGATAAATGATGATAAATTTGAAGATGATACAGAATGCTATTATTGTCATTGTTATTATGGTGATGATAATATAATGTATAATAAATATGTGCTCTAGTAATGTATGTGTATGTGTATGTATATATATATATATATATATATATATGTATACATATGTCTGTATGTGTGTGTATATATATATATGTATATCTAAAACACTATGACTATTTAAACAATAAGTAAATCAATAGAATTGTGAACAAAATGGTAATATAAGCAGTGGACAAAATAAAAAATAAGAGAAAATTAAAACTAAGTAAATACACAAACTTTTCTATTTTGTATTGTATTGTATTTTACTTTGAAATTGGGGTAGGCACTTATAAGTTTTCTTGCTTCGGCCTCCTCCTTTTGAGTTATTATTTATTTTAATTTTTCTTGTTTTTTTTGTGAAAATGTAAATGTAATGATGTAAATATTGTAAATAATAACGCACTGTAAATAGCAGCTCAAATAAATCAAATCAAATCAAAGTGTGGTCAGCTCCTGCCAATACATTAAAACACATTGAGCTTTCAAGGTCATTCAGGCTTAATTTCTCAAAGAACTTTTACTTTTCGTCAGACAGTAGCAAAGAACCACAGCAGCAACTACGTCCAAATCAATTTTATTTCCACAAATTTCCTTTTCAAATAAGAATCGCCTTGGGCCTGTGCACCAAAAACATTTCTGCACGTGTGTGTTCTATGGGCTGAGTGAGGTAGTCGATGGATTTTTACTTTTGTATGTGTGTGTGTGTGTTTTGTGTGCGTGAGTGTGTCTCCCCAGCCTTAGTATCTATGCTTCTTATCTTCAGGACGATTCTAAAAGCCTGCACGGTCAACTTCCCGCTCAGAAGCCTTTGTTGTTTGGCCGCACTTCCTCATTGTTTCGCCTCGTCGTCTCTTAAGAGGTGCTGTCAGAATGCTCGCTAAAAATGCGTCATCCACTTTGGAGTCCTACTAATTACCAATGGACCAGATTTGTGAAAGTAGATTAGTGGAATATGTCCAAAAGAAACACCTGAATATATCAAAAAAGGTGTGTCTGTCTATGCTGCATTCTCCCAAGCGTCCTGGTCATGTGGGGACATTGTCTTCATCAAATTCTTCACAGTTTACTACATCTTCACCCGTACAAAATTACTTACATTTATTTATTTATTTTTTTAAAGCCTTCCCCTACAACTCGAGAGGGGACGTAAACTGGCCTGCATCCTTGCCTGATTTAGCCCCTGTGATTATTGATTTATTACTTTTATTGAAAGATATATTACAATTATCTTTATTTTTGAAAGATAACAATTACATGTTGTTTGATGAAAGAATCATTTAAAGGGGGGTATTATGTAAAATCGACTTTTTCAAGCTTTATATCATGTTATTATGTCATTCCCTCATTAAACACATGCCTGGAGTGTTGCCTTGGCTCATTCACATATTTTTGAGTAATCAGTAAAAACTTAGACGGCAGCCATTTTAGGTGTAGCTATGCCTCAGTCCTCCTAGGAACGCCCCCACCTCCTGGAGACGCCTCTGGACCTTTTGTCACCAGCCAAGCCACCAAACACTGCTCCTCAGCTCAGCAGAGCCCCCTCCCCGCACAGTAGTGTTGTTTATATGCCACAGCAGTGTGCTGAAGGGGGCGTGTCGGAAAGCTTCTTAAAGAGACAGAGGCCTATTTCAAGACGTTCAGTACAGCCATTTTGAGAGAGCAATTTTATTCAAGGCAGTTATTTTAATTTACTGCATATACAGACCAACAGAAGGTTACGTCATCATTGTAGTATGCTATAGACTGGTGCTATGTGATTGAAAAAAGCATAATACCCCCCTTTAAAAAATCCAACAATGAATGTGCCATATGTTAGTATCTTCAAACTGTGCTATTACATGCATTCTCGAGCAGTGCTACCTATAGATAGGGATGACCTTTTACACAGTATGTTGCGTTCAAATGCCAGGTCCCCCGTGAGATAATTCACAGATGACACACAGAAGTCATATAAATATTCATAAATAGAATTTAATTATATGATTCAATCCACGTGTGTGTGTGTGACCTTTATCCAGCGATTTTATCAAATAACTACCGGGCACATTTCGCTCGTGTCCAGTTACGCCATGACACCATTTCCTCCATAACGCCAGGCTTGAGTTGTGTTGGAGCATATTTACAGCATATGTACAATCCGTTATTTTCCACATGTACAGTCTGTGGTAAATGCCGTTCACAGAGTTCATTTTACACCGGCGCTTCCAGATCCAAGCGGGCTTTGGCGCCTTTTTCTTGCGCAGTTGAACCTGTACCAGCGACTGAGTCTGGTAAGAGTCGGCATCAACTACACTTCCACAGCGAAACATACGCAAGCAAACAGGAAGCGGAGTAAACCAATCAGCGAAGGGCAACCAGCGGCGTTATTAGCGGTTTCGGGGTCAGCCCTATGTTCCCCGGTACCTATGTTCCCCGGTACCTACACTCAACAAAAATATAACCGCAACACCTTTGTTTCTGCTCCCATTTTTCATGAGATGGACTTAAAGATCTAAAATTCATTCCAGATACACAATATTACCATTTCTCTCAAACATTGTTCACAAATCAGTCCAAATGTGTGATAGTGAGCACTTCTGCTTTGCTGAGATAATCCATCCCACCTCACAGGTGTGCCACATCAAGATGCTGATCTGACATCATGATTAGTGCACAGGTGTACCTTATACTGCCCACAATAAAAGGCCACCCTGAAATGTGCAGTTTTGTCTCACAGCAAAATGCCACAAGCATTGAGGGAGCGTGCACTTGGCATGCTGACAGCAGGAATGTCAACCAGATCTGTTGCTCGTGCATTGAATGTTCATTTCTCCACCATAAGCCGTCTCCAAAGGCGTTTCAGAGAATATGGCAGTACATCCAACCGGCCTCACAAACGCAGACCACGTGTAACCACACCAGCCCAGGACCTCCACATCCAGCAGGTTCACCTCCAAGATCGTCTGAGACCAGCCACTCAGACAGCTGCTGAAATAATTGGTTTGCATAACCAAACAATTTCTGCACAAACTGTCAGAAACCGTCTCAGGGAAGCTCAACTGCATGCTCGTCGTCCTCATCGGGGTCTTGACCTGACTCCAGCTCGTCGCTGTAACAGACTTGAGTGGGCAAATGCTCACATTCGATGGCGTCTGGCACGTTGGAGAGGTGTTCTCTTCACGGATGAATCTCGGTTTACATTGTTCAGGGCAGATGGCAGACAGCGTGTGTGGCGTCGTGTGGGTGAGCGCTTTGCTGATGTCAATGTTGTGGATCGAGTGGCCCATGGTGGTGGTGGGGTTATGGTATGGGCAGGCATCTGTTATGGACGAAGAACACAGGTGCATTTTATTGATGGCATTTGAATGCACAGAGATACCGTGATGAGATCCTGAGGCCCATTGTTGTGCCATACATCCATGAACATCACCTCATGTTTCAGCAAGATAATGCACGGCCCCATGTTGCAAGGATCTGTACACAATTCTTGGAAGCTGAAAATGTCCCAGTTCTTGCATGGCCAGCATACTCACCGGACATGTCACCCATTGAGCATGTTTGGGATGTGCTTGACCGGCGAATACGACAGCGTGTACCAGTTCCCACTAATATCCAGCAACTTCGCACAGCCATTGAAGAGGAGTGGACCAACATTCCACAGGCCACAATTGACAATCTGATAAACTCTATGCGAAGAAGATGTGTTGCACTGCATGAGGCAAATGGTGGTCACACCAGATACTGACTGGTTCTGAGGCCCCAGACCCCCAATAAAGCAAAAAACTGCACATTTCAGAGTGGCCTTTTATTGTGGGCAGTATAAGGTACACCTGTGCACTAATCATGATGTCAGATCAGCATCTTGATGTGGCACACCTGTGAGGTGGGATGGATTATCTCAGCAAAGCAGAAGTGCTCACTATCACACATTTAGACTGATTTGTGAACAATGTTTGAGAGAAATGGTAATATTGTGTATCTGGAATGAATTTTAGATCTGTAAGTCCATCTCATGAAAAATGGGAGCAGAAACAAAGGTGTTGCGTTCATATTTTTGTTGAGTGTATGTTCCCCCACTTCTATTGACTAAGATTAGGCACCAGCCCACTATCCTTAAGGTTAGTGGTTAGGGCAGGGTCAGGGTTAAGCCGATTGATATACAGTATGTATGACATTTCACTCTCATGACTTGTGATTGGCTGAAGTACCAACTCACCTACGGAAAAAAAATATCACACTCACTTACTGTCGTGTTTTTGATCATTTACCGCCAATTAGAAAAAAAAGATCTCCGGTGCCCTGTCGTAGATTGTTTTCGAAGGGACTTCCGCATCCCAAGAGTGACGCTGCTCGCGAACAACACGTGATCGCAAATAAACGATTCTGATTGCTCGGTCCTGTTTGAGCTTGGCCCGGGCAGCCAGACTGATATCACACGTGTATAAAATATACAGAGGGGTATCATTCTGGATGCCAGGCTACAGTTGGACCTCCATGTTGCTTCATTATGCTTCATTTTGGTAGCTAACAGACGCAAGTACACAGAGAACAAAGGAGCACCTGGCCAGTGGACAGTCTATCTGGTCTATCTGGTATTGTTTGGCATGCACGGGCATTCAGGCAATTGTGTAACATGTGGGCACAGCCGTTTCATAACAGAGGCTGGCACTTTTGGGCACAAGTTTTCACCATGATGTTGACAAAGCTTCTCCTAGGATCAGGGAGGGCTCGTTTTTAAGCTCTAAAATTTCTGATGCATCCACAGTGCACATTCTGAGTAACTACAAATGCATTCCAATTTGAGGGAAGACTGAAATATGAACAGTTAAACTAATGCAAGACCCGCATGCATTTCACATGTTTGTAGAGGTCCCAAGTGTCCTGCCAGCTGGATTGTTGGACGATTTGTGAGTTCCCAAACTTGCAAAAAGCCATCTTGTGCAGCTCACGGTGATTTCTTTGAATGGTGGGATAAGCCAATCAGAAAACACTTCCATCGATGCTATTATTAACAGCACAATTAAACCGGAAGAACGCAAGGAATGCTGCTACACACTTACAGACACAAAAGACATTCTAGTAACTAAAACTGTTTTGAATTTGCTATTGTGGTGCTTTGTTGTTTTTCCGTACACGCTGAGACTTTGTTGTGATTTGCTAAATCACAACAGCAATAATTTCTCCACTGTCAGTCTGTCTTCTTTCTGAACGAATTTCACCGGGAGTCATTCCAGATCGGTATGAAAGTGCTAAGGTTATTCACAGGGTTAGCAGGGTCAATATAAATCCTTGCTGAGAGGGAACTATGCAACCCTACATCCCACTTGGCCAAGCACTTCAACAGCCTTCAAAGATGCATAGATTTATGGTATGCGCCATGTATTGCTTACCACTTTTGCACACACGCAGAAGAAATAACTCGTGATGTACTATTGATTGTCTCTTTGAAGGTGCACGTCAGAGTAGGCCCTAAGAGAAGACTGCCGGAACAGGCCGAGCTAATGCTAATTTGTGGAATCTGACGTTGCTAAGTATATTTTGATGAGCTGTCTGTCGGCTGCCACGTTACAGGGTTCAAGGGAGGTGAGGTGTGTTCGGGAGTTACCGCGAAGAGGAAAAACTACAACTGCTTTGCTGTGATTACAAGCAGATTTCGAAACGCAAACCTGGGACTCCCATAGAGGCGGGGCACGGTTTGAGTTTCTTGAATTAGAGCTTTGTCTGCAAAGAAATCAGGGCTGGATTACTCAAACTTGATTTCTATGCATTATTTGCATTATTTAAAGCTTAAAACGTGAAAATACCAAAGCTTACACCTTACAAAGTTTAGGAGCACTAGATCCAAATTTCTATTAATGCGAACAATGAAGCGAGGGGAAAGATTTAATGATCTCCAAAAGTTGCAGATGAGACATTCCCAAAAAGGCGAGACACTGCAAGTGAATAGGGAAAACAAATAATTTAGTGATATCAATTTGAAACTTCCATTGTAGATGACTGACATACAGTAAATATGAGGGAAACATGTATTGCAAGTTTTCTGTCATATTTTCAGCAACTATGGTCGACCCAGGTTTAAATTTACTGTATTATTTTGTTGATTTTATTTCTTGTATTGTGTGCACGAGCGAACATTTCGCCAGTCATTTGTTCGGGTGACTTTCAGAAAGGAAATTACCATATTTGGATTGTAGCGTCATCGTGGGCATCCTTCGCAGGACACATGGATATAAAATATGTTAATATTTGTGAATGAATGCGTGAGGGAAAGCCGGCTTTGCGAAGCGATGAAGTAGCTACTTCCTTGATATCTCCGCCTCGCTAGTGACAAAACGTCATAAACTAAGCATCGCACAGGGACAGAGACTCTAAGGGAGGAAACTAGCTAAAAATTTCCAAATTGACCACTGCGGAAAAAAATCAATATTTCCAAGTTTTATTTGGGCACCTGCAGTTAATAGCCCCCCCAGTATGAAGAGTACCAGAGCTTTACATGCTTTTCCAGGCAGCCAAGAGTCTTTCAATTCTACTTTGATGGATTTTTGCGCTTTCTTCCTTACAAATAATAAATATTTTCCTGAACTAAGAGATTCCATCCACAGCTCTTCAATGATGTTTAGGTTTTGACTGTGAAGTCCATTAGGAGGTGTGTTTACGATCATTACCTATTGACCATTTGCTTTATAGCTTTTTCACAGACGGTGTTACGTTTTCCTCCAGAATTTGTTGGATTTAAATGAATCAATTCTCCGTTCTACCCAAGAAATGCTCGAGCCACCTCCATGCTCAACAGCTGGACAGATGTTCCTTTGATAAAGCAGCTACATTTCAGCCTTCACACCGCCGCACATTCCTAGTGCATTTTCAGGTCAAGTCTGATTTAAGTCTATCTTAACACCTCTCATCGCTCTAACAAGTACAAAACCAACATTCAGCAACTGTTTAAGAGCTTCTGTTCCCCCCGCCCCCCCCGCACTATGGACTACAAACCCGGGCCAAACGTAACTACCCCCGAACCGTGAACCCCCTCAAGGTATAGGCTATAGGTTACGGATAATAGCAAGAAAAACAGCGGTTACGGCTCAGAAATGCGACGACATATTGGCAGGACCACTTCAGAGCAGCTCTAGTTTCGCCAAATGAAAGGTCCCTCAGTGGTCCAGGTGCCAGAAGAATTAGGCAGGCATTCGGCGGCACGCTGATGTGCAGAGGGGGTGAAGGCGGAAGGCTCTGGGAAGGATCAGCTCTCGGCGGGCCATGTTCGCGGAATCGAGGGGTCGATGAGTTGCAGGTTTTCGATGCAGCTGTAAAAATCGTGCTTTTTGTAACGTTTGGACTTCGCGAGGACTTTCTTTTCTGAGGAGCTAACCATCATTGTAATGTATAAATAATAGCCATAGTGGTTAATTCAGGAATAACTCGAGTATTAAAGTGTAAGATTGCAAAACGAGACTTCAAAAGCAACCAATCAAGTTCACCCCCTTCCCTCCTGTTAGGACCTGAAAGCCACGCTTAGTTTGCAAAATGAGAAGAGAGAGAAATTCATTTTTAAAGTAAACATTCAAGCTCCCTCCCCCTTCCCTCCTTATTGGGCCTGGCAGGCTGGTTCAGAGGAAAGCTCATCTCATTGGTCAAAGTGATGGCTCCGGGTATTCTGATTAGTTGCTGAGATAATGTATTGCGTTCCGTCAAATTGCAGGCCCAGGCGGACAATTATCCGCAATCTATTAAATTGGTAAAACATTTCAAGTGCATATGCTTTTGAAAATGTCAGTTATTTGGATGGATGACATCTGTTGTAAGTAGTAATTATAATTTTATTTCAGTGAAGCCGCAAATTCAGTGAAGAAATGTTGGGCAGAAAAGTATTTTTTTGTTTGAATTTTTAAAGAGGGGGTATTGTGCTTTTTTCAATCACATAGCACCAGTCTATAGCATACTACAATGATGACGTAACCTTCTGTTGGTCTGTATATGCAGTAAATTAAAATAACTGCCTTGAATAAAATTGCTCTCTCAAAATGGCTGTACTGAACGTCTTGAAATAGGCCTCTGTCTCTTTAAGAAGCTTTCCGACACGCCCCCTTCAGCACACTGCTGTGGCATCTAAACAACAACACTGTGCGGGGAGGGGGCTCTGCTGAGCTGAGGAGCAGTGGTTGGTGGCTTGGCTGGTGACGAAAGGTCCAGAGGCGTCTCCAGGAGGTGGGGGCGTTCCTAGGAGGACTGAGGCATAGCTACACCTAAAATGGCTGCCGTCTAAGTTTTTACTGATTACTCAAAAATATGTGAATGAGCCAAGGCAACACTCCAGGCATGTGTTTAATGAGGGAATGACATAATAACATGATATAAAGCTTGAAAAAGTCGATTTTACATAATACCCCCCCTTTCAGCTACTGACAGGAAGTGACAAAGATAGAGGTAAAGCTCCGAAGCAGTTTGACTCATTTACCATTCACATAAACATGGCAACAGTTTAAAATGGTTTGCCTCTATCTATGTCACTTCCTGTCAGTGTCCAATAAGGAAGTGAAACTATAAACATTTTTTTTTTTTTTTGTCAAACTAAAGAAAGCTTGGTATACATTTGAGCAAAATCTTAAATATAATTGTGTTTACTACGTTTCAGCAAAAATGGTGTCTAATGCGTCATAGGGACTTTAAACTTACAGACGATCACTTTAATACAGGAGTATAATGAAAGGCCACAAGCATGGTGGGGTGATGTATTACGCTTTTTGTCCCAAAACGCCCCACACTGATGCATCAGGCTGGAAATGACTGGCAAAAATGTTTGTTTTAGCTGATTTCGATCAATATTGCATTTTCTAACCAACAGAGTGAGATAGTGATGAAGATTTGTTTAAGATTATTACTAAATATCTGCAAAAAGTAATAATAGCAATAATACCCCCTCTTTAGGAGTTATATGTAAATGTATCCAGAATGCAACAAAAACACGGTATAAGAAGGCTTAGAGTATGTTTAATTTTGTTATTGCATATGAACATCTCGGTGTTCTCAAACTCAACTGGCCAAAGTGTGAAAGAGAGAAAGCCGAAACAGGAATCAGCCTCCTTTGTTTTTCTCTCCATCTGCCTTGTCCTCAACACTCTCTTCCCCCCCCCCCGTCTGCCATCAGTCCCAGACCAGTTTGCTCCGCTCTTGTCTTCCGTCGTCAGCCGTAGCGCCTGCGGGGTGTGTGCCCAGGCCGGAGATGGATGCGCGCGTCAGCAGGAGTCCGCAGCCCACGTGTAAACAATAATCCAGGCTTTTCATCTCGGCGCTCCAACAACACGCCGCAGCCACCACGCATTCACTTTGAAGCCGGCATCTGAAGAGCGGGGCGCAGCTCGGCGGACAGCAGCTGAAAACACCAGCGACGCGGGGCCACACTGCGACTAACGGATACATCAGGGGTCAGCAAGGAGAGCCATGTGATCAGAATTGTGCCTGTCGTTTTGTTTTCATATAAATTGCCTATATTCTAAATCGAGCGAGGTTAAATTTGTGGTTTTATTTTATTTATATGTTTCAGAGGAGAAATGCTAGGCTAGTACTTGGATATTCAAAAAAGGTCCTGAAGAAGACAAACATCTAGCTTATGAGCTAAAGACATTTGAGACCTACACATTTCTTCTTCTGAAACACTGAAGAGGCACCAAGAACCCACCACAGCTGCAGCACAGTGGAGACATCACAAGAGGAGCTACAGGAAACAAAAAAGGGACAATATTATATTCTAATATTAGATGAGATTATATTTGCCGGCTACACTCTTCCCATAAGAGCGGGGGGAGCTGCGCAGGAGGAAGCGGAAAGAGAAGGTGGAGGCGTTGACCAGTGCAGGACACCACGCTCTGAAACAGGGACAAACCCATGAGGCGCTGCACCGTTTCAGAGGATCAGAGGAGACTGAAGGCAGTCAGCCAGGTTTCCTCCAGGTGCTACAGTTTCCCCGATCTCCAAAAACATGCTGGTCAGGTCAACCCACAGTCATGGCGCGGCTCAGTCGCAGCGGCACAGGAATAACAGCTGAAAACAAATTTGTTGTACGCTTGTACAATGACAATAAAGCACTTACTTTATTTACTCTGACATTAACTATAGTTTAAGGCAGTGGTTCCCAAAGTGGGGGTCAGGACCAATCCATTATTATTCAAAATAAACAGTTTAAATACATATTAATGTTTTTCTGGCCTAAAGTAGCATAAGAGGCAATAACTTTATGCAATGGGGTCCCGAGATGTATATGTGTCAATTTTTGGGGTTCCAGCCAAAAAAGTTTGGGAACCCATGGTTTAAGGTATATACAACTAAAACTAACAACTAGCTGAAAAATCCATACTTTCACCAGCCGTGTCTCGCCTTAAAAGATATTACATTGAAATGGAAGTTTCTTGGAAAACAATTACATTTGTTAACTAGTTTCACAGCATAAGTTTGTCATAAATACAAATAATATAGTCCAAAACACATTCAACTGCAGTTTTACTGACATCGAACACTTTAAAAAAAAAATTTGCCTGTTGTGTCCAATTTGCTTCTGAATGTTAACATTTCGGGGGGTTTTGCATTTGTAGCATTAACATTATAGTATTTGTTGTGTGTAGAGGACCTCGTCGTTGCAGCTTTTGCGATTCAATCATTATCAACACAGAAGTTGTGAAAAGACTGCGATTCATTCATCCTGTGGCCCCAGACTCCCCGAGTCATTTTTCACGCCAGTCACCATCAGAGAAGGCGCCTGTGGGGCAATGGAGGATCTTATTGAAGTCCTGGGATGTCTGACAGAAAGGTCAAGTACAGTGATAAATGTATGGGCCGCTAATAAGACTGGAATGCAGGTGATTTAAACCTGCTAAAAATGTGTGTGCGAAGACAACCAATCTCCACAAGATCCACAGCTCGTGTCAATTTGTAAGCAGAAATTTGGAGAGACATGTGAAACACAAAACAGTCCTGAACATTTTTGAAATCCATTTACTCATAATGTGTTCACCCCAGTCATTTGCAGATGCATGCCATTGAAGGTAAAAGCTTGTTTTCTTGAAAAATCATTCCTAGAGCTGTCTGCAGATTGTGCTCCTAATCTTTCTCATTCCTTACTGTCCAAAGGAATATTCTTAAGCCTCAATTATGACCGCATTATGCATTATGCAACTTTTTATATTTGTGGGTTTGATACTTGTGGGTATTTGACCTTGTAGTGATCCAGCGGCAGTATGAGTGGTTAACATGGCGCCTTTATTTTCCATCACAGTGGTCTCTGGGATGCTCCAGGATCCATTGTTTGGATCCTGGAGCAGAAAACTACAAAACAAGTGCTCCGTTGTAGAGACCACCGTGTGTCACTACATGGTCAAACACACACAAATATCACCCGGCGATTTGGTCATCGATTTTCCTGTAATTATTACAAAGGGGCATGGACAATAAGACAATGTCTTCATCATGCTCCTTTTCACCATGTACTGTTCATACATGGATTAATAAATAATAAATGAAACGAATATTAACTTTTTTTCACATAAAAAGTTGCATAATGCACCTTTAAAAGTGCATATTTTTTTCTAATTACCAATAAGGACATTTCGAATGTCACAAAAAAATAAATAAAAGTCCTGTAAATCCTGGAAAAAGTTGAAAGATCTATAGCAAAATGTTAACTAAAACTGTGGTAACTTCATTCTGGGGAAATCATGTGATCATTTTCACTTTAGTATAGCCTAGACTGAAAAACATGAAACATGCAAACCCTTCAAAAATACTAATTTGAAATCAGCCTTTAGGGTCTTCCCTTGCTCTGCATGCAAATGAAATTCTTCAATAGGCACATGACACATGACTTCCACATAATTTTACGCTTACTCTCCTCGTAACATGCTGACAGTGACTGATAGGTCTTACTTAGGCAGAAACATACAGCACTATGGCCTGAGCTCATCGCGTCTGTGTTCAGACTTAACATAGTTGGCGGCTGATCAAACTTCCCCGTCAGGTTCTCTTACAAGTCTCTGAGAAAATGTTTCTACACCGAGTCCAACCCCAAAAGCTATACTTGCCAATCAATATAATATTATGCTGAAAAATAATTATGTTCTTGCAACATCATCTTCCCCATCTGCTGCCTGGAACAGAAGTCGCACTGTAGCAACTTGAACACAGACGTCCTGGAGTACTTTTACCAACATTCTTGGGTGACTCTTATCCCGTGTAAAGCTGTAAATAATGTTTGCTATGTAATATAAGAGGTGAAATTGTGATATTTGAATACTGCAGATGGTTGGGAACTTGAAAGTGTTGCAATTAAAAAGAGCAGAACAAATTGTTCTCAACCTTGTAAGGTTGGGGCATTCTGGGCTTACCAGTACTTTGCGCTTAATAGGAAAGCATCTGTCGGGCTCATGTGAGCGTGGGTTCTGCAAACTGTAGAGCATGTTATCTTCCGTTGTAACAAGTATAATCATCATTGAGGAACATTGAAATGAGGGCTTAGAAGGCAGGGTAAGTTAAGCAGTGTTTTAAATAATGAGGACGGTGAATTTAAGGATCTCCTGGTGTTGGTAGTTGATAAATGAAATAAAAGGGATAGATAGATACTAGGGCCCACACACCAGCATAGTAGGTGGCGGTAATGCACCCTAATGTTGAGTGCTGCCTACCAAGCAGCAATCAATGTTAGGGTTGAGCAACAAAAAGAAGGAAAACTTAAGCCATCTGGCACTCAAACATGACCAAGCCCCAATTGGTTGCATTGACATGCCATCACAACATTCTTAACAGCCTTACATTTCAAATCAGCTGTTGGTGCAGCTAAAAAATCTGCTAAAAACCTACACACTAAAAAATGCTGGGTTATTTTAACAACCCAACTGCTGGGTTATGGCTGTTGGGTCATTTTGTTGGGTTATTTTCATAGAGTTGGGTTGTTGTTTTTTCTACCCAGCAGGTTGGGTCAAAACCACTGAGCTCAACTGTCAGCAGCAGCCATTACTGCTCCTCCACCTCCTCCGATTTAAAGAGTAACTAAACGGGCGTGCCAAAGCCTTTCCCCACCCACAAACAAAAGTCAAAAAGTGCTGTGAAAGAGGCGGTCTCTGAAGTTTAGGGGTGACATGCGGGGGTGAGTGTGTGGGCCTTTGCATTGGCACAATCACAGCAGACTGATTACGTGGGAGGGACTAGGTTATAAACCACAGGTACAGGGGCAGGACAATGGGCAGGACCTGGTGACGATGTGTGGAGCTGGTGCGGCTTATGACGTTCTGTGGAGGCCGTGGACACTCTCCAGCCAATCAGGAAATTCTAATTTAGTAGCAGAGTTAACCCTGAAGGGGGCGCAACCCATTGGTTTTCAGGCCAAAGTTAGGATTTAACACATGTTTGCGCTATAATGTCAGAATAATGTCAGGGACCAGTGGACAACACTATGAGACACCCACTGAGACAGTTTATCAGTAAAAAAAACTTGATTTGGTGTTTAGTTACTCTTTAAACTGCTCATAAAGGTATTTATACATGTTTTTATTTGATTACTCTGTCATTAAGAGTCAGTATTTATTCAAATGAAACTGATTAGGCACAAATAATTAATTAATTTGGTTTTGGCTTTGTGTTTACCTAACACCTTGTTAGCATCTGTCATAGAAGAGAAAGGGTTAAAGTCATGTCTTTTGGACGAGCTAAAAAACGATTCAACACAGAGGTGTGTAGTTAAATACCGTAAATCCTCTAATACTGGCCTGTATTCCATTAGCGGCCGGGTCTAACAGTGGCCGGGCTCGCTGCTGGCGGAGACAATTAAAAGCCGGTCTCTAATTTAGGCCGGGGCTATTATTAGAAACTGGGGTTGGGTGATAATTTAAGTCTATAGGAATTTGTCTCATACTCGTGTAAACGATAACTCACGTGCAGGAAGTAAACAAACTGGAACCCAGGCCGAGAGGGAACGCTGCGGAGTGGAGCTGATTCAAGCGTAACTTTGAGACAGATTTAGCCACTTTTCAAACCTTCTGTGACTATTTTTGGAAACAGGGCAAACAACAAATGTTGTGTGACCCTCCAGGGTTTTTTATAAAGTCACCATTAAGTCCTCAAAGCTCATCCAGCGGCTCCGTGTGCAGGTCAGTCCCACGCCTCAAAATAACTCCTCCGATCGCCGTGAGCGTCTCGTGTTCTCTCGGGTCTGTTTTATGATCGATCACAAACACAAATGCTCCGTCTAAACTCGCCTTTACACGAGATAACAACCAATAATCCCAAATCCGTGGTAAAAACGAAAGTAGAGAAATCTGCACACTGACATTGATGTCAAAGTTCCGCTAACAGCAGCGAAACGCTTCCTGTTGTTCCTACAAAATAAAAAGCGTCAATGTTCCAGCCGCTGGGAGAGTGTTTGAAATGTTAATTTATAAATGAACCTAATATTTTAGGTTCAAATGGACACACATCTCGTTTTTCTTCATTTTCCTGGTAGTCCGTTTTCCTCAAATAGAAATAAAGGCCTGTCTCTAATTTTGGCCTGGTTCCAATAAAGGCCTGGTCCTCCATGCGCTTGAGTAAATAAAGGCCCCGGCCTATATTAGAGGATTTACGGTAATCCTGACAGAGGACACTTCACTCTCTGTCCCAGTTTTTATTTTGTGTTGATAGGACAAGTATTGACTGAAATAATGAGGGCTAAAGTTAGTGTTAATGCTAATGCTAATGCGAACTCTTTCTTAAACAAATAAGAACGCCTCAGAATGCTGAATTTTCGACTTGGTTTAGGGTTAATAATCTAATAATATCTTTAATAACTGGACATATCCACGTGAAACAAAAATTGTCACAAAGTTCAACGTCTGCTCTCTCAGCACATAGGAACTATGGTCAGGTAACAGTCTCATATAAATTAGATGTCCAAAAGTGGAGACAATATTTAAAACAATGTGTTTGATGTTGGTCTGATGGAAGAACTTTCAGCCGGAAGACGAATGCTGCAGGTTTGTGAATCCAAACTTCGAAGTAATCATCAGGGAAATCAATCATTCCACTTTTTTTCCAAAACTGTTCAGTTGTATTGGACCATGACATTTTTAGAATGTCCTCAATGCAACCTATTGCATTGGGTAAAAGGGCAGAACACAGATATTTTCACTAACAATACTCTATTTAAACTCTTTCTTGCCCTATACAAAATAATATTTCACAGGCTTGCCCCGTCCCCGCTTTCTAAATACATTAAACATTGAGATGTCTCGGCGCCAGAGATGCTCCCACACTGAAGAACATTTGGGCAAACACTGTTCCGATCCCAGCATCGTGGGTTCGAGCTGTGACTAATTTACTGGATGTTGCTCTTCACCCCATTCCACTTGGAACTGTCTTGTTGAATAAAGCCTGCGGGCTAAAAAGAAAGAAAGAAAAGATGCATAAATAAACAGTGATCCCTACTATTTCTAAAAGCTGAACCACTAAAGCGTTCACTCACCTCTCTTTAATTTGCTGCGCTTCACAGGCGCAGATTTGATGGGCTCGTGGGAGTAGTGTGTGGTTCTGGCTGGTACCTCCACCGCTCGGCTGCCAGGGGGTGGGCATTCATGCGCTTATGATTTTTAATTAAAAACAATGATTGCCAAAGTAAAGCCGTGCTCCGTTTGAGACTTTATCAATCAATCACGATAAGACGTTTAACCGCGCTTTTGTGTGCTTCCTTTCACTGGGGGGACAGATACTCGCCGAACTGGTTTAGCAACGGGAAAAAAGAGAAGGCCTCGTCTTTTCTTTCAATGCTCAAAATTAATGCTATCTGATTAATTAAGTTTCTGTGCTGCGGTTTGGAAAGTGTTGCAGATAAAGGGATGTTCTGTCGAGTGGGAAGAACCACTCAGATTAAGAGACCTCTTGGGCAGACACTCCCTACATGCGTGGGTTGCCAGGTACTGGCGGCCAAACACGCCAAAGAGTATGTGAGAAACTGGCCAAAACCCAGACTCCCGGAGACATACACCGCATCCATCAATTCTGAAGTATTTTATACATTTTCATGCACTTTATTAACGCTTTTTTCCTTTTTCTTTTCTTGGCTGGTTTGGATTGGACCATGAGCAGTAGTGGGAGTGTTTATACAGTGTGTGGGTGGGGTTTTAATATGTAGAGGTCAGCTTTTGTTCCAGACCCTAACCAAACGACCCATCTAACGACAAAACAGTGACCTTATGCATCGGCCCTTTAAACGGTTCCATCACTTCCTCCAGAGTCGTACTATGAATATGCGCACTAGCCGTTAGCCATATGTTCGTTTGTGGTTTTAGAGACAAAAAGGTATGGAAAAACGTACTTTTTTGAAACACACGCCTGTGGTTTTGTTGGAGCTTTCAAGCCCTATACGTACACAACATTGAATGTAATCAAACTGGTCATCCCATAGATTGTAAAAAGCAATGGACTAAGGGTGGCGTTCGATCCTAACGTCTGTGGACAGTTAGCAAGTCGGCTAGTCCGGGAAACTTTTCAGAGTCCGTTAGCATGTTGTGTATTTTTTCCTATATAGCCTTATAGCCATTAGCCATCAATCATCACAAACTATGAACGATCCAGAGGTGTTCAGCTGTTGTCAACCCATCGACCAGATATACTGTAACTAGACAAGGCCTAGTTAGAAATCATTAACGAATGTACAGACCTTTGAAGATTTTACTTTAGATACAAATTAGCGTCTAAAAGTGTCCTCTGAGCTAAATGCTAACTAAAATTCAGTTACGGCTATGCTTTTTGTGGGGTCAGATACACATCCAGTGGCCACTAAACATCATCTTATAAGATGTTAATGAGAAATAAACCACAGACAATATATAAATGCCATGATACGGACAAAACATACCTCCCCATACGTTAGTATTGCATCTGTCTTCCCTATTAATTTGTATGGGGATAGAATGTTCAATTTAAATCAGGTCCGAGATTCGACGGCTAACTAAATGTGCGCATTTGTAGGAACAGGCTCAGATAGCTAAAGGTGTTTCTATTATTTCTATGGTGTCTTCTCCCTTAGCATTCAGTGTGAGCTAACTGAAGCTCGTTCATGCTAGCAATTTGGCTGGGTTTTTGGAGTCAGCTCCTGTAATTATAATAGTGTGATAATAAAAATAGTAAAAGGATTACAATAGGAAAATGTTGTGCATGTTAAAACAAACACATGGAGGTATAAATGACAACCATGTGTTCAATAATAACTTAAAGAGGCCAAAAGGTTTCAATGGAAAGTCCATTACAGCAAGGAACTTCCGGAGCCGGAGCATTTCTTATTAGGCTTTAGCAGCTAATAGCAACGCAATGCCCATGTTGTTCACAGTCTATGAGTTATGTTCAGCGTATAATTTTAAAATATTGAGGTATTTGCCAGAAATCTGCTGACTTCTCCATGGAAACGTACAAGTTTACACCTTCCGTGAGGAAATAAGCCTGAACAGGGCTCATTCGTTCAAGTCTACGATATTGCCTCCTGGTTATTGCTCCCTCACCTCCGAGGCACTGTATAATTTCATCAAAAATAACCCCATCAAAAAAACATAAAAAATGTCATGGCCGTAATTCAGTCTTCCCATTCATCTCTCTGCATTTAGTGCTAAGAATGACATCTGAACCCAAGGAATATTATGGACAGACCAACTTCCTTCCTCCTCAAGTCTCCATAGTGATCGTCAAGCTAACCCGAAAGAACGTATCTTTTCACTAAGGATCCAACCAGTTTCAAGTTTCATTTTTCTTCCAGCTTTTCTTTGATGACAACAAAACATGAGCGGCCTCTTAGTGGGAGTTGAAAGGCTGACATTTGACCCGGCGGTTTTGAAGTGCGGCCTGTCGACTACACTTGACCCGCTGAGTGCCCGGAGATGAATGAGGTGTGTGGCTTTAAACAGGAAGAGAGCGCGACAGGGGGCCTCTATCTGCTCTTTGTCCGACGGTATTTCGCAGGTCAAGGGACGTCGAGGCGTTTATTGAGGTTTTTGCGGGTGCAGACAGGCTACAGGGGTCGAATGATCCGACCGGGAGAAGATCACTTTCAATTTGGTTGGTAAGTCAAAGATGAGTTTTACTTTTTTTTTTCTTGGGTGTCCTGGCCTAAATATAGCAGATTATTTAATGGAAAACGTTTTCCTTTGTCGAAAGCCGATAGCAACGTCCGTCCATACATGACTGACCCTTCTCTTTGCAATAAACAGCAAGTCGTTAGAAAAGTCTGTGTAAACACATGTGTAGCCATGGTGATATTTTCTACAATAGAACAGAAAATGGCTCGAGTTTCTGCTGCATACCTTACTATATTTACCTACATTTTTGCAGACATTCAGAAAATGCACCTAAAACATGTTTGTAGAAATCTTTGGAGCGCTACTTGAGTAGGCCTTTTAGACTGGTAGCTTCTGTTCTGAGCTACTCGCTGGTGTGTGCTCATTTCTCTCAAGACTAGGGTTACCAGTTATAAAAAAAAAGAAAACATTTTGGACAGAAAGTTAAATATTGCTTCTGAACCATTGACTGTATTAAGAATGGAAAAAGTGAGCCTGGCTTCCCCCGCAGCATTTAGGCTAACTGCTATTTTTATTTTTGCCCTATTCTAAAGTTTCAAACGGGGTAAAAAATAGGATGATGCTGTGTGTGTTTAGACAAACATGTCGAGGTCAGAATGACACGCCTGTGTTCAGTAATGACTTAAAGTTTCAATGGAAAGTCCAGTAGAGCAAGGAACTTCTGAAGCCTGCCCCATTTCCTCATGGCTTCAGGAAGAAGGGGGTGATAATTAGTCCATTCTTCATTTATATTCGCAAAATAATGCAGTGTATGCCACGGTTTATGTATTAGGTTCTAGATCCGTACTTCTTTATGAATGGATTTTTATTTATTTATTATTTTGCATTTTAAGTGATGGTCAAAGGCTAAGTTCAGACTGCAGGTTGAAATGACCCAATTCCGATTTTTTGCCACCATGTGACCTGTATCTGATCTTTTCATGACAGTCTGGACAGTCAGGCCACTTGGATATCTGGTCCTAAATCCAATACGTATCTGATCTTTTGCGATGCGACTTTAGTCTGAACAGCCAGGTCTCATTTATCCGACCCACACCTCATAGATGCACTACAAGTCGCCGATTGCTCACCTCCCTCTCCACGACTGGATGTTTCTCATTAAAGACATCGCAGCCTCTGCTCAACAGAAGTCAGCACAGTAGTGCAGTGGTCCCTCTTGCAAAGAACGTATAGTAATCCACCTCCTCATCCTGATTTAATCAGGATATAATAATCTACTTTCACAAATCTGGTCCATTGGTAATTAGTAGGACTCCAAAGTGGATGACGCATTTTTAGCGAGCACTCTGACAGCACCTCTTAAGAGACGACGAGGCGTAACAATGAGGAAGTGCGGCCAAACAACAAAGGCTTCTGAGCGGGAAGTTGACCGTGCAGGCTTTTAGAATCGTCCTGAAGATAAGAAGCATAGATACTAAGGCTGGGGAGACACACTCACGCACACAAAACACACACACACATACAAAAGTAAAAATCCATCGACTACCTCACTCAGCCCATAGAACACACACGTGCAGAAATGATTTTGGTGCACAGGCCCAAGGCGATTCTTATTTGAAAAGGAAATTTGTGGAAATAAAATTGATTTGGACGTAGTTGCTGCTGTGGTTCTTTGCTACTGTCTGACGAAAAGTAAAAGTTCTTTGAGAAATTAAGCCTGAATGGCCTTGAAAGCTCATTGTGTTTTAATGTATTGGCAGGAGCTGACCACACTCTGATTTGATTTGATTTATTTGAGCTATTATTTACAGTGCGTTATTATTTACAATATTTACATCATTACATTTACATTTTCACAAATAATAACTCAAAAGGAGGAGGCCGAAGTGCCTACCCCAATTTCAAAGTAAAATTCAATACAATACAAAATAGAAAAGTTTGTGATTTCTGAGTGTATTTACTTAGTTTTATAATTTTCTCTTTTTTTATTTTGTCCATTGCTTATATTACCATTCTGGTCACCATTCTATTGATTTACTTATTGTTTAAATAGTCATAGTGTTTTAAATATACATACATATATATATATATATATATATATATATACATACATACAGACATATGTATACATATATATACATACACATACATTACTAGCGCACATATTTATTATACTTATATTATCATCACCATAACAATGACAATAATAGCATTCTCAAAAGTATCATTCTCAAAAATATCATCTTCAAATGTATCATCATTTATCACTTTAGTTCTCAAAGCAAAGAATTTTAGGCAAATATTTATGCCGTTCGTACGTAACATTTGTGTTCATCTGAAGTGATGCGTGGTTTGAGCGGCGCGTCACATCGAAGTGGACAAGCTAGTTGATCAAAGTCCCTCATTCAAAACAATCAAGAGGAAGCCGGGCATACCTGGAGTTTGTTCACTTCTGTTATTAGTTTAGCTTAAAATGACTAGATAAAAACGCACTAAAGTAAATCATTCAGCATATTTGTTGAGTTAATTTTGTCAAAAAAGGGTTGCCATAATTTTATTCAAAGTGATATTATAGACAGACAATTATTAGGATTAAAACTATGAGAAAAGTAGCCAATGACGACAAAAAGTATGACTAAAATCTGAAGATATTTAGGTCTTGATTTGATCGAGCTGTCTAAATGTACTTAAAGTGATCGTCTGGTAGTTTAAATGTTTTACAAATGTAATAGATTGTGTATAATTGATGCCTGGGTCTGAAATATTATATCTCTCCTCACGTTGCAATCTTACAGACTATCACTTTAACCCTTGACTAGTTTAATCTCACTTCTTATTTTATTATCCGATATTTGGCAACAATACGCAAGACCCAACACTGCATACAGTAGAGTCATAACAATGAGAGAACTTGCAAAGAACGTATAGTAATCCTCTTCACCCACATCCTGATTTAGTGAGGCTAATCAAGAAGTGGATCTAAATAACAGCAAGCCTTAAGAGAAACTTTTATTTTTTTCAATACAAAGACTCACTGTATTTGTATAAAGTATAGCCATGTTTCTGGTTTGAACATTTGAACTGTATTTGTTGTGCTGTTTCAAATGGAGAGCATATCACAAAGGCCCCTTCATATTTACTTTTCAAAGAGTAAAACCAGTGGTCACTATGACATCGCCTCTCGGTTTACGGTGAATTTGTGAAAAAATTAGCTCCCCATTATCCCTTGTTCCGAGCGGCGGGTGAGGTAACGTTTTCCCCCATTGGTGACCACTCTTCAGTTCACTGTAATGTCAACAAATGCAATATAATGCTTTTAATGCAGCATGGGCCAAACCACAGCAAACACTAGAATCAGCTAAATGTAAATGCTGGCATCCCCAAAATGGGAATCTATTTCGTGAATTAACCTCAGCGGCCAAGTTTATATGTAGCTATATTTAGTTCAGGCTTGTAGCCTGTATGTTTGATGTAAAGGAAGAGAGTGCCAATGCAGAAAACACTGAGTCCATTCACTGTTGGAAGTCATGCACACTTGTGTTGTTACTGTACGCTTTTAGCACAACTTGGACAGTAGTTAAGTGGTTACATGCCATACGAGGTGGTCTGTACAGCATGTTTGTCAAAATGTTTAAACAGTTGATTTAAAGGTAATGTTTGTAAGATCTGTGGGGTTTAAAAAATAAATAAATAAAAAGCACTAAAGCTACAACTAAACTTGGGTTTCCATGCACGTATTTTGGAAGTTTCACAATCTATCAACATGGCATCCCTCATGCTGCTGCTCGAGTCCTGACAAGAACCAGGAAATACGACCACATTAGTCCAGTGCTCCCGTCTCTGCACTGGCTTCCTGTCACTCAGAGAATAAAATTTAAAACAGCTCTGCTTGTGTACAAGTCTTTTCATGGTTTAGCACCAAAGTACATCTCTGACATGTTAGAGCCGTATGAACCATCTCGGGCCCTGAGAACTTCAGGGAGGGGTCTCCTGGTGGTTCCCAGAGTCAATAAAGCTAAAATCTGGAACAGTCTTCATGAGGATGTGAGACAGGCCTCAACTCTGACAATGTTCAAATCCAGGCTGAAAACAGCTCTTTTTACCCGTGCATATGAAAACTGAAAGTATTTTATCTGCACTCTTGCCTTTTACTGTAAATGATTAACTTTATGTTGATGTTCTATTGATTTTTTTTTTCTGTTTTCTTGTAATTTTGTGCAACTGTGAAGCACTTTGAATTGCCTTGTGTATGAATTGTGCTCTACAAATAAACTTGCCTTGCCTTGCCATTTGAAAGCCAAGAACCTGAGTCACATTATTTACCATAGGCTGGACCAGCACTAATAAGGGCTTGATTACAGTTCTTGGGATTGTAGAAGATGGAGAAATGTCCCTTTGTTTATGTCCAAACTGGTTTTAGCCACAGGATCAGGCAACCCGAAGTGTGGGGGCCACTCCTGCTTTCTGACAGAATAATCGTCTTGAGAACCAAAGCAAAAAACATGAACAACTTTTATATCGTGGAACGTGAGCTTTTGTAATTGGCAATAGATCAATACATTTTATCAGTGAGAATTGGTTCTGGAGTTGAACATGTTTGACAATGTTTATGAAATGTTGACAAAAATATCTTGATAACTTCTTAAACGATGGTTTATGCTTCTGTTGCCACTTGTTAAAGGGATGAAGGGGGTTCGTCTTCTGAATTTGACCCATCCTTCAATGCCGCTGGTAAAGCCTGTCACCGCCCTGCCTGGAGAGGTTAACCAAGTGCAACAGGTTACCTTTGCCACTCATTCTTTCACGTCTAAAGTCATTCATATGTCCACTGCGGGAAGTACGGTATAATCCCCTAAAAATACTGACAATTCTCCCCACATCACTGGTCTGGGTGATTTGCCTCTATTGCTACAAATCCACGCCGGGGTCCCTGGAGTGGCCAGTTATTTGCCTTACCAAAGAGTCTGTCCACACACAAATAAAAAGGTGAGTTAGTTGCCACGAGATGTGTGACCCCACCAAATCAGATAAAAGCTCAGATGCCACTTTTAAACGCTAATTATTATCTAAGGTAAAATCTGAACAGGTCTGTACATTCAGTAATGATTTATAACCGTTGTCATCTCATTAGTCCGACAACCCATTAGTCCGACGTCTCATTATTCCGAAAATGTCCCATTGAGTAGGAGTTGAAAACTAAAATTAGGTTCAGGCAAGAGTCCACTGACCTTAAGGTTAGGGCCAGTGGTTGTATATGGCTCTCTAATCCACAACACAACTGGGTTAGAGATGTCGGACTAATGGCACCTCTGCTCAATGGTACATTTTCTGAATAATGAGACGTCGGACTAATGGGTTGTCAGACCAATGGCATGGCACCTTATAACCAGGCTTTATCTTCACATAAATGTTGTCAATGCATCGACAATAGCCGGAAACCTCTTGATCACTCACTATTTGCGATGTTTGATGACTAATGCTAATGGCTATAGAAAAAATACATTGAAAAGGAATGAATGCTGATTCTTTATCCATATCTCCATTCAACAAAGCTACCATGTCACCTCGCTGATTTGTATGCGTCATCTTGAAATGCTGTAGATTATGCCTATTGAGTCACATTTTGGCATACGGAAAAAAGGAAAATGTGTCCAAACAAGTTAATTTTATCTCGATCTCAACATTCGCCTCTAGCAGCGGCGCCTTCCGTATACTGTATCTTGTTGGATGTCTTCCTTCCCCTACTGTGAAATTAGTAGTGATCCAGCCACTAAAACTAGCTCTCCTGTCATCCTTGTTGATCTAGTAGGGCGTGGCTTTGCTGGATAACAATGTTTTTGGACAATGTGTTGGTGGGGAGTCAGTTTTTTATAAAACAACAAAGACTCCAATGAAGTGTATGATATGAACTTTGCACCCATAGAATAAATAAATAACAGCATACAAAGTGGGCCATCCCTCCTGGAACCGCCACCTTAACGTGGTGGAGGTTTGACCGCCCGAATGACCCTGGAGCTCTGCTGTCGGGTGCTTGGTGCACCTGGTAGGGTCTCCCATGGCAAAAGAGCAAAGAGCGGTTCAGAAACCCCTTATGAGAGACCAACAGGCCCGGTTAAAACCATGAGGCCGTCCTGTGGACCCACCACCTGCAGAAGGAGCCATAGGGGCTGGTGCAATGTGATTTGGGCAACTTGGACGGCTGCCCCCACGAGCCGGCAATGGACAAATGGATGGATGGACGGATGGATGGATGGATGGAAAGTGGGCCAATCAAATGTGCTTTTATTTGACTAGACTGATACATGGTGCTCTAATCTAATCAGCCAACGATTGGCACAAGGGGAAAGTCGGAATGTGCTCCCCCAATCAAATCTCCAGGGTTTACATGGGTTTGGACAATCCTGTTTTAGTCAGATTAGGCGAGAGATCCAACGCTCCCTTCGTTAATGTAACCAAGATGTTTGAGTCACTTGTCACTTGTCGGAATTCAAAGAATTTAAAGTGCTATCTTTGTATATCAAGCCTCTCCCTTAGATGCACCAATAGCTTTTGTCATTGTCATGACACAAAAACAACACAAGATGTTTTAATAGGTCATATGTTACACGAATTGTTGCAAAGCATTTTTTTTAGCGTAGTCGTGAAAAAAAAAGTCTTTGTGGCAGCAAGCTGAGAATTATTTACGATTTTTGGCTCGTGGCGGTGCAAAGGTGGTACAGTATTTTCCAGGATCAAATGATTTGTTGGAGAAAGAAGGCGCAGAGCTGAAAGCAGGAGGGTGACTGAGCGAAGATGAAAGCGCCCAGGGGAAAAAAAAAATAATGATTTGAATGCATTGACGTCTGATAAATCAAGTCAATTTTGAGGAAAAGGGCTGTGGCAAGATTTCAAAAGAAAGTCTGGTAGTATCAAAGTCTAGTTCAGATAATGGGGCTTTTTGAACTGTGGGTGTAAAAGGTATGTTTAAAACTGACTGAAAAGGATAGCGAGGAATAAAACATGCATTTGTACGTTTATCACTTGGTGGCAGTTGGTACTGGCATTTGTCCCGTGAATGAGACAACCACCATTACCATTTCCAGTCATTCCTTTCGCATTGCCGTTTTAAGGGCATCCAGGCAAAATCTAACTCATCATGTCACTGGTTTAATCGTCTGAAAAAGGAAGTAGGCGAATGATGAAAAAAATCAAGTACTGTATATCACAACTTCAGTAAATGAGGGTCTATGAGCAAAGACTTGGCTGCATCAATGTGTTAGTGTGACACACTGGAGGTGGTTGGAGAAGCCACTGGCGAAGAATGCCAGACATTTCTCTGTCCTTGGGCACCTGCTGTTATCTCTCCGATTCCTTAACTTGAACTGGGTCAGTTTTTATGCAGTAGAAGCCGACAGGAGAGAAAAATAAGTTAAATACAACTCTGAGGGGCTTTCACTGTGCACATTTCTGGGCTATTTTGACACAATTTGGAATCACACAACAATGTGTAAGTCAGCACTGTGCAGTGCGTGGGACGTTATGAGCTACAAACGTACAAGTCAGGAATGCAGGGTTGCGGGGATTTCTGATATGTTTGAGATTTGTCGTGAATCATAGTATCTAGAGGTCGACCGATGTATCGACTGATAAAAGGCTGATATCTCTGTAACCAAATGTAGTCGAGACTTCCCGATTTTTTTATGGCTCAGTGAGAGCCATAAAGAAAGCAACTTCCGAGGTCTCAGGGGAGCTGAGAAACATTGGGGTGAAAATTGGTCATAAGTTTGTACAAGCGCATATGACAGATTTTAATGCTCTTGAAAATATGACTTATTTAGATGGATTACATCAGTTACATAGTTATTTTTTTCAGTGAAGCAGCAATTTTAATGAAGAAATGTTGGGCAGAAAAGTTATTTTTATTTGAATTTTTAAACTGCTGACAGGAAGGAAACATTCCATAGCAGTTTGACTCATTCATTTCCCATATGTTTGCTAAGTGGTGACGTCACAGCTCTACTTCCGGGTCCGCAGATGTGCGAGAAACTACAAAAAACTCTTTAATACCACAATCAATATTTCTGAAACTCAACAGAGAGTTACTGAATATACTTATTTATCAGGCCCATTAGCCAAAAATGCTGTACCTACTGCTATAAAAGTAATATATACCAAAATTGGTACTTCCGGGTTAGCGAAAAAAATGCTAACGGCGCAGCAGCTACACTAACCCCGGAAGTACTGACTTTAGTAAATAATACTTTTTTTAGCGGAATTTTTGGCTAATGAGTCTGAGAAATAAGTAGCTTCAGTAACTCTCTGTTGAGTTTCAGAAATATTGATGGTTGTTTTTAAGAGTTTTTTATGTTTTTTTCTCGCATATTTGCCCGTCTGCTAGGACCCGGAAGCGGAAGTCGCGACGTCACACTTAACAAACGTATTGACTTAACATGGTTGCACGGCAACAGTTTAAAATGGTTTACCCTCTTCGATGTCACTTCCTGTCAGTGTCCAATAAGGAAGTGAAAACATAAACATCACAAAAATGGTCAAACTAAAGAAAACTGGGAGGGCGGGGATTGGGCACATGGAGGAGTAGACGTGTTTTGTTAGTGCTCCTCTCCGATGAATCGAGTTTTAACATAAAAAACATCTTTTTAGACAAAGACAACTTTTGTGGCTTGACTTGTCTGCAAGTAGGCACTGAATGCTGCAAGAAATGCGACGAAGGGGACAAGTACACCAGAAGAAAACACCCGATGATGGCTCGGAGGATGATACACAGGACAGTGGTCTGCTAGCTTTAGCTGAACTACAAGCTAGCCAAACTCCGGACACCACAGCGGTTCTCGCTGCTATACAAGAGATGAGCAACAAAATGGACGGTAGATTCAACTCTTTGGAGACTTCTCTGCTAGAGAACCAAGCTACCCTGACAGAGCATGAGAACCGCATTACCACGGTAGAAAATATGAGCGGCGACCACGAGGACAGGCTACGCGAACTGGAGCAACAGGTGGGGCAGTGGGAAGCTGCTAACAAGACCCTACAGGATAAAGTTATTGATCTAGAGGCCCGCTCGAGACGCCAAAATGTTAAAATCATTGGAATTCCAGAAAATTCTGAGAAGGGTCAACCAGTGGATTTTGTGATGAACTTGTTCCCTACGCTTTTCGGAAGGGAACAATTTCCAAAGCCAGTAGAAGTTGATCGTGCGCACAGGCTAGGCGCCCGGGCAGCTAGTAATGCTAACAATGCTAACAGGCCCCGTGTTTTGATTGCCAGGATTCACAACGACAGTGTCAAGGAGCGCATCATGCAGTTGGCAAAGCAGCGGGCTCCCCTAATGTATCAGGGCCACCGCATTCATATTTTTCCGGACTTTCCTCCTGAGGTTATGAAACGACGGCTACAGTTCGAAGACTCCAGGAAAAGACTGAAAGCTGTTGGTATTCGTACAGGGTTCATCTACCCTGCCCGCATGATTGTAACGCATGGCGATGTTACGTCTCGGTTTGATACCCCGGAGGAGGCGAGGCGATTTACGGACACTGTAGCCCCCCAAGACGGAGCTTCAGGAAACTAGTATCGGATGCAAGCGTTCTCCTTAGACTGGTAAAGACTGTTGTGGCCAATTTGTGTGAGTTCTCGGGTAAATAATTCCGCAGGGTTTAATTATATGTGCCTATTTTTGCTCTATTCGTGGCACAATATTTTGTGAGTATATGTTTTTCCCCATTTTTATTTATTTTTTGTTCTTGCTGTATGTTGCCTTTTTTCTATTCAGAATAGTAACAAATCGGTGTTTTGGAGTTATTGCTTTATCGGAGAGGGGCTGGATGTTTTAGTGTTTTGACAGCTTAGTTTAGCTAAGTACTGTTTGAAATCCCCCCTTAATAGTATGTTAGGTGGGTTTTTTTCCCCACTTTGTTTGGGAAAGTGGGAAGGAGGGGAGGGAGGGTGTTTGTACATGTTCAGTGCAGCTTTATGTCTTTGTTTTTATGTTTATTTGTGTGGGGTATTAATGTCCACTGGACCGCTTCAGGGAATGATTCTTATTATTTATTATTTCGTCCACAGTCACTAATAAGACCAAAGGGGTCACTATGGTGAGCTGGAATGTAAGAGGCCTGGGTCATCATATTAAACGAGCTAAGGTGTTCACTCATTTAAAATCTTTGTCCTCTGATGTAGCATTTCTACAAGAAACGCATATTAGACCATCTGAACAAGCTCGATTAAAGTGTAGCTGGGCAGGGCATATATTTCAATCAACTTTTTCAAGCAAAGCACGTGGGGTTGCTATTCTGATCAAGAGGAATATTCCTTTTCATCATATAAATACTATTAATGACATTAATGGCAGATTTCTTATTGTGATTGGACAGCTCTACTCTATGCATGTTACCTTGGTTAACATTTACGGGCCAAACGTTGATGATGCTGGGTTTTTTCTTAAGACTTTTGATAAAATACCAAATCTTACGACTACAAATATGATTATTGCTGGAGATTACAATGCGGTTTTAGACGGGCATTTAGACCGATCTTCACAAAGACAAATGGGACCCACAAACTCTACAGTAACTCTAAACAGTCTTATCTCAACGAGTAATTTAGTAGATATTTGGAGATTACAGCATCCAACGGAAAGAGAGTATTCTTTTTTTCTAAATTACATAATTCTTACTCACGAATTGACTTTTTTTATTAGATTCTAAGTTGTTACCCATCGTGATGGATAGCAAGTACCATAATATTGTGATTTCAGATCACGCCCCTACCAGTGTTACATTTGATTTTAATTTGCCAAATCGTGAATTTACATGGAGGCTGAGACCCTCACTAATTAATGACACGGATTTTTGTAAATATCTTTCAAAAAAATTGAGGATTTTATGCTAACTAACGATACAGCAGATACATCTGATTCTATATTATGGGAAACATTTAAAGTGGTTATGAGAGGACATATTATCTCATATGAAGCTGCACAGAAAAAGCAAAGAAATTCACGACTGAAAGAAATTGATAAGAAGCTAGCACAGCTGGAAATAATCAATAGACAGTACGGTAATAAACAAACATTGCAGGAAATTGTTAATTTGAAATATGAATATAATACTATCTTAACTAAGCAGGTCAGCGATCAAATGTCCCGGCTACGGTTGCGCTATTTCGAACTTGGCGATAAACCACATACATTGTTGGCTCGTCAACTTCGAGGACAACAAAATAGTCGCGCAATTCATAGAATTACATCATCTACTGGTGACAATCTTACTCATCCTAAAGCCATAAATGAATGCTTTTTAAAGTATTACCAACAATTATATAAATCCAAGGCAAAAGGGATGTGGACTCTTGGCTTAATAATGTCTCCATCCCAAGATTAGATGATAATTCCCGAGATATCTTGAACAGACCGATAACTGTAGAAGAAATCATGGACTCTGTTAAGTCATTGACCAATGGGAAGGCACCTGGGCCAGACGGCTTTGGAGCGGAATTTTATAAAACATTTTCACAGCAAATATCACCACTTCTGAGGAGGATGTTGTCCCACTCTTTTGTAGTAAATACACTCCCTCAACATTGTATAAAGCAGATATTGCACTTTTACTCAAACCTGATAGAGATGATGCAAATCCGGCATCATACCGTCCAATCTCTATGTTGAATCTAGACTGTAAAATATTTACAAAAATATTGGCTAACAGGTTAAATAAATGCATTGAATCTGTTGTACATGTCGATCAGACGGGATTTATCCCAAACAGATATTCATTTTTTAATACTAGGAGGGTGCTTGACATCATGTATTATAAATTTGAAGTAGATTCAAAACAAGCCATTCTATGTTTGGATGCCGAAAAGGCTTTTGATCAGGTGGAATGGGGGTACCTGTTTAAAGTATTGGAAAGGTTCGGCCTAGGTGATCCTTTCATTTCATGGGTCCGACTAGCATATCATAATCCCACCGCTTCAGTAGTACCAAATCAGGAAAAGTCGTCACCAATTCGTCTTGAGAGGGGCACTCGACAAGGGTGTCCTCTGTCCCGCTGTTGTTTGCGCTAGCCATTGAACCACTAGCAATTAGTATTCGTGAAAGCGCTTTAATTAGACCTGTTACTATCGGTGGGGTAGGCCATAAGATATCACTCTATGCTGACGACATAGCTATTTTTGTGTCTGATCCTGAGCATTCTGTTCCACATTTACTTGAATTAATAAACTCTTTTGGGGCTGTATCAGGATATACTATAAACTGGCAGAAAAGCGATCTAGTGGCATTGGGAGCTGATTTGGAACCTACTTTTGTGGCCTCAACTCAGTTCAATATCTCAAACACGGTCAAATATCTAGGGATAAAAATTACTAAAAACCCAAGTTTACTTTTTAAATATAATTTCATAGAAAGATTAAATGCTCTGAAAAAGAATATAGAAAATGGAGAACATTACCGTTATCACTCATTGGTAGAGTAAATACAATAAAAATGGTCTCTTTACCGAGATTTCTTTATTTATTTCAGAATATTCCCATTTGTATACCAAGGTCCTATTTTAAGCAAATCGACGCCACTATTTTACCATTCATATGGGGTTATAAAGCACATAGAATATCTAAACAACATCTTCAGAAGCCAAAGGATTGTGGAGGCCTGAGCCTACCTTGTTTTTTATACTATTACTGGGCTGCCAATCTTAGAGCAATGATATATTGGCAGTCAAATCTAGCTCAGGAAACAGTAGCTGACACTCCCTCTTGGTTGGTAATTGAAAATAGTTTAACTTCAAAAGCGACTCTCCGTGCAATTTTGTTTTCAGCTCCTAGACCAGCTGCAGCTTGCAAGGGAGAACATTTTATTATATCCAACTGTCAAAAAATGTGGTTACAAATTAGAAAGTTTTGTGAATTACCAAACACTTCTGTGCATGCTCCTATATGGCATAATCATGCCTTTCCTCCTTCACTTACAGATGCCGTTTTTAAAGAATGGCATCGTAAAGGTATAGAATCCATAAAAGATCTCTACATTAATAAGCGGCTTTGTTCTTTTGAGCAATTACAAACAAAATTTACCTTACCCAATACTCATTTTTTCCGTTTTTTGCAGTTGAGGAATTATATAAGACAAAACTTTACCTCATTTGAATCTCTACCCAATGACAATACTTTATTTAAGTTCTTACTAGGTCCCCCAGATGCTAAAGGTTTGGTCTCATCGTTGGTTAAATTATTTTTACAAAAAATTTCTCAACCTGCAATTAAGATCAAACAAATGTGGGAAGAGGATCTGAATATCTCAATTGAGGATGACCTGTGGAAGTTATCATTAAATTCTATTCATCACTGTTCTGTCAATGCCAGACTTCAGTTGATACAATTCAAAGTATTGCATAGATTACATTATTCAAAGGTAAAGTTACATAAAATTTTTCCTCAAACTTTACCCCTCTGTGATAGGTGCAAGACAGCTCACTGTACATTGGCGCATCAATTTTGGCTTTGTCCGCTACTCCAAGGTTTCTGGTGTTCTATTTTCAGGTGGTACTCTAGTGCATTGAATGTAAATATTGATCCAGACCCTCAAATTGCTTTGCTCGGACACTCCAACACTCTGGAACACTTGGGTCACAATTCAACTACAATAATTTCCTATGGTATGGTTATCGCAAAAAGGTGTATTCTGAAACTATGGAAATCAGATTCTCCGCCACAGTTTGACGTCTGGCTCAGGGAATTTATTGGGATATTACACATCGAAAAGCTGAGATACGAGATCTCAGGAAATTCTCAGAAATTTCGGATTGTATGGGGACCAATATTGAGCTATCTGAAACTGTAGTTGATCCCTTAATATTGACATTCATATGGACAATGGAGGTTTCTGTGGACATTTACATATTGTGACATTATTCTGTAACCCCTATGTGAGTCTTTGTTTTAACTTTCCTTTTATTGTTTTGTTTGGTTTTGTTTTGGTTTTGGTTTTCCTGTGTGTCTTTCTTTTAATATTTTTTGAAAATACTTTCAGAAGTATTATTTGTTTATCTCAAGGCACCCTGATTTACTTTATATATATGAAAGATGATTAAGTTATATTTCACTGTAATTTTTTATCGTAAATGCTGCAATTTGCCTTGTTAAAATGAAAAAACCAATAAATAAATATTTAAAAAAAAAAAAAAAAAAAAAAAAAAAAAAAAAAACTAAAGAAAACTGGGTATAATCTTGAGCAAAATCGTAAATATAATCGTGTTAACTGTCCATCCATCCATTTTCTTCCACTTGTCCGTTGCCGGGTCGTGGGGGCAGCTATTGGAGCTGCCCAAATCACATTGCACCAGCCCCTATGGCTCCTCCTGCAGGTGGTGGGTCCACAGAAGGACGGCCTCATGGTTCTAACCAGGCCTGTTGGTCTCTCATAAGGGGCTTCTGAACCGCTCTTTGTCTGACCCGTCACTTAGGACCTGTTTGCCATGAGAGACCCTACCAGGGGCACGAAGCCCCCGACAACAGAGCTCCCAGGATCATTCGGGCGCTCATACCCCTCCACCACGTTAAGGTGGCGGTTCCAGGATGGGAAAAAATCCTATCCTAAATTGTGTCATATGCACTTTAAATGTCAATAAAAGGCATTCAATTGGATTCAAACTAGCATTGAATCTAAATTTATTGGACATTTTTGACTCATCAAAGGTTCATCAAAAATATCCAAAAATTATGCTCTAAACATTTTTTTAAATAAATAAAAATACGTTTGCGCTGATTTTCTTCTGTGTTTGTGGCATCAAAATATAGTGTTTTGGCATTAAAACAGCATTACATTTGACTTGATTGCTACTGCCAGTATAAACTCTTGACTTTTGCTTATAATTTTAGAACTGTAAGAGATAGAGACTCACCGTTTTTGTTTTGGAATCTACTGTCTTTCAAACGAGCTCGCTCTGAAGTACCGACTAAACATGAAAATCAGCCCCGAAACCCCATTTCGGTCGACCCCTATTCGGATCCTAACACTGATGACAACGGTCGAAAGCAGCGTGTACGCAGTAAAATGCAAAACTTCTGGGGCCTGGCAGAAAGAAAGACAAAATGGGGTAGAGCGTAAACAAGTGAGCGCAACGAAATACCTGAATGTCTTCCTGAACATATCACCGTACACATGAAAGTTAGTTAGTTAAAGTTTGGTTGCAAATGTCAGGCTAGCTTCGGAAGGCCACCGTGCCATCAAGTTCCGCGCTTTGATCGAAACATTCTCCGCACGTCAGGACAGATTTGCCCCGTGTGCGTCTCGCAGTCGGCGCGCCACGCTCCCGGCAGTGTGTATACACTGTATTACCGTGCGAATGCCTGAAGATAAGGTGACTCGAGAAAGCACACACGCACAGGCAGCCGGTTGCAGATAGACGAAAATAGACAAAGAATCCTGCCAATCAAAGTCAATGCGACATACTGGGGTTTAACAGCGTGTGAGTAAAAGACATTCTGCAAAGTTATTCTGCCGTGAATGTGTCATAACTGTTGACAAGTCTATGAGACACAGTGTTGCTGTTGTCACTTTTCAACTAACATTTTCGAAAGAGTGTTGCGTGAAAAGGATTACCTGAGATGCGCTGACTTGTGGTGACCCGTTTACGAAGCACTGAAGAGGAATGGGTCAAAGGGCACAGGAGACAACCAAGTAGCCGATGCCATAATTGTCAAAAAATGTGTGAGGTCCAGATGGCGACGGATACAAATAGTCTACCATGCAAACACTGGGCTGTACCTGTGCAGTTCACACTATTCATTTGATCTTTTTACAGTGTCATTTTCTCCAGACCATACCCTTAAGCGTGAACTGTTCAACAAAGAAACCAAACTCGTGCACGCATGAGAACTATTAGCCAGCGTTAACCTGCTGAGTGAGTGACTTATGTGGTGCCTCGTAAAAAACAAACAAAAAAAAAACCTTTGATTCCTACCACGCCTTCTTTTTCGAGATTACAGGTTACAGAAATGACTTTATTGTGGCTTTTGTCTTGCGTTTCTGTAAGCTGTACGATGAAATGCATATACTTGGAAAATGCGTTCTTCTGCAGCAATTTCGCTTTCACTTTTTATGCGAATGCTCCCATTTTGAGTATGGCACTTAAGCGCTTGCTATTTATTTGGCATGGGTAGAGCGTGTTAAAAGACATACAGATCTGTAAACACGCCTCGCCGGACTGTAGCCAAATCTGCACTCGTTGGCCTGTACTCACGCTCACACTGCAAAAAGCAAAAGTCCACGGGGCAAGATTTTTGGAACACTTAAATGACGCATTAGACACAATTTCTGCTAAAACATAGTTAACACAATTATATTTAAGATTTTGCTCAAAATTGTACCCAGCTTTCTTTAGTTTGACATTTTTGTGATGTTTATAGTTTCACTTCCTCATTGGACACTGACAGGAAGTGACAGGAATTTCTCCCAAAGAGGAAATGACCATATTTGGATGACAGCGTTATCTCTGTCGTCTTTCGTGCTAGACTTTGTAAGGATTGTAACGAAATCTGAACAAGCTCCTGACTCATGCTTTGCTTACACGCTACAGAACAAGAAGACCATGTCAGTGAGATTAGCTGATAAAAAACGGTCGACACCATAATCATTCTGGACATAACGTGAAGTACAGATAAAATACAAACACAAAGACACAAACAACTGATTCACTGGTAGGCAGTCACCCTCTCTGCATAGAGAAGTGCAAGACTAGGATAAAAGGCAACTGGCAACGGAGGTCTGGACTTCATTTATTCTTTTTCTCTGAAGTCACCAGCTGGTTATACTGCTTTGTAACTAGGAACAACGGCAATAAAAGCCTTTTCTTTGAGACAACTTCTATCTCCAGTGTATGCTTTGGCCATATCCAAATAACTGTTCTCGCGTGATACAAAAGAACCAAGTCCCAACAATTGGTGCCGTGACCCAGATATCTTCACGAGAGGAATTGCAAGAAAGTTTACTTTGGAATGGCTAAAATAGCATGATACAAATCCTTTAAAACTAAGATGTTAAAGGGATACTTCGGGATTTTTGACATAAGGCCTCAGTTATCCAGAGTGTTGTTGATGTCTAGAGATATTTTTTCTTAAATTCATGCAGTTCTTATATTTGAAGAGTCTGGTGGCGCTAGGCTAGAGCAAGGCTAAAGCATTTCTATGGTAAAGTCTAGCCTGCATTAAAAACAGTCTGACCCACTCCACAGAGCACCTGAGGTAAATCACTTATAACGCCAGACTAACGATATAAATGTCTGTGTTAATAGAATAATTTTTGAAATATAACTGACCTTGTATCACATGAATTACCGCATTTTGAGGGACTATTTTCTCGCAGATCACTCCGCCGCTGCCTTAGCTTACAGCCACGAAGCTGATGCTGCTCAAATATAAGTTATTTTAAATGCAAAATGGTTTAAATTATTCTATCGACACAGACATTTATATGGGTAGTCTGGCGTTATAAGTGATTTACCTCAGGTGCACTGTGGAGTGGGTCAGACTGTTTTTAATGCAGGCTAGACTTTACCATAGAAATGCTTTAGCCTTGCCCTAGCCTAGCGCAACTAGAGTCTTCAAATATAAGAACTGCATGAATTTAAGAAAAAAATATCTCCAGACATCAACAACACTCTGGATAACTAGGAAATGAGGCCCTATGTCAAAAATCCCGAAATATCCCTTTAAAGGGGGGTATTATGTAAAATCGACTTTTTCAAGCTTTATATCATGTTATTAAACGCCCGGCCATCAACAGACGAGGGGGACTTAAGTTCCAGCTGTCCAACACCTGGGACCGAGCCATCCGGAGGATGCCCCAGACACGGCTTGGACCCGGGCCATGTCTGGGGCCCCCGCCAGTGACGTCATTAGCCGTGGGTATTCACCATCCACGCCCACCACATCTATATCTGGTGGGTGTGGTCACCACGGACAACAGCTCTGAGGAAGCTGTCTGGATGGACAGTGAAACTGTCAGCTCTTTTTAAAAGTAAGTCCACTTGTGTTGATTTATCCCCTTTTTTGAGTTTAATTAATTACCTGGATGACTGAGAAACTACATTGTTTTATCATGTTATTATGTCATTCCCTCATTAAACACATGCCTGGAGTGTTGCCTTGGCTCATTCACATATTTTTGAGTAATCAGTAAAAACTTAGACGGCAGCCATTTTAGGTGTAGCAATGCCTCAGTCCTCCTAGGAACGCCCCACCTCCTGGAGACGCCTCTGGACCTTTCGTCACCAGCCAAGCCACCAACCACTGCTCCTCAGCTCAGCAGAGCCCCCTCCCCACACAGTGTTGTTGTTTAAATTCCACAGCAGTGTGCTGAAGGGGGCGTGTCGGAAAGCTTCTTAAAGAGACAGAGGCCTATTTCAAGACGTTCAGTACAGCCATTTTGAGAGAGCAATTTTATTTTAATTCACTGCATATACAGACCAACAGAAGGTTACGTCATTGTAGTGTGCTATAGACTGGTGCTATGTGATTGAAAAAAGCATAATACCCCCCCTTTAAGGGAGAAAATAGGCTAAAAAATCTCAACTTTGGCTATTGTGTGAAAAATCTATTTTGTGAAATTAGTTCATCAAATCAAGGACAAAATAAACCACCTCTCATTTATACAACAGTGTATATGGGAGCTGGAGGTGAGGGAAGTGTCCCCATGACATACGGCGACTGCTTTTCCCACACAACCTCCCATCTTGCTTAGCTTTCGAGCTCAGATGAAACCAAGTCTTCTCAAGGTGCTGTGAAAGTTTACTCAAACATGCTTAAGTGAAAAAAAGGATCAGTTTTTCATGCTCAAAGAAGGGTCATCAGTTTCAGCTGCTTCAACCGCACACCAAACCGAAACATATCTGCGGGATGGAAGTATAAATCGACTTCCTGCGTGCCCGATTCGGGACAAACCAGGGGCTAAATACCAAAGTCTGTTCAGATTCCTTGCAAGTACACACTGTCACCGATAAATGTTTGGATAAATGCGGGGGATTAGAGGGATTTCTTCAGATTTATGCATCGATTTTAACGGCAGAGTCGGAGTAGCCAGCAGCCATGAGAACCTGACAGACTCAGGCGAAACTAATACCGTGATTGGCCGCTGCATCGACACAGTTTATAGGATTATGGGAGGATGTTTAAAACTGTTTTGACAGGGGTAAGTGGTATTTTGGCTTCATAGAAACCGAGAAAGGAACTTGATACGCGCTAATCAGCTCGATCATCATTGATTGTAAACTGGCTCGATGTTTAGCTTAGCGTGTTGCTGCAAAGAGCCGCAAGTGTCAGTTTGCCCGTAAGGAAGAGTCATTTATGTATCTAGATGCTACAAATGAAGAGCAATACACTGTATTTTTTTACAGTAGGGGAACAGATTAGAACGAAAAAATGTAAACTATGGGATACAATGCCAAGAGTGGTAGAAATGCTCTCTGGATCCTTTCATTTCAGAAAAGTCCATGTGACCAGAATTGAATTTTCTTGGTCATTCATTTATGGTCGTTTTAAAAATGTTTATATTGCCGAACCCAAGGTCACCATTTAACGATTATCTTCATCTGAGGATCACGTTTTGTACATAATTTCTCAACTCTGTGACAAAGTATGTTTAGAATAAGAAGACACAAAATTGTCATCGTCAGGGGTCTAACTTATTTACAGCTAAGGCTTCATTGGAACAGCTCTTGAAAAATGGCCTCCATACATAACGAGTTTTTCTTAAACACTAGCTCCAAGGCAACATCGATGCCATATTATTATGTACTTGTATCACAAAGTATACCAAGAGAAATGGCAAAAGACTTAACCTTTCTAACTGTTGTTTTATATTTTTGTCCTTCATGATGATTAGAAATTTTGCCAGATAATTGGTTTTGAAAAGACTGTATGTAACATTTCTTAGAAACAGCTGGGAACTTACGATCTCATAACTATAACTGCTTTCAGGACTACTTCACTGGGCTAAATTGATCAAAAAGCCATTACACTTTAATAAGCACGATTTTGGTTCCTCAATTTTGGCAGTAAATAACCTATAAGGACTGGTTCCCAAAGTGTGGTACGTGTACTACTGGTGGTTTTTGGGCTTCCTCAGGTGTTACTCAATCTGCAATTTTAGACTTTATACAATTCTGTTGTATACTCTGAATATCATTTATGTTACAGTAATACTCTTAATTTAGACGTTTCTGGTTAAATTCAGTCAAATATGCCTATTTTACACCCTTTTAAACCCCGTTAAGTGATGATTTCATCTTATTTGATCTTGATCTAAGACTAGTGGTACTTAGATTGACATGTATTTTATGGTTGGTAATTTTGTGTGAAACATTTTAGGAGCACTAACCTTGAGTAAACAAAGTAAATTGACTCATCTAATTCAGTTGCAATCCAAATAATCAAATATTAAAGCAGTCTACCCAAAATGCACATCTAGAAAGCGATACTTGTGCCACTTTACTTCAAATATGTCTGAGATACGGTATGTTTCTAAAGCTACTTTGGTGACATTTAGGTGGAGCCCATTGCTGGATGTAGTCCTCTGATGTCAGAGTTACTGGGTTCACTGGTTCAAAATCACTCGGGGGAGTCTTTCTGAACCAGCACACTTTCTTTTAAAGGCTTCTACAAACGCCAGCCGAGAGAGCGAACGAGAGCGGGCAACTTGTTTTGACACGACTTCTGACACCCATCTCCAGGCAAACAACACTACAGAAGGATTATGTAACCGCTCAGCCTATGTGCCCAATGCTGTGCTTTAAAACGGCTTCAGACAGGGTTGTCCAATGTCTCCCAAGTTAAAAAATAATAGCAGGAGATTATTGGTAGAGTAATAACTTTGGGTTGATGGTACAATCCCAACTCCAACCAATGCTGCAATGTCCTTGGGCAAGACCCTTCATCCACCTAGCCTATAGAGCAGTGGTCCTGAATTAAATTTCACTGAGGTCCAAACTGAAAAGCAATTGTCAAGCAAAGGTTCGGAGCATACGTATGGGGTTAAGTCATTTTTGTGTTTTTTTTTTCTTTATTAAATCGAGTGATAATTACTGTGCTTTGGGGGGAAAATGCAATGTATTGAATAATGTTATTGTTCTTTTTTTGTTGTTGTTGTTTTTTACTGTAAAATACATTTGGGCTCCTAAATAGCAGAATGCATATAGCCATATGTACACAATGTGCCAATGCAGGGATGTGTTTCTCCTCTTTGACTGAGCCCTGCCTGGTTTAGCCCTGGTTTAGTGCAGGTTTAGTCCTGGTTTAAGTTCTAATTTAGTCCAGGTTTTAGAACTGGTTTAGTCCTGATTATATCCAGGTTTAGTCCAGATTGAGACCTGCTGACTTTTTCTTTACGATCGGGAAACAGCTGTGCTAATTTGCGCATTACGATCGCCCGTGCATATTTTTTATCAGTTTTAAAACTTTAGCGAGCCGTATTTCAATCATTCCACGGCCGTTTCTAAAAATATAAAAAGTGTCAAGGAGCTCAGAGGCAGCACTTTCTCTTTCTGTTCAGCTTGGCTGTAGTTATACCGCTCTGGTGCAGTGAGGGAAAGCTGACGCAGCCACTCGGATCCAGACCGAGCTCCACCATTTAGTGACCGCTGCTGTAGAAATTACAGCTGGGACAATATAGTTTCATATATTATGATACACTTTTCCTTTATCATATTATACCGTTTAGATATCGCAGCACATGTAATATTACACTTAAATCAGAATACAAAGTTTATCATTATGTTACATGCACATATAGTGTTCCGGGGCTGACACAAATTAACTTGGAGATGAAAATAAATACATTTATGACTTGGTTCTTGTCTGATTCTTGTTAATACCAGCTTGACTGACACATTGCAGTAATAATTATTATATTTGAAATGTCACAATTTTAGTATCAATCACTGTACATTTTATCTGGGTGTTTTTTTGTTTTTCTTCTTGGCACCTACATTATTTCACTTGCGTACTGGTTACTCTGAGTTGATATAAAATGATAGTTTTAAATGTTATGCCTGTGAAAAAGGCACTTAAAAGTATACATACACACTTATCCCCAAACATGTTGGTTGAAACCAGTCGTGGCATCTTAAAAGAAGTCATAAACTGCACTTACATAACTGCTCAGCCTGTACATTTGGCCTAAAAACACCAGCATAAAGAGTCAGAAAGTGCACTCTCGTGTTGTGATTGGTTCATCAGAGGAAAACATGCTCCAGTATTCCTCTGAAGTCTCTGAAAACACTCCACGACTCGCTGCAAACTCTCACAAACCGCATGAGTAATTAGGAGGAAGAATGTATTTTTAGTTCCGATTTTGGTCGTTATCTTTTAATGGATTCAGCCCTTCAGATTCGGCGTAATTGCCTCATATGATTTTTCATTTACAACATCATTTGGATCTGATCAAATCAAGGCAAGTGCGCTCTCCAGGATTTTGTTCCAATCAACACTTGGATTCATTTTAAATTTGATGAATTTCTTCCAGAAAATTACTACCAGTTTTTTTTGGTGTGTGTGTGTGTGTCTTTGCTGCAGATCATCGCAAATACCTTTTAATACTGTACCTAGGATTTATATGGTCAGTATCACCTGGCTGGAGGATTCACCAATTATACATGTTTTTAGTGGTAGGGGAAACCGGAGTACCTGGAGGCAACCTGCAGAACATGCAAACTCCACACAAACAGAAATCGACCCGGGACCTTATTTCTGTAAAGCACAAGTGCTAACCACTGCGCTACCGTTCTACCTATCTGAACCGTGTTGCTAATGACTCCTTGTATAGATGGAGCAACGTCTACGTCACATCAGTGGCGCCAAAAGGTTAACGCCCCTTTTCGGGGGGAAACAGAAGCTCCGTACATAGGAATGAATGAGGAAAGATCGTCTGAAAACTTTAAATTTACACATGAAAAAACTTTTTCTTTGTTTTATTTAATTATGGAACGTGAAAAGGAAGCCATGGAAGTGACCTGTTGTTTCAGATAATTCACATAGAAGACGGTTAACGTTTAAAACTGAGCCACTAAACCCACTGTGATCATGACTTCTCTGTGACATTTGCCTGTGGAACTTTGTCGCTGGATGCTTTATAATGTCACTACAGCTTCAGCTTTTAGTCTGTTGCTTTTATATTATCATTAAATTAAAATCACACAGCCTACGATGCAGTTTTGTAGCTTATGAGAGCAAATGGTACATGGTTCATTCAGCAGCTAACCTACTAGCTGCTAATGCTAACGTTAATGTGCGTTTTAAAACCGAGAGAATCATTAATTAGGCCTAATGCTGAACATGTTTGATGAGTTTGAATATTTACCTATTAAAGACGTTACACAAAGTGCATAATACACGGCCACAATGTGGAGCTGTTTCCTCAGTAATGAGCTCTGACATGGCCATAACAGATGCTAGTGATCGATAAACTCGCTCATATAAGTGTCCACAAAAAATAAAAAATCTTCCAATCGTCTTCTGACAGTGACTTGATGTGTCTGTGATCAAGAACGGACATTGTCCTGTAGTTCTGATCACTGGTTTGGAATATTTTATCCGCCGAATGAGAAATAGTCCCTGTTTCACATACACACTAATGCAATTTTTAACTCTCGATTCCCCCAAAAGACGGCGTTGCCCAGTAAAAGTTCCCGGATGTTGCTCCCATCTATCCTTAAGGTTTTGTAGCAAACACGAAATAGATCTTTCACATTGTCTATAACTTCCTTGATTACGAAACTCGCAGCACGCCGCTTGTGTCATATCCGGCTTTTCTCTGATTGGTTAATATGTTTTTCAATCACGCCCATCAGGAACTCAAAGAAATCACAGCTGGTCCCAGACTAGACGTCTTTGTAAAGAATAGGAAAAGTCTGACTGGCCAGGCTAGTTTGCTGGCATCTCACTTGGACACAGAACAAAGTGTGTGAGCCCGTAAAAATTGCAATTAGCCTTTTCATTCTTTGGGAAGACTCCTGCCTCAGCGTTTACAGGCACATTTGACCTCATGTCAGTGGTGAGGTGTTGCTGATTTTACAAGCTGTGTGGGGAGATACAGTAGTTCAAACATAATCTCTCCGGAAAGTGAAAAGACCAGGCTAATTATTTTAAGCATCATACTATGCTGTTGAAGTCACACGGAAATACTTTTTTTTTCTACAAAGGTCGATTGCAAGGGGATAACAAAGTAGGTTCTGCCCCCTTAATCTGTTGTAACTCTCATAACTGTCATAAATATTGAAATATAAATGTCAATATTACCTCAAAATAGTCTACACAGAAAGTTCTTGGTCCCTACACTCACATTGGGAAAGGCTACTTTTAAGCACCGTAAAAGTTCGGAGGCTTAAGTTTCCTTGTTAAGAGAAGTCCGTGAGGTGATTATTTGGCTAAAAGTGCCACAGACCATAACCCTTAATGTGGAAACGATGACGCGGCAGAAAAGTCGAGTGGAAAAAACAGTGTCTGGGAAAACACGGGGATCTGGTCATTTGTCAAGCGCCCAAGCAGCCGGTAACAAAGTGGATCCTGCCAACAACGCCCTCCTTAATGCCGGGTCAACAAACAACAGCCAGGCAGGAGAGAGTGGGTCTGGAGAGGATTGGCACCGCGCAGGAGCTAAGCACTCTCCAATAACTAACCGCGGGGGAAGTTTAACAAAGGTGTCCAGAGGTACAGCTAAAAGGGGCGGGGGGGTCAGGGTCTGGGGGGGGGGGGTTTCCTCATCAGTAACGTCAACAAACAATGTCTACAGAGGTTTGGTCCGAGGGTTTGGAAGAAAAAAAAACGGTCTGGGCTTATATAACGTTGTAATAGACTGAAGCAACTGTATACAAAGTCAGGTATTTACGTTTGAGTTTATAATCTCACTACAGACAAATAGGCAATAACCTGGCTGCAGAATTTTGGCTTTAAGATCCATGAAAAATAAACAAAACTCCACAGACCCAGGAGGAGCGCATGTTCGTGTAAACAGTATTCACCCTGTTCAGCCTAGTGTGTAATAAAAAACAATGTAATTACACACGAGGCATGACTGTCATTTTAGGTATGTGTGGTAGTTGGTAGCAGTTTCTTGTAGAGTAGGCTATAGAACAGCAACAACTCCACAGAAGGATTAATCTTCAACTGGACATTTTTGGAACCGCACAAACTGTATATTTAAACAAATTACAACAATTGGCAATAAAAACCAGTAGACCTTGAAGGACTTACAATTCATACAGGCACTTATTACATTGTACTGCGGGGTTCCTCAGCTGTTAGTGTTGATTTTTGTGTGTTGGGCGGCACGGTGGCACAGCGGTTAGCGCTTGTGCTTCACAGCTAGAAGGTCCCGGGTTTGATTCCCACCTGGTTGGGGCCTTTCCATAGACCGTTAAAAAGAATAGACAACTCCTCCTCACTCCTCCCCGTTTATTATAATGACCACGTTCGAGGGGGAAATCATGGCGGATTTACAGACTCCTCCTCCCCAGCTCTGACGAAGCATGTTCCTAATAAGGGCATAAGGGCGGGATCTTCACTGTAGACTCAGCCCTTGTGTGACGTGTAGACCGCGCAGCTCCAATGCTAACAGTCCGACCCTCATTAAGTACGAGATTTTTTTTTTAATTATTTCGAAAACCAGCCTGGTTTCTTTGTGACTAAATGGGACTTCTTTGTGACTTAATTGTGACTAACCCAGCGTTATCTCAGGAGGAATATATAGCCATAGAAAGTGTTTAAAAAATAGAAACCAGGCGTTAAAGTTGTTTTAACGTCTCCAAAGTCCAATGCTTTTCAATGGGGGACTAGCGGCTGAATGGAGGTACTACTGCAATGGCGGCCTCCAGTGTTGCGGTCATAAAGCAGAGCAGCCAGCGGCCATTGGGCCTTTCTTTGTGGAGCTTGTATGTTCTCCCCGTGTCTGCGTAGGTTTCCTCCTGTTTCCCCTACCACTAAAAACATGTACAAAAGGTTAATCCTCTGGCCAAGTGATACTGACCATTCGCCTGGTTCCACATCTGGAGATGGGTCCCCAAGCGCCGGCCCACGATGGCAGCTCCCTTTGGGTCAAATGCAGAGAACAAATTTCCCTACGGGGGATGAATCAAGCATCACTTAACTTATGTCTTACATCGCTGTAGTTTAATATAGGGCCTGGCTTTACCATTCATTTGCATGGGGATAGAATGCTCAATTCAAACAAGTTTCGGATGCCAAACAGATTTGTAGCAACAGACTCCGATACTAAAGACTAAGAAGCTATAGCATCTTATTGCTATGCTACATTCTGGGCACGGAGCCTTGTCTCCAAAGATCAGATTCTCTTATTCCTTCATCATTTTATTAAATCATCAGTCAGCCTGTTCCTGTCAGTTGCAGTCACACTTAATTTTCAGCTCTCAAATCAATTTTTCACCCAATTTTCACTATCCTTCTCAAAATAAACCATCCCATTTTTCACTGCCACTTTTGCTTCACAACACGCTATCGTTCGCTCATTCTTTCGCCTCCCACTGCCACATTATCCATCTCTGCCGTCTCGGGTCGGAGGGGTCAGCGAGGCCGGGCGCACCGTACGGGGGTAGGATTCCTTCCCCCAGGACAGTCCCCTCCACGCTCGGGACAAAACCATGGGCCAGTCGGTCTCATTCTACAAAGTCTTAGGTTTCTAAATGGTGCCCGTACAATGGGATTCGAAGCGTTTCTAGTGTCAGTCACGTTCGCTGGTTAATCCCTCATTTTTTTGTCAGTTTTAATTAGGAGCTGCTTGGGTTTTGGGAGCTGTTGTCGTGTTTTGTGATTGATGAAACGGCGCGCTAATGGAATATGCTTTGGCGAGTTGAATTCCCAGCAGGTGGAGTCTATTTCCGAGGCACCTTTTTGACTTTTGGCTATTCTGGAAGGAGAAATTGCAAAAATAAATTAGAATTGAATTTCAATTTTTGATCACAGGCAGACTTTTTGTTTTTTCTTTGGCAAAGCAAAGCCAAATTCATCTTATGAGTTCAGGACTCTACACTGGAGGTTGTAGAAGTACATCTTTTTAAGGCGAGACAGGTGGTCGAAGTGGAGATTTGTAGTTAGTTTCCTCCCTTAACATCTTTGTTTTCATGTTAGAGTATAAAAATGACAAAACTTACCCCGTACTATGCTTATTTGACCTTTAGTCACAGAGCGAGATAGAGGGCGATATCCCGGAAGTAGCAGCTCCGCCGCTTCGCAAAGCCGTCTTTCACTATCAATATTTTGAAGTATTTTTCAGAGAGATTTTTTTATAATCTAATTCCCGGCCTGATTTATTCAGCTTTGAACACACACAAAACAAAGCAAAATTTCAGTTTTTAAAGATGTATTCAAAGATCCAGAATCTGCTCTGAAAAATTCGTTGTTACTGATATGTATATAAAATAACACCATGAATTTAAATCTGGGTCTATCCTTTATTTACATTTCGTTGCTGAAACTATAGGCCATATTTATGCACAAAATGCCATATTTTTTTATATGAAAGCAAAATGTTTTTCCCTCATATTTATATCAGTAATGTTCAGCAAAGGTTTCAATGTGATATCTATAAACGTATTTACTTTTCCATATTCACCTGCAGTGTCTCGCATTAAGTGTATTGTAAATCTACTCAAAAGGCGTCTTTTATGTAACTTTATATCTTCCTTGACCCATATGAGAACTTGTAACTTCAAGTACCATTTTCACAGAATGAACAGCATCTCCACTTAAAGTCACGCTGACACACACCACATTATCCTCTCTTGTACTGACAACTATTTAATAGGCAATCATGCTTGATTTTCTCCTAATTATATTGTTCAAGTGGTATTTTTATTGTATAATTTACTTAAGACTTCAAGTAGTAGGTAGCTACTATGTACTATGTATGAATACTTCCAGGGCGAATGAGAGGCTACACAAACACTAGGACAATGCAGTTTCCCTTGTGAATCCATAAAGTCTAATGGTAATTATTTAGTAAAACAGTCCAAGTCATGATTAATGATAGTGCAGTTATTTTTTTGTAGTAATATATGTAACATCACAGTTAAATTAAAATATAATTCAAACACTTACAATCAACTCAAAATTACTCAAAAGTAAAGCATTGAAAATAAGTTTTCTTGAACAAAGAACAAAGTAATGTGTACAGTTTGATGTGCTTTATCAAAAAGAGTGACAAACGTGTCATATTTTTGAACTATACTAACATAAATGCTACCATTTGAATTTTGAATTATAGTAACTTTTTCTTCATAATTAGCATCAACAAGAGGAGCAACAGAACAAAACAAAAATAGTATAGGCTGTAGTTACGAATCTTTGCCTGTTCAGTCATTTGATCATGCAAACAAAGATATACTTTATTCATACAGCATGAATTGATATAGGCTAAGTGTATATAACTCTATAGTGGAAACGCCGGGAGAAATCACCATGTTCAATAATACAGTCTAAGTGACTTGCTTTTGTGTGGGTTTGGGCGAGTTTAAGATAAAAACAAGAAGCTAATGCTGATGGAAAAAAACAACACAAATGGCCACTTGAAATAAATGAAATTAACTAGGCTACTACTGTACATGAAATATCCCGCTTGTTCCATTGGCAATAATATCTTTTACCTTTTCCTTAGACTCGGCCAAACCTTCTCAAATCCAAGACAAACTCTCCAGTAAATTTAAATACTTTCAGTGTAGTAAATGAGATATTTTCTAACATACTTTAATATATAAATGTAAACATGCTTTGCACAACTCCAACACAGTACTTTTACGTTGCATGCCTACTCCGTCCCCGTCCCGTAAAGCCGTATCGACTAACCAAGACACAACAATAACAATAGCATTCCACACATCGGCCGAGTCTAGTCTGACCCGGCGTAGTATACTGTGTAACCGTTTCCATCTCACCTATATATAAATGCATGTGTCAGCCCGCGCCGTAGACTGTACTCCTGCAGCCCGTAGTGGAAACTAAACCCCGCACTTCCACCGGCCCAGCCTGTCTGTCTGTGTGTGTGTAGGTGTGTCTGTGTGTGTGTGTGTCCCCTCCCGATACACGCCGCGGGACGTCTCTCTTACACAGGGCAGAGAACAGGGTTTCTACAGATGCAAGGAAGTCACATGTAATGCTTTTTAATGTCATTTTAACCTCTTTTATTACTTTAACCAAGCCCATTTTCACATTTTCAGTTTGACCTTAATCTAAAAGCTTACAGCCTATAGGCCAGTCTAACGCCTCATTTAAAAGCTAAGACCTTCTAAACTGGTCTATATGGATCTTTTTCCATTGCCACTTTTTTGTCGGTTTTTTTAGGCTTTATTATAGCGCTTTTTGTCACTTTTTCAGATAATTTTGTCACGTTTTTATCACATTTGTCACATTTTGGTCAATTGTTTTGGTTGCATTTTTGTTGTGTTTTCATCCTCGTTTTTAGATTCCGAAGCGTTTAGATTTAGGTAATGCCAGACTGGAGGAAATGCTCTTGGTTAAGGCGGGGAGTAAGGGGTTAATGTTGACACTGCAAAACGTAATCTTGAAATAAGTGGAATTTTCTCGAAATAAGTCAATGTGTCCTCGATTTGAGAGTGTAATTTCAGGACATGGGGCAAGATTTACACTTCAATTAAGATAAAAACAACTACAACTGTTTTATTTCAGGTAAGTTAAGATTTTGTATCCAGTTTTGAGTGTATCTAGTTATCTTAATTTAAGTGTCAATGCCTTGCCCCATGGACAGATTTCTTTAAATTAGACTCAAGGACAACATTTCTAGAAAATGTCACTTATTTCAAGATTACTTTTTGCAGTGTAATTACTATATTCTTAAAATAATACTAAGTAACTTGTTTACCTTAATAAATCCTTTCCGTAGTCCCTCTGGGGGTAATACAAGTGTTAATGGGATGATTGGGGGGTCTTTCATCTCCCCCTGGTGTCTCTGGCCAGAAAACCACAATTGCAACTTGACTGCCACCGGGTCGGAGTCACCAATACACACTAATGGAATCACAAAGAGGAAGCTAACAGGCTAACGGGCAAAGCTAAGTGCTGGCTAGCGCCACTTAAACAGTATTTACAGCCAAGTTTGAGTGAACAAAATGATCTCCATTGTGTAATTGGATGGACAATATCCATCTGTCCCTTTGTCTTTTCTGTCAGCGTAGTATTTACTCTCACGGACAATTAATGAGTAAAAAAAAACATGCTACGACACCTGCAGTGGTGCTTATGGCCTCTAGGGGCATGAGTTACTTAGCACAGCTTTAAAGGCACAAAGGCAAAACAATCTTGGAATATTTAATGTCGTAGGATTTGTAAACATTCCATCTAACAGAGGGGAAATTATAATTTTCAAAAGCAAATTGGAAGGGAAAAGAGTGTAACATTTCAGTCAAAACTGCAGCCCAATTTGTTTTAGACCATAGTTTTTTGTGTGTTTTTGACACATTTGTTGTAAAAAAAAATAGTTGAGCAATGTCATTGTCTGTAAAGAAAAATGTAAGTTTCTAAGAAATATTGATTTAATGCCAATTTGAATCCAATTGAATGCTTTTTAATTAGTTTAAAGGCCTTCATTTTGGCATAATTCATGTCATGACTTTAATGCCCTGTGGAAACCCTGAGAAAAGTCTCTTGGGTTATATATAGCCGCAAAAACACCAACAATCACTCAACCAACAACTCAGGACCTCTTTCTGTAAAGTGTAATTAGCATTTATAATAATAATTTAAGGTGCCAAACATTTACAATCTGGTTTAATGATGTTAGTTTGGATACTGTATTTGGATATTTGGCTTAATTTTACTAAAATATGTAGTTCTAAATCAAAAATACATGAAATAAAATGTATCAGATATGTAAAAAATGTCTCAAAATCATCTTGCGATCCCCACTTTGGGAACCTTTGATACATAGTGATGTAAACACTGAAAGATATGAATTTGAAATGTTCGCTGTACATTACTGATATAAATATGAGAAAAAATATATTGCAATCTATCTGTCATGTGGGTGCAGTCTCCCCGCCATCCATGACATAAACCAGTGCCGGTGTCTGAGGAGTCTCACAACATCATCAGAGACGACACCCACCCAGCTCACGCACTTTTCCAACTGCTGCCGTCGGGAAGGCGCTACAGGAGTTTGCAGGCACACACAGACAGACTAAAGGACAGCTACTACCCGCAAGTGGTCCGGCTCCTGAACCAAAATAGTACAGAATGAGCGCGGTAGAAGTCAAAGGATTGTTTGTGCAATGTGTTTCCCTCCTGCTCTCTCTTTTATACTTTTTAATGTGAGATATTGTTTTTATATTTTAATATAAGTGAGTTGACTGGTTCGTCTCATCTAAGTACATTTCATTGCATTGCTGACTGTGTGTTGACCTGCATATGACAAATAAATCTAAATAAAAAAAATCAAAAATCATGTTATGTTTTCATATTAAAAAATCAACAACAAAAAAGAATGTATAAAAACTGCCAAAAAGTGCCTTTGTTTTCAGCGACATCGAAACAACAGATAGATTTAAATTGATGGTTTTATTTTGTTAAAATATTAGTTAAAGGAAAACAATTAATTTTGTAAAGAAAAATTCTAATTTCGCCTTGATTTTTGCTTAGAAACCAAAAGCAAAGCTCAATAAAATCAGGAAAACATTACAAAACCCCTCTAAAAATATATATAATTAAAGCCACACTGCGTAAAATTTTACCCAATAAATAAAATCAAAATACAAGCATCTATTGTATGACAGATTCATAATTGAAAAATATCTCATAAATGTACAAACACACACGTGCCTTGGCTATAAGCGGCTCAGCTCTCCTAAGACATAACAGTAACTTGGGTAAAGTGGGTACGTCTCCAGCTCGTCTCCATGGAGATGTGACTAAAGTCAGCAGAATTTGAGATTTAAACTGGTTCAGTTTTCATCCAAGTCCATTCTTTGATTACCCGCTGCAGTAATAGCAGTTTCTGTGTCGAGCGGGTCATGGAGCATGTTTTGTATTGATGGCAACAGTATAGTCCAGAAAGTTACGCAGTGTGCCTTTAAGTACACCATTGGACAGAATTTGGCGGCTGTAGATTCCTCTCTTTAGAAGCCCTATACACATGAAGATCCTAGTTTGTGCACATGGGGAAAACAGAGACATGCACAATATCAGCAATAAATCCGCACTTGTTGGTGCCGCGGTTCGCCCTTCTGTGTCTCTTGTTACTTGAGTGTGGTTCCGAAGTACCTAGATTGTTTTCAAAGTCTCAAAAACACTGCATCGCCTTAGAGCATTCTTGTCCTTCCCGCGTACGTACAAAAGCGAACAGCACATTGTAAACAGGCCTGTGCGAAAGTGCTTCTTATCTGCTCCCTTGATCTATTACCGCCTAAGGACCCGCGGGCTTTTCTCTGTTGTAATGTCGGTCCCGGTTAGAAAAGCAAAGAAATGTGCGTGGATATGAGCAGCGGTTAGCCCACACAATGCCGTTATTAAAGCTCCCAGCTGATAAAGAATCATGCAGTGCTTAATGAAGTCTCCGGGGTGATTTACGAGGCGGCGCCCTGCCCTCCACACATGCAGGGGTCGCCGGGCGCGGCAGATCCGGTGTCTCCTGCTTCGGAACGTCATTAAAGAGAGAGGAAAATATGAAGTGGTGGTTATATTAACATTTATTGCGTCTGTTGTGAACAATGTTGTTTTGGTCAACAAAGACTATAACAATATTACGATGACTGACGTGCCTTTTTCTTTTTTTCAATGATAACGTAACAATGATGAGCTCAAAATAGCTTTTGGGTGACTAAAACATGGAGACGTTTATGAGTTTCACGAACGGTGATTGTGCGTCAAGCCTCTGTTCATTCATCAGGCAAAACCTAAAACAATCATCAGCAAATATTACATCAACAAAATAAAACCATAAATGTAAACCTCATTTTGTCACTGAAAATATAAGCACCTTTGTCTTATTCTTATTATGGCAACAAAAAGTGACACAGAGGAAACTTTGCTGGTTAAATCAAGATCAAACCACAACAAAAAAAAGGTCCCATACTTGCCAACTCTCCCGAATTCCCGCGGGAGACTCTTTATTTTTAACCCCATCTCCCACAATTCTCCCGGTCAGTCATTTCTCCCGATTTTACAGTGAAGGAAACAAGTAGGACTGTGGGGGATATATATTTGCATGACCTGCACCCCTACCTTCCTGCCATCGCTCTATAGCCGACTGAGCGCTGTTTGCGAAGCTATTCATTTAGACTCGCCACTGTCGCTGTGGGAGACAACACCCACCTTTACCTCAGTGGTAAACAGAATCATTTATGGAATATCAAAGAAACAATCTTTTCAGAGCAAGTTTCCTTCATCAGGAAAAGACATCGACAATTACACTCGCACCTGGCAAAGGAACCCAATGTTGGCAAGTATGACTTCCTGGTTTTAATCGCTTTGAAATAAGTGACAATAATCTTTGAGAATATGGCATTAGTTTAACATCACACAACACAATCACAGTAAAAAAAAAAGGAAGTGTAGCATGTATGATGCTGCAGTTTGAGAATAGCAGTTGTATAGTGATGATAGGCTAGGTTAATCAGGAGAATTGGTTCGGCTCGGAGGAAAATGAGGTGCTTAATGAAAACCGGACACAGTATTGCAGTATTTCTTAGTTATGTGTATTGATTTTTACAGTGAAAGCGGGGTATATAACATTTTGGTTCAACAGTCCGCGATAAAAGTTCATTTGGGTGAAGTAACCCATGGAAAAGACAATGGCTTGGAGGAAACCATTGAAAGGACAGAGTCCAACAGTTCATTGACAAAAGTCCCGAATTGAGGTAAGACTGAGCGAACGTATCTGTGTGTGCTTCAGCACCTCCTACCTCCACCTCCTAGTCTTTTGGGCTTTTTCCTCAGGCTCGAGGCCTTAGCTCGCCAGCCAGCATGGAAACCTGGCCTGTACAAAACAGGACCACACAATCAGTAACAAACAAACATCATCTTTACGTCAAAATAGCAAAGTCCTAAATTCATGTTCATGTCAACAACTATATAGCACAACCGCAATATAGACATCCATAAATCTCGAGTACTCTTAAATAGCTGCGTACGTACATATCAACTCATTACAAAATATGCAAACAGTGTAGCCAAGCCAGCGCCAGCACCAGCTGACTGGCTCAAAACAATAACAAGCGTTAGCGTAACACTCACCAGTTCCACTTCTCGTAATCACTCAAAATGATACAATAACGCCAATTATTAATACAATTATTATTATTATTATTACTATTATTAATAACGCCGGTTCACAGCGGCGGAGGCATCTAAAAGGTTTGATAGGCATAACAGTTAACGATGGGTAAAATGAAGCAAGCAAAGGACGAGTTTTAGGACGCATACCATCTTCTGTACTCTTTAGTTGAAGTGTCGATAGGGATCAATCTGTTCTGTCTGCATCTAAGGTTCAACCTAAGGTGGTTTCACGCATTTGCTAATTTCCTGGTGGTCTTCTCGAGTCTGCGTGCCAAATGAAGGGTGTCTCTCCCAAAGTCTCTGTAGTTGAAGTGCCTGTACGGCTTAAGGCCTGTTCATACTCCACAAGACGCGAGAACTTTGTTCTTGTTCTTGAGGCAAAAAGAACAAGAACAAAGTTCGTCTGGGCTCTGACATTTCATACTCCACAAGACGTGTTGCTGCCGAACTGCCACGCCCCCTTTTTCGGCAGCCAAAATAATCAAGGAATTACAGAAATAACCCCGCCCACCAGCTCCAGCCAATCACAGCAAGAGTTCTCGCAGCCCTGCAGAACAAAGTTCTGCTCAGCTCAGGTGTCAAGAACAACGTGAAAGAACTGCCGAACAGGAGCTGCGAGAAGAAAATGACGTCATTTTGTTCTCACAGCTCTGGGTGCGAGAAAAAAGTTCTTGCATCTTGTGGAGTATGAACAGGCCTTTAGAGCTCATACACAGACATATTGATTCATTCCGTTTTAGGCAAACACTACATTTTCTATAAGGAAAAGGAAGATAACGATGTGAATCTGTTGGAAAGGATCACCAAAATACCAGAGAAACGTAAAATACTATCACTTTAAGCTGAATCCAGTAGACCTCTGTGCTCTGTGCATCTTCAGAGCCCAGACTGTCCATGCGGATCTTCACAAGACTGTCTTTTCAGGAGCGGTGGTTGAACATTTATGAGCTCCTGGGTGGCCTGTGGTCCGGTTCTGAACACTGCAGTGCGCGGCCTGCTTCCTTTTTCCCCCCGCGCTCGCCTTATTACAACCACGGCCTATATACCTCCACCCCCACCCTCCCTGTCCCTCCGCAGGCACCCGATCAATAATTTCTCTCCGCTCCAGCCCCCAAAAAAAGTCAGCCAGAGGTGGGGAGGCGCTCCTCTTCAAAGTGCCTCCCGTGGCAGCTGCTGAGAAACGAAAGTATAGGCTCTGGAGCTGTATATCAGTGCCAGCCCATTCGCAAAAATGAAAACAACAGTTGCCATTTATTTATATGGAAAAACGGCAAAGAAGACAAAAGGCCCTAGACAAAAGGTTCAGCTCTTGCTAACGTCAGGCTGTGCAACACAAAAACAACAACAGCAAAATATTATATAATATATGGTTCATGAATTTTTTATTAATGTATTTGTCTGGGTAAAGAGCTGGTATTATGCTTTCTGCGGGTATTTGGTAACAATATCAAACATGCTGTCTTACACTTTGTTGGGTAGAAAATGTGTTGATCTAAAACAGCAAAAACAAAATATCCAGTAGTTCCACTTCCCGGTTATTAACCGTGGCTTAACTCTACTCTCCCACCCCCCACCATGTCCTCCTCTTGCTCCCCTTTATTGCACAGTTGTTTCAATACAGAGGGGGAAATAACAAAACTGAGCGGGTGGCCCATATGGCTAGTGAAGCAATGGCAAGTGTTTTTACTCCGCGATGAAAGGATTAAGCTTTGCAAGAGGTCGAGAAGTGAGGAAAGCATTTCCTGGATTCATAGAGCCTCCGGAGAAGCTATTTGTGAAAAGGAGGAGCTTTTTGGCAGCTGTTGCTGTGCTGTTAAGTATAAGTTTATTCGTTGAGTAATCACTCTTTTTCTGACTTCCAGCGTGAAGCAATTAGCTGAATGAAAAAGAGGACTTAAAGTGGCATAGACTTGCTTTATACTATAATCAATATGTGGTTTAAAGTTCAGGATCAAGCCACAGTCAAGATATCTAACTTCATGAACAGTGGAACCATTTTTAAACTGAATATGTAAATCAAGAGAAGAACGTAATTCATGATGAGTACCAAAAAGCATACAAAAAGTTTTTTTTCAGATTTAGTTTGAGCTTTTATTGTTATAAAACCAGTTTTGAACAATATTAAAAATGTTGCTGCTACTTATTATGTCGCAGGGAAAGGTCAGAATTTGATTTACTGAGCAATTTGCAATAACGTGTGCAAGGTCATTTATGAAAATTGAAAATAGTAAAGGACTAAGAGTGGAACCTTGAGGCACTCCTTTTTTCAATTACGAAATTGTCTGACTGAGAAGCATTACAGAACATATTATATATATTTGTATTTATTTATATAAAGGGACAATGCATTTACAGAAAGTACAATGTACTTAAAAAATGCAAGATAATAGCTAAAGCTAATTTCAAGCGCTGTGTAGGTGGTTAGCATGGCGCCTTAACTTTCCCTCATAGTAGCCTCCATGCATGATAAGAAGGAGAGAGGATACAGTCCCCAGGTGGATCTATAATTCAGGCACAGTGCGAGAGAGAGATCAGCTTCTATTGAGGTGCTACAATATGAAGAGACAAAAACCAACATTAATGAATGGAGAGAAGCTCATGCATTGGGTTGGAACAGAGGTGTGTTCAAAGTGTCAGCTGTTCATTGTCAGTGGACAAGTCTTAAAAAGGTAAAGTTCAATGCAAAATTTACTTGATTTTTTTGTAAGTATTACACAATAATACACAGACTGTGGAACTCCCTGCTCCCAGACTTAAAACTTCAGACTGACATTAACAGCTTTAACAGAGATCTGAAACAGTGGCTGAAGTCTAATCAGAGCTGCACACATGGCAACGTGGTATGACTCATTGTACATTTGTAAATCCACCATTCATCCCGCTGTTTGTAGGGACGTATATTTTGTATATGGAGAGTTATAGCTGATTTTACTATATTTTTTTCATTATATATCATTATATTGTTTTAGTTTTCTTGCAGGCCCTTATAGACTTATTTATTGTATTACTAATTTATGTTGCATATTGCACAATTGCACCCACAAAAACAATCCTAGTTTGTGAATGCACCTTCACTGACAATGGCGATAAAACCTATTCTGATTGTGTTCACCTTTGGTTGTGTTTTCTTCTACTGCCGAAGCACTCTGATCCGAAATCCCTGGATTTTGCCGCACCTTAGAGCAGGGGTCGGCAAGTTGGCTTGGCTTCGAGCCAATATTTTTTTATGCCGATAGGTGGCGGGCCAGCCGGTCCATTGATAAAAACTAGATTTATTCATGCATGGATATTCAATACTAGATAACCCCAAACTATACATATTTTATGTAAAAATATATAGTTTGAAACAATACTATCCCCGAGTCTGAGTCTGTCGGATTTTCGCGGGTTACACACGATATTATAGTAGATCCATGGTTACACAGCGCTAGCAAAAAATAAAGTTAGCATCACAAACATGTCGCTTTCCAAAGGACAAAAAAGAAAAGTGGACAGTGAAAACAGGTGTTTTAGGGAGGAATGGCGACAAACATCCTACCTGGATATGTGAATGCTAAACCTCTGTGCCTCATCTGCAACGAGGTCATCTCCGTTTGCAAAGAGTACAATATTCGGCGACATCACTGTTACGCCGAAAACTGCATGACTGCCGAAAAATGCACCCCCTCTTACCGCGCACAGATGAAACAACGACAGGAAGGTTTCTAGGACTGTCTTTTAACAATTATATGAGTGTGACGTGAGAGCGTGTGTAAGCACTCAAATGTGTGTGCCTCACGGTGAAAGCGTGAGAGTTGGCAGCCCTGAAGAGGGGGTGCATTTTTAGGCGGTCATGCAGTTTTCGGCGTAACAATGGCACGCTGCAGTTGTGTTAGCAGCGCTGGAGCGCCTGGATGAGGTAAAGTATGAGGATCGGGACAAACCACAATTTAACCTAGAAGTTAGGCTGCTTAGAGTTAAAATGCAACAGTGGAATGGTGTTGTGCCAAACACAAGCAAAGATCAGGGGCAAAACATTTGCGGATAAAGAACAATTAAGTCTTGTTTTGTTTTTGTTTTTATCCTCTGGCGGGCCAAAAAATAATTGGCAACGGGCCAAAGTTGTCCCCCGGGCCGGACGTTGCCGACCACTGCCTTAGAGGGAACCCAAAACTGTCCCCCCTCATATCCAAAACCGTGTCATTTTGAGCAGTTCTGCGCCCCAAGTGTTCTCATCACGGCGTTATAAATTTACTAGCATGCCGTTAGCTCAAAGTGAAAGCTTGTATTCATGGTTTTCTTATGCGTCATTCCAACTGCTGTCTGCACAGGGTGCTTCAAAATCTTCACCAGCCCAGTCTCTCGCTCTTTACAAAGACATTATTTCTAATTTTATGTCACATATCAATTCCGATGTTTTTGTTTATTGTTTTTTACCTATATTACGCCCTGCTCCGATGTTTAGGACTTTTGAAACGGCTAGTAAAACATTGACTTGCAGTTGATATGACACAACGGGAAGAGTTAGAGTTTATTTTTATCTGACCTACAAACAGCGTTTTACCCCGTGACTCTGTCGGCATAAAGTAGCAGAGTATATTGCTTTGGCAGTGGCCACAGACACATGTATTTATCTGACTGCGGCTGAGGGACATCACAGTCCATTTACTGCTACAAGCTCGGAGCACTGGTCCAAACACTGTGCAACAATGCGGGAGAGGAGAAACACGTGGGGGAAAATTAAGATGTAAAAGCCTGAATTAAAGCCAAAAATAGGCAGTGGTTTTCAAAGTGCCTTTCATGTCATTACTTGAGTAAAAGTACTGGTGAAATGTTACTCCAATATAAGTAAAAGTTGCTCAGTCAAATTGAAAGTACTGAAGTATTGCCTTGGGAAATAAAGTACAAATCCATTTGTTTAAATAAGTGGAGTGAAAAATACCTTTGTTGCTTCAAAAACACAAAAATTGCGCCCGAATTCACCACAACAGAACGGGGACAAAGCTCTTCCCTTGTGGTAGGTCAACGACACTGACAGTACATCTGCACGTTGCCACCTATTGTTCTGGAATGTGCAGTTTTGCCAATTTCACTTTTTACTTTAGAGAAATGTATTGGAGTAGAAAGTATTATGGTTATCCTTCATATAGTGGAGTAGAAGTATTTAAGTTCAACCAAATTACTACAACAAAGATCAGATCCTAACAATAAATAAAATGTGCTTTGTTATTGACCACCTTTGATGACCACTAAACTTGTTTTGCTTAGAACTGAAACCTTAAGAAGTCCCAACCCAATAACTTAATTGAATTGCTTGCTTGAATTGCTTGTTCATGCCAGGATGCTTTGTTTCTAGGTTTCATAACCTTGTCATAAAGTATATGTGTGTATGACCTCATCATCTGAACTCAAACCCACAAAACCTCCTGGCATTAAACGTAAGAACACACCGCCCTTTTTGTTCATTTATTTATGTTTTGTTGTCAGTCAATTAGGACGTTTCTGTGCAAAAAGTACACAGTAGTTTCACGAAAACAAAGTCCATTTCGACTTCTCAAAAGCCCCTGCTCTCTAGTTCTTTGCTCGTGTACTACTCTGCCACCATTCTCCGCTGCGTGTCCTCGGCCCTGCACGGCTTTTTTAACCGGTCCCTTTCTGAAAGCCCTTTCTGTAGTCCCTCATTGTCCTCGAGTGCCATTCACCACAGCCCAGTCCTTGGATTCTAGAGCGTGCCCAAAATACGACAGGAAGTCAATGGCACGGCGGAGCGCTATACGGTGACACCCGAAAGGCTAGCTGTGCAACAAAAGCCTCCTGGCCCTGACCTATGCGGGCTGCATGCTAACTGCGGCTAAGGAATGTAGCGTCCGACCAAGGCTAGCGGCGAATGGATTGTGTGCATGTCTACAGTTAGAGGGCCCATATTGTGCTAGATTTACTACTTTTGTCTTGTGATAACAATGAAAAATATACAGAGTAGAATTTTGCTTCATCCACGCAGTTTAGAGTAATTCTGTTCACTTTGGTCGCTTCTTCTTTTACTACTGAAGCTATAATGTATGTTTCGTAGATTTTCGTAGGGAACACAGAACGGTTAACCACATTTTTAAACCCCATAATCCATCACCATACTCACTTTAGGCAGCTCTGCAGTCAAAGTGTGTTCCTCGCGGCGCCATCGTTTGTCTAGCATGCCCTCGGAGGGAAGTGAAAGCTCGTTTTTGCTGTTTATAATGTGTCATTCCCTTTTACTGCCTACCGAGGGAGTTTCCAATGCATATTCCTGACATTCCCAGTCGCTCACTCCTTACTCTCTTTTCCATACATAGCACATTAAAGTGATAGTCTGTAAGTTAACAAAATGAGGTATAGAGTGAAATTTGAAAGTAAACAATCAAATTCCTCCCGTCTTTAACCAGAAAGCCCTTCTTAGTTTGCAAAATGAGGAGAGCAGAAACAGAATTTTCAAACATAAAGGATCAAGCTCCTCCCCCTCTCCTCCTGATTGGACCTGACAGGCTGGTTCACAGGATAAGCTTTTCTCATTGGTCAAAGCGGGAGGATACTAGACTCTGATTAGTTGCTGAGATCCGGGAAGGAGGGACTTTACAACAAATAATAAATATATTTTATTACTTATCAAAATGCTAGACCAGGTGGTTGATTTTGCACATTTTATACAATTTGTAATACATTTAGACTTCCAGACTATCACTTTAAAATACATTTTAAAACCTAAAATATCAAGGCTGAGGTATCCAATATGACGTTTTTAAAGCATCAGTTATGTGTAACATTTTGGATTCTACCGTTGCCAATACAAAACATGCTACCAATGACCACACAAAACAGTCTACTATACAATAAATGCTTCTATTTTATTTAATATATTGGGTGTAGCTTTAAGGGGAGACAGTCTTCACATTGTGGATACATCTCCACTAAAACTAAAACAAAAACTCCTACAGTCACCACATTGTCCAGTCTTATATAATTACATTTCTGAAGAATTTTGCAATATCTATTTCCTAGCCTAATTTATTGAGCTTGGAACCTCCAGAAAAAGGTAGAAATGTTGATTCAAAGCGACAGTATCTCCATATGTAAACAGTACATGAAAAAATACATTTACTTCTTACATTTATCTACAGGAACACATCTCTAAATTGAATTCCCCCACCTCTATTCACCTGCAGTTTCTCACCCCAAAACCTAAATATTGCAAATCATGGACTTTTCGTCACTCAGCCTCAATGGAAAAACCACTCAACTTATTTCACAAAAGCCAGGAAATACAGAATTGTGTGTTTTACAGTTGCAACAGTGACCTATGAGTACAAATCAAATGTCAGACCAATCTTTTTTTTTTGTCTTTTTGTCTTTCGGAAGGGCATTCAGAATCACAGTACGGGTTGTTGACTTGGGACAGGGTCTGCATGGGGGTAGAAGGTGCACCAGTCTACCTCCTACTTCCACCAGATCAATACGGTGCACTTAGGAAAGGAACGGCAAGATCCGGCCCTTGAAAGCTTTTATTCAACCGCTGCTTGTTTTTAGCATCTTGTGGCTACTATTATTGAGGGGTAGGTAGTAATTGAATACATGTATTTAGTAACTTTAAGAAGAATTTGTACTTACACGTGAGTAATTTATATTTTAAAAGTCTTCCACAGTCAGTTGTGGTATGTTTGGTAATATACTTCTTGGCTTTACATGGATTTTCATCACTTTGTTTACTGAAGAAATAAAGATGCAGGGGGTGCTTGAGACGACGCCTATACTAATGCATTTACATTTTAATACAGGGTCCTCGCAAGAAAACAATAGCAGTCCAGACTGGATTATTAGACCTTAAGAATATGTAGGAAAGAGAGTTGCGTTATTTTAAATTCAGAGGTTATCAAAGGTGCCATATTGCAAAGGGAAAATAGGGTATTTTTGAGGAAATTGTGAGTTCGCTTCTCATTATCTCTCGCATTGTGCTTCATCTGGATAAAATATATCTGTTCGGCTCGGATCGCTTTTTGCAGAGTGTTTTTTTTATCGAGAATGGTGTAATGATGCTATATATGCACTGCCAAACCGATCGCATACCTTTTGGAGTATAAAGTTTAGAGTAAGCGTGTTTTAAAGTAATATCCAACAAAGATAGTTTGATGTTTGCAATGGACAATAGTTTTGCAATTTGCTAATTGAAACCATTAAAACTGTAAACGCTTTTGCAAACTTTGTCCATGTTCACTTATACTTGTGTTTCTCTAAGTTGGTTTGCATACACACACACACAAAAACACACATAGAGAAAATATTATATAATTGACCCCCAAATCAAGTAGAATCGGATCAGTTATCCAATAGCACAGACTGCAATCATAAGTGTGTGTTTTTGTGTGTAGCACACAAATCCTTGAACCAAATGGCGGTCCACTGAAGGACGGCCTCATAGTTCTAACCGGGCCTGTTGGTCTCTCATAAGGAGCCCCCGACAGCATAGCCCCTAGGATCATTCGGGCACTCAAACCCCTCCACCACATTAAGGTGGTGGTTCCAGGAGGGGAATTTCTGTTATTTTTTTCTTCCTAATTCAAACATGGTAAATGGTCCCAATTTATGTAGTGCTTTTCATCAAGCTCAAAGTGCTTTACAGTAAGGAACCACTCACCCATTCACACTCTCATTCATACACCAGTGTACGCAGACACTAGAGGCAAGGTGGGTGAAGTGTCTTGCCCAAGGACACAATGACAGTGTGCACCTGCAGGAGCTAGGATCCAAGACGATTCATGAGACGACCCGCTCTACCAACATGTGCACTCAATAGTTTTGTTAGAGGAGGGCGCCTCCACTTCAGTTATGAATTCACAAATGTTCACCACAATGTTACACAGCTCCCCGGAGGCGTAGGACTCGTTGGGCTCGTTTGAAAGCTTGGACCAAAAAGACCACAAGTCTCTGTATGTATATTATGTTCCAAAGTTATGTCTGGCAATGTTGTATATGGCGGGAGCATGAACCTTGAAACAGCATTTTGGCGCACCCTCCAGCAGATTACCACCACTGAATGATTATTAGTTGCTGATGAAGCTTCTTGAGGTGAGAGGCAAAACGTCCGAAATACTCAACCAACCCAGTACAGGTGGCTTTAGAACTTTTGTTTAAACAGTTTTCATGTAAGCAATTGAACTGAATTAAGATTGTACCGCTAAATTCAATACTGTTTCTATAACTCCAATCGATATTATATTCTATTTCTTAGAGCTTTTTGCCATGTTAAAACGTTCCCTCATCTAAAACTCACTAGCAGTTGTGTTTTGAGTAATCCTTACATTTCCTGCAGTGACTATCCGAAGTGTCACAACGAAAATTTACCCTAAGCTCCCGCCATTCCGACACCCCCCCACTCCCACATTGAGGTCTAATTGTTGGAGGCACTCTGACAATTTTTTTGTGGTGACACTTTTATCTTTTGTGCAACAAAAGCTCTAACCTTAAGGATAATGGAGTTTACAAGCTAACCGTAACCTTACCTTAGCCCTAACCTTAAGGATAGTGGAGTTTACAAGCTAACCCTAACCTTACCTTAGCCCTAACCTTAAGGATAATGGAGTTTACAAGCTAACGCTAACCTTACCCCTAACCTGAAGGATAATGGAGTTTACAAGCTAACCATAACCTTACCTTAGCCCTAACCTGAAGGATAATGGAGTTTACAAGCTAAGCGTAACCTTACCTTAGCCCTAACCTGAAGGATAATGGAGTTTACAAGCTAACCGTAACCTTACCTTAGCCCTAACCTTAAGGATAATGGAGTTTACAAGCTAACCCTAACCTTACCTTAGCCCTAACCTTAAGGACAGTGGAGTTTACAAGCTAACCCTAACCTTACCTTAGCCCTAACCTTAAGGACAGTGGAGTTTACAAGCTAACCCTAACCTTACCTTAGCCCTAACCTTAAGGATAGTGGAGTTTACAAACAGAACATGCTACGCTCAAAACTTGTCGGATTGGCGGGATGTCGCAATGGAGGGGTGTCGGAATGACGGGTCGACCCCCTCCATAGCAGGGCAACGACAGGCAAAACCATCAGCGTAAGTTTCACCACTGTAGACACTGTCGACGCTTGTTGAACTAGGAAGTAAGGCTATGGAGAGCTTTGAATAGTTTTGTTTTCCAGATCAGTATCACGGTTTCTTTTTAAGTGCAAGATAGTGAACATGTGTGCAAATAACGCCACTTTAATGCAAGTAGTGTAAGATCTCCACTGATTACCATGATTTTTTTTTTTTTTTGGGGGGGGGAGTTCTGTGCCTCCACTGTTTACAGATCTATCCACTGCCCACTGAAATCCCACATAACCTGGCAACATTTAGCCCCGACCTCGGGGGCTTTGTGACCTGACTCTGGCCAAACACTTGCGGTTTGGTGACCCATTTTTCTTTTCTTTCATTTTTTCCTGACGTGGTAAAATAAGAAGCAAGGAAGTCGAGGCATTAGGACAAAGAGAGACACATTGGGTTGTCCGGAGTGACTCGGAGAAGGATGTGTGGTCATTTTGAAACCCCGCTTCCTGTGTCTCTTCCCCCCCTCTCCTTGCCTCCCATAATAGCCGTGAATTTTGGATGGTTGAATGATCGGCTGTTTCCTCTACAGTCTTCTCCCTCTGAGGTCTGTCTGTCTGTCTGTCTGTCCGAATGCCAGATTTAGCACCCTGCTTTTCCTGTAGGGAGGGGCAGATGGGGAAGATCACTCAAAATGTTACACCGTAAGCATTCACGCTGAAGGTAAACGTGGTGGATTTCGCTGTTGAGGGTTTATCGAAGACCCTGAGAAGGTTACGTGTGGTTGTGGAAGGTCCGTGAGGCCGCAGGTTCTCGCTATGTTTGCTTTGGTTTCTCCACCCCTGGGTATAGGCGACCTAAGCGGCTTCTTTCTGTTTGAGGGGGCGCCAAATTGCTCTTCAATTGCTCTTTTTGAACCCTATGAGGACCCGGCGTCTACAACATCGCTGACTTTCTGACATAACTTTGGAATGAGACCCGATAGTGGCATCAGTTTTGGGAGAGAATACTTTTGTTGTTGTTGTTTTTTTTTGGTTTGTTTTTTACACATTTGCAAAAAAATTCACTTACCCATTACGGGGTTTTGTGTGCAGTGTGTTGATGAGAAGAACTGAATCCATTTTGAAATAAGGTTGTAACGTAACAATGTGGAAAAAGTCAAGGGAATTAAATACTTTCCAGATGCACTGCACATCAGAGGTAGTTCCCCGCGTCAAAATATCTGTTGCGCACATTTTATGATTGCACATGTTGCGATATGAGCAAAATAAATGTAAATATAGAAATAAATAATCGTAATAAAAGAAAACTCAAGTTTTCCATATCTAAAGGACGGGTGTAGTCAAAAAATAGCACAAAATGTATGAAAAATAGGACATTTGGGTCAAGAAATTTCAGAAAAGGCACACAAAATGTTAGGTGAAAGCCTAATCTTGCCAAGGGCACCAAATTGGCTCGGGCTGGCCCTGTCCCCTACCACTTTAATTATGTACAATAGTCTCCTATTGTCCATGTTTTCTCCTATTGGACTGTCAAAGCCAGATTCTGAATCTCAGTGGGGCTACCTCAATCAGAAGGCAAACTAAATAACATAACGGTGGCAACTTATGCTTATTATTCTATTTAGATATAGCAAGATGCTTTCTCTTGGAATTTTTTGAAAATGTTTTGGGGATTTGTCAGTAATACACTACCTTTCTAATATTTTGTTGGATTGCCTTTATCTCAGATGATGGCATTTCTGTTTCATGTCAGAAGATTTATTTCCAGTTACGGAACTTTCCACACACACAAAAAACAAAAACAAACTTAAGCCATTGGATTTCATTTACCCCCTGTTTAAAATATTCACTTAAATTTATCACAGACTCTAAATTTAATTTATAGGCCACATCCCAAACATAAATAAATGTTCGGAGTTCAGCGAGGGTCCGGAGTTCACACCAGTGACCTTCAGAGCCTTTATAAAAACACATCGTAGTAAACTTAACTGGAGGGACATCTGTTTTTGGAGGGACCGCGTTAAACTGGGCATGAGACTCTTCCGCCCCAAATGGACGCCTATGTTGTTGTTTCTGTCTTTTGAGGATGTGACCGGGATCTGCAGATGTTGTCGTAACCCGAATTAGCGCACTCGACATTATCCTGCCATTGCCGTTATTTATCGTAGGCTATTTGCACTAAATATGATCCAAAATAAATTACAAATCCTTACGCTTCCCTGTGTAAGTTTGGATGGTACAGTTATTGATCCTAATGCTACATTTTTTGATACGCACAACAACCTAAAAACGCCAATATTCTTCCCGTCTTCCTGCAAAACCCAATGAAATTTTAAAACTTATTTTCCCCTGGGCCAAAGTACACCTTGATGATGCAACAATGTGAAGTTTTCTGGCTTTGGTTTACGAGGGTTGCCTGGCCATTGCACTACTACTTTTTCTTTCTTTCTTTCTGTCTTTCTTTCTTTCGTGCCCACCGCTGTTGCACAGAACCCCAAAGAATCAGTAATGGGAATATTACAGTGATCGTACAGTGACACGCAACAACAAATGTACTAAAACCTTATAGACAGTGACGATCTCTCAAAATGTTTACCCTTTTTGGTCATTTACGTGTCTGTCATCAAGGAGATTCCTGTGGTGACCCCCTGTGGCCCCCGTGGTGACAGTTGAGCAGTCCGATGATAAATGGCGTCAGCTGTAACGCCGGGAGTGTCTGGGTTCACGCCATCTTTGTTTGTTCAAAGGAAAAGAGAGGTTTTACTGACAACAAAGCGTTGGCGTCCATCACTCACTTTGCTTAAAGGAATAGGCCACCGTTTTTACATACTGAGATATGTTCTTACCTTAGACGAGTTCATTTGTACCTGTCATTTGTACCTGTCTCCACGTGTAATTCGGCATCCGCGCAGTGATATCTTCACTTTACTGTGCGGATCATTGCTGAAGTATTCCTGGTATTATTACGCCTTACAATATAGTTCCCCTTTTTATCCGCTTAGAAAATCCACATTGTTGAATTTTGTGTAATTATACTTTGTAGTGTAACACTTCACGTAACCATATTTAAATAGGGAAAACGTGGAAGAGTTTGGTAGCTTCTATCTTCACCTCGTTTGGAGCTATAGAGGAGAAGAGAGAGGCTAAATGCTAACGCCGTCTGTGCTGTGTTTACGTTACGGAAGGCACACGTGGAGACCAGACAGGTACAAATGAACTTGTCTAAGCTAAGGTAAGAACATATCTCAGTATGTAAAACGGTGGCCTATTCCTTTAAATTTCCTTATAATTCTTCCTTCTTTTGACAGTGATTGTAAAAACTTTAGTCGCATATGGTAGTGTATCCCCTTTCAGATTAAAAATAAAGGTTAAAGCGAACGTGCGATTTAGATGGTTAATTTAAAGGATAAGTATATTTTGAAGTAAAGGGCATGAGTGTGAGTATTTTAACTCTATTTTGAATATAATACAAACAAATACTTGGGAGTTTCGACTCAATTACTTTCTAAATGGCAGAACACTCGAGCTGGGGGGCACTCGGAGTATAAATAAAAGCCCCACAGAGAACACAAGACAAAAAAGATGTCAAAAGACACTCCATAGAATTCCCTTTATTTTTGTTGTCATGTGAGTTACCTGTTAACTTGTTCACCAAGTAAATGAGATGTGGAGAATATTATCAGTGTGTTAGTGCAGTGGTTCCCAAAGTGGGGGTTGGGACCCCTCGGAGGGTCACAAAGCCTTTAGTGGGGGTCCCCAGATGATTTCAAGATTAACTCAAAAGAATGCTACTGTTTTTAGTATATTTTTGAGTGAAAAACATAATTTGTGAAATCCATTCAAATACTTATAACAAGCTATTTAAATACATGTTAACTTGATTATATAATGTTTTTCTGCCTAAAGTAGCATAAGAGGCAATAACTATGCACTAGGGGTCCTGAGTTGTTTACATGTTCATCTTAGGGTCCCAGCCAAAAAAGTTTGGGAACCCCCAGGTTCGATTCCCATCTGGACGGGGCCTTTCTGTGTGGTTTGCATGTTCTCCCTGTGTCTGCGTAGGTTACAATGAGAGCATTGTATAATAAATGGAGTGATTTTTGATTTACAACTGCCTTGATTTTACCCAATATGCCAATTATTTTTGATAATTTTGATTTCACATAATTTATATGCACTTTCCAATTTAGTCTTTCATCAACATGCACTCCCAAAAGTGTTGTATGACATACCCTCTCAATTTGCATTTGATTCATTTTAGTTTTGTTCGATTATCAATTTTCTTATTACCAATATAATATATTTTGTTTTATTCACATTCATTCATTGACTGTAGTGATCTTAAAATGCTCATCTGAGTAAATTCTTTACTGTGATAGGAGTTGTCTGACAAGAGGGTGTGGTGAGGATCAGGGCAGTCACATGAACATTTTAGGCGTATGTGCCAAAATGGCACAGAATGGTCACACTTTTAAGCCCTTGCATAGGAGGTTCAGTAGTAAGGACGTGAGGGTAGGGCTCTGTGCAAGGATTTCTTTATCAAATTTGTTGTAGCCTACTGGAACAGGGTCCGTGTACCGTTCGTTCAATCAATTTGAAAACAATGCAATTACCCAGATTTGCGTATAGCCGGAAATACGCAAATTGATAAAACAAAATAATGACGCTCTTAGGCTGTGATTTCAAATTTCATTTTTTCGTTATGGTATCACATTGAAATATGAAAATACGTTCCATTTTGAGTGATTTTGTTTCATTTTATGAAATGAAAAAATGCTTATAGCACACGTTACTGGGTAATTTCATTGTTGTTTTCAAATTGAAAATTGATTGAACGAACGGTACACGGACCGAACAGACCTTGTAAATTCAATAAGAGAAGTGCAGAGTCCAAATAAGTGGGATTTTAGCCTGGCTAACCGCAGTCTAAAATCACAAGTGATATTTAGTCTGGGGACCACCAATTCATTTTCTTGTAGGTGTGGTTTACGATTGTCCAGAACCGTTTATCGGGCGCTACGAATGTCTATCATGCGTCTGCACGTAGCCATAGCCAATCGTATCATCGTATGACATGACGTATGACGTACCTGCTGTAAACTTTTCAGCTAAACTATTTAATTGAAAACACCAATGAAATTACCCAGAAACGTGTGCTATAAGCATTTTTTCATTTCATAAAATGAAACGAAATCACTCAAAATGGCACGTATTTTCATATTTCAATATGTTACAAAAACGGAAACATGAAAATGGAAATCACAGCGCGCCCGTAGCAGGCTGTAGATGACACTACCTGGGGTGCGTAACACGTGCGCGGGGAAGCGCACGAGTTACGCACCCCAGGTAGTGTCATCTACAGCCTGCTACGGGCGCGTTGGCCACCTAGCATAGCGCTGTAGTTAGCTCCGTGCATAACCAATCCCATCTCTGAGGAATTATTATAAAGGAGTGCTAATACCCCAGGACAAAGAACTGAAAATTGAACAATGTATACAATCTCCGCGTTAGTTTTTATCTAAATTTGTGTTTCAGGTCGGACCTTAATGTGAACCGTACAGCCGAACTTCCGGCTATAAGCAAATCGATAAAACAAAATAATGACGCTCTGAGGCTGTGATTTCAATTTTCATTTTTCCGTTTTTGTATCATATTGAAATATGAAAATACGTGCCAATTTGAGTGATTTCGTTTCATTTTATGAAATGAAAAATGCTGATAGCACACATTTCTGGGTAATTTCATTGTTGTTTTCAAATTGAAAATTGATTGAACGAAAGGTACACGGACCCGTTAGCCAGGCTCGTGGGATTTTGTTCTGTGTAAAAATCACAGCACAACATCCCAGCTTATTTTAAAGCCTCTCTCTAAAACTGATGGACATGCACAATGTGGGAGGATCGCACTTTGTCTTAGGACACGACCAATGGTGACACTGAGCTTATTTGTTAATTAAATAATTGGGACACACCATTAGCCCCCTCCTCTTTACCTCCTCCCCCAAAACAACAACAAAAAACATTAAATGGCCTTGTATCCTCCACTACATCTTTTCCCTGAAGCATCATCCTCTTTCAAAATCCTTCTCTCTGCGTCTTTTCCGTGAAGATTTTTCACCCTGTATGGCCACTGTCGCGCCTGAATCCTCGCTGATCTGTGTAGCGGAGGTAGAGGTGGATTGTGCTCTTCACAATCATCACTTGCTCCCCGGAAGATCGCTCCTCTTTTCTTAGTTGTGAGAGGCTAGTCTCCACCCTGCTCCTGTTCTGCAGGGCTGTGTTCTCCTCTCTCGGCCTCTCCTCAGAAGTGTCATCTTCTCTCTGGCTTTTCGCAGACGTATCATCTTCTTTCTTCAACCTTTTTTGCGGCATTTCTTCTTCCTCCTCTCTGCTTCTTTTCCGTGAAGATTGTGACTGTCGCGCCTGAATCCTCGCTGATCTGCGTAGGGGAGGTAGAGGTGGATTGTGCTCTTCACAACCATCACTTGCTCTCTGTTTCCCGGAAGATCGCTCCTCTTTTCTTAGTTGTGAGAGGCTAGTCTCCACCCTGCTCCTGTTCTGCAGGGCTGTGTCCTCTCTCGGCCTCTCCTCAGAAGTGTCATCTTCTCTCTGGCTTTTCGCAGACGTATTATCTTCTTTCTTCAACCTTTTTTGCGGCATTTCTTCTTCCTCCTCTCTGCTTCTTTTCCGTGAAGATTGTGACTGTCGCGCCTGAATCCTCGCTGATCTGCATAGGGGAGGTAGAGGTGGATTGTGCTCTCCACAATCATCACTTGCTCTCTGTTTCCCGGAAGATCGCTCCTCTTTTCTTAGTTGTGAGAAGCTAGTCTCCCCCTGCTCCTGTTCTGCAGGGCTGTGTTCTCCTCTCTCGGCCTCTCCTCAGAAGTGTCATCTTCTCTCTGGCTTTTCGCAGACGTATCATATTCTTTCTTCAACCTTTTTTGCGGCATTTCTTCTTCCTCCTCTCTACTTCTTTTGCGTGAGGATTTTTGACTTTGTGTGGCTACTGCAGCTTCACTCACCTGGTTGGTTGAGGAAGAGGTAGATGGCTGCTCGTCTTCATTGGAAGAATTCAAAACTTGGTCCATAATCTTTTGACATTTGGAATAGTACAAGGGGAAGCAGTGTTGCAAGTGGGACATGGTGATAAAGGGGTGATTAAGGATGTCTTCAGGTGTGTACCGGCTCACTGGGTCCAGGTCCAGCATGTGTTTAAGCAAGTCCACGAACAGTCTACGATCCTGGTTCTCTGCTGGGCTGGTCATCTTTTTACCGTTGAAGGGATCATTCTCGTAAATATCATCCAGGCTTGCAATAGTAAGTGGAAATGGTCGCTGTATAAGTCTACTTCTGTATATCCATTGAGAGGTGCCCTTTGGGCGACGGAAGAAGTTACGTGTGTGTTTCCCTGAGTCCAGGACATGTTTAGGAGGCTGTCCCACTATTCTAACAACATGTCTCATCAGGTCATACTGGTTGGTGGTGGCGAAGAGGTGTGTACCCAGAAACATCTGAGCAGCAATGCACCCTACAGACCAGATATCTATGGCCTCTGTAATGGCACCTCCGACCTGCACCTCAGGAGCTCTGTAGTTTAAGGTCTGCACCAAAGTGCCGTGCTCGGCCTCTCCGACTGGGCAAGCTATTCCGAAGTCTATGAGCTTGACGTGCAGTGGCTGCTGTATGTGGTCTGTCATCATGATATTAACGGGCTTCAAATCACAATGGACGATGCCTTTAGTCTTCAGGTACTGCAATGCTCTTGCCATCTGGGCAATGATGGGTCTGATCTCTGTTAGCTGGAGAGTCATGTGAGGGCGGCTTTTGAGGAAGTCGTTCATATCTATATCCAGCTTTTCAAACTCGTGGCAGTGATGTCCTTCATACTGGAATGAGCCCATATACCGGACGATATTATCATGCCCAGAATCCCCCTCCTGTAACATTTGAAGGATTCTGGCCTCTTTTTGTCCAGCATAGTCATCGTGAGGGTTTGTGAGCACCTTTAACGCCACCATCTGATTGTTACTGGCTTTCTGGCAGAGTGTAACCTTCCCATAAGCGCCACTGCCAATAATCTTTTTCACCCTATATGAAGAAGAAGGGGAGGTGAGACAATCTCCAACCTTGACTTCGTAGTTGCTCTGCATGTCCAAACTCTGGTCAGAGCCTTCGTCCAGAAGATCCGATTATATTTTCAACTCAAAGGTCTGCTGTAAAAACACAAGTGTTGACCAGCAAATGTTTAAGCTGCGGAATGCACTGATGAGCTGAGGGGAACTTAACATTCTATCATTACATCATCATCACTAGAATTGGTAACCATGGCATTACGCTTTGGTACACACGGCAACAGGCCATACTAGGGGGCGTGGCCTATCAAAGGAAACAGGAAGTCTGACAGGTATATTTTTGTACTGTTTTTATAAGTTTTCTTGCAGACCATAAGTATATTTTGCACATACAAATAAAGTCAAGTCAAAATCGGGTCATCATGTTTTTACAACACTAGAAGTAATTAAAAAAAAGGCACACGAAGTTAGCCGTTAGCTTGTAGCATGAAGCTAACGTTAGAATTATGGTTAGCATTCTCTTATTTTTTTATGTGTTAATGGGCTGATGAATCACTTCCCTCTGCCCATGTCTCTGTGTCTTTATTTGGTACAAAATACATAATTAAGCATTTGTACAGTATTAGGTAAAAGAGTTATTTTCTCCTCTTAAAGGGACTAGATGCAAGTTGTAATTTTTATACTCACTACTGCCACCTCAGGTCTTATGGGTAACTGCAGTTTCTATATTAAGCCCGTGCATTACAGTACTTCGGACCCGAAATGACAACTTTTTGAGTGACAGTGCAGGATTTTAGCGGCAGTTGTGGTGAACAGGTCTGGGTGGTCAGAGGGACCGTTGGCACAGGGCAAACTGAAGCTACATACGGAGTTTACCACCACAGAGGATAGAGTGAATGTAAAACTGTTTCATGTGAAGCGCTTTGTGACCATGTCTGTGAAAGGCATTATGTAAATAAAGTTCTTCTTCTTCCAACACTGGATAGAGTTTCAATCCTTTTACTAATTAGTATTTTATAAAATTTCAGGCCTAGATTTTTTCAAGCAAATTTGCTGCAAGATAAGTAGCAATATACGAGTATATGTTTTTTGTGATGGCAAGGCAAGGCAAGTTCATTTGTATGGCACATTTCATATACACAACTCAATGTGCAATGAGTGATGGAATCCCAAACTTATGTTTCCAGCTCTGTTTTGTCTGTCATTATTACATCCCTTTTATCTATGTCTATCATCACGACGCCCACCCTTGCTGTTTCCAAGACGTCGGGCGAGAACCCGGTGAAATACAGCGTCATCTGCAGCATGCCGCTGTTTGTTTTTTACTCTGGGAGCATTTCTGTTCACGCCAGCCGTGGTTACAGTGACGCGCTGAGTGCTAAACCCTATGGTCTTTTCCACACCTGGGATCTCCTTTTTAAGTTGTACCAGGACCTCCTAGAAAACAGCTGACAAAATAAACAAATAAACAACAGACTGTTAAAACACTGCTGCGGTCTTAAGTCAACAGGCTCACAGATGGTAATGCAAGTGGAGCTTACCCGCAGAAGCGTGCCTGTTCCTGTGGGTATATCTGAAGGCATTTCACTTCTAAAGAGCCTGCAATAAATGAATATCCAGACTCCAATTCAGAAAATGAAAAGCAATTTGAGTTGGTTTATATTTCTCTTGGATGTTTCTGACTATTTCAATACACCGCTTCATTTTATTTTATCTTTTTATGCAAGAATAATAACTAGTCAGAAATGTCATTAAAGCCAAGTACCCAAGGTCTATATCAGTGAAAACTGCTCAAAATATGATTTAAAATTAACCCCATGCTCGAAAAATTATTCCACTTTTAAACTGAAGGTAAAAAATGAATAACCATTGAATAATGGTTTGGATGTTTGAAAATTTTCCTCAACATCTGCACCTCGGATACAACTTTTGATGTGTGTTACTCCTCTTCTCTCACTTATGGAATAATGGTTGACATTATATTATGTGGTTAAAGGCTCTTTACACAATTTTTTTATTTTATTTACAAATAGTGACAGAGGGAGCAGGCAAAGTTTAAACTCTTAGCTTGTTCCTAACTGTTTCAACTTAATGTTTTGTAATGTATGTGCAAATCCGAGCACATATGGCATTCAGAGAACACTAAAACAAAAAGAACAGGAAGTGATGTAGTGTAATTTATTGATTTGAACGTGTCAATATGCAGACATTTGATTGCTTGGCCTCTTTTTGTTCATATTGGTCCTACGTTTGTTGAAAGTATATTTGTTAAAATTTGCTTTGGCCATGGACATGGTCGTGAGCATTGAAGAAAGAAAGTTCGTTTAGGTTTTCGGTTTTCATATAAAAGTAAGGCATTTTGTGCATATAAACGGCCAAAATTGCCTCTATTTCAGCGACAGAATCGAAATAATGGATAGACCCAGATTTAAATGTATAATTTTACTTTGTTTACATAATAGTAAGAAAGAGTTTTTTTCAGAGGGGATTTTGGATCTTAGTTTTTGAAAAAGCTAATCATTTGAAAAAATTTCTAAAAAAAAAAATTTGTACATTTTGCCTTGTTTGTTTTGTTTTTTTTTTGTTTTTTTTGGGGGGGGGGGGGGGGGTCAAAGCTGAATAAATCAGGCTGGGAATTAGATATACAAAAAATAAATCCCTAAAAATATTGTTTAGCCCAAGACGAAAATATGAAAATCGTAGGAGCTACTATAGTGGCTAATTTGTTGAATGAGTGAAGCAAGAACCTAATTTTGAGAAAACCATTATATGACAAAACGTCATAAAATAAGCATTGCTAGCAAAACTAGCAAAAAATCTTCACAATACTTTCACCTGCCATCTCTCGCCTTCAGAAACATAACTCATCCAACTTAGGTTCATTCAAACTAAGTTTCACTCTTCACAGCTTTTACATATTCAATCCTATATAACAAGTAGAAACATTATCTGCACACTTCTTTGCCCTTCTTTTATTTTTAAGATAACATAGCTAGCTTTAAAAATCTTTGTAGAGCAGCTCCCCATATCTCAACCATTATGGCTTAAATCATGGCTTCAGTGTGTGTTATTTTAAACTACTCCTGGCTACATGTCCACACAAAGCGGAAGCAAACAAAGCAACACTTTTAATAGAACAAATAGCCCCGTGGCACGCCAGGCTTCGCTCCCACCTGCTCATCCCAACATGCCCCGCCACCGTCACTGCGACAGGCTGAACAAACAGAGCACATCCCGCTTAATGCACCTGTACGCACTTCTATAGCGCCACTTAACCCGCAGCCTTTTATTAGCGACCCAAGCTAACAGGAGTGGCCCATGTTCTAAATAAGGACTCTTCACAAGGATTTGGAGTGACTGTTGAATGGAGTGGCGTCGCCTCGCGTAGGGCTAATTTGCTAAGTATGTTAGCGTAACCTTGCACCTGCCGTTAGCATGTGGCTCGAGCGTTTGCGGATAAAATGGATAGTACTTTGAGTGGGGTCTTTGCTTAGAATTGAAATAACTGTTTATTTGTTGTAGTGTTTTGGAGTGGACTTGGATGAGGGAATGAAAATTACAAGTGGCTTTGTAAAAAATGGTGTTAAGTTTATTGGTAAAGCAATGCAATACCCCTTTCCCTTTTGATACAGACTTTTGATATACAGACTGGTTTTGATTTGATGTTTTCTAACTCCAAGGTCAAAGTAAGTTGTGCGGTTCACCAGCTTTTGTTAAGGAATCGGGATCATTTAATTCCTTTTAAATAAAATAAACATTGTCCATAATTTAGCCACAAATGTGTTAATAAAAAAACTAAACAAAAAAACAATAACATATCAAGCCTAAATCATACTTGCAAATCTACGTGCAAACCTACGGTATACGATTATTTTGTGTGGGAAAACTGTGAATGGTAGCACCCCACAGACAGAGGTCAGGGCACTCTCAGTTTGGAGGAGCAGATTGGTGCAAGGACATAATGACTGAGGTTGTGAATGGGGGTTGAGGCCTAATTCCCCGTGCAGACAGACAATCTTAAAACATCAACTGATGATGTAATACACAGTAACTCAAATCCTTTCAGTTTTATTTCTTAAAATACACACACACACACACACACAAAAAGATTGATTATAAATTGTCCTGACTTGAACTGATAAGTCCATGTTTCAAATGCCGGTCACAGAGGAACACCGTGGCTGCGAAAGCGACAGGAAAGCAATTTGGTGAAACACGGCGTCAGGTGTAACACGCTTACTGTTTTACGCTGGGCTCACCTCTTTGTTTGTAAATGAGATGTTTTTCTGTCCTAGGTTGTAGCTACTGTACTGCTCATGCTGTCCCCAAATGTCCCCAAAATGTAATCAATAATAAAAAAGTACAGAAAAAAAGAAGCTTTTTTCATGTTGTCATTATATAGAAACATGTAAGTCATTTTATATTGTGTGTGTAAGAATAGTTTAATCAGTCCAAACTTTTATCTCACTTGCAAAAAAAGAAACTTACTTTACTTGAGTACAATTGTATACATCTACATCTAAAGCTGACAGAATGTGGCTTTCTTCTATCTCCTGTCTTTTGGGAAATGTATCACAGTGTATGATCTTATCAAGTTTTACTACGTGATGAATGGAAAGAATGTCTATAATTTGAATGAGCCTCAGTCCTTCTCCACATCTTAGAAAACAACACATCATAACTCTTGTTTTCACAGACACTTAGCAACCACTGATTTATCCATTAATCACGGTGATGACTCTCTGTCTGTTATTATAAGGTGTTTGATGAAATGGGGGTGCAGACAGGGGTGTCCACTGTCTCTTCTCCTTTTGATGCCGTGATGGGTTGGCCGCAGACAGCTTCTCCAACATACCCGGAGTTCTGTTTCATCTATCAGTGAGAGGCGGGGCTGTCCTCAGGTAAAACTGCTGCAGACTAGAGTTTAAATGTCTTCCGGCGGGACAGTCTGACAGGTAGGAGGGGGACAGTGATGCATGGCTATGTTGATGAATGCACGGTTGAACGACTGTGCGAAGTGCGTAAGATGAACATTAATGTGCAATCCTTTACATCAAAGTTGCTTTATTGTCCATCATTTTCTGCTTTTGACCCATTATTCGATGCAATCGACGAAACCTGTCTGGTGCAGTGGACATCTGCAGGGTAACATGACCCTGGAAATGTACTCCCAAAAACTACTTCTGACCAAAAATAATATTCTAGATCAGTAGTACCTAGCTGAAGGATTAGTCCATTGTGTGTGCTTTAGGGCAAAAGTCATGAACAAGTGGACCAGTCCGAGGTCCAAATCCAGACTGAAAGGCTGACCCTGGGTCAGAACTTTGGACCCGACTGTGTAAGCCTTTCAATTGCATAGCAGCTTGTCTCCCCACGCTTGTCACAGGAGGTCTAGAGGCCTATGCCCAGAGCCATTGCTGAAGCTGTCCTTAAGTCAGTTGGACCTGTGCAACTATGCTTCCATAAAGTTTTATTTGGCCTATTTAACCTCTAGATTTGGGTAATGTCGAACTGGAGATAATGCTCTCGGTTCAGGCGGGGGTAAGAGGTTAACATTGCTGGGTAAATGGAGTGTCTGACTAAAAAAAAGCCCTGGTAATTGGAAATTAACTGCCGTAACCTGTTTTACTAGGCTAATGTTGCACAGCCTCTAGCTCCTTAAACATGACACACCATGAAGAAAATTATGCAAAACCTTCCCTCATCTCATTCAAACTTCCTTCTGTGGAAATTACCTTGTGTGATAGGAGAGATCTGCTCCAATGACTTTTTATAATACAGGCAGATTATTTCATACATGACAATCAACTACCCTTGTCTCACAATCACCTTATCTGATCTTACCTAATATTGCATTGGGCCTGTGTTGATAGCATCTCGGAACGAGGAGCACTATTCATTTGATACAATCTTGCAAACAGCAGCTTTGGAGGCGTCGTGACTGTCAGTCTCTATTTGGTTTCCACGTTCAAGCTATTGTAACTACCCAGTACCTGACATCTCATCACCTCATAAAACTCCCTCCGTAGTGTTATTTTTGGCAAGCGTTTCGCGAGGTGTGTCTCCAGCTAATTATATTCAATTAGAAAGATGTGTCGGGATTGTGAAACTGCCTCGGAGCTATTCTCCATCACACACATGCCAGGAAAGGTATTAGCAGCATTAGCCGGGCGGATCTTAGCTAGCGGTATAGGCTAAGTATCGTTGTTTTTCTTTTTGTAGCAGACAAGCTTCATCCTGGACTTATTACCAAACAAGGTGAATGTGTTCTTCGTGAATAACAATGGAATTAGATTTAAGTGGAGTGGAGAGGGTATCTTTGCTGGGAAACGAGCTCTAAGCTAAGGCATTTGGGGCTAACGCTACATCAACGTAATTAACTTAAAGGACAGGATTGTAAACAGAATACTTATGCTACTTTTTCTCCGGAGACATCAGGTATAAAGCCTCGTAAGAACTGGAAGAGCATATTTAAATTAAAATGTGGCATTGGTGGTATGGCATATATTTAAGGTACAATATTTTGTAAAACATCCACAGTAATTACCCTAAGATTAAAATAAAAATCATGTTATTCAAACCTTACAGCTGCTTACCCATTCCATTGCCCTCCGTCATACTCTTGCCGTTTTTGAACATTCATAAAGATTAAGATCAAATTCCATTCACTGCCAAAAATACAAAAGGTACAGCCTGTTTGTATCAGATTTCACCATAGTAACATTGGAGTATATTGAGGAGTATTAACCTCTTAAACCCCGCCCAGTTCAGCTTTATCCAATTCTAAAAGCTGCTTGAAAAAAGTGTCACAATAGCGACAAAAATGAGGCGTAGATGAGAATGAAAAACATCAAAAGAGTGACAAAAACGTAACAAAACAGGCGACAAAAAAGTGATGAAAAGTCAACAAAAAAAGTGGGAAAAATGCAACGAAAATACGACGAAAAGGTGGCGACAACACTAGGAAAGATCTTAGATGAGTTCTGTAGGTCTTAGCTTTCAAATGAGAGGTCTGTGAGCCCCTGTCGAGAAGCTTTAGATTTGGGTAAAGCTGCACTGGAGAAAAAGTGCTTTGTTAAGGCGGGGGTTAAGAGGTTAATACTTCCTAAACCTGTATTATTCAAAGGGCATTTGAGCTTCAAACTTAAGACAAAATGTCAAAAGTGAGGAGTCAAGGACACACACAAAAAACCTCCTGGAAAGTATGTATATTATTAAAACAAAGTCACGTTGAACTGAAATATACAAACAAGCAATATCCTCTCATTCTCAGGAAAATAAATCGCATTATGTGTTGATTGTAAGGTCTACTGTACCAACTTAGTCCCCCTAAGACAGGCCTACGTCTGGATCTAAAATAATTAGCCCAATAAACAAGGAACGGGATTGACTAAGGCTGTGTCCGAATGTCAGCCGTCGCCACTAACATTTACTGTATAGTTCTGCACTATATACAGTAGTAGACTATACAGTGCTTCTGTCAGTGATTTGGATACGAAGTTCACTACTTTCTTCACGTGATCCAAACATGATCCGTGTGGCATGTCCGAATTACCAACAGACTGAGTGACTACATCCAAAATGTATTACCAAAGTTTAGTCACTAAACTTTGGTAATAATGGATTTCAGCGATAAAGATAAAAATGTGTCAGATAAGTTTGAATGAACTACGTTTGTCTCTCTGAACATTCGGACACCACTACAAAATGGAGTGACCACTATATGGGGAATAGTGTGGACATTCTGACACGGTCTAAGACAAAGTCAGCGTCAAGGACAAAATCAGACATTGATGGATGGGTTGTACCTGTCTCTTCCCTGCTTTTCCCTCTTCCCCCTCCAAGTGAGTACATCATGAATATGCCATACAACGCCGCAGCGTACAGAGCGCATGAATGAATGGCTTCTGCTCAAGACAAAAATCCAGACAATTGCCCAAAAGGAAGGACAGGCTGTCTTTGTCCAGACCTAAGGCTTAAAAAAAACAGACTGTTTCGGACGGAAAGCCCCATGTATCACTCTATCTAACACAGACCCTAACTTTTCTCCATTTCCTTATGCGCTAAAAGTGCGTCCCGTACTCCTCTACTTGTTTATTCCCAAATCATTTGCTTCCAAAGGGCAGAGCGCGGACTGTTTCCACTGCCACTGCGGGTAATTGGGTTTAAAAATGACATCTCGCGTACAGCAGGGACCGACTCGTGGCAATTTGTCCTGCGTTGGGCGGACGGGGACATGCCTTGGAAACGGGAGGCGAAGTGTCTAAACAGAGTAGTCAAAAGAAAAGAGAGAGAGAGAGAGCGAGTTGGACTATGTGCGCTAATGAGGACGGCTATTTGTATATCACACAGAATGGCAGGGTGGGAACAGTTCAGAGGCGAGTTTGAACATGCAGTGGAGGGTGGGATTTGTTGAGAGATGTTTTGGTAACAAAGTTTATGAAAGTTAGATTCCGCATGATAGGCTGAGTTGACATAATGACTACATGGTCATAGTATGAGAAGAGGTCAGTCCAGTTTGTTTAGTCCTGCCACTGAAGTGCTCCAACTGTTCTTAGTGCTCTAACTGTTTTACCAGGCAGTAGTGGCTAGTGCTCTTTTCTATGGAGTTGTGTGTTGGGGGGGAAACATTAGGCAGAGGGACACTCAGAGACTGGACAAACTAATCAGAAAGGCCTCCTCCGTGATTGGGGTCGATCAGGACTCTATAGTGTCGATCTCGGAGAAGAGAACCCTGGAGAAGCTGCTCTCTGTGATAGACAACAGCGACCACCCCCTGCATGAGCTGGTGATGAGGCAGAAGAGCTCCTTCAGTGAGAGGCCGCTCTCGCTCTCCTGCTCAAAGGATAGGCTCAGGAAATCTTTCTTGCCCAGAGCGATCAGGCTGTATGACAAATCCTTGGGTGGGAGGGGCTAAATGAGAATGTTGGCTTTTTAGTACTTTTATTCTCTGCACTCTTCTATTTATTGACTTTTTTTCTAGCTTTTTAATCCGATGTTGTTATGTGTGACTTGTTTGTGCAACTGATGAACGGAATTTCCTTCGGGATAAATAAAGTATATCGTATCGTGAATCTAGAGTTGCACTGGCACAGATAACTAAAGTACGAGAAGCATTAAAAGTTTTCAGAACGTGATCTGAACCGGGCTATTATTGGGTTGAAGATGCTTTGCATGTGTTTGACAGTTTGAAACTTTCACAAATCTGGATGAGAAGTGAATCGTCTTCAACCCAGGTCCATATGACTGCTTTAAGAAAATATCTGCATCAGATACAAGAAGGGCCGAAGTCACATCCGCCTTCTGAGGGGACTGAGGTTGCCTGGCCAGCCAGACACTCGTCTGGACGGATGCTTGCAGCCAATCATTTCCCGATTTTACCAGTGCCGGTCCACTCTTGGGCTGAGATGTGGGAGTTCATCGCACCAAGAGACGGAAGAGGTCACCACACTCTTCCAAACATTAAAGATGGCGGCTACTGAAACACTGTTTCTGCTCTTTCATCTATTTTAAATAAGAAACAGCATTGTATTGGCAGACACGAATGTTTAGTGAAAAGGTTTCCACTGAGGCACCCAGGCGAATTTCTGTCATTGCAAAATGATTCAATAGCCAAGATATGTGTAAAACTCAAGTGTAGTCTCTCTTTTCTTCTCTCCTCACATCCTCACGCCCCTCCCGTTTTGTTCAATGGGTTGCATTCGCATGATATAACATTTTTAATAGCTTATAATTTAAAGCTGAGTTGGTGCAGCTAAGAATTCTATTGTGGTAACAATGGTTACCATCAAAATGCTGAATTTTTTACTTGGTTTAGGGTTAATAAAATATCTCTTTAATAGCCAATCCATATGAAACAAAAACTATCACAAAGTCCAATATCTTCTCTGCTACCACAAATGAACTGTCAAATAACTGTCTCATAAAAGGTGTCTTAAAGTGGAGACAATGTTCAAAATAATGTGTTTGGTGTTGGTCCGATGAAAGGACCTCCAGCCATAAGATGAATGTGGCAGGTTTTTAACCTAATCACGTCCAATAAGATGAGCGCTCAACTTAAAAGATTGTGAGATCGAGCCTGACGCAGGTCTAATTTCTTTGGGGTGATTCAGTCGTTTGACTGGACACCCGCTGGGAAAACCATAAATCTGCGCCTATGACTGTGATACCCTCTGTTATCCTCTACGTCAACGCTGTCGTCTGCTGGGCCCCGGTCAGCGCAGAGCGGGACAGGAAGAGACTGAACAAGCTGATCAGGAGGGCCAGCTCTGTCCTGTACAAACTACTGTGAAAGAAACTCACGTGCAATAACTTCTATGCAAAACCACATGCAATAACCTGTGCATCACTTTATCAACCACCTGCCACCTTGACAGTTTAATATTTCATATTCTGTTTTAATTTTAACATTTTCTACATTTTTGTTGCCCCTTTTAAAAGCTTTTTATCTATTGTAAGGTACCTCTATTTACCATTTAATTAGTCAGAATATACAATTCTACTGTATAGTAATGTGCAATATCCTTCATAAATGTAAAACCGGCCATCATTGTCACCTCCCCCTGCTATTGAGAATATGAATATACAGTCTCTTTTCTCAACTTGTGATTAATAATCTAGCGATATATCGTGCAGTCCTAAAAATTCAACTTGCTTCCAAAAAAAAAAACAACACTTCAGTCCCCCGTTCCATCAATTGAACGCGGATCCTTGTCGCTACAATGATCTCACATCACACATAACTTCACACTTCTTCAAAAAACGCTTAATTTCCCAAACCCAAATACGTGACAACATCCTCGTCTGAGAGCTCCGTCCCCTCCGGCCCTGCTCCTGTTTGCTGCCCAGAGGAGACACACACAGGCAAGGCAAGGCAAGGCAAGGCAGGGGAGCCGACGGGAAGAGGAACCTGTGTTTTCATCAGGACATCACAGGGCTTTGAACCATCAACCACATCCTCCTTCTCCTGCCTGTCGTCACCCCCGCTAACCCCTCAGCCCCGCGGCCATTCCTGTGATATCACTCCACTCGCCCGCTTCGTTCCGCCGCTCAACGGGAGCGCTCCTCTCCTGCGCTGACTTCATCTGGGTAAGCTGACAGGTTAACAGGTGCCCTCAGAGGCTAGCAGCTGTGTGGGACATTATTTAGCAGGATGAAAACAGTGGTTTGGAGAAATGCCACAGTCTCACATTTCTTAAAAGTGGACTTACTGTTTTGTGTAATAAATTAGTTTCTTTTGACACCCGCTTTTGAGTTCTCGAGCTCGGATATTTTACATAATATAGGCTATAACTTACCCAGTCTCCTTGGAGCACATGCTAAAACCAGTATGCACAACGGCAGGCCAACAAATCCATGGCTGCCGTGATGATTGAAATACAGTGGCGCAGAGAGTAGAGCGGGTCGTCTTGTGGCCGGAGGGTCGGCGGTTTGAATCTCGCAGGTGCACACGGTTGTTGTGTCCTTGGGCAAGTCACTTCACCCACCTTGCCTCTCAATTATACGCTGGTGTATGAATGAGAGTGTGGATGGGTGAGCGGTTCCTTGATGTGAAACGCTTTGAGTGTAGGTGGAAAAGCGTTAATAGTAAATGTGGGGTCTCCAACCTTTTTTACTCAGTGAGCCACTTTTACAGAACAAAAACATCAGAGAGCTACTTATGCTTGTGTTGTATATGTGACTTTGGAAGAGTTTGCCCAGAGTTTCTTAAATGCGCTACAGTGAGGAAAATAAGTATTTGAACACCCTGCTATTTTGCAAGTTCTCCCACTTAGAAATCATGGAGGGGTCTGAAATTGTCATCGTAGGTGCATGTCCAGTGTGAGAGACATAATCTAAAAAAAAAATCCAGAAATCACAATGTATGATTTTGTAACTATTTATTTGTATGATACAGCTGCAAATAAGTATTTGAACACCTGTCTATCAGCTAGAATTCTGACCCTCAAAGACCTGTTAGTCTGCCTTTAAAATGTCCACCTCCACTCCATTTATTATCCTACATTTAGATGCACCTGTTTGAGGTCTTTAGCTGCATAAAGACACCTGTCCACCCCATACAATCAGTAAGAATCCAACTACTAACATGGCCAAGACCAAAGAGCTGTCCAAAGACACTAGAGACAAAATTGTACACCTCCACAAGGTTGGAAAGGGCTACGGGGAAATTGCCAAGCAGCTTGGTGAAAAAAGGTCCACTGTTGGAGCAATCATTAGAAAATGGAAGAAGCTAAACATGACTGTCAATCTCCCTCGGACTGGGGCTCCATGCAAGATCTCACCTCGTGGGGTCTCAATGATCCTAAGAAAGGTGAGAAATCAGCCCAGAACTGCTGGTCAATGACCTGAAAAGAGCTGGGACCACCGTTTCCAAGGTTACTGTTGGTAATACACTAAGACGTCATGGTTTGAAATCATGCATGGCACGGAAGGTTCCCCTGCTTAAACCAGCACATGTCAAGGCCCGTCTTAAGTTTTCCAATGACCATTTGGATGATCCAGAGGAGTCATGGGAGAAAGTCATGTGGTCAGATGAGACCAAAATGGAACGTTTTGGTCATAATTCCACTAAACGTGTTTGGAGGAAGAAGAATGATGAGTACCATCCCAAGAACACCATCCCTACTGTGAAGCATGGGGGTGGTAGCATCATGCTTTGGGGGTGTTTTTCTGCACATGGGACAGGGCGACTGCACTGTAGTAAGGAGAGGATGACCGGGGCCATGTATTGCGAGATTTTGGGGAACAACCTCCTTCCCTCAGTTAGAGCATTGAAGATGGGTCGAGGCTGGGTCTTCCAACATGACAATGACCCGAAGCACACAGCCAGGATAACCAAGGAGTGGCTCTGTAAGAAGCATATCAAGGTTCTGGCGTGGCCTAGCCAGTCTCCAGACCTAAACCCAATAGAGAATCTTTGGAGGGAGCTCAAACTCCGTGTTTCTCAGCGACAGCCCAGAAACCTGACTGATCTAGAGAAGATCTGTGTGGAGGAGTGGGCCAAAATCCCTCCTGCAGTGTGTGCAAACCTGGTGAAAAACTACAGGAAACGTTTGACCTCTGTAATTGCAAACAAAGGCTACTGTACCAAATATTAACATTGATTTTCTCAGGTGTTCAAATACTTATTTGCAGCTGTATCATACAAATAAATAGTTAAAAAATCATACATTGTGATTTCTGGATTTTTTTTTTAGATTATGTCTCTCACAGTGGACATGCACCTACGATGACAATTTCAGACCCCTCCATGATCTCTAAGTGGGAGAACTTGCAAAATAGCAGGGTGTTCAAATACTTATTTTCCTCACTGTATATAAATAAACGTTGTCATTGACATTGTGTCCAGGCATATCTGTTCATGATAAGGCAACTTGCTTTGTTTTATTTTGACATTTATATCAGTAACCCACAGCAAACGTTTCAAATCTCTGCATTGAATGACCCATTCTACTCAACAGTTCCCCACCTTAATTTCTATATCATAAGCTTTTCTGTCTCAGAAACTAGTCACAGTATATCAACCGTGAGATTGTATTGTTATGTCTAGGCCTGTCACGATAACACATTTAAAGTTCGATTTATTGAGGCAGGAAAGTATCGCGATAAACGATATTGACTCCAACGATACTAGATACTGTAACTCTCAGGCATAAAAATGACAGTAAACCTTTGTTCTAAAAATGCATCATCATATCCTAAAATACCACACAAGCTGCAATAAACATGAAATATAATGAAACTTAATTTGCTTCAGTCAAAAATCTAAGTTTTACAAAGAAAAAATAGGAGGAAATGCTAATAAATGTACAGATATAAAAAAATATCGAGATATAAATGTCAAGACACAATAACGAGCCCAAAAATATATTGTTTATCTGTTATTTATTGAACAATAAGTCAATATAGTAATTATCGTGACAGCCCTAGTTATGTCTAGCCTGGCTAACGTCAGACTGCTGTGTGCGCTCAAATCCTTTCGAACTTCACAACAGCCTGGGGACCATGGCCGACATTTTCGCATGGATTTGGGACCAATCAGAGAACGAGGAGGGACGGCAAGAAGATGACGCACTATTTGACACACGGAAGCTTGTAGTTTGTTTACAGATTTAAAAAAAATATGTTTATTTACGGATCCAACATGACAGCAGCAGACACGACGCCATTGATCAAGCTTTAGAACGTGTTCTAAATAGTTTAACTCGAAAGTTTACAGCAGGTACGTCATACGTCATCTGATACGATGATACTATTGGCTATGGCTACATGCAGACGCATGAGAGACATTCGTAGCGCCCAATAAACGGATATGGACAATCGTAAACTACACCTCTCCTACGAGAAAATAGGTGGTCCCCAGACTAAATATCACTTGTGATTTTAGTCTGGCGTTAGCCTGGCTAAGTTATGTCCCTAACTATGTCTCAATCAACAAAAAGCTTTGAGCTATGGGGATACTGGTCCATCATGTGCACTGCTGACCTGGGGTCAGCTGGTTCTCTCCCATTGTTTTCCCCCGAGACACATTACAGAGCTTTAGCTGGTCATGTGTTTACTTTCCCAGTTTGGTCAGCTCTCCGCCTGATGCATGCAGCTCAATAGAATGCAATACATTCTATCAAACTAATATGCATCATTATTTCAGTGATGCATATTTATTTGCAGAGAGATCAATGTAATGCTGATGATGGAGCAAGCTTTACAGTTTGTTTTTTCAAATGTTGAATCTAAAAGAAGTGGTTTAAAACAGGTGGGTCGCAGCCCAAAAGTGGGTCACTGGACCATGTTCAGTGGGTCGTGGGAATTTGCTAAAAATGGCTATAGAATAGAATGTTTTAGAATAGTTTCTGATAATTGGCCTGCCTAACTGATCTTCACGGGAACACAGTATCTGTTTTTATGCAATACACAACTAGAGGGATGAATAGCAAAATGTGTTTATTGTAATTTCAGTAAAATACTTGGTTACACTTTATAATAATTACACCTTCTTTAAGATAAGATAAGCCTTTATTGATCTCACTATGCAGAAATTAACTTGTTACATTCAGCTCTCAGAAACACTCAGGGTGTGTAGGATAGACAGGAAATGTGCAGACAATTAATAGTAAATAGAGGTATCTTATATACAATGCATTGGCAGTGCAGGTTTACAGTCCTAGTGCAGGGGGTTGATAAAGTGACGTAGATACAGAGATTATTGCACGTAGTTTTGCAAAGGAGGGTTATTGCACATGTTACTTCAGAGTCTGACAGCAGTGGGGATAAAGGACTTGAATTGTTCATGATGAATTAAGGTTCATTCATTATTTGTTAAGGCTAAATAAGGTGTAGTTATTTCACATATTTAAAACTTCCTTTTTGTGCTGTGGTTTAGCTTTAGTTGAGCTTTAAGGTAAATTCCCGTATTTAAAATAAACCGTACAGCGGTGACATAACCACGGGTAATATAGGTTATTATTGTATGTGTGAATATACTGAACATAGTTTGTGACATGAGTGGTCGACACTTCCTCCATACTTCATGTATACAGTAGGTGATAATCTATTGATCACTGCTCGCGAGCCTCCTGTATCAATGGAAATGATCGATGGCGCTGTTGTTTATAACGAGAAGCGCAATCTTCCTGTCAAATAACTATGTATCAGCCCATAACTCCCAACATCGACTGTCGCCCGTAGCAACAGGGCCACTTTTACATAATGTACGGATGAAGACGTGGACCGCCTGCTTGAAATATCAATACCCACAGTGTCCAAAAGTGCTGAAGTATGCGGTGGTAAGCCAAAAGTCATGTGTAGATTTTAAAATGTCCAGTTCTTTCCCGTATAACGATGTTGTTTACCAGTTAGGGTGAGTCAAACCGTTAGCTTAAAGCTATTTCGGACGAACTCTCTCGTGCCACGGAGCGCTCTGCCGTTTTGGCTGCTTCGTACGGTTTTAAAATTTCCCTTTCTCAGCGGGATACTTCGTTAAACCTCACACATGGACCTCCAGCGCGGGCCCGGCCTGCAGTTGTGAGCGCAATGGGGACTCTTTTATGGCCATCGCTGCCTCTGCCAGGGAGCTGTTATGTATTCCAGAGGATATTTCCACAAAAGTCAGAAAGTGAGTAAAACACGGTTTCCCCCCCCATCCGTTCACATTTTACTCATTTATTTATGAGAACAGGCGCCCCATTTAAGTAGAGTTACTTAAAGAGTGTGATTGGTAATAATCTCAAACATCCTTATCACAGGGCGCCTTTACCCTGGCGCGCACATGGGATTCACTTCTCCAGCAACCACCACATGGCAGCAGGAATAATGTCTCTCTAAACTAGAAAGATGAACCCTATAATCTCATCTTTATCGCTGTCTTATACTTTGTTGGTTAGAAAATGCGATATCGATCGAAACCAGTTGAAACTAAATATCCAGTAGCCTCACTTCCTGACAATCACGCTCTTGCTCTTCTTCACTGAGCAGCTATTTCAATAAAGAGAAAAACAGAAAGAGAAAAAAGTGAAGACAAAACACCACTCGGCCTGTAAGGCTGTAGGGAACTCTGGCAAGTATTTTTACTTTATGATGAATATGAATGGATTAAGCTTAAGCAAGTGATGGAGAGGTGAGAAAAGAATTTCCTGGATACATAGGACCTGAGGAGGAGCTTTTTGGCAGCTGTCGCCACAGTGCAAATAGCCAAAACAATAAAGTTTGCATAATACCCTCACCTTAAACTTGTTTTTTCTGATGTACATTACAACCATACTGGAAAAGGGCACAGGCTTTGACATGAGAACGATGCAACCTTACTGTATATAAGGGCCATGAGTGAGTGCCAGTTCTATTCTTGGAACATGGACTTCTTTCTATTTCAGTTGCATTTTGGAACATACAAGTTCCCACTTTTGTTTTTCAACTCATTACCAAAAAACTACCACTTGACTCCAAGCATTTATCCCATCAAACTAAGCAATTATTAGAAAACAAAATGTATATTTCTAGATTTGTAATAGTTACAATGTAAGCCATGGCTTGTTGTCCACCAACCAGATAGTTGCCAGTTTAATCATTGGGTAACTGATTTACAGAACTAAAGTCATAATCAGAACAATTCAATAAAACACATATTTTGTACTCCGTGCATGTCAAATACCTCCACAACAATAACCCAATAGTGAGCGAGTCAGTCACAAAGGCATTAGCTTAGCGACTAATAGTGCTCGTTTCACACATTCCAGTAGCAGGGGGCTAACACAGCAGGAGCGCAGAGCTGTGAAAACCATCAGCGGTCCCTCCACTATCCCACACAAACACAGGAGGAGCCCAGGGACCACAATGGGCTCGAGCCGCCTGTGTCACCGCGCTGTCCCCACATACCACACTATTGTTTCAGACTGGGACAGGGCAGAGGAATGAGGGGAATCTGAGAGCTAATGCTGCTGTGGAGAGATGGACAAGCAGGAGTCTTTCAGGGACGGACGTTGGAATGCTGTTGTGTGGGGGAATACTATTGTGTGGCACTTACAAAAAGTCATTTCAGTTCATAAAGCACTCGATTTCCTCCCTTTATTGTTTATTCTACCTTGTAAAACTTTAAGGAATTTGTTTCAACTACAACGATGCCCAGGTTTGTCTATCAACACTTCCTCCAGCTCCTTCAAGGGACAGTTCCTCCAGTGTTGTCCAGCGACGAGTTAGCACTTAGCCGTGTCTTGGCTAAATAAATATATTTGGAAACGGTACGTGGAGGAAAACAAGCAGCTGTTGGATTCATTACTTACAACATGTTCATAACTTTGCGCAGGATGTAAATACTCCACCAGAGGACACTTCTGTGTTTATAAGTATCTGTTTTAGCCTTGAATCTAAAGGCTGACATTAATTTAACGCTAACAAATGGTAAAATATACTGTCTGCACTAATTCTCATGAAACACACTCTGCTTGATGTTTATTTAGGTTTTATTCTGCATTTTAAATCTTATTTTAGTTTGAATTTACATTAAAATGTGGAGAGGAAGTAGTCTTTGCCCTAGACTGGCCAACAGGATGTCAGCCAAAAACATTCCGTGCACAGAGCCTATTATATTAGGTGTGAAACTTCTTTTTAGTTTTTATTGAGTTTGGGATACAATGTTATAAATTCACTGTTGCCATGGAAATCCGCTGTTTGTGGGTACTAGCAAATGTTGTCCATAGACTCATAGAAATAAACAGGAGAAGCAGCATTCAATCCTAACGTATGCGGACAGTTAGCAAGTTGGCTAGTCCGAGCAACTTTTCAGAGTCCGTTAGCCTACCCACTGTATTTTTCCTATAGCCGTTAGCATTAGCCATCAAACAAGCTATGAACGATCCAGATGTTTTCGGTTGTTGTCAACCCATTGGCCACATTTAGGTCAAAGCCTAGATAGAAGTCATGAACAAATGTACATACCATTTGAGATTTTAATTTAGATACAAATTAACTTGTAAAAGTGATGTCTGAGCTAAATGCTTTCTCAAATGCAGTTTTTTTTGCTTTTTGTAGGGTCAGATACACATCCAGTGGCCATGTTAATGGTAAAAAAAAACAAAAAAACACAGAAATTACATAAAACCCATGAAAAACACAAGACATACAGTACCTTGCTATAGTTTAGTATTTGTGCCTGGCTTCCCTATTCATTCATATGGGGATAGAACGTTCTATTTGAACGGGTCCGGGATGTGACGGCTAACAGAATGTACGCATTAGGAACAGGCTACAGCTGAAGGCGTTTCTATTATTTTTATGTATAGACTAACATTAGTTAAAAACAGGAAAGTGACTACTAAATCAGACACACTCTAGTGTCCAAATGTTTTAATGTGTACAATAACTTGAATATTTTATCTGTTAAAAAGGTCAGCTGCCAATCCCATAATGCTTTGCGAAGTGACATCACGCTCCTGAACACTATCAACAAATGATGGATATATTCATATCAAGTGGAGGAGTTCAAGTATCTCGGGGTCTTGTTCACGAGTGAGGGACGGATGGAGCGTGAGATCGATAGACGGATCGGTGCAGCGTCAGCAGTGATGCGGTCGCTGTATTGGACTGTTGTGGTGAAGAGGGAGCTGAGTCAGGGGGCAAAGCTCTCGATTTACCGATCGATCTACGTTCCCACCCTCACCTATGGTCATGAGATCTGGGTAGTGACAAGGACAAGATCGCGGATACAAGCGGCCGAAATGAGTTTTCTTCACAGGGTGGCTGGGCGCACCCTCCGAGATCGGGTGAGGAGCTCAGTTACCCGGGAGGAGCTCGGGGTAGAGTCGCTGCTCCTTCACGTCGAAAGGAGCCAGCTGAGGTGGCTAGGGCATCTGTTCCGGATGCCTCCTGGCCGCCTCCCTCGGGAGGTGTTCCAGGCATGTCCTATTGGGAGGAGGCCTCGTGGAAGGCCCAGGACACGCTGGTGGGACTATGTCTCCGAGCTGGCCTGGTGTCGCCTCAGGGTCCCCCAGAACAGCTGGAGGAGGTGTGCGTGGATCGGGAAGTCTGGGCATCTCTGCTGAGACTGCTGCCTCTGCGACCCGGCCCCGGATAAAGCGGAAGAAAATGGATGGATGGATGGATGTATTCATTCATAGTTATGCAAAGATATTGTAAATCTGTTTATAAAATAGAAACCAGTGTTGTGTGTTTCAATAAATGTATGTCCTGACAAAACTATTAGGACTCCAAAATTAGCACAATATCTTTTTTTGTAACTTTTATTCATGGAAATATATGCCCCTCTTCTTACGTTGCTATTTTCCCCTTTAACAAACAAATATAAACGTTCCTCCAATCAGCTCCAAATGCATTTGTTTCGATAATCACATTGTATAAGCCTGGAACGCTAGCGGTTTCCAGCCCCCTGTGATCTAATGGCTGAAACAATAACTCTGACAAATCTAGCCCATAACTCACGGCGGATTTGTCAACCTTCTGTTAGATGTTGCGGAGCGTTTTTTTGTTGTTGTGAAGAACATTGTGAAACAGTAGGAGAGGCGCAGTGATATGTCAAAACAACTCTGCACCACAAACCAGTGACGAGTCGGCCCGTGGAGGAGCTGCCGAGAGAAGATGGGGCGTGATACAGAGTGGAAGCTGTTTACAGACTGCTATTGTGGCTTTGTGGCATGGACATCAATACAAGGCGCGCACAATAGCGAGCACAATAGCGCGCAAGAACAGGCACTGGCATGGTGCGCGTGAATGGCAAGAAACTGTTTAATCAGCAGATGAATTCAGTTATAGAAGTTGGTATCGATCAGTTTCAGTGAGCTTGTGCAGGATATGTATTGCCTTTTTGGTCTTCAACATTTTAATTACAATTTTTATGTTTGTCCCGATTGTTTTTTAGTGAACTTTTGTGTATCGCTTCAAAATCAAATGAACTAACACACTGTCAAAGTTTGCACAGGAAAAATCTGGTACCCCTTTTAATACCTTGAGATGACCCATTATTTATAGAGGCTACCAAAGCAAATTACTCCAACAGTGATTCGGAATGTACTTAGACCTGCTAACCTTGCCTGCAAACGCACAAGAATCCATCTTGTGCCACTTAGGCTGATTAGTCTCTAACCCGTCCCTAACCCTGGCCATATCAGTTTTTTTTTTTTTTCATATTGATCGATCTCCATTTTTGATTAGCTGTAGTTTTTCAAATTTAAGATAAATAAATCGAGCTGATTCCTGAACTTAAACATACCTATGATACAAACCTGAGCTCAAACAAAAATAAATGCTTTCCTCCAGTGTCATTTAACACAACAATCTTCCATTGTCTCGTCCAAACTCCAAAACTAGGAGCCGTTTCTGCCAAAGACATGGCTGTAAACCTGACGATTATAAAGTCCCAAGACGATAATTGAGATTGACTCAAGTAAAGATTGTGATTTTGATTCATTGCCCAGCCCTATGTCAGGCATAACATTTGCAGCAGTTTAGCAAGTCTTGTCAATATGAATTAACGACATGATAACGCAGGGAAAAAACGGGGTGGGCTCATTAGTCCGACGTCTCATTATTCTGAAAATGTCCCATTGAGTAGTGGTTGGAAAATAAAATTAGGTTCAGGCAAGAGTTCACTGACCTTAAGGTTAGGGACAATGGTTGTATATGGCTCTCTAATCCACAACACAACTGGGTTAGAGATCTCGGACTAATGGCACCTCTGCTCAATGGTACATTTTCGGAATAATGAGATGTCGGACTAATGGGTTGTCGGACCAATGGCATGGCACCGAAAAGACGAGGTATGCTTTAAAAAAAAAATAAAAAAAATCTAATGGATATGCCATTGTTGCAGTTTGTTGATTTGAGAGTTGGTTGTGATTGGCTAAAACGAGGTGCGCTTGATCCAATCAATCGGAGCGATCCCAGATTTATTCCATTTTGGAGTTGGCAAATGGGAACTAGTTCATGACTTTCAAGGTCATATTAGTAACATGTAGACTAGGGGTGGGAACCTCTGGGTACCTCACAGTTCGATACGATATGCGATACATGGCTCACGATAATGATTATCTCACGATACGCCAATACTGCGATAATCGACATATTGCACAAAAATAAGCTACGATACATCATGATTTAAAAAAAAACATGCTACTTTTAACGTTTATTTTAACATACTACATACATCATTTACATTTCTTTGTGCTTTTTATCACTTTTATAAATGATCCCTGACTTACTCACTGAAAATGGGTCTATAGATCTGCCAGTGACTTCATTTACATTTAAATAAACAAGAAACCACAGTCCTATTTAAAAAGTAATAAATAAACCTCAAATTAATCTTCTTTATAATTATGAAAACTATCATTAAAAGTAATTTATTTGTGTGACAGTGTTTGGTCCAAGTGCTTAAAACTGTAGTGCTGCCCCCTGCTGTCCTGACTGATTTCTTGATCATTGTTGGCCTCTATTGACTGTGAAAACAGTGGAGCACTGCTGCCTCATTAGTATGCATGATATTGCTCATTAATATGCATGACATCATCAAAAGTATCGATATCGGAATAAAAAGTATCGGTATCGTATCGTCCCGCATAATATCGCGATATATCGGAAAATCGATATATTGTCACACTCCTAATGTAGACACAATGAACGTTACTAAACTCATACGGGTAGTTCATTTTAAATCTTTAATTTGCCAACTCATTTCTAATGCCCTGATTCTTCCTGGGGATGAGTTTATACACACATTTCTCTCTGCTGGTGGGTGAACACTAGTGTACTACTACTGTAGTTTGCACTGTGCTATTTTAACTCTGCCCTGGGACAGCAACATCCATCCAATGGCATCCAATAATAAGAGCTGACATGCATTGACGCCTTCCTGCAGTGCACCACATTGGCAAACAAGCACGTTGACCAACAATCAAGATGGCCCTCCCTCTGTACTACTGCGGATTTATAACCGTTTCTCTGCGCTTATGTGACTTGCAGGTGTTTAGTCATAATCTCAAACACGTTATAATCACTATCTTACACTTTGTGGGTTAGAAAATGCCATATTGATCTAAAACTGTTTAAACAAAATATCCTGTAGTCTACCCTGTCACCGTGGAGCTAATAATAGCTAATGGTGAAGACCCAAAAATTACTCAAAGGTGCGCTGTTGCTCGAAACACAACCCCAGGTATGCTTTGGATGAGAGAACAACATTGTAACATGGTAAAAAAGTCGATTTTTGCGTAATAAAAATTATATCGATTAAGCTAATGAGACTTGGAGTTTTTGTGTGTCCTTGCAATGGCCACACACAATCTGCCAAATAGGTGTCTGACTGTTCACCACACCCGCAGAAGTAATGTTAGCGCTCCCAGACACTTTTCCTTAACCCCTTAGTTTTGCTCCGGTAATTGGCTCAAATATCCGCGGAAATCGTCTCGAACATGTCACCATCGAAACCTCGGCTTTAAATTGCTATAATACCCAGGTTGTAAGTGCGAGTTTTTCTTTCCTCCCCGGTGTCTCCTCTCAGACAGTGATGCTCTGGGGAGCTATGGCGCGCCTGTTTTAGAGCGCTGCTGATTCACGCTGCTCTGTGATGTGTCTGCTAACACGGCTCCCGCTCCGGCTCTGTCAGGTAGTTAGCCGCGGACAGCCCATCACCGCGCTCCTCGCCTGCACCTCCGCGACTACCCGACTTCCCTGACATTCTCCTCCCATCCCTGCGTTTTCCTGTCTTTAGAGCCACGTTTCTGCAACTTAAAAAAGGAGAAAAAAAGGGCCCTCTCTGCTCTGTCAGGTCACGGTGTGAATTTGAATAAGTGTTTGTGGAACTACTGTGTGTGTCACTGTAATGAGACTTAAACTAAAAGCTAATAGTAAGGAGTGTCGTAATATCAAGGTTACATGTGTATAGATTAGTCTAGTCTGCCTTTACTAGCTTGTAGTGTTTTCTTACTGTATTAAAAGGCTTCAGCCCTGATTTTATTGTACACAATTGGACATACTATTTTCTTTTGACGGGCGGTAACATTTCAATCTCCATCCGGAGCCTCCTCTTGGCAGTTTTTGTGGCCATAACCAACACCAGATACAGCCAAGGGTAAGGGCCAAGGGAATGCATTGCACACAGACAAAAAAAAGTTGCACAGGCAAAAAGGGCACTTCCAGGGCATGGCGCAAAAGGGGTAAAAACATTTAAAAACAACACTAAGATAAAAAACATAGGGCAAGATCTTGTGCCTGGCGGAAGGAGTGCGCAAACTCTAACTTGAGTTTGAGTATCTTGTGAGCATTGCGCTATGTGCCTGCGCCACTTGCGAGAGGGCGTCGCTTATAGGTCGACTGAGGCGTGTTTTACAAGCAGCACTGAGAGCAGCATGAATGCCTCTCATTCATGTCCGCGCTGCCTTGTGTTCTTCCTTGAGCATTATAGGCTCTCGCAGGTCAAACTGGTTGCCATACCACCTTTGCTCTGCCCAATCCCGTCAGACCTTGGAAGCTAAGCAGGGAAGGGCCTGGTCAGTACTTGGATGGGAGACCGTTTGGGAACACCAGGAAGCCTAGCGAATGTAGTGAGTGAGTGAGTGGTTGATGGTGGTCGGAGTGGCCGATGGTGCAGCCTTGTTGCCTCGCTTCCGTCAGTCTACCCCAGGGCAGCTGTGGCTACAATAGTAGCTTACCACCACTGAGTATGGAATGAACGAATAATGCAATGTAAAGCGTCTTTGAGTGTCCAGAAAAGCGCTATATAAAACCGATGCATTATAAACAAAAAACGTTATTAACCCGATCGCTTGCCCGTAAACGCGAAACAAAACAAATGCAAATGTTCACCCCCGACTCCCCCACAACCCCTCTCCCTCGCCCTTACCGGCCGCGGAGTCGATCTGGTTGGAGGAAAAAGTGTTTCTCCACCCCACATACTTCCCACTTAAATGCACTAAGTCTGGGAGCTGCAAGAAGTACGCTCCTGCTCAGCACAAAATGTTACGCTATATGCGCCATTTTGAAACACAAGATCAGGCCCATAGTATCTAAACTGGACTTGGAGAGATTAATTCAATGCGTTTGTCTCCAGTCGATTAGAAAGCCAGTGAGCAGGCTGTTACAATAATCTAAACAAGCTGTTAGACAGCTGCAGTATATCCAAAATGCTGCTGTGCAAGTCCTGACCAGAACCAGGAAATATATTAGCCCAGTGCGAATAGACTTTAAAATAGCACTGCTTATGTACAATTCTCTTCACCAGAGTATATAGCTGACATGTTACAGCCGTATGAACCACCTCGGGCCTTGAGAACTTCAGGGAGGGTCTTCTGGTGGTTCCTCGAGTCATGACTAACACAGTGAGGCTGCGTTTCAGTTTCATGCAGCTAAGGTTTGTAACTGCCTCCGTGAAGACGTGAGACAGGCCTCAACTCTGACCATGTTTAAGTCCAGGCTGAAAACATGCTTATTGACTGCTGCCTATGGCAATTGAACGTATTTTCATTCATTTTAACATATTTTTTGTTTAGTGTAACTGCTTACATGGATTAAACTGATTTCACTGCGTTTTTTGTTGTTGTTTTTTTGTTGTAATGTTGTGTGTTTGGTGTTGCGGTGAGGCACATCGAGTTGTCTTTGACATGACATGTGCTGTACAAATAAACTTGCCTTGCCTAAGTGCTTGAGGCCACTCTGCTTTAAGCCCAGGTGTCTTGTCGGAAACGTCAACAAGATTGAATTAACCACCTGGATGGCTGGGAATTGACACCGTTTTAATATTTGATTTAGAGTTTTGCTACTGAGAGAGGGTTCTGGGGATCCTCCACACTAACATTTTGAACTATACACCTGAAAATCCATGTATTCTGCTGCATATTTGATTAAACCGTCAACCTTTGGATGGGAGGACACTGGGGAAAATATTCCACTGCTAAGCCATAGCGTTACAACAACCTGTCACTGTTACGTAAACCAGACCGCTATCATGCATTTTAACTAGCCACGTCAGACCTATCATCCCAGCGTTGCACCCTCTTTGTTCTCTTGAACCCCAAAATGTGGGGTTCAGGCAGATAAAACACAAGTGTAATTATGTTAGAAGTTTTTGGACCAAAGAGGTTCTTCTCATCAATATTTTATCCATGACACTAAAGTTTCTGTTTATAGAGAAAACTTGGCTCAGTGATATTCCTCTAAAGCTCGGTACTTACCAGAGGAATTTTAGTTCAGTTATTTTGCATCCACAGAGCTGGGGAGGTATACTATGGCCCGTGCATCATCAGTACAAAATCTTGGAAAAAATATGTACATTATATGGTCTGTGCACTTTGTACCACACTTTAAAATGGCAGAAGAATGGCATTCCACTGGAGTTGAAGCCGAACCTAAGCATTTTTGCAAAACAGTGAGCAGTTAACCTAACAATGTTTTTATTTCGCGCAGATTTACGGCGCACAGTAGGCTGGTTATGACTTGCGGATCATTAGCAGCCGAGGCACACTCATTCTAGCCCCATTAAAATGCTATCCTCTGAAGTCGAGACTGCAGAATCAGCATCATTTCTCCAATTCCGTTTGAGTTCCACATCATCCTATCAGCACGCCGTAAAAGAAGTCCTCAAATGGACGTCGCAGAGGAGCCCACACGTGAAAGATAGGCCAAATAATCTGAAATGATGAGGGAAAATTGTACAAAAATAGCACAAAGTAGTAGACGAGATATCGGATATTAAAGAGGCAGAGAGTAAATTGGATGTGGTATGGATGTGAGAAAAAGTGGACAGTCAGCAGACATTTGATGCTGAAGTTGTGGTTTGAAGTTGAAGTTTGTGCTGTTACGGGGGCCGACTTTACATTCAAAGCCATACCGCGAACAATTTCACCCAGTAAAGATAACTTAATACAACTGCAATTTTTCTGAAGTGAAAGGCACTTAAAAAAACTTGCACCTCTACCCTGAGCGAAACTCAGGGTAGAGGGAAGAGGCGGGACATCACTTGCTAGTTACCATGGAGATGTTGATTTACTTTGACTAGAGGTAGCCACAGAAAAGCCACAGTTTATTGACGGAATTAGGTCCACTTCCCAGTGTGGTTCCAAATGGTTTAGCTGGGATTGGATTATTTGTTCTTGTGAAGTAGCAACACACAACCTGGAATCCTCTGCAGTGTGTTGAATGAAGATGGCATTAGTGACAACATTATCAAGGGAGTAACGGACGGATAGTTGGCTTCAAAGTTGCTTTAGATAATCTATATGATGTGTTGTTTTGAAAATGACATTACATACATAAATCATTGAAAAAGTTTTGGGCCCAACACTTATCCCTGTGGAACACCAATAGAAATATCTAGGCCTGTTCATCTATAATCACCCATTTGCGCATACTGAACTTGATTTCCCATTTAACGTTTAAGCCATTCCAACAAAATGTGAGTTTTGTCCTTGAGTGTCCTTTTTTAAACCAGATATTTATGAAGAAAAAAAATATTGCATCTAATTAAAAAACGTTTCTTTTTTAAAGCCTTTGTATCAGTCGTGAACTTGCCACATAGAGACATTTGTCGGTTACAACCCCATGACAGTTTTGAAATAACTTTTGTGCTAATAAATTCATCCCTGTGAATAAATACGATGACTTTAGGAGCGTTTTCCAGGTAGAGGAATTAAAATGTTTTATCCTCCTAAAGTTAATTCTGAAAGTAGACATTCGTGAAAAGACACTGTGCATTAATTAAAACACTCACACGCAACACAAGTTATGAAACGCGCTTCTAAACTCATTAGAATTGGGTTGTTAGAAACAAAATAATAAAAAATTACAAACAATGAAAGCAAACAAAGGCATAAAAAAACAGGTATACGTTTTACAGAAAAAAAGATTTTGTATTACACCATTTAGGTACAGGCAGCTGCCAAATAGTAGCTACTGTATAATGCTAAACAACCAAACCAATTCACAGCAGCTCCTGTATATTTTCTCAACCTCACAGGTTTTCTAAATGTGCCCGAGATCAAAGCGGCCAGTGGACAGCCACCCAGGACAACCCCAGACCAGTAGCTGCAAGGGATCATGGGAGAGGTCATAGGCCAAGCTCCTCTGGCTTCTGAGGGGTGCATTAACCGAACGAGAGGAGGGTGAGTTTGACTGACAGTGTATTATTGACACAACACAAGCGTCCCGGAGAGATGGGAGGGGTGTAAATGTAGCGGGACAGGTAGTATTGGGTATGGGGGGGGGGGGTCAGGAAGGCTGCGGAGTGTCCATCATCGCGTCAGTCAGAGGGGCAGTTAGTGTTCCCCGTGAGTGGGGGGACACAGAGCAGATGAGAGGCCAAGGACACATGAAAGAGTGCCTTTGTTTTGTGTGAGTGAGGAGATGCCGAAGTTAGATAGTAAAGTAATATGTGAGTGAGGTTGTAACATTAATATTTTACTCATTGTGCAATTGCTAACGCTACTTTTTGGAGCATTTCAGGCGAGACCCGACAGGGGAAAATATAGATTTTTCACGCAGAGGTCAATGTGGAGGTTTTTAGCTAGTTTTCCTCCCTTAACATTTTGGCTTCGTGTCAGAGGATGAAAAAGACAGAACTTAGATATCCAGGAAGTATCGTTATGCAAAGTCGGCTTTCCCTCGTGTATTTATTCACAAATATTTGCATAGTTTACTTCCATGTATCCTGCAAAGGGTGCCTGAGATGACGCTATAATCCAAATATACCGTGCACATCCGCACACGTCACAAAACTTCACGGCCGCTTTTCTCAAAATTAAGTTTTTGCTCCACTCATGCAACGACCTCACCACTTCAGTAGTTTCTACAGACTCCAAACTTTAAAGTCCTGGACCTTTTGAAGGTTATTCAGAAAGATTTTTAATATCTTACTCCTAGCCTGATTTATTCAGCTTTGAACACAAAAAATAAGGAGAAATTAGATTTTTTTTAAATATTTTTTTCACCTTATGAATGACTTATTCAAAAACTAAAGAGCCACAATCCCCTCTGAAAAAAGATCTTAGTAACTAATATGCAAACAAAATAATACAATCAATCTAAACCTGGGTCTATCTGTTATTTAGATTTTGTCGCTGAAAATATAGGCATTATTGACAATTTTTAGGCATAAAATGTCTTATTTATATTTATATGAAAACATAAAATGACTGAAAACTTGCAATACATTTTCTTCCCATATTTCTATCAGTTATCTACAGCACAAGTTTCAAAGTGATATCACTAAATCTATTTTTTCCTCTATTCACCCGCTGTGTCTCGCCTTAAAAGGAACAGGCCACCGTTTTTCCATACTGAGATATGTTCTTACCTGAGCTTAGATGAGCTGATACGTACTCGTCTGATCTTTGTGTGTGCCCTCAGTCACGCAAAAAGACCAAAGATGTTGTTAGCATTTGGCCTCTCCCAGTATATTCCTATGGCTCCAAACGGGTGTGAAGTTGGAAGCTACCACGCTCTTCCACAGGCACGCACAAAGACCAGACGGGTGCATATCAACTCGTCTAAGCTCAGGTAAGAACATATCTCAGTATGGAAAAACGGTGTGCCCTCAGTCACGCACAAAGACCAAAGATGTTGTTAGCATTTTGGCCTCTCCCAGTATATTCCTATGGCTCCAAACGGGGTTAGAAGTGACCACGCTCTTCCACGGGCACGCACAAAGACCAGACGGGTGCATATCAACTTGTCTAAGCTCAGGTAAGAACATATCTCAGTATGGAAAAAACGGTGTGCTGTTCCTTTAAAGACCCTGTCTGTGCCTGTTTTTTTTTCCTGGTTGACGACATTTGTGAAGAAAAAAACAAACAAAACAAAAACCTGTGCTTCTAAATAAAACATGCATTACATCCAAACACCATTAGTTTCCCATCCTGCCTTCACTCTCTTCTGCAGCGTCGTGTTTCCAATCTGCACGTGTTGGCCGTGTCCTGATCAGTTCAGATGAGCCCGAAGTGGGCCACGTTTCCATAGTGGGACCGTAAACAGAGGAGTGTGAACATCTGCTCGAATCCCCGGCTCATCGGCCCCAAACACCAGAGCAACAAAGGCAACCCAGAAACCTCCTTACACGTGTCAATCACCAGGACATGACATGCGGCAGATAATTACAACATTAATGCATTCGAAATACACTGCGCCCATTTGGACTCTTCCTCATTGCACATCGATTCAAATGTGCAATATTGTGGCATTTACAATATAGGCATGAGCGGCCAAAGAACCTAACCTGATACAAAGGGGGAAAAAAGTTTACCGTTTATCAAGTGGCATGGACTAAGCTTGGCATTTGCCTAACTTAGCAACTAGCATTCACATTAAAGCAGTACTAAGTAACTCTTGCCCCTAGAGGCCTTAAGCGCAACTGCAGGTGTCTTAGCAAGTTACGATTTTTTTAACTTATTAAATGTCTTGGAGAGTAAATACTACGCTGACAGAAAAGGTGAAGGGAGAGAGGGGTGTTGTACATCCAGTTATACAATGGGAATATTTTTTTTCACTCAGACTTGGCTATAAATACTGTTTAAAGTGGCGCTAGTCCGCAGTTAGCTTTGCCCGTTAGCCTGTTAGCTTCTTCTTCTTGATTCCATTAGTGTGTATTGGTTGCTCCGCCCCGGTGGCAGTCAAGTTGCAAGCATGGTTTTCTGGCCAGACACCCAATCATCCCATTAACACTTGTATTACCCCCAGAGGATCTACGAAAAGGATTTATTAAGGTAAACACGTTACTTAGTACTGCTTTAAAGCTAAGATAGTTGGCTATTTTTTTCAAATTCATAGTACTGAAATAAGACACCAAACTTGAAAGTACAAAGTTGGATACAATTATTATGCGGGGGGAAAAAACAAACAAACTTGGTGTCAGTGGTTAGTGCTAGGAGTTTGTAGGTTGTTGATTGTAGCACTCTCACCACAACAGGACGCAGGTTAGGTTTTCTTTGGAGTTTTCATGTATTCTCTTCATACTGTATATCTATGCGGGTTAACTCCATAGGTACTTGAGTAACTTTTTAACTAGTTGTACTTCTTGGAGTAGTTTTACCTGAGTAATTTTATTAAAAAAAAGTATCTGTACTCCTACTTGAGTGAAAAATAATACTAGTTAATAATAGTGGCAACATAAAACAGATGTAGTTTGTGTTTCATATATCGTATTCTTTTTGGAAAATTATTTGTGTATATTTTTCTGGCATCTTCTTTGGAAATACTAGGATTTTTATCATAAGTTTCCCAGTTTGTTTCTCATGATTTATGTCACTTCTTAATAGGGATGTCAATATTAACCGGTTTTACAATTACCGCAGTTATAAAAGCTCACAATAGATTAATCATAGGAATTTTAGCCTTCGGGTAACTGTGCCAAATGATGCACGAGCGGCAGGTTAAATAATCCAATGTGCAGAGAGACAGTCTCATCCATTTTCATGATCATTGCAAAAGTGGCCAAAGGAAGAGTCCCAAAAGAACCCTGTGCATTTGATAATCACGAATAAAATCGCAATGTTTTTCCTCATAATAATAATTGTTAACCAAAAAAAAAATGTAATCGGGACATCCCTACTACTGAATCATAAATCAGACTTTTACGCTCAAACAGTTACTTCACAGTACTCGAGTTGCATTTTCCCTGGGTACTTTTTCACTATTACTTTGGTCTCTACTTTTGACTTCTTCTTGAGTAAAATTATTTCAAAGTAAAGTTACTCTTACTTGAGTGAATTTTTTTAGCTACTCCACCAAACCTAACTCAAGGAGGCCCGGTTACCCCCACTTACCAAGAAATTAGCTAGATGAACATATAACAGGGCAAATTTGAAATCACCCAAGCTCTATATACGAAGTCTACATCTCTATGTGTCAGAGCTCTTTTTTGGTTTGCCATTAGCATGTATTTAGGCAAAAAAGGGAATTTTCCTAATCATTTCCTTTTAGAGACAGGATGTAAAGTTACTAGAATAGGCTTAAGAGCCACAGTTGCATCTTTGGCAGCTTGTATACCCTGCCTGCGAATAATACTTTGATTGGAGCGGGCCTCACAAATGTACTGTCTTGCCTAAAGGCACAACAGTAGTTTGGTTTTCTATCCAATCCATAAAATGTGCACATTTTGAATCACCGACTAGCTCTTTTTTCTTCTCCCCAGAAGTGCTTGTTAAGCTGTAGAAATGATCCAGCTACCCGCTTGCTTTTACACTGTGCAACTTTTAATGCATTCAGCAGAAACTTTCATACGTCTTAATTAGACCAAAGCCAGAGCAGGTTTTCTGGTAGAATTCACAGAGTAGTTGCTTCTGCACTAAATCCGAGCGAGTCTTTAAAGCAGACAACAGCAGCTACGGTCCCCTCCAGCTAGCGCCAGATCACTGCAGTCTAAATACCAGCGCCGCATTCACACAGCGCTCATTCATTTTTAAACGGGACCGAATCCATCTACTGTATGCCAGACGCTTTTGCAAACGCTACTGAAAACTGTGAGCATAGATTTAGAATTACAAAAAGGAGGGGTTCGTGTGGCGTTGGCTTCAGGAAAGTATTTGGCGTACCAGATTTTGCTTTAGAAACGTCAACAAAGTACAGGAAAAAACAAGGAACAACATTCACAAAAATTAAAACAATATCACATTTTGGGTTATTTTCTCTCTCTTTTCTCTCATTAAAGGCCCTTTACCTGACTTTCCCCCCTCTTTTTGCCCAATAAAAGTATGTTGTAAAAGTAGTCATTTGTGGAAAAAATACCTTATGCAGGAAATTGGCATTGTTTATGTTGTGTATAGTTAACCCCAATAGAATGGTAAAGAAAAATATAAACTAATTTGCCACATTTTGACCTCAAAGGTATTTGGTCAAAATACCCCTTTAGTTTAGTCTGATGACAGGGAATAAAGTAGGTATAGTGCCTTTAACTGTCACTGTGATACATCAATATGGTTGTTGCAGACAACTATACTTTAAAGCCAATAAAGCTATTTGACTGATTTTAAAGCCAGATTGGTATTACAGTGCAATTTTCATTACCACAGTGACATCGATCTGGAAAGATGAAGGTTCCTGAGTCATCATCTCTGTATAATCTGTTGCTACAAAGTACAGATGATGACTTATAAGAGAGATTTCACAGACATCAATCTGGAAAGGCTCTGTTGCAATCGTTTGAGAAGAGAACGAACTCTTAGCGGTAGCCTATATTTGCTACTGCTTGGATCGAGCGCACCCCATTTAAGCCAATCAACTTCTCAAAACGTAGCTAAAAAACAAAGCGCTAAAGTGAGTTAAAGTGCTGGGTTGCAGGTTCTAGAATGTGATGATGTCACCGGACCAGTTTTTCCTATTAACAGCATTACACTTTCACAAGTCGTAGCTCAAAAGAAAATGTATGAATTACACAAATGATAATTAGTATCAGTCACTGGGTCCATGATCTCTCTGTACAAGACCAAACATTTCCTCAAAAACAAAATAATTTTTCTTCCATATAATAGTATTGGCCTTTAGAATGCTGTGATGTCACCTGCGACCCAGCAATATAAGTGAATTGTCTTATATCTGTATGTCTTGTTTGTATTTTTATGGAGCTGCTGAACTGTAAAACAAATTTCGGATCCTTGTATCTGACAATAAAGCATTTATCTATCTATTATCTATCTAATATCCATCCATCCATTTTCTTCCACTTGTCCGTTGCCGGGTCGTGGGGGCAGCTGTTGGAGGTGCCCAAATCACATTGCACCAGCCCCTATGTCTCCTCCTGCAGGTGGTGGGTCCACAGAAGGACGGCCTCATGGTTCTAACCAGGTTCGTTTGGTCCCCCAATAGGGGCTACTGAACCGCTCTTTGTCTGACCCGTCACCTAGGACCCGTTTGCCATGGGAGACCCTACCAGGGGAACGAAGCCCCCGACAACAGAGCTCCCAGGATCATTCGGGTGCTCAAACCCCTCCACCACGTTAAGGTGGCGGTTCAAGGAGGTGAGTTAAATATTCACATTTATTACAAATCTTTTAGTTTGTTGCACTTTGTATTTTTCTGATGTCGTCGTGTTGTTAAGTATCGATAAAAGAGTTTATTGTTGTCAACAAATATAAAGCCTGCTCACTCACGGCAATACGGTCACACGATTGGTCCAAGTGGATTTGAGCCCGAATGCATCAACCCAAGCCTTTTAAAGACAGAGTTTTGTGAGACTGAATGTTCCATTTTTGTGACAATCCAGCTTCTAAAGACCCGACATTTTGTACAATATTAACTCTGATGAGAGAGGGCTTATTGAAACACTTTAAAACAGAATTGCAATATTCAATATGAAACCAGATGAAAAACAGCTCCAAGAGAGCACAGCGAGGAGGATGTTCATTTCAAAGCCTCAGTGCGCAACAGATTTCAAAGATCTGTCCCCCGAGTTTTGTTGAACCATTCCAGATGATTACTGACTCTGAGCAGAATAGAGTTTAAGTCGGCAATAAAGGTGGTAGTGTGTCCAAGTAGGATGATTTAAAAATGGTGCAATGTGTCATACCATGAGGACAGGAAATCTCAATCAAACACAGGAAGAACATGCCATAACAGAAAGGCTCCAACACGGAGACAGAATCGAACCTAGGACCTTCTTGCTGTGAGGTGAATCAATTAAGACCCACTCTTCCCTAACTCCTACCATTTCCGGTAAAGCGGTCGCCATTTGCCTCTCTCTGCCCCTCTCTACCTCTTCAGATGAGCATCAGGAGAATGGAGTGGGGTAATAGAGCTTTTTACTGCAAAGAACCTCGGCTATAATCCGGTTAATGTCAGCCGGCGCGCCGACTAAATGTTTTTTCGGTCACGCTTTACATTAAGGAACTGCGCCGCACTCCTGAGATGGGGAGTGAGTAAGCTGGTGTTCAAAGGTAGTGCGAGAGAAAAAGCCGTCTGAAGCTGTTGGATTAGTTTAGCAGGAGGATAGTATAAATGCCAAAGAAGGAACACAATATTTAAAGCTTTGGAGGAAAGAAAAATGTGGAGTTTATATGTTGACGAGGCGCGGGACATACACACTGAACATACTGTTATGCAAAATCGATTTGGAGTGTTTTACAATGATACAATGTGTTTCCCTCACACATAACGTTGTTTATTTCCTCCACACAGAAGGTCTCACACAGTCTGGGAGTAAAACCTGCTGTAAAACAATCAAACCCTGCTGCCTTTGCCGCTCATCCGAATATTTTATGAGCTCGCACTACCTTCTACCTCTCTGTCTTTTGAGGTTCAGTATGTCTATGCGCCACAACTCTCCACCACAACAGCAGTTCATTTCCCGGTATACACAGACTCAGACATAGAAAGAATAGCATCAAAATTTAGTATGTTTTGATTAAAAGAACAAAAACGGTTTGTGTCTCCCGATATGAGATCAATCTTATGACGATAATCCAATCAGAAAGCAGAACGTGTCCCACACTTTGAGTTGAAAATTGAACCAATTCCCCGATGAAGTCCTAGTGGTTAAAGCTCAGCAGCTGAATTCTAGAGGAGGTTCTTCACTTTCAAATGAGCAATGGCGTGTTCACAGCTAGTGCTCGTGTCCTGCAGTGAAAAGGCAACACAGGTTCATGTGTTTTGCCAATTCTACTAAAAGCATCATACAGATATTATCATCTATGATGAAGGTTGAAGGTTAGTTACAGGCCTGAGCAGCACCATGAGCTTCTCCTTATTTTCTCTAAATGTGAAATATTTAAGGCTAGACACTGCAGGTGAATTGGGGGGGGGGGGGGGGAAGTAGAGATATCGATTTGAAACTTTTGCTGAACATTACTGGTATAAATATGAGAAAAAAATGTGTTGCAATGTGTCTGTCATGTTGTACATGAAAATGGCCAAAATTGCCTATTTTTTGGGCAACAAAATCTAAATAATGGATTGAGCCAGATTAAAATGTATGGTTTCATTTTATTGACATATTAGTAACTAAGATTTTTCAGAGGGGATTTTGGATATATTGTTTAGTGTTTCAATTAACTAATCATAAGTGAAAAAAATTTGCAAAAACTCAAATTCCACCTTGTTTTTTGGGTTCAAACCTGAATAAATCAGGCTAGGAATTAGATATTAAAAAATCCCTCTGAAAAAACCTTCAAAATATTGTTAAGTCCAAGACTGGAAAGTTTGGAGTCTGTGTGAGCGACTATAAGGGCTCACCCGCTGCCCGAGTGGGGCCTTATCCTCATTCAGAGAAAACAAGCCCTGAACGTCTTGTACCGAGTGCGCATGTGCGGCCCCTTCCGCTGCTCTTCAGTATTTTGCGGCTCCCAGAAGGAAAAATACCATATTTGGATTATAGCGTCATCACGGGGCCCCTTCGCAGGACACGTGGATGTAAAATCTGTCAATATTTGTGAATGAATACCCGGCTTTTCAAAGTGGCGGCGCTGCTACTTCCGGGTTACCTCCGTGTCGCAGGCGGACAAAAGATCATAAAATAAGCTTCATGCGGGCTGGTCATTTTTATTCTCTGACATGAAAACTAAGATGTAAAGGGAGGAAACTAGATAAAAATCTCCACCTGGACCACTGACTGCAAACTCAATACTTTCACCTGTGTGTCTCGCCTTAAGGACACACACAAACCTCTAGGGAAGAAGAGTACCTTCAACAAAAAAGCTTCAATCATGAGTTTAGGGCTTCACAGAACAACCACTTCATCTTCAGAACGGACAAACTTAAATGGTCTCAGAGGTCACTGAACGTAGGGTCGAATGCAGAGAACAGCTTTACCTACTGAGGGAAAAACAAGATGCCTTGCCCTTAGTTCGGTTGTCCCTCTCAATTCTAATAGGCACCAGTAAACTCGATCTACCCATTTTATATCCATCATGATGAAAATTGCTGGCTTTAGTGCTCCCAAACCACGCTCAATAATAGTATTGAATGATTTTGTCTGTACCAATTAGTGTCTGTGTTGTTTATAGAACAGCAGCATTCCAAAAGCTCACAAAAATGAGCAATATTACTTTATATTTTTGCCTGTTGTTGAGTGTGTGTGCAGCACTTTGGGTTTCGGTTTGTACTGTTTATGTGCCATATACATAAACTTGACCCTGAACCTGTTCACCGGTTGGTCCCGTTCATCCTGAAGACTATAAGTACGGATTAAAAACAAACTAAAGCAGACAGAAACCTCCAATATTGTGAGATTTTGTCATGTAATACCATGAAAGTAAAAATCATTTATTGTTATTTCATAGCTTTTTGATTTCTTTTGCTTACCCATACTAACTTTTTTTTTTTTTTCATTGAAAGGTGCCCCGCATATTTCCATCTGACCTCCTGGATTATCCAATCATAAACTCCATTGTCCCAGATTACATCAAATTTTCCCCTCGCATTTGTTCAATCATTCCCGCCGTTCCGAGCTCACTGCTGTCCGGTCACTGTCAAATGTGCAACAGTAACAGGAGCAGATTACGGAGACAATAGCGTGTCGAGCGAGCGTCACAGGGGACGGGGATAATGCCACAGCGCTGAGGTAACGTCCAGAGAGCAGGGCTACGGAAGCTCTGGAGGGACACGTGACTGTGGGAAGGGGATTAGGCTCGGTGCAACGCCCCCGAGGGACCCTGCCGCTAAAACAATATAAAAATGCGGAGAATGTCAGGCGTTTATTTCACAAGCGTTTCAGGTGGGATTAGCCAGCATTTAGACAATTTTTGATATGTTTGCGAAAAGAACACAGGCTGGGTCAAGTTCAGATGAATAGTGTCCTATTCTGAGCACATTTTTGTCAAAGGTCACAGTTTAAAATGAATAAATAAAACACATAAGCTAAAAAATAAAAACAACAACTCGTCAACGTCCACTAAGGAGAAGCAAGAAAAGGAGAAGCCTCGTTCGATCCTAACGTAAGCGGACAGTTAGCTAGTCCAGGCAACTTTTCAGAGTCCTATACATGCCTTTCAGTCATGTGACCTTTGTTGTTATGGTGGCCATTTTGAATACCAAAGTAGAATTATGCATTACTACAACATGTAACAATATGTCTACTCAGGATGAAAATGAAAGACAACTGATTGACAGTGGCATTTTTATTTACTTGTAATCATTGCTCAAGAAGACAACAGTTAAAACACGGCCCCAGAGACGCACGTGTATGGGAAGAAACCAGTGAGTCAGTGTTTAAGCTGCTCAAGACCTTAGCATGCTACCGGTTAGCATTTAGCTTCAACAGCTCAGCTCTGACCTCTCCAAGAGAAAGCCCTGAACCACACTCCAAACATCTAGCCTTGGATACAACATGTGACAGAGGTCAGAGCTGAGCTGTTAGTGTAGTATTTCCTCACTGTTCATAGATTTGAGCCCCTCGGAACTCTGCGTGATGTCACTGGAAACGCATGTACAGCCGTTAGAATTAGCCATCAAACATCGCAAATAATGACAGATCCAGATGTTTTCAGCTGTTGTCAACCCATCGACCGATTTCATGCTAAATCAAATTCAGTTAAGGTACTACTTTTTGTACCACAGAAATTATATAAATGCCATGAAAAGGACAAATCATAGGTAAGTATTGTGCCTGGCTTTCCTATTCATTTGTATATGGATATAGTGTTCAATTTAATTGGGTCTGGGATTGGACCGCTAACAAAATGTACACATTTGTAGGACCAGGCTCCAATAGCTTAAGACATTTCTAGGATTGCTATGATCACAATTATCCCCTCTGCTTAACTGGCACTCAAAGCTAGCCGTTAGCATGTAAGCCAACGTTAGCCTTATGGTTAGCACTCTTCGTTTTCAAATGGGCTGTTGAACCACTTAACTATTCCTTATGACTCTGTAAAATAAAAGGTCATCACTGAGATGCAAACAAAGGTAGCCTACTGAAATGAATTAGATTTTTACTGACTATAATGCAAAGTTTCTTCCTCTTTCACAGACTTGCCAAACACATTTTTCCGGCTACATTCACATACGTCATCGCTGTTTCTGTCATCCCTGTCTAATACTGACCCCGAGGCCGATTCTTTCACTGAGTAAAGTCAAACCGGAGACACTTCCACTGGAGACAAAAGACACACACAACAGCAGACAGGAGACAAAGTGCAGGTGCTACTGGTGCTGTTCCCTCAGGCCCCCCTCTGTCTAACTGCACATTCACAGAAACATGAAAACACGCTATTGTAAAAAAAAAAAAAAAAAAACTGACAAATTGTGAAAACAAAAAAATAGCAATGGGCTCACATTTTTAATCATTTTGGATATTTGTTACTGTACTCTACATGCATACTGTCCTGCAAACAGGACTCACTGCCAGTATGTATTATTTAATATCTTTTGCTCGCCCTATTCATCTTCTACAGTCATACATGGTACATAATAATAAATATGTTTACGTGCATGAGTCTCATGTCCGGTGAATAGAACTGTTCAAAATTTGGCTTCTTTTTAAAATGATGAAGCATCTATCCATTTTCTTCCACTTGTCCGTTGCCGGATCGTTGGGGCAGCTGTTGGAGCTGCACAAATCACATTGCACCAGCCCCTATGGCTCCTCCTGCAGGTGGTGGGTCCACAGAAGGACGGCTCTCATAAGGGGCTTCTGAACCGCTCTTTGTCTTACCCGTCACCTAGGACCTGTTTGCCATGGGAGACCCTACCAGGGGCACGAAGCCCCCAACAACAGAGCTCCAGGATCATTCGGGCGCCCAAACCCCTTCACCACGTTAAGGTGGCGGTTCCAGGAGGGGAACGATGAAGCAGTAAATTGTATATGTACTGTTATATGTAAATGTTTATCCTCAAGTTGTTTTAATTAAGTGATGAATTTATATTTATTCATAAATTAAATTAATAAAACTTGTTTAAAGATACTAAAAATAAAGTATGGGGAAATGTATATGTAGGTTTACCCATCTGTGATCGGCTTTCTGGCCTCAGGTCGAGACCGAAAGCAACTTTCACTTTTGGGGCAGCAGCTTGGCGGCACTGTGGATATTTGCTTTGGAAACTCTTCCTGGACAATTTACGTCATGTTTTAACCTTGGAAATAAGAATTAACCTGGACCTGGACACGTGAAGATGAGAATACGCCGAGGGCTGCCTCTGTCTGTAACTTTGTGAAGCTCATCACGTCTTTGGGCTAACGCTGAACTGACCCACGCAGACCTCATTATTTCCCAGTGGATGTAACTCTGGACACGTAGTTTATTCTGCTACAGCTGGACACAAGTCGACCTGCAGCACAGGTAAGTACAGTCTACTCCGCAGTCTGCACTCAGAAACGCAACCGCCGCTGATTTATTTGTTTATTGACCTTTATTTAACCAGGATAGTCCCGCTGAGATTAAGAATCTCTTTTTCAGGGGGAGAGATGCTGCTGCGGCCCGTGAGCTAAGCGGGTTCATGGCAGGTTACAAAACATGTCTAATTATCTTACTGCCACGTTTTGCCTAATCGCAAAAATAGTTTTGACTTGGTATCCCAAAGTGACTCAAGCCCATGTAAAAGGCTGTCATATTCAGTCAACAGTTTATTAAATCACGATTATAAAGCGATTCAGAATCCTTTCACTGTAACTGACGATGCGTCTAAAACAAAACAAAACAAAAACAAAATAACTAATTGTCTCACATCTATAACTGCTGCTAATGATGAAAACTTTACTGACATCATTAAATTAAAGTCTGTGTTGGCCGTGTTGAGCCAGAGGTTGTGCGTATGGGTCTGAAGCCGTTCTGAGGCATTGGATTAACAAGGAGTCTTTTTTCATGACTGTAGTGATGTTAAAATCTGAGTGTTCGAGCTGTGCACATCCTGTTTACTGTCTGATGACGAGGTGTGGGGAGGCTCAAGGCAGTCGCACCGGTCACACTTTTGAGCCCTGATGGCACTTATCTGTTTGTTTGTTCTTGCAAATGAACTCTTCATAATCCTCTGCAACTTTAGATCATCATCTCTGTCAAAATTAACCCAAAAATGTGTATTGTTTTCTCATGGTCAATCATTTCTTTAACAGATAAACTGATTTGAGACAATCACAGTGATCACTATGTTTTTTTTATTTTATTTTTTAATGATGCAATAGGACAAACAAAACAGAAGAAAATAATTAACGCTCAGCAATAGATCGAGAGGTGAGGAAAGTGTTTCCTGGTTACGTAGAATCTCAGGACGGGAACAGGACCAAGCGTTACTAAGAATGAAATACTTGTTTCTATCATGTCAGCTCCAGTGAGATCCCCACTGTTCCAAATCGGCCAACGCTCTGTAACCGGACTCCCTAACCACAGCCAGCCCGTGTGTTTTAGAAAGTGCGCTGCACTCGATCCGCGGTGCGCTGGTGCTGGGGAAAATGAGAGTGGCCTATCTGGTGTCACTGGCTCTCGGTCGTTTGGGTAACGGGAGCTCCATGTTAGCAAGTTCCCACAGTCCCCTCCCTGCTCCGAACCACACTCCGGCTCTCACCGGCGGGGTCAGGTAACACCCCCGCCCTGGACAGGCACACTCCGCACGGGACACGCCAGGAGAGAGGGGAGTCCCGCTTCCAACAATAGACACATTTGGAAATAAATATGAGCATGGGGTCATGACTGTTAGGGACGGTCATGATGAAGCACTTTTTCACATTGTGAAAGTCATTTTCACTCATGGATTGGCCACCACAGTCCAGATCTTACCCACACTGAGAATCTTTGGGATGTGCTGGAGAAGACTTTGCGTAGTGGTTACACTCTCCCATCATCAATAGGCTACAAGATCTTGAAAAATTATATTATCGTAAATTTCTGCAGTTTTCAAAGCTATATGGAGGTCCATTCTTCTGCTTTATCCGGGGCCGGGTCGCGGAGGCAGCAGTCTCAGCAGGTCAAGCTACTGATAGACAGTTAATGGAATTTTTCTTTCTTTTTTTTTTTTTATAAAACGTTTAGTTGGAGTGTGTGAGAGGGTTAGCATTGACTCATGCTTCCATTTGCTTTGTTGTGTTTTTGCAATCCAACAAATAGCCTTGGAGTCACAAATGGGCACTTTTACATTTCGACTGGAATACCAATGTGGCTCAAGTGTTTAGTCGATTCAGAATCACAATTATTGTTGTAGTCATTGTCTCTGAAACGGTTCACAAAGTAGGAATTTATGTTGAATACTGCAACATGAACCACAGATTAACAATAATTATTAAATAGATCAAGATGGTAAAAAAATAACAAAATAGCACTGGTTTACAACAAGTGTCTAGTTTTGTGAGCAGATTCAGGACAATTATGATGTGCTGAATCCAGAAGTCACATTGTTTTTTTCTCAATCAGGTCATTTTTTATTTATTTTTTTTACCCCTAAAGTCTGTATATAATGTCTGCCATCCCGGGGCATGTCTTTCCACAGTTAGGGGGAGACTGGAGTTGGTTGTAAACACAATTTGCATGTGTGTGTCTGTTTTAGTACACAAAATCTTATTTCAAAATGGAAACTACTAAAAAAATAAAGCAAACCCCAATAAAAAAAAATAGTGAGAATTCACATTTTCTAAATCCACTGTGCACAAACCCTGACTTGATTTTTTCATTCATTTTTAAGTTCTGCATTGCAAAAATGTTTTGAATCAGTTGATTTTTTTTTAGACCCGTCACAAAAAGTTTTTGTAAGCCAGTGTAGTAGGATAAAAGTTATCTCTAAATGTACAAAATAAACATGTACTGTCAAAACTATTATATTCATGTAATGTCAAAACAAAATATACATGTACTGACAAAACAAAGTGATGGATGGATATGTCCTGGTTGTAACAGTGTAAGAAATAAATGTGGAATTTCGTCTGATTATATTTGTTTTGTGTAGGCAGTTAATGTATTTATATTATTGTTAAAAAGATGTTTACTTTTCAAACTTTCCCATCACTGATATAACTCATTTCAGTCAGAATGCAATTAATTGTACTTCCTCAAACGACGAGAATGTGATTTTGTTTGTCAACTGCTTACTAAGCAGGTGCGGAGCTAGAGGGGGGGCATTGGGGAGTCATTTGCACCCCCTTGGAACTTGACTGAGCACCCCATCCAGAATGCATGATAATATTTATTTATCACACAAACAGTGTAAGGCACACCGGAGTGGGCCTGGCGTGGTGTTCTGTCCCAGTTTGAGCCGCTCTACAGTTACAGAATGGAGTGGGACGGCTGTGGTTCCTGTGTCCTTGCCAGTGGCGCGTTACCGAAATGCACACACCCCACTTTCCGCGGCGCCGTACACCGGAGGGAAGGGCAGCGTGTGGAGGGAGTGCATGTGGAGTGCGCATGTGTGTATCCAGCCAATGGTTCCAAAACTACAATATGTGATACACCTCTAAAAGACTTCCTGCTGGTAAAATGTCAAATTGTTGAAGGGACCACTTGTATTTGTAATGTTGGATTTTGTCTCTTTAACGGCAGCTGAATCTTTGGAATCCATTCATACTATATAAATATAGACAATTTGGTGCCAATTTGGGCAACATTGGGCTTTGGACAACATGGCCAATAAGTACTTCTATATAAGACTTAAATTTAGTGACCTTTCAGCTCATTTTAGGAGACATATCATCCAAAATCTTCAATGAAGGTACTTGAGTCATCTTCTGTACTCAGTAGTTGGAACAGAAGATGACTCCAGTACCTTCATTGAAGATGGACAACTCCTGTACGACTAAGAGCTTACACAGATATCATCCAAAATGACTTCTTGGAGTTATAAACCATTTCATACCATTGTTCCTTGTCAAAAACATACCTTGGAGTAGCATTTTACTAATCCTGTGTCTTCTTCAATGGTGTCAGCGCTTCAATCTGTACATCCTGGCTTATATTGTATCATTTAAAAACCCATCACGGTCCTCCAGATTTAAAATATCCAACATTAAACATTGGCTCAGTTCACCTAGTGTGTTTATCACGCCGTGCTGAAGCTGCTAACCTCGCTGTGAATCAAAACTGAAAGTTAGTCTTTTTATTAAGTCATTTCCACTGCTGCCTGTGGGGGGAGCCCCATGCAATATCTTCACTAGCTCTAGTACCTGTATTTCATTGATCTCTGATTCTTACAGGGACATTTCTAATTACAAAACGTAAAATATCAATGCTGAGGCAATACCCAACCCCACTTTGAAACATTATTATAGTTATCAGCTGGTTATTACATTGTTGGCATGACAAGATAAAAATCGTTCACAAATGTAATACATTCAGCCAATAATGTAATAATACATGAATCCGACTTTATTTTCAAAAACACTTTAAACATTGTTTTTGTGCATTTTTGTCAGATGACCTGTTATTGTCAATCAATCAAACTTTATTTATAAAGAGGTTTTCATACCGAAAGGTATCACAAAGTGCTTTACAGATAACATTTGTGGGTTTGTTTATTTTTTTTTTTTTTGGTAGGGACAGTGCAAGTTAATGAACAAGCCACACCGGATTGTGGTGCATGAGTGAGTGAGCGGTTGGTGGTGTTCGGAGGGGTCAATTGGCACAGTTTGGCAGCCTCGCTTCTGTCGGTCTACCCCAGGGCAGCTGTGGCTACGATAGTAGTCTGTAGCAGAAAGGGAAAGATTTTGTCAAAAGAACAAGCATTGTCATATTGTTGTTGTTTTTTTACTATTAGGGAATTTACTATTAGTCCCATCGGCCCCTTGAACCAACCACCAACCACCATGCACCACATTCATACAGGCAAGGAGGGTGAAGTGTCATTAGAGGTAAAAAAAAAAAAGAAAACTGTCACTGTCAATACAAAAGTTAAAGGGGGGTATTATGTAAAATGGACTTTTCAAGCTTTATATCATGTTATTATGTCATTCCCTCATTAAACACATGCCTGGAGTGTTGCCTTGGCTCATTCACATATTTTTGAGTAATCAGTAAAAACTTAGACGGCAGCCATTTTAGGTGTAGCTATGCCTCAGTCCTCCTAGGAACGCCCCCACCTCCTGGAGACGCCTCTGGACCGTTTGTCACCAGCCAAGCCACCAACCACTGCTCCTCAGCTCAGCAGAGCCCCCTCCCCACACAGTAGTGTTGTTTAGATGCCACAGCAGTGTGCTGAAGGGGGCTTGTCGGAAAGCTTCTTAAAGAGACAGAGGCCTATTTCAAGACGTTCAGTACAGCCATTTTGAGAGAGCAATTTTATTCAAGGCAGTTATTTTAATTTACTGCATATACAGACCAACAGAAGGTTACGTTATCATTGTAGTATGCTATAGACTGGTGCTATGTGATTGAAAAAAGCATAATACCCCCACTTTAATAAAAAACTCACAAAACAACAAGTCCTCTGACATTTTAAAGAAAACAGCACAAAAACAGGTTTAAAGTGTTTTTTTGTTTGTTTATTTTGTTTTAAATAAAGCCAAATTGATGACATTATTGGCTGAATTTGGCTGAATTGAACAGTTTTCATCTTGACAGGACAATAATGCAATAACCAGCTAACAACATAACAATGATAAACGTATTGGCTGAGCAGATTCAGGACAATTTTGATGTGCTGAATCCAGAAGTCACATTGTTTTTTTCTCAATCAGGTCATTTTTTATTTTTTTTACCCCTAAAGTCTGTATATAATGTCTGCCATCCCGGGGCATGTCTTTCCACAGTTAGGGGGAGACTGGAGTTGGTTGTAAACACAATTTGCATGTGTGTGTCTGTTTTAGTACACAAAATCTTATTCCAAAATGGAAACTACTAAAAAAATAAAGCAAACCCCAATAAAAAAAATAGTGAGAATTCACATTTTCTAAATCCACTGTGCACAAACCCTGACTTGATTTTTTCATTCATTTTTAAGTTCTGCATTGCAAAAATGTTTTGAATCAGTTGATTTTTTTTAGACACGTCACAAAAAGTTTTTGTAACCCAGTGTAGTAGGATAAAAGTTATCTCTAAATGTACAAAATAAACATGTACTGTCAAAACTATTATATTCATGTAATGTCAAAACAAAATATACATGTACTGACAAAACAAAGTGAAGGATGGATATGTCCTGGTTGTAACAGTGTAAGAAATAAATGTGGAATTTCGTCTGATTATATTTGTTTTGTGTAGGCAGTTAATGTATTTATATTATTGTTAAAAAGATGTTTACTTTTCAAACTTTCCCATCACTGATATAACTCATTTCAGTCAGAATGCCATTAATTGTACTTCCTCAAACGACGAGAATGTGATTTTGTTTGTCAACTGCTTACTAAGCAGGTGCGGAGCTAGAGGGGGGGCATTGGGGAGTCATTTGCACCCCCTTGGAACTTGACTGAGCACCCCATCCAGAATGCATGATCATATTTATTTATCACACAAACAGTGTAAGGCACACCGGAGTGGGCCTGGCGTGGTGTTCTGTCCCAGTTTGAGCCGCTCTACAGTAACAGAATGGAGTGGGACGGCTGTGGTTCCTGTGTCCTTGCCAGTGGCGCGTTACTGAAATGCACACACCCCACTTTCCGCGGCGCCGTACACCGGAGGGAAGGGCAGCGTGTGGAGGGAGTGCATGAGGAGTGCGCATGTGTGTATCCAGCCAATGGTTCCAAAACTACAATATGTGATACACCTCTAAAAGACTTCCTGCTGATAAAATGTCAAATTGTTGAAGGGACCACTTGTATTTGTAATGTTGGATTATTGTCTCTTTAACGGCAGCTGAATCTTTGGAATCCATTCATACTATATAAATATAGACAATGTGGTGCCAATTTGGGCAACATTGGGCTTTGGACAACATGGCCAATAAGTACTTCTATATACTTTAATAAAAAACTCACAAAATAACAAGTCCTCTGACATTTTAAAGAAAACAGCACAAAAACAGGTTTAAAGTGTTTTTTTGTTTGTTTTATTTTGTTTTTAAATAAAGCCAAATTGATGACATTATTGGCTGAATTTGGCTGAATTGAATAGTTTTCATCTTGACAGGACAATAATGCAATAACCAGCTAACAACATAACAATGATAAACGTATTGGCTCAACAGTGTTATTATTACGTTATCGGCTTCTTACATTATGAAACTGGCCAACATTATTGCTTTGGTTGCAACCAGCCACAAATTATTGCCTGGAGTTGGTTTGAAACAAGTTCCTTCCTGTTGCAGTACCTGTATTTCATTGATATCTGATTCTTACAGGGACATTTCTAATTACAAAACGTAAAATATCAATGCTGAGGCAATACCCAACCCCACTTTGAAACATTATAGTTATCAGCTGGTTATTACATTGTTGGCATGACAAGATAAAAATCATTCACAAATGTAATAAATTCAGTCAATAATGTAATAATACATGAATCTGACTTTATTTTCAAAAACACTTTAAACATTGTTTTTGTGCATTTTTGTCAGATGACCTGTTATTGTGTGGGTTTGCAGTGCACATTTTCCGTCGACAGTATAAGGCAAGGCACTTCACCCATGTATGAATGTGGTGCATGAGTGAGTGAGCGGTTGGTGGTGTTCGGAGGGGTCGATTGGCACAGTTTTGCAGCCTCTCTTCTGTCGGTCTACCACAGGGCAGCTGTGGCTACGATAGTAGTCTGTAGCAGAAAGGGGACGATTTTGTCAAAAGAACAAGCATTGTCATATTGTTGTTGTTTTTTTACTACTAGGGAATTTACTATTAGTCCCATCGGCCCCTTGAACCAACCACCAACTCATGCACCACATTCATATAGTCATGGAGGTTGAAGTGCCATTAGAGGTAAAAAAATAAATTAAAAAAACTGTCAAATACAAAAGTTAATTAAAGTCCTCTGACATTTTAAAGAAAACAGAAATAAAAAACATGTTTAAAGTGTTTTTTATGTATTTTTTTTTGTTTTTAAATAAAGCCAAATTGATGTCTCATTACATTATTGGCTGAATTTGGCTGAATTTAATAGTTTTCATCTTGACAGGACAATAATGCAATAACCAGCTAACAACATAACAATGATAAACGTATTGGCTCAACAGTGTTATTATTACGTTATCGGCTTCTTACATTATGAAACTGGCCAACATTATTGCTTTGGTTGCAACCAGCCACAAATTATTGCCTGGAGTTGGTTTGAAACAAGTTCCTTCCTGTTGCTGCATTTACCAACAACACCATACTGCCATGTTGTGGTGCGGTCGCTTCCTCACAACACTGCCCCCATAGCATATTGCGCACACTGCAGTCAGGGCTGTTTACATTCATTACAAACTCGAAGCGATGAACAAGTCGATATTGTGGGTACAGCCTCAACCTGATACATTTCTCACTCCATCTTGCATCTCTCTCCTCAGTACATGTTTTTTTTTTCTTCCCTTTTCTTTTTGACACCCGTCGTCAGAGTGAGGAGGCAGCGCACATTTTCACACTCTCCTGCCGAATCAAAGGCACCGATTCCTCACACCACAGCTGGGCTCCGCCGCTGACATCATCACCGAGCGCCTCTATACCTCTCTCTCTCTCTCTGCGCTCCCATCTCTCGACGCCTGCCACATTACAGACGCATCAACACAGAACAAAGAGAACAAATGAGCAGTGTGGAAGAGCGCCGGCGCAGTGCAGGTGTGAGGAGGAGAGGACGCTGTTGAGAAAGTGAGGCTGGTGTTGATGCTGGTTTGGCATCTGGAGAAGAAAGTCGGTCGAGCGGGTCGTCTCATGATCGTAAGGTCGTGGGTTCAAATCCCGCCTCCTGAAGGTGCACACTGTAAGTTCAAGACACTTCACCCACTTCCTGCGTCTGCCAGTGTGAATGGGTGAGTGGTTCCTTGCTGTAAGGCGCTTTGAGTGCCTAATGAAGGTGGAAAAGGGCTACATAAGTTGAGACCATTTACCATTTTGGACCGGACTTCAACCAAACGTTACAGAAAAAGACAAGCAAATGAGTGAGCCACACAAATTTAAAATGTCATTTGTCCAAGAGAGCAGGGTAAAAAGGTCTTACAGCGACAAGAAGCCTGCATTGATCTAGTCACAAGGGCAGGATCCTCAGTAAAATAATTGCTTACTTCTTATTGCGCTTCATTGCGATTTACAAGCCTGTACTACCAAGTCAATGCGCTACACTGTAGTCATTATTCATTCATTCCATACTCGGTGGTGGTAAGTAAGTAAGTGCTTCAAATAGTGTTCAGGTTTTCGTCCTGAACGACTGCGAAGCATCCGGAGGAAACCTAGCTGCCCTGGGGTAGACTGACGGAAGCAAATATCTTGGAATTATTCTTGACAACCTTAAATTTCAAAGTCAAGTCAAAAATTTCTATAAAAAGGTCAAATCCAACTTGGTCCAATCGCTCAACTGAAGATGGACTCTTACGTTAGAATGCTGTTTTTAGACTTTAGCTCAGCATTCAACACTATAATCCCACAGCAGCTAATACACAAACTGCTCCACCTGGGGATCAACACATCCCTGTGCAACTGGCTGCTGGACTTTCTGACGGGGAGACCACAGGCTGTACGTATCGGCGGAAAGTCCTCCAGAACCATCACACTGAACACGGGGGCTCCCCAAGGCTGTGTGCTGAGCCCCCTCCTGTTCACTCTGCTGACCCATGACTGCGCTCCAAAGTACGACTCAAACCTCTTCATCAAGTTTGCAGACGACACAACAGTGGTGGGTCTCATCAACAACAGAGACGAGTCAAACTACAGGAGTGAGGTGAGCAGTCTGGCCATGTGGTGCACACAGAACAATCTCTCTCTAAATGTGGAGAAGACAAAAGAGATTGTTCTGAACTTTCGAAGCGCGTGGGTCCAGCATGCTACTCTAACAATAAACGGTGCTGCTGTGGAGAGGGTGACCAGCACTAAGTTCCTGGGTGTGCACATCACAGAGAACCTTTCCTGGACCATGCACACTACATCACTGGTCAAGAAAAGTAATCAGCGTCTCTACTTTCTCTGCAAGTTAAGAAGAGCTAGAGTCCCAGCCTCCGTTATGTGCAACTTCTACAGAGGGACTATAGAGAGCATCTTGACCAGCTCCATCACTGTGTGGCACGGCACCAGCACTGCCTCCTACCGAAGGAGCCTCCAGCGCATTGTGAGAGCAGTGTAGAGGATCTGCGGAGCCCCTCTCCCCTCCATTAAGGACATGTACTCCACCCGTCTCACCCACAAAGCCGTCAGAATCACCAGGGACCCTACGCACCCATCACACAGTCTCTTCAGGGAGGAGACTGCGGAATCTACGGGCCAGGTCCTGTCGACTGGACATACACCAGTTTCATACACCAGGCCATCAGTAAGCTGTACTCCCTGCACTCCCTATACTCCCAGGCCTCTGCAGCAGGAGATTGGGCTGCTGTTCCAGATGTTTGTTTTTTTGTTGTGCAAATCTATCAAATAACGACTGAGGTGTTTAAATCAGAAATAACTTTTACATCGCACTTTTCATTAATTGTGGCAGGGAGATACCATTTGACATTCAACCTAACCTCAGAGGGGTGTTTAAGTGGTTTGGGTTTATTTGGTATTGTGAGCGGTTCAACTCTCCTCAGACTTTACGAACTTTACTGGGAGCAGGGACAAATACGAGGCCTAAATAGGTTAGGGTCCTCGTCCCAATCCATTCTTTGATTACCCACTGTGTTGAGCTGGTCATTTTGTTTTATATTGCTGGCAACAGAAAAATCCAAAATGTTACGCCTGTACCTTTAATTTCACTAAAACAATCAACCAACTTCATGCAACTAATGGTTAACTTATAGGTGCCAACCGCATGTTGATCTTCTTTTATTAAGTGGAGCTGGTAAGTGAATTTGTTTGCTAATGTTAGCATCTAGATGCATCAATTGGTTTTCCATAAGCATCCATTAGCATCAGGTGTCCGCACTGTTTTCCCTAATGTTGCTGAACCGATCTAAGTACAATCAATGTCTTTATGTGACGTCTTTATTAATGTTGTAAACCTTCATAATGAGACCCTTTGTGAATTTTGTACATATTCACCTTATTCCACACAGAAAAAAAGTGCAGTGTGGACCTTTTGGCGCAAATGAACATTGGACATTTTACACAAATCAATCTACTGTACATCATATTTTAGCTGCAACACTTTCCCTCGATCTCCTCTTAGTGAACGGACTTTGTGCTCTACTAGAAGTGTCAGTACAATGGAAGTGCCGATCTGTGGCTAAAAGAGGCACAAGTGGGCAGAGTAAGGTGAATAGCACTTAGCCGTAATCTTCTGAAATCTAGCCCAATGACTTGTACTACTACTACTACTACTGCTACTACTACTACCACCATAGTTATTAAAGGTAACTTAGCTCAAGCACCGTGACACATCAGTCTGGCACCTGATTTTAGACTAAAAACATTGTGGTTGTACTTCATAGGGCAGAGCTCTGTTGGCCAAGAAGGGAGACATTTTATACAGTACTAAGAATGTACTCCATATAAGCCTATACTTTATATCTGTGCACTTAACATAGTGCCAAAAAGAGTAGGAAAAGAATCTTGCCTGGCTGGAGCTCCTCCACTCAAAAAAACAAAACGTTTCTTCTTTGCGTCGCAACTTTCAACGCCTGTCAGCAGCATGGGATGACCTCAGCGAAGATTCTGCTTCCACTTATATGCTGTGATGTCTTCAAAACCAGTGAGCTTTTTTCCCCCCCACGCATCCAGAGCTTGGCTACCGTTGCTAAGCACTGTCGTCCGTGTATGAGGTTTGGAGATGTTTCAGCGGCACATCGGAGCCCTCATCGCGGCCTTTCTCTTTAGAGCCCCTCATTCAACAGGCGAGTTTGAAGCGCGCGTTTGTGAAAATTCTCTCAAAGATCTTTCCGGGGAATTGGCAGGGCCGTCTTCGAGGAGAGACAAATAGGATGATTTGCTGCCAATTACGGAGACAATGTTTTTGCAAGAAAATGATTTTAGCACCGGCCAAGAAAAATGCCTTAACCATCTGGACCAGCTCAATTTAGTGTTTTCTTGGTAGCGTCGTTCGAAAAAACGCCATCCAGTGCTTGATGCCAGAACAATGCGGCTGGTTTGAAACTGGGAGGTAATTATCCTGAAAGCTGGAAACTTGATTTTTAAAGTGCACACTCAGTATTCATGCAGGCCATAAAACCATACCAAGCTAAAATATAAAAGATGTGTGTGTTTTGAAGTGATTGGTTTATACCTGTACTGTATATAGAGGGCTGGGTGATTGGATCATTGACAATAATGAGTATCTCAGTATCTGTGGGGGGGAGAGACTTTCTCGATAACGATGATGAAGCGATATCTTTGCGTACCATCTAAATTGCTTTGTCGCTGAAAGTGTCCTGAAAAGACTTACAAAAAGGTAGAAAACACACTGTCCTCCCCTACTGGAACCGCCACCTTAACGTGGTGGAGGGGTTTGAGCACCCGAATGATCCTGGGAGCTCTGTTGTCGGGGGCTTCGTTCCCCTGGTAGGGTCTCCCATGGCAAACAGGCCCTAGGTGACGGGTCAGACAAAGAGCGGTTCAGAAGCCCCTTATGAGAGACCAACAGGCCCGGTTAGAACCATGAGGCCGTCCTTCTGTGGACCCACCACCTGCAGGAGGAGCCATAAGGGGCTTTTGTTTTTACCATTTTCCACCATTTTTTACCATTTTCCATAAGCCAATTGGACAAAACAAGCAACTTCTGAGCAAAAATTGTGGATAGTTTCTGCCAAAACTGCAGCTGCATGTGTTTGACCATAACTTTGGATTTGGACTTACGCAATAATAATACTTGAGCAGTGCCATTATTCCCCCTCCCCATGCCATTTTGAGTTGAGTATAATGATTTTTAATGACTTTTAAAGCCTAACTTCACTTGCTTTGTATTAGTCATCGCGTACATGAAATGAGACAGTTGTTGTAGTTGTGTTTCCTTTCAGTTGTGTTTCCTTTCCGTTCCGTTAAATTCTGTTAACTTATATTTATGACATTTCTAGAGGTGCTTTGTGGGTGTGGTCCGTGTTGAAACGATCGCTCTGGTGGGTTGTAGGGGCAGTATGATGTTGCTTAATGTAGGATTGATATTGTAAATATAACAGGCAAAGTTGGGTCACGGAGGGGTATGTTGTGTGTGTGTGCATGCTGTGTTCCTGCTCTTGTGTCTTGTACTTTGTATCATGCTCCCTGTACTATTGTGATTTGATCAATTGTTTTTATTTCAATGATGTCGGGGGTGGGCGCTTATAAGCTTTGCTTCAGCCCACTCCTTTTGAGCAGAATTTTTAACTGCTCAAATAAACTAATAAACTAAACTAAACTAAACTAATTTTGGCACAACATAATGGCAATGCTGCTAGCTTTGTAGTGAAGTAAATTTGAGGGCTGAAGTGACCAGATTGGCGTGTAGATGTGAAAAACAACACAGGGAACTGAGGCGAGATCACATCATGACATCAGCAGGTGGAATGGAGCGTTTTGAGCTCTCGGGAAGGAGACGGACTGGATATGCTGGATAACACAAACATGAAACAAAACCAAAAATAAATTCAGGTATGTATGTCACCAGGGAACATGATGGTCAGAATAACAAATATGTACATTGTGCAAAGCTTTGCCTCTTTAAGTTCATTTCTCGCACAGTAGCTCATGGAGATTGAACATTTGTCTAGCTGTCGGATATTCATCTCTCTAAAATGTTGGATGGCCATTACATTATCAAACTAAACCTCATTTTGCACATTTTCTACCGCTTACCTTTTCTAAAATCGTCCAAAACATGCCCCCGGACAGGCACACTGCTAGACTCGACTAATTTCTCTCCAGATTGGCAGCTCTATCAAAGAAATCCTAATCACGGAAAAAAACGCAGTGAAGGATTCTGACGGTGAAATTTGTCCTTGGGCACGAGTCGACCTTACACGGAGGACACTTGTAAGTAATTACGACGGACGAACTGCTGATTGCCGTAATGGCGCATTAAGGGAGGCGCGAGTAGCTTCGAGGAAAATGGAAACTTTTTACCTGCTTGGAGGAAAATCAAAATTGATTTCTGGATGGGTGCGGTTGGCGATTTAATGATAATTGCAGGTTAATAGGTTCGAGAAGTTGTCCAACATTGGGGTCTGTAGCACTTTGAAGAAATTGTTAAGCGAGAGGAGATGGCCAAGTGAATGCCGCGAAAGGCAAATCTTGGATTACTCTAAACGTAATCATGGACTCAGACCTGAACTTAACCACATCAAATCAATAACATCAGCAGCTTTTTATCATCTGAAAATGCATTACTGAGATCCAGAATTAAGGGCCCGATCTTGTGCTTCTAAACGCAGACTGTGGAGTAGATTTTTGCGCTGACGGGTAGTGGGCTATGTGGAATCACCAGCTTCATTCCTGGTGCTGTAAGTGGCTTGTTACGGCCGCTGACTTCGGCCCCGCCTACACTCCCGTTCTTCGTGTATCGCAATCTCTGTGTGCTCCGTTTTATATGCACACCCGCTCGGCGAGGCCCGCTTCGCCGTTGGTCCACTCCTGCTCCGCCGGCTGTGGGAACGTTCGTTGGTTGGCTGCCGTTTGGGATGGTCCTCCAATCCTGCAGACATCTGGCTGTCCAACCGCGCCGCTCCACCTGAACTACCACGGCCCTTAAAGAGGGGTATTATGCTTTTTTCAATCACATAGCACCAGTCTATAGCATACTACAATGATGACGTAACCTTCTGTTGGTCTGTATATGCAGTAAATTAAAATAACTGCCTTGAATAAAATTGCTCTCTCAAAATGGCTGTACTGAACGTCTTGAAATAGGCCTCTGTCTCTTTAAGAAGCTTTCCGACACGCCCCCTTCAGCACACTGCTGTGGCATCTACACAACACTACTGTGCGGGGAGGGGGCTCTGCTGAGCTGAGGAGCAGTGGTTGGTGGCTTGGCTGGTGACAAAAGGTCCAGAGGCGTCTCCAGGAGGTGGGGGCGTTCCTAGGAGGACTGAGGCATAGCTACACCTAAAATGGCTGCCATCTAACTTTTTACTGATTACTCAAAATATGTGAATGAGCCAAGGCAACACTCCAGGCATGTGTTTAATGAGGGAATGACATAATAACATGATATAAAGCTTGAAAAAGTCGATTTTACATAATACCCCCCTTTAAAATAAATCTGCAGTTTTAGTTATTTCCATCTCCTGTGTTCCTTCTTGCACCCCCTAGAGCAAAGAGGACGTAACATGGCTGCACAGACTCCCAGAGCAGTGGTCCCTCCCTGGTGGGGGTGGTTTTGGTACGTGCTGGTGTTTTGATCATGTTTCTGTGGCGTGGAGTTTGCGCCGTGCTCTTCAATACTGGCGTGAGGGCGGATCCATGTATTGGGGATATGGACTTTGTTTAACTCACAGTGGGAAAAATAGTTTGTCCTGCAAGCGCTTAATAAGAAAAAGCATTTGTAGCACACCACACCTCAGCCAACCCTTTTTTTCCCTCTAAGCGACACCCTCATGTTATCGGTGAACACACTGGCGCACTTTTGTTTGTGCGCAAGATTCCAACTTTGTCTTGAGCAACGCTGTTGTTGCGCCAGACGGAAGATCGAAGTGTCTAAACCAGATTTAAAGGGGTGCATACCTATGTTCCCCGGGTGCGATTTTTTTTTCCGTTGGTGAGTTGGTACTTCAACCAATCACAAGTCATGAGTGTGAAATGTCATACATATATCAAGCAGCTTAACCCTGACCCTGCCTAGCCACTAACCTTAAGGATAGTGGGCTGGTGCCTAATCTTAATTATCAATAGAAGTGGGGGAACATAGATACTGGGGAACATAGGTACTGGGGAACATAGGTACCGGGAAACATAGGGCTGACCCCGATTTAAAGACACTAATCCATGTGTCCAGCAGGTTTGACTATTGTTAGAAAGCATATTAGTCAAGTGATCCGGTCTCTGCACTGGCTTCCTGTCACTCAGAGAATAGAATCTAAAACAGCTCTGCTTGTGAACAAGTCCCTCCATGTTCTGGCACCGAAGTACATCTCTGACATGTTAGAGCCGTATGAACCATCGCTGAGAAACTGGTCTCCTGCTGGTGCCCAGAGTAAGCACTAAGTACGCTGAGGCTTTCTTTCACTTTTGCACAGTTCAAATCTGGAATAGGCTTTCAGAAGATGTGAGACAGACCTCAACTCTGACAATGTTTACATCCAGGCTCCTTTGTATTTGTGACTATAACGCTTGGAAGAATTGTATCTGCGCTCTTCACTTTTAATGTCATTGATTAATGATTATATTTATGTTTTTATGGGTGGATTTGATCTGCCTTCTTGTCATTTCATGAAACTGTGAGGCACTTTGAATGGAATTGCGTACAGATTATGCTCTACAAATGCTCTTATCTTATCTTAGGTCCTATATCATATAAAACTATGCCACTACATCTAATTCCATCTTGACGACAATGCGTTGAGCAAAATGTCCCGACGATAAAAGTTTGATGAAATCTTGCCCGTAATCCCATCTGCGGCGTTAATCTGAAGCCAGCGCACGTCTTTACACCTGGGTCCCCCGTCTCATTGGCCTGTAAGCCTTTGATGATGATAGTGGGACTAATACTCCATGAATCCTTAATCAGGCCCCGGACAGCACCAGCCCACCGGGACGCCGTGGAATCAGAATACCGACGCTGCTCCCCCTGATCCCATCTCTATAACGTGCTTACAGCTCCTCCCCACAGACCTGCGCACAGAGGGCGGACCAGATAAGCGGGAGAGAAAGAGTGGGAATCATGTCAGATATTGCAATGGCATAACAGACAGGGATTATACTCAAACATAACTGAATGTACTGCTATTCTCCTGCTCCGAGTTGTAAATAATACATGTCAAAGAAAGCCTGATACTTCGGGGCACTAATCAGTATGGCAACAACAATACTTTTTCCAATACGTATAACAAGATATTTGTCTTCTAGAACTAGAAAACATAACAATAAGGTTTGGAAGATCTGCAAATTTACAATATCAGGTTCATTTTCAATATCAAGAAATGTGTGAAAAACGGGGAATAATTTAGGAGGGAAATTGGGAGAAATTGTGGCAAAAGTAAGGAAAAACTGTGTAAAAAAAAAATTGGAAAAATATGAAAAAATGGGGGAACAGGCAAAATATTAGTACTGGAAATGAGCAAAAATTAGAGGAATAATTTGGGAAAAAGAGAAAAAAATGGGGCAAAAATAAGAAAACAATTGTGTATAAATGGGGCAAAGATCGGGTAAAAAAATGGGGGAAACGTTGGAAAATGTTGTTTATTTGAGCTGAAACAACCAAGTCAATTCCTTTAAAGCTTTAAAGCATCAAAACATGGACCTGAAGATATATTTTATTTGGTACCTGCTTTCGATACTTTCATTTTTTCGATACCAGTTGTACCAGCACGAGATACCAGACTGGTATCGTTTAACGTTACCCAGCTCTATGATGATACAGAGCTGATGATCTGTCATTTTTGTGAGCTTGTTTTATCGGGATCCAACGCACTTTTGCGCTGTCGCCGCGCAAAGTCGGATGCTAATGAGAGTGTACTCCTTTGACTGCGAGATGCTCATCTCCAGTGTGTATTTTCTGGACTTTTCTGTTTCTAATTCAGAGGGGACATCAGTAGGCCGCTGCTCTGTGCGTTGATCCCACTGTGTGTTTATTTACCTTGACATAATGGAAAGGCGCCATGGTGTCCTTTGTCCTTGTAATACTGTCAGCCGCCACGCCCATCGCATTTGTCCAATTTAAATCGTGGACCGTGTTCACAAATGTCTATCCATGTGTTTGAAAATATAAGACTTGCCCCAAACAGAAACTCTCTTAAAGGTCCTATATCATGCAAAATCGACTTTTTTGAGTTTTTAGCCATGTTGTTATGCTATTTCCTTATCAAAAACACCCCCAGAGCGGTTTTTGGCTTCATTCACGCAGTTCTAAGTAATCCTCCTGAATCCTGCTCTCTGAGCAGCTGCTCCGCCCTCTCCTGGTAAACGACTGAGCTGTTCAATTGTGTCGTCACAGCGGAACGGAAGTGCTCTACTTCTGTAATGTAATGCCTTACGGCCTGATTTTTATTTATAAAACAGCAACTCTCCGACGCGTCTGTGCTGTCCCACGACGCTAATCAAGCGCACCCACAGCTGGAGGAGCCATGGATCCGAGCATAAGTGTTGTTTTTGAAGACTGAGCTCTTTCTAACCTACCCTGGACACCGCCTGTTCTTTTTTCTTACCGATAATGCCACGGATGCGCGTTTGGCTACGAGAGGAACAGGACTACCTTCCTAAAGAAGAGTGCACTCGCCAGAAGTTGGAATTTCTTTCCGGGATTAAGCTAGCTACTATATCAACCAACCTGATGGATGCTTGGTAAACCTTGGCCAGAATCAAAGTGGATTAACTTTTATAACCAACACGAGGGCCATAACGTAAACACCCGACGATGGGGAGGCCATGCTGAGCGGTGAGTCAATCAAAACGCGTGTTAGCGTGTGTGTTAGCCATTTATGAAACTGTGTTGCACATGTCAACTCCTTATAACTGCATTATGTGAAGTAACTTCACTTTTTGCAGCAATATTTATATTTATAATACTGCAAATGTGGAATGAGCGGAGAGAGGGGCGGAGTTAACTGAATCGAAGCGTCTTGTCTTCCGGGTAGGGAAAATACCCCCCAAAAATACTTATATTTCTCTCAAAAATGAGTACTCCATAGTGATAGAGGTACAATATATCATATATATGCCTATACTTTACTTTGGAATGGCTAAAATAGCATGATACAGATCCTTTAAGTTCCTTATCAGTCAAGTGTTCAAATGCGGACTAAATGCTTTCTGTTTGGCCTTTGCACAATAAAAATATCTGCCTATTATCGCTTAAGTAAAAGTCCTATTGTGAAAAGCTCAGACGCAACAGTAAATGCCCAACAGAAGCATTTACCAAACTTACTGTTACTTAACTTATCATTAAGTTTGTTATTGACTTACTAAATTGACTTATGCCTCTTTGCTCCATAGGCGAGAGTATGTTATTACTGTGTTGTTTATCATGAAGTTGAATCAAATAGTATAATCTTCTTCTTCTTCGGTGTGTAATTTGAGTTGTATGTGTCATTATAGCCAGAGGAATCCACAAAGTTCTTTACGTTCATGGTGATGTGACACTGATATGTTCACCATAAGTCCCCAAACCATGGTCTGAGAAGAGCATAGTCTTGTGACATCCAAACAATGACCAAACAACCTCTACAACTAGGAATAATGTGGATGATGCTGCTCCGCTGATACAAGTGACCCATTTATGCTTCACAACTGATTTTTTTACTTTATATAAAACCTGGGATAGATGGGATTATTGAGGCCAATACCGGCCGCAGTGAGATGTGATGAGTCACTTAATTGCTTAGGCAATATTCATTATCTTTTATAACTAACTGAAATAAAATTAAAAAAAAAACTGGCAAAGGAGTCTGACTCAACATTGATTTTATCGGTGCAATCTTTTCCACGGTGAAAATATCTGCTAATGGGACCCCCTTTCTGTTGCTGGAGGTGAATCAGCCCAATTATTCTCCATGTGTAGGCCTGGCACACTTCACAGACAATCCCTTCCATCCATTTTGCAGACAGGAGCGGCTCAAACGACGCAAAATTGGGAGCGATGACTCTGCCCGGCTCCATGCTGTGATGTTGCAAACTCTTTTCAGAGATAAGACACACATTGAAATGCAAATAAGAAGTTCCACATTTCTTTAGTCCGCAGTCATGAAGCTGAGGCACAAAATTTGTGAAGGAAGACTATTTCTTCGCCTGGCTGGCTAAGAATGTTGTCATTGTTTTCTGTTTTGACAGTCACCAAAGAAATCTCTCTGAACCGAAGTGTTGTGAGGGCTTTGTTTTCGTACCACGATGAGAAAGAAGAGTTAAAGAAATGTGTGCCAATGGGACTGATGTCACGCACATAGAAATCTTTGTGCCGTGCGAGGAGACATTACACACAAATGTAGTAAATTCGCTGCAAACGTATACATCATGTAACGTTCTCTGGTGGCTGCGCTCGCAGCGGCTCGTAAGAAAGGAAAGAGGAGAAGACGCATTGAGGATAGACACGTCTGAGCTGAAGTTTGCCGCGGCTGCAGGGGCGGGGCAGAGAAACTCAGGTTCTGAGGGGGGATCATGCAGCGGACAATGATCAAGGTGTTTATTGGACAAAACAAACATCACAGACATTATGGGTTTAAATTAAGTTAATGTTTTGTGGTCCATTAAATTTCACACATCTACCATAATACACAGGATTATAGTCAAGATATATTTTAAAAATTGGCCAAAATATCAGCGATACATATCTTAGAAAAATCCATATTGGTCGACCTCTATTTGTAATGTAAGCAATAGGCAGTGCTTATGTTGATGTAATGGAAATTAAATAGACCAGAAAATGTTAACTTAATTTAAACCCATCATGCATTGTGGACAGTTATAAATTATAATGTCTTTGACGTTTGTGTTTGTCCTTGATTGTCCAAAGCATAAAAGTGCATCACTTTAGTATAGGGGACGCAATCATCATGAAAATGCAGTAAATGTTGTATTAAGGTATTGAAAACTAATTTTGTTAATAATCATGATGATATTCATGCATAAACTTATAAATTACGATTAGGTAATGTTTTTCTTAAAAAATCTAAATGTTTTAGTGAATTCTTCATGATTCTAAGATCATGATATATTAACAAGATTTTCTCATGAATTCATCACAGTAGTTACTTAATTCATGCATGAAGTCATCTATGAAAGAACATGAAGTCATGTTAACTCATGATGATTCATGATATTGTCATGCATGAATACATCATGAAATCATGTATAATTTCATGTTATTCATGCATGACTTCATGTAACCTTATTATGAAGTGCATAATCCATGCAGGTGTGTCCAGTCCAACTTTCTTTGGTGCAGAAAGGCAGTGGGTCTGGGGTCCGGTTAGCCAGGCAAAGCATCTTCTGATAAAAGCACGAACTCTCTTAGGACACCCTTTTCCCAAACCTTACCCATTCCAGTTACTATATATAATAGTATGACAATGTTTAGTAGCACTGCGTAAATGTCTCATGGACGACGGGTATTGATAGGTGCATTACCCACCGTCCGATAGTGTGTAGTAACCAAATGTATTACAAATAGGTAAAGTATTACAAAATGCCCTAAGAGAGTTCATTACAAAATGTGGGTTTAGTGAAACATTAGATCTGGTTAATACTTTCAGCCTTGTTATTACAAAATGTGGATTGACACAACAGTCAGAGGCAGTAGGTACCTCAACATCTTGAGATAGGTTCATAACCCTGAGTCCCTATAGCTGGAAGATTAGCCTATTGCGCATGTTTTAGGTCGCTGGGATTAACCAAATCTAGTATAAACCCACCCGGCGAACGATTTCACCGGCCTGCGAGTCTTGGAGGAAATATCGCTCTAAGCAAAATCCAGTGTTCTTTCTCTTCACCGCCACCCGCTGGGCGATTGGCTGATCGTCTCATCTCATTCAAAAACTCTCTCCCGGTTGAGTTTCTTGATGCGTTGAGCTGACTGCTCAGGGGCCTTGAAGACTGTCTGGACTTGCAGAGTTGCACAAAAGGAGACAGACTTCAAAGCGAGTGGAAAAGTGGCGATTGAAGTCGAGTGAGAGTGGGAGAGGATGTACATTGTCTTGATCTACACAGATAATAAGGTAGAGATGAGGTAAATGTTATTTTTCACAAGTGTCTTCTCAAAGATGGGGTTAATTTATATGTCAGTTTCAGATCTCAACATGCCCACTTTTTTCTTTTTCTTTTAAACTGTTGCCAATGTTTCAAACTGCTTGAGAGTTACGGTTATATTGTATTGTTAAGTATGGCGGGAAAAATGTAATCCACACAGGCTGCAGTGGCTGATGGGAAAGTGTGACCTGCAAGTTGTTTTCAACAAAGCAGTTAACGTAAAGAGGAAGGATAGCCTAGGGGTTTATGGTGCTCAGCCTTATGAAATCAACTATTGGCTCGGCTCCATTAAGTTCCTGAATGTTTCCGTTCTAACACAACAACACATATTTTTGGTCTGATTCTAGCTTTTTTTTTTTTACCATGTTTATTTATGCGTAATAGGAAATTGCACTGTCCCCTTTCAAGTAATTCTAGTGTTTAAAAACATGTACAATAGGTTCACCTCTGGATTCCACTGGAAATGATTTCTAATCTCAGTGGGACTTTCCTGGTTAAATAAAGGATAAATAAACGTAATCCTGTCCTTGCGAAGTGAAAGTACTCATCATAGCCTTACGACAGCCACACATGGAGAACGGTGTATTTTTGTTATCACTTTTGTCTCTTTATTGAAACAGCTGTGCAGCAAAGGGGAGCTAGAGGAGGGGGGAGTGGCAGGGACTTATTTGAGCTCACTCGGAGGATCAGGAAGTGAAAACTATTCCGCTGTTTTTGAACAATATTGCATTTGTGCATTAGCCTGACTAACGCCAGACTAAAATCAGAAATGATATTTAGTCTGGGGACCACCAATTCATTTTCTCATAGGAGAGGTGTGGTTTACGATTGTCCATAGAGGTTTATTGGGCGCTACAAATGTCTATCATGCAGGCAAAGTTACATCTTCCAAAAACAAATGAAATCCGTGTGCCTTTGCAAATGTTTCTCCTGCTGATGATGGCCAGGCTGCGGTAAAGTATAGATCCAGTGCACTATGGTGGCGCAGACAAATGCGTAAGATCCAATCTTGGTCATAATCCGCATCAAAAGCTTTGTTTCCAAAAAAGTACAAGCAGAATATCGTCCAGGAACAACCCAAACACAAGCTTCAAATCAAATGCGCTGTTGTTTTAGCTGCCAAACTGAAACTTATCACTTAACAAGCACATGGCCCACTGCGCTGCTCTTTTCAGTAACTTTAGAGCACTGTGTTTTTTATTTTGTTTTGTATTGTGAGCCCAGGGGCACATTTATTGAAAAGCAGCTTTGAAAAATTAGAAAGCATTGTCAATGTATTTCTTAAATTAAAAAAACTGCCTAATAATGAACATTTAGGCTATTTTATTTCAAAACTGACTTATTAGCCATTTATATCGCACACACCGAACCGTGAGATAGCTGAACCGTTACACACCTAAAACAAAGTGATAAAGATGTGTTTGACATTAGTACAAAATGAACCGAGCACATTTTTTTGCTTTACCCAAATCTAAAAGCTTCTTGGAAAAAAATAAAGTGTCAAAATAGTGAAAGAAACAAGAAGAAAACAAAGATGAAAACGGAACAAAAGAGCGACAAATTGTGACAGAAAGCCACACAAAAAAAGCCAGCAAGGTGACCAAACAAAAAAGTGACAAAAAGTGAGGAAAACGCAATAAAAAAATAAAGCCACAAACATTCTCTTAAAGAGGGGGTATTATGCTTGTTTCAATCACATAGCACCAGTCCATAGCATACTACAATGATGACGTAACCTTCTGTTGGTCTGTATATGCAGTAAATTAAAATAACTGCCTTGAATAAAATTGCTCTCTCAAACTGGCTGTACTGAACGTCTTGAAATAGGCCTCTGTCTCTTTAAGAAGCCCTGACCCTTTCTGACACGCCCCCTTCAACGCGCTGCTGTGGCATCTAAACAACATTACTGTTCTCGTCTTTTCCTCCACACGCATAGAAACTACGATCGATTTTCGGCGCATTTTAATTTTTACTTTTGGAAAGGAGCTACGCTTTATCACTTTGTGCTAGCTGTGTTAGCACCTCGCGGCTAATGGAGCGTTAGCTTCGGGAGAAAACCACTCGGCTACGACCCATTGTAGATTAAATGTGAGCAATAAACTTCAGAATCAACAAGCCAGGCTCAGTGTAGTGCTGGGCGATATGGAAAAAACTTATATCACGATATGGATTATTTTATATCACGATAACGATACATATCACGATATACCACAATAAAGTCAGTTTTCAGTTATTCTTTGAAAATATCATTGCTTACTTTTTTTCAACTTTATTTTGAAGCAGTGGTTTTGCTATGGATAATTTATATAGCATATATTGTCAATGTCAGGAAAAATGTGAGACTGCAGGATAAATGGGCTAAACATGATCTGACCAGAGTCAACACGAATTTAACAACAGAAATGTGTAAACTCGTGCGTAGAGAACGACTTACTCAGAGCATCATCTGCTCCTCAATATCAACGCTCATATTACACTAAAACAAATGTAAATTGGAGCTTATTATCGCCATTTTCTCAACTTTAATGTAATGTTTAAGAAACAGTGGGCGAGCAGTTTGTATTGTACGTCTTTAGCTGCTCTACGCGCTGCCCGATCCGTCTCTTACCTCCTGCACCACGCCTCTCCTCTCTTCTCTCTCGTGTGTTTAATCCAGATCCACGCGCTAAAAAGATCCATCACTAAAAAGCTGTTTAGTTGCCGTGCGTAAAGCAGAGTGAAACCACGCGGTGTTTAACAGGGAGAGAGAGCCCCGCGTGTACGTCCATTAGATGTCGCCGTTGCTACAGCAGGTGTGGCGGCGGACAGAAATATCGTAAAGCAGGGTGGTGTCGCAAAACCACAAGGCAGAGTTTCTTTGCGAAAAAGTTCTTTTTTATTCTTGTTTATAATCACTTAATATAAACTTAGACGATGTATAGTGACAAGACGACACTAATACATTCTTGTGGCCTATTTAATGAAATATTTGCTTTAATAATTGATTAAATTAGGTTAGAAACGATAGAAACGATAGAAGAGAAATGGCACGATAGGCACTTTTCTATCGTCCCCACGATATGTATCGTCATATCGCCCAGCACTAGCTCAGTGTGTGATCATTGCAAAGTCTGCTTCAAGTAGTTGCATGTTTTAGTGACGTGGTAAGTGCATCATAGGCTACTTGTTTTCAATAAATCGTTCAGAGCTAGCGGTTAGCGACTAACTGCTAATACTTGTTAGCTTTGAGAGAAAACCACTCGTCTACGACCCAGCTCTGCTGAGCTGAGGAGCAGTGGTTGGTAACTGGGCTGGTGACTAAAGGTCCAGAGGCGTCTCCAGGAGGTGGGGGCGTTCCTAGGAGGACTGAGGCATAGCTACACCTAAAATGGCTGCCGTCTAAGTTTTTACTGATTACTCAAAAATATGTGAATGAGCCAAGGCAACACTCCAGGCATGTGTTTAATGAGGGAATGACATAATAACATGATGTAAAGCTTGAAAAAGTCGATTTTACATAATACCCCCCCTTTAACATTTTCTGCATGACTCAAAGAATCCTAGACTATTACGACTGTTCCACTTTGCACTTAACACTGCATTTTACTTTGCAAAGCCAGCCTGACACTAAATGATCTTTTGTGAAACAGAACAAACAGATAATTATTAGCACAATGCCGACTTGTTCAACATACTTTTTTTTCTCATTTTGTGGATAATGGAAGACAATAACAAAACCCAAGGGCGAAACTATTTCAAAGTTGAGAAAAAAAAAATATATTGCTCATTTGTCTGCTGATTACCACTGTTCGATGGGGCACTTTGGAGACTGGGGGCTGTTCAAGGACTTTGATTCACTTCGGCGCCGCAGCCTGTGATTTCAGATAAAAATATCACTGGAATCAAGAAACAAAGGCGCCTAATATTAATAAGATTCAGCACGAGTTGACGCAGTGAGGAGGAGGAGGAGGAGGGGAGGCTTCAAAGTCTGCGGTAAAAATAGAACGAGAACAAAGATGGTTTAAAGCTAATGTGCCTTTTTGCGCCGAGGAAAGTTAAAGGGGTAAAGCTAATATTTAATACAGAAAAACGGCAGGCGGAGAGCGGAGCGGCGTAAAGTGGATTTCACAGATGGCCGGCGCAGAACTTTCAGACGAAGGTGAAAATAAAAAAGTGATGCAAATCGAATTCTCTGATACTGATGTCAGCGCAGTGATTATGAGAGGTTGAGAAATACCAGTTTAAAGTAAGTCTTAAGTCTGTGTGTGGGCGGGTGTTTACATTATTCATCTAATCCCCACATTTTAGTAGGACTCCTGGGACCACAACAAAAAAGATAATCATGATCATTTGTTAAAAGGACTAGACGGAGTTTAAAAATGTTAAAATTACGTATTTTCCTCCACCTACATGTTCCAGCAATGTCCTAATGTGTAGAATAAGCCCAGACCTGTTCACCACAACTGCCTCTAAAATCCTGCACTGTCACTCAAAAAGGTGTTAAAGGGATATTTCGGGATTTTTGACATAGGGCCTCATTTCCTAGTTATCCAGAGTGTTGTTGATGTCTGGAGATATTTTTTCTTAAATTCATGCAGTTCTTATATTTGAAGAGTCTAGTGGCGCTAGGCTAGCGCAAGGCTAAAGCATTTCTATGGTATCAGTTAGCCTGCATTAAAAACAGTCTGGCCCACTCCACAGTGCACCTGAGGTAAATCACTTATAACACCAGACTAACCATATAAATGTCTGTGTCGATAGAATATTTGAACCATTTTGCATTTAAAATAACTTATATTTGAGCAGCATCAGCTTCGTGGCTGTAAGCTAACGCAGCGGCGGAGTGATCTGCGAGAAAATAGTCCCTCAAAATGAGGTAATTCATGTGATACAAGGTCAGTTATATTTCAAAAATTATTCTATTAACACAGACATTTATATGGTTAGTCTGGTGTTATAAGTGATTTACCTCAGGTGCACTGTGGAGTGGGTCAGACTGTTTTTAATGCAGGCTAACTGATACCATAGAAATGCTTTAGCCTTGCCCTAGCCAAGCGCAACTAGACTCTTCAAATATAAGGACTACATGAATTTAAGAAAAAAATATCTCCAGAAATCAACAACACTCTGGATAAAATCCCGAAATATCCCTTTCGGGTCCGAAGTGCCGTCATGCACAAGCTTCATATAGAAGCTGCAGTTACGCGTAAGACCTGAGGTGGCAGTAGTGAGTATAAAAATGACCAACTTGCATCTAGTCCCTTTAATAAAACAAAACAAAAAAATCCAAACTGCTTTAGCTTGTTATGTTGCAATGTGGAGGAGCAGCAGCTCTACTCTGAGCTTGTATGACAAGGACAGGAAATGTAACACCCAGATTCCACATCTTCCTTTGTGCACTTTGTGTTACATTTTGTATGAAAAGCGCTTTATAAATAAAGTTTGATTTGATTTGATTCCGCCTGTTCGCTCAGCTCTACTCTGCTCCAGACGCCTCCGAACGGCGGCGGCATCAACGCGCACTGCCTCCTCTTCAGTTCGCTCTGGTCGTCTCCGCCGCTGCAGGGCCACAAAGACCTCAAAGTGAGCATGCACAAATCAACGAGTTTGTGAAATAAGATAATAAATAACTATTTATGAGCTGTGAACTCCGGTCACAGAGGAGATCGCTTTTGAACTGTGGAGCTTGACCCACAGTTCAGAAATAGAGCTGATCCGTATGTTTATCGGGGAGAACTAAGTAACTTTTTTACCCTAATCAATCATTTTCGTAGTCCCTCTGGGGGTAATACAAGTGATAACGGGATATTTGGGGGGATCTTTCATCTCCCCTCGGTGTCTCTGGCCAGAAAACCACTCGCAACTTTCCATGCCTCCAACCCGGCAGCCCCAATACACACTAATGGAAAACAGCTTTGCTGCTCTACAAATGTTTTATATTGTTAATTTTACATGCCAAAAAAAACACCTTGAAATGGAAATGAGAGCTTCCCTTCAAATAGATGAATAAATGGGAATGGTCGGCCCCGCATTATTTGACCAGCTTCCGTGACCTTCACTCTCACAGATCACCGTGCCATCTCTCTGAAACCAAATTTCTACCACCATGCAAGCAGAGTTTTGTCCTTTTGATGACCTTACACGAGCTGGCAATGAACAAACCAGCCAAACACACTTCACCGCTTGCTTTAGTGACACTCACATAGCAACATAATACGGAGCATAACAGTGTGTCAAATTTCAATCAGAACAATTCACTTTTCATACAAATGTCATTTCTTTTTGACAGCCAAGATTTTATGCAAATCAATCGTGTTGAAAGGACAATAGGCTGCAGTGACTTAAACGTATATAATTGCACCAAGCAAAGACGTGGGAACGACAATAAATTATAACACGGATAAAAGCTCTAAGCGGGCAATTTTGCTCAATAAGGAATAATAGCGATCGTAATATATAGATACAAGATTCTTTTCTCACCAAAACCCAAGCTTAAAACCAGGTGTGGAACGAAAAACCCACAATGAAATCACAAATTGTTCACTCTTTTTCAAAAATGACCTTTTGAAAGTGCACTTTTGTCCAGCAGGAACTCGCGCTTGCACTGGTACACCCAGCCAGCGCTCTCAAAAAGCTTTTCCCATTGTGTGAACTGGACGCATTACCGTTTTGGCCTAACCGTTCGAAATTGCCGTCTCATTTCGACTGCATGAACAGGAGCGCTAATAGTGAAAATGTGTGCTTTTTCTGTGACTCCCAGTAGTCTCTTGATTTGGGGAAAAGTACGGCAGATAATCTCTTCGGGCCGATACCTCAAGGGACTTTCCAGACTGAGCATGCCCAAGTTGTGGTGTTCCCGCTTTAGCAGGCTGGCTTTGGTGTTCTTATTAAACCGAGGGATTCTCCAAAGATATTCGGTCTCCTCACTGATTACCAGCTCGGTCTCCTACACATCTGCCGCCACCCTCCACGGTAGTGGTGGCGGTGCAGGACGGACTTTTTGAGAGAGAGCTGGACGTCTCTAGCAATGCTTTTACAGCTGTAAGCAAGAAGCTGCGAAGCCATGTGGGATTCGCGCGGTGTGTCCCGGACTTTGGGTCTGAGTGGAGTTTTATGGGAAGATGCGGTTCCTGATTCGCCGTACATTCACCGGCAGCAGACCACATGCGGCCAGCAGTCACGGATGTTCCGGAGTGCCTGACCAGTATGTGACGAGGTGCTCTTTCCAGATCCTCCATTGGCAACCGGCGATGTACTGGTTGTGCCTGTGGGGTGCTCATGCTGTGTGCCTGGTGACCATGGCCCTGATATTTCTAGCTTACTCCAGCCTGCCATGTCGAGTTTCCAGTGTTGGCCTTCATGCTCCGGCCTGGTGCCAGCGGCAGGGCCCACTGGTGATGCTGTGCTCGAAGGCTTTCATTGTTTAACCTCTTAACTCCCACATGGTGGCCATACCGCCTATGCTCTGCCCAATCCCGTCAGACCTTGGAAGTTAAGCAGGGAAGGGCCTGGTCGGTACTTGGATGGGAGACCGTTTGGTAACACCAGGAAGCCTAGCAGATGTAGTGAGTGAGTGGCTGGTTGGTGGTCGAGGGGCCGATGGCGCAGACTGGTTGTCTCGCTTCCATCAGTCTACCCCAGGGCAGCTGTGGCTACAATAGTAGCTTACCAGCACCAAGTATGGAGTGAATGAATAATGCAATGTAAAGCGTCTTTGAGTGTCCAGAAAAGCGCTATATAAAACCGATGCATTATTATTATTATTATTATTAACCAAGCACATCCAGTTTGGCATTACCCAAATCTAAACGATTCTTGAAAAAAGCATCAAAATACAAGGCGTAAACGAGGATTAATAAGCAACAAAAAAGTGATTCAAATGCACCATAAAAGCGACGAAAGAGTGACAAAAAGGCTAATCAAACGTGACAAGAAAGTGATGAAAAAGTGTCAAAAATACGACAAAAAAGTGACGACAAAAAAGTAATGACATAAAACGACGACAACGCTGCAACAATGCAAGGACAATTCCGAGATCAGTTTTGTAAGTCTTGGCTTTCAAATGAGGCGTTAACTGGACTGTAAGCTGTGAACTCTCCAGTCAAGAAGCTCTTACACTTGGGTAAAGCTGAACTGGAGAAAATGGTAAATGGTAAAAATGGTCTCAACTTAGCACTTTTCTACCTTCGCAGACACTGGAGGCAAGGTGGGTGAAGTGTCTGCCAAGGACACAATGACAGTGGGCATCTGAGGAGCTGGGATCCGAACCCCCGACCTTCCGATCATGAGACAACACGCTCTACCAACTGTCGTCCAAATGTGCTCCGTTAAGGCGGGGGTCATTGAAAATGTTTACGGTTGCAGAAAGTACCAGGAATCCCGTAAATATAAGATTTAAATTAATGGGGGGGGGGGGGGGGGGATTCTGAGGGTGCCATAAATACAGTCTTATACATGTACCACAATTTGAAAAGCATGGCATTAAAGTAGGTCCCATTACAACCACACAAAGTTCCTTACCTCAGCTGACAGTTTGATCTGTGAAAACTCAATGATCCGCGCACCCTTCACGTCTCGCACACGCACCTTAGACCCCGTAGGAGGTCCCTTGCCAAGAGCCCCAGGCCGCCTCGCTCCATCTGCCCTCCCCGGCCCACAGGTGTTACCTCTAACCCCCAGTCTGAGAGCCCGGCGCCCGGCCCTTTCTCCTCTAGTGACCTCAGCTGGAAACTTTAAACCTTCAGGGATGTTCCGGGGGTGAAGAAAGCAGAGGACAATAACTAGAGTGGAACTAAGTAACTTTTTAGCCTCGAGGAACATGTGGTATACGTCATTCAGGGTTTTTTTTTTTTTATTATTGACATAAAACAAAGCTTACAAATAGCACAAAGACAAAGGAAGGATACACAAGGATAAGGTATTAGATTGATACACATTTGATTCTTAGGGTCATTCTTGGGTTGTACACATGGATCTATTATAATAATCAGTTGAACATAACAAATAGAATTAAAACATGGAAAATTATGATAGTAACAAGTAACAGTAAAGAAACAATAATCAGTCGAGGTAAAGGTAAAGGTAAACTGAATAGGGTAGTGAATGAGGAACATTAAAGATTGACATCAAACAGACAAAATTATTATTTTTTAAATAAAATAAATAAATAGATAAATATAAAATTGAAAAAATAAGAAAACATAATATAGTCGTAATAGTATCATTCGCTTGTAATATAATTCTAATATACATATTTATACCATTTCATAATATAATTCCATAATATAATTTCATAGAGTTGGGGATTCTGAGGTCAGAAATAGAATTGTTATACCCATACCTATCTACATAAAATTACAAATTGCTGGAGATTACTGACGTGAATATGAGGAATAAAAGTGTATTGTGAGTTTTCTGTCATTTTATTTATTTTTGTATAAAAGTAAGGCGTAGAAATGGTTAAAAAAATATATAAAAATTGACAACCAAATCACAATCTTTGATAGAGCCAGGTTTACATTTCAGAGGGTTTTGGATAGCTTTAGTTTTTGAACAAGCTGGTTGTCAGAACAGGGGTGTAACAGTTCCGCTGTTTCACGGTTCGATTCACGGTGCGGGACTCGTGGTTTGGTGCATCACGGTGCAATTTCAAAAATTACACGTTGTTAGTTTAAATAAAATAGCCTAAATGTTTATCATTAGGAGTGTCTGCTTCCTTCAGTTCAGCGGTAAGTGATGATGACACCATGCTGCACGGTGCATTGTTACACTTCAGTGTTCATATTTTTTGTTTCATGGGGTTTAAAGTTCAATAAATCAGGTTTAGAAGTAGAAGTTAAAAATATCTTTGAAAAAAAAACGTACAAGTACAAGAGTGGACACTCTGGTGTTTGTTGGTGCAAGAGTGGAACAAAAACCTAATTTTGAGAAAACTGCTTCTGCGTGTCTATCCCTGGTGACTTCTACAAAGGAAATGACCATATTTGGGTTGCAGAGTCTTGTGGGGCTGTCATGAGCGTCAGGTGAATACCAAACATGTCAGTGTTTATGAACGGACAGGCGTGGGAAATAGTGATTTCCTGACTAAATTCCAACGTGCAAATCGACAAAACGTCATAGAATAACCGTCGTAAAGGTCGAGTCTGGTCAGTTTTTCACTTGACACTAAAACTAAATCGTGTTACGGGAGAATCACTTACCCTGCCATGTCTCGCACTAAAATACTGTATGAGACCTTAGCTGTGGTGTCTTTCATGTTATCTGATATTTAGGAATGAAATGTAAATGTAATTGTCCAGTCTTCTCGAAAGCTCAAAATGCTTCCAGGCCACTGACGTTACGATGGTGGTGCTCCTCATTCCAGCACTCAAATTGCCTCTACCAACTGTTTTAGAGAATTATCTAAAAGGCCCCATGACTGAAAAATTATCGGTGTCTAGCTGATCATTAGAAGTGCGGTTGATGTATATGTTTTGATATTTGTTTTGGGGTAATACTAGTGATGTTGCAACAGAAAAGCTAAAGTGCAATGTTCCGTAGTGTAGCTTTAAGTCACAAAACACTGCAGGGCTTCTACAAAAGCCAAGGTGTCGCAAAGTATTTCACCAAGCTTGCATGAAGCATAATATCAGATCTTTAAAAAGGAAGTAGTACAAAGCGGGGGGTTGTAGCGGAGACAGAGTGGTGCGTTTCCATGGCGACCCGTCTCCTTGGCCGTATTTGCTCTGTTTGCGTTGCATTTACATATTTTTGTGTCAGTCTGGAGAGCAGGAGTTTGTCGTCCTTCGGGGAGCAGAATGAGGTTCGGCGGATGCAGCGCACATTCATTTTCCTCTGTGTTCGGGATCATGCAGGAATAACAAGTTTATGAAGGCCCTGTATTCCATGCTCTGACGACTATCCACGCCGCTCCCCCCAGAAAAGCTTTGGTCTCGGTGTGATTACGTGAGAATATACAGTATACGATATTTTCAAAGTCTGATGTAAGAGTTGGTATTTTGGCGAGCAAAAATCAATCAGTATGGTGGAACGGCGCTGTTACAAGACCGACATCACAGAAATCAATTTGTATAATAAAGTTGCATTCTGCTTATACAAGTCCAGTCTCCACTATACGTTGCTGCGAGGAATCCATGAAGCACGTCCGTTTTAAATGCAGGTACAAGATTGCCATGGCTGATATTTCTTGACTCTTTTGCGGTTTACGCTTTGAAAGTAAGCCACAAAAACGACCAAGTTTATGGTGTCCAAAAGCTTGGACTAAGCATGAGGTACATCAGTAGTGTCACTTAAATTGCAAACTACAGTTGTAAATGTCACATTTTCCTGCTTAAGCCATGAAAAATTGTCACTTGAAAGCAACTCTTATCGGGCCACGCTTAGCGGAACTTGGGAAGAGGCACATTGGGCACAATATTGGGTTAAGACATTCAGATGGTCTCCCATCTTTTCAAATACACTCTTGGTCTATTTGAAAACTTCACCTGTAGAGTGAGTGCCTTAAGGATCAGGGTCTGCTCTCTCAACTGGCCTTTGAGTGTCTGGAAGAAATCATGCATGTGTTTGAGGGTGAAGGAAGTACTTGTATTTCCGTTTAGACTCCTTCCTTCTCAAACTGGCCATGGAACGCTTTGTTATCAAAATTAAGCAAGTGAGTAAGCGCTTTATTTGTCATGTTACAATTGTACAATGAAACTGCACTCAGGTGTTGAGTTAGGGGAGGTAGGAGAAACTGGAGAATCCAGAGAAAACCTGGATGGCTGCATGCAGAAACAGTGTTCTGCCTCCTGTTTCAAAAGGGGTGTCCCTGTCCACTCCTCCACTCCTCCACTTCCTCCTTCCTCTTCCTCCTCCACAACAGTTTTTCACCATCTTCTGGGAAGAGCGTAACAGAGGAATATAATCCATTTTACTCTACCATTGAACGTACATTAGCCAGAACAATGATAGGGATAGAAGCCTTGCCTGGATACCTCCTCCTTTGTGCCTTTTATGTTCCCTGTAGCACTTGGTACCTCTCTAGTGTTTCAGAAGAGGACATTTGTAGGACTCAAATGTCTTTAGCTCATAAGCTAGGTGTGTGTTTACTTTTAAAAATCTGGGTCCTTCATGGTAAAAAAAATCAGCTGAACCTCAAGAAAACAAAGCCAAGATGTACAAAAGTAGAGATGAAAAAATAGCTGCGAGAAATCCATTCAGTGACAAGAGCAAGAGCAGATAAAGCCCAAGTGGGTCTGTATGTACTGTATACATCTGTTTGTTTATGTGTGAGTGGGCGCGGTGCCAGTCAGACGCTAGCGCCTCTGTCGCTGCCAGGCTTTGCCCGGGTCATCGGTATCCCACACACCATAAACGCGCCGCCACAGCAGTTCACACAGACCATGGACGCGCCGCGCACCATGCCGCGAGAAAAACAAACAAACATGTAAACAGCCTCTGCCACTTGTATGAGTCACATGATAACAAGCTACATGCTAACAGGAGGGTCCCAGGGTGGAGGCAGGGGCTTGTGGGTGATCGGAATCCCGTCTCGGAGATCTATAAACACAACACTCATCTGTTTGTTGACTTGTGCATAAAGATTGTGCATTAGCAGAGAACATGAGGAATTTGGCTGGGGGCAGTCATGGTTTGATGCATGTTTAATGTAGTTGTTACACTTACGACTCTTGCGATTTATTTCCTGTAGCTCTGTCAACATGGAAATCCTGACACAAAACATATTACTATAAAACAATGGAGTTCGAGAAAATTAACTGTTACCATGGAGAACCGCCATGTTTGTGGGTAGTAGCAAACATTTTCCAAGACTAACATTTGCTATAAGCAGTATAAAAAGTGGAACTAAAAGCCGTGGAACAACTGTTAGCTGCTGAGTCACTACAGGTAAATACATGTCATTCACTGTAGTGTCCAAATGTTTAAATAGGAACAATAACCGCAGTATTTTACTTTTTAAAATCTCCATTGGTTTATTTGTTGCTGGAAATCCATTGATGCTTAGTGTTATGACATCATGATTCTGAACTCTATTGCATTTTTTTTCCTTTTGGCTACATCTGTAAACGTATTCTTCCCTCAGACTCCTAAAACAGAGGTGGGGAAAGTGAGGACCGCGGGCCAGATGCGGCCCGTCTAGCCCTTAGATCCGGCCCACAAACACCCCAAGCCCGACCAACTGCCAAGATCATGTCTTCTAGCAACCACTACTAGCTAAATAAAAGTAAGCTATGTGAATGAGGACAAATAAACTACTTGTAGTGCTTATGACAGGCTTTAATGCTTTTGAAAATATGACTTAAGATGAATAATATTTGTTGTGAGTAATGATTCTAATTTCATTTCAGCGAAACAGTATTTTAATGAAGAAATGCTGGTAAGAAAAGTATTATTTCATTTTTGAAGCTAAAGATAGGAAGTGACATATCTAGAGGTAAAGAGATAGCATTTTTTTATGTAGCCTATTATTGTGACTATATTTCTGTGTACTATATTTCTACTGACCCCCTCTTGGAACTGCCACCTTAACGTGGTGGAGGGGTTTGAGCGCCCGAATGATCCTGGAGCTCTGTTGTCGGGGGCCCTAGTAGGGTCTCCCATGGCAAACAGGTCCTAGGTGACGGTTCAGACAAAGAGCGGTTCAGAAGCCCCTTATGAGAGACCAACAGGCCCGGTTAGAACCATGAGGCCGTCCTTCTGTGGACCCACCACCTGCAGGAGGAGCCATAGGGGCTGGTGCCATGTGATTTGGGCAGCTCCAACAGCTGCCCCCACGACCCGGCAACGGACAAACGGAAGAAAATGGATGGATGGATGGATATTTCTACTGACAAAGATCCTTTCCTCTTTCTCCCCGGCTTGCTGATTTCTACACATACAAAACCCCACGTGTACATCACTCGCATTATGAAAATCCAAGCCTTAGGCCATTGTGACAACCAAATGTAACACAGTATGTAGCGAAAAATCCTTTCAGTTGATTGTGTGGCTGACTCGGGGGCTTTTGCGCATGACAAACCACACTGGGAACGACTGTATGGAAGAAAACCTATACTTAAGAGTCAGATTTACATAGAAATTCCCCGATCCAAGTCGCGCCTGGGATTTACTGAGCACGTGTTCATCTGTTACTGTAGCCTGCAGGACAGATATGTTATATGCTAAAGTTTGCTGTCATGTAAGTGGGACGTATCAGAACATGCCTAAAACAGGGCTGATTACGTTGGCTGCTATTTCGACATCCTTTTTTGGCAATGTGATATTTTGTCCGACAAATCGTAGATGAAAACTAAACAAAGATTTATAATGATTAAACTCAGGGCCAGCCATGATGTGCCCTGAGCATAAATGTGTTGTGCCAATGCTAATGCTACGCTAACTTAGCGTCTGACTTCCTGTTTCGTGCTGTAGAAAAATGCAATATATTTTGACACACAACAGCGCACATGTTCTGTTTTTTTCTTTCTCACGTGTCGCGTTTATAATGTGGATCTATATCGCCAAATGAGTTTACTCTACTACAAGAAAATAATTTCATTCGAGTTACATATCTGCATCGAAACAAAGTCAGACGTAAGCATGCCGGATTATAGCCACAAGGCTAATTTACATTTGTAGTACCGAGGCAAAAGTACAGATAATACAACATTTAGAAATGTAAAAAGTAACTTAAAGGCCATATAGGCCTACCTGTTTTTGTTGTTGGTTACAAACATAGAAAGAGCTAGTATATAAAATGTCAGTTGTGCTCTAAACTCATTCTTAAAAGGTGCATAATGGAAGTTTTTTTTACTAGTGTGTATTTGACCCAGTGGTCAGCAAGGCACCTTTACTTTCCATCACAATGGCCTTTATGATGCTCCAGGATTAATTGTTTTTAGAATTTCTGGTAGGTTTTCACTGCTGACTGGCCCTGTCACCAGAAAACCTAAAAACAAAGTGATCCTGGAGAGTTGTAGAGGCCACCGTGATTGAAAGCGAAGGCGCCATGCTGACCACTCATACAGCCATTGAGTCATGAAAAACTATGCATAAATACGCAATAATAGCTTTTTATTTTTTTTTATTTTTTCGCATGAAAAGTTCCATAATGCACCTTAAACTTAGCCTGGCTATCACCAGACAAAATATTACAAGTGATATTTAGTCTGGGGACCACCAATTCATTTTCTCGTAGGAGAGGTGTGGTTTACGATTGTCCAGAGCCGTTTATTGGGCGCTACAAATGTCTCTCATGCGTCTGCACGTAGCCATAGCCAATCGCATCATCGTATCAGATGACGTGTGACGTACCCGCTGTAAACTTTCGAGCTAAACTATTTAGAACACGGTCTAAAGCTTGATCGAATGATGGCGTCGCGTCTGCTGCTGTCATGTTGGATCTGTAAATAAACATTGTTTTTTTTAATCCGTAAACAAACTTCAAGCTTCCGTATATCGAATAGCGCGTCATCATCCTGCCGTCCCTCCTCGTTCTGTGATTGGTTCCCAAATCCATGCGAAAATTTCGGCTGTTGTGAAATTCGAAATGATTCGAGCGCACACAGCAGCAGGGGTATTCCCAGGCTACCTTAAACTTTCTGAAAGCATTTTCAACATCTCTAATCTTAACAGGGCTGATTTTATGAGTGTGTTTCACTAGCCTGCAATTTCATGAAACTGACACAAATGCTTTAAAATTAGATTAGAACAAATTTTGTTCCACAAAAAAAAAAAAAAAAATCAGCTTTAAGCCACACTTTGGTTTTGAATATAGGAAATGATGGATATTTCCTGACCATGTGGGTAGACTGTTCCATAACTCGCAGGCCTTCACAGACAGAGCATTTGGTCAAACGGCTGTTCTTCTATAAGAATCCTCACAATCACCTCTCTCTCGTTCCGTTTTCACCCGGCGCTGTGAGCACAGGCTCCAGAGAACGCTACTATATGAACTTACTAACTGAATGAATTAATTTAGTAATTTTCTTAGGTTATCCCATGACACGGGCGTCGTTCCATGTGTTGCATCACATTCACACAACTCGTCTTCCTCCTCGTTCTGATTGAATATGAGGCCGTTTTTGGGCCAACTGCATCAAGAATACAGCAGTTCAAATAGAGTTCAATGCGATTCAGTCACAACGGCGTCAATGCGATGCCCCTCGGAGAAGTTGATGCCAGACGCACAGCGCGTTAGGAGCACCGGACTTATTTTAAATTGCGATGAATGGAAATTATACAAAACGCAAATGGACGGGAAAACTCCGAGGACGTCAGTAACTTTTACTTTTATCAGAGGTCCGTAAGTCATTCCAATACCGTGCAAAGAGTTCTCAAAAAAAGCATTTCTAACCTACTCGTATCATGTAACTTGAGTAATTACACTGCTGCCTGCTTGGAGAAACACGACTGTCAGGGCAGATGTTGGCTGTCATTTGGGACATAAGTTACTCATAACTACTTACATGTTCTAGCAGATAGAGTGGAGATGGATATACACTGGAGATAAGCATCGGGATCTGGAAATGTCAAAACCTAATGGGAATGTAACACACAGTTAATTTATGATAAGAGGACTAAACACAGATAATGCCGTGGAGCAATGCTGTGCTTAAAAGAGTTCTGTCAGCGGCTTATCTACAGTGTGGAATTCTTTGTGTTTTAAAATGAATGGTTTGTTCGGATCAAAGCATGTGCTGCATAAACACGCCTGGCTATGACTTATACATGTTACAATGTACCGCATAGTCAAATCCACATTATCAGAACGCTGCGTTTCTGTTGCCACAGTTGCCGTAGAGTAGAGTGAATAAGTAGCACATGAATCCTTTATTTCTTCAATAATATACTTTCAAACTTTTGTCAAATCGTTGACAGCTTGTTATTTATTCGACAAAAATAATTAAAAAAAAACATGTAACACTGTTAAGAAAAAGAACAGTTTATATTTAAGTTGCAAAAGAATGTTGTGGCTGATAGCTGTAAATGTAAAAATGCAGGTATTATCTAGTTTAATGGAATTAAATATTTAGGTTGTTTATTGGGGCAGGGGCATATTCAAATCAAGTTTCAACTCGAGTTCATCTACAGTGTCTGACCCCCCAAAAAAAGTGTCCACCTGGATGTAACCAACCATTATGATCTGTGATGGGAGCAGTTTGTTCAGCAACACCATGTCCCCATCGATTGAGATCAACTGACAACCTGAACATCCAGAATGACAAGGTTGTTCCACCAATGGATTTCTTCTTCCCTGATGGCACGGGCATCAATGCCAGGATTTGTCTCGCTCACTGGCTCAGGGAGCGTGAGACATCATTTCCACACATGGATTGGTCACCACAGAGTCCAGATCTGAACCCCATTGAGAATCTTTGGGATGTGCTGGAGAAGGCTTCGCTCAGTGGTCACACTCTCCCATCATAAATACAAGATCTTGGTCAAAAATGAATGCAACACTGGATCCAGTTGGTCATTGCAGAAGTGATGTCAATGCTAAAGGCACTACAAGCAAATATGGTCGGGTTGTGTATATAGCACATAAACCTCTTGATCCCACCTGAACAACCACATTTTATCCAGTTATGGCATTACCCAAACAAAAATGAGGATAAAAATGCAAAAAAAAGTGACGAAACGTGACAAAAATGCTGCAAAAATGCGATGTCAAAAAGGTTACAGCACTGCCACAGCAACGTAAGGAAAAAGATTTGCTTGGATCAATTTTGTAGCTTTTAAATGAGGTGTTACACTAACAATTAGGCTGTACAATCTCTAGTCAAGCAGCTTATAGATTTGGGTATTGCCTAACTGGGGGTTAAGCGGTTAAATATACAGCACAAACACAGTAAATAGATCAAACTAAAAGCATTTACAACATACACTACACACACCTTTCAAATACAATGTGAGGAAAGTCCCAAAAGGTAAAAACTTGACTTTTGCATCATTCTCTTGCGTATACTCGTGTATTTTTTGTTGGGACTTACTCACCCGAAAACTCATCATTTGAAATAAACAAAAACTCTTTTCCCCACACTGATAACCATGTCCGCCAAAGTAGATAAACAACACTATTATAACTCTTTTGCAGCATACAGTATCTTTCTTTCTTTGCCGTCACGCCAAGTTCTGTAACCCCAAACTAGAACATTTCTGTCAGAGTGAAACCTGAATGGACAGTGTTGCAGAAAATTGCACATTTATATGGCGTAGCCTGATATAAAACACACTTTTGATCATGGTCTCTGCATTGTTTCCCGCAATCTTCAACTTGAAATATTCCCACCGCTTGCAATACTGTGTTTTTAATTTCCTTTAATAGAGCACTTAATTTTACAGCCGTGTCCGAGTCCATAAATCTCCTATTCGTTGCTCCATTCATAAAGTCATGTCTGCAGGTGAGAATATGTGAGACAGCAGTGTGCTTCCTGCCAGTGCTCAGGTTAAAGAGTTGACTGGGCCTGGAGAGGGGGATTTTCCACACTAAAGTACAGTGAGAAGGCAGCCCAGTGTCACAGGAGTGGAAATACAGCACCTGTCCTCATGTTCTCACCCTCCATCAGGGACAACTGCTGCAGATAAAGAAGTGGATGGCCACAACTTATCGTATTTAGTTGCTTGTTCAGAGTATTTGCAATACTGTGGCACGGTAGTACAGCGGTTAGAGCTCGTGCTTCACAGCTAGAAGGTCCCGGGTTCGATTCCCACCTGGACGGGGCCTTTCTGTGTGGAGTTTGCATGTTCTCCCCGTGTCTGCGTAGGTTTCCTCCGGGTACTCCGGTTTCCCCTACCACTAAAAACATGTACAATAGGCCAGGATGAATGTGAGTGTGTTTGAGAGTGCGCATGGGGGACGACGGATGGAAATTAGCCCAAGGCTACAATCCGGTGTGGCTTGTTTACATGCATGAGACCCATGTATGTTCATTAACATGCACTGTCCCGACCAAATAAACCAATAAATAAAATATTTACAAGCTCATTATAATTATCACCACCACAGAATATATTTCTGTCATCTGCAAAGACTGTGAGGTTTAGTGATAGATAAAAAAAAATGTTGTTAAACAGTTTTGGACCCAACACACAAGCCTGGGGACAGCACAAGTGGGCTTATTTGACATATACTTCCCCATTGTACCCAATTGTATTTGGAAAATAACCAGGCTGGAATGATAAGTTACAGATATACTGTAAATTAAGGGCTTTATAATACAAGGTTAATGTAACTGTCGGCGGATAATTTACATTTACTTTTGCTGCAATAACAGCAGCAAGTCGTCTGGGGTATGACTCTACAAGGTTCGCACATCTAGAGACTGACATTTTAGCCCATTCTTCTTTACAAAACAACTCAAGCTCTGTCAAATTAGAAGGTGAGCGTTTGTGAACAGCAGTTTTCAGGTCTTTCCACAGATTTTCAATAGGATTTAGGTCAGGACTTTGACTGGGCCATTCCAACACATTAATATGTTTGTTTTTAAACCATTCCATTGTAGATTTAGCTTTGTGTTTAGGGTCATTGTCCTGCTGGAAGGTGAATCTCTGCCCCAGCCTCAATTCTCTTGCTGACTCCAGCAGGTTTTACTCCAAAATGTCTCTGTATTTGGCTCCATCCATCTTCCCAACTATTCTTACAATCTTCCCAGTCCCCGCTGAGGAAAAGCAGCCCCATAGCATGATGCTCCCCCCACCATATTTGACACTGGGGATGGTGCACTCAGGACGATGAGCAGTGTTAGGTTTAAACCATACATAACGTTTTGCATTTGGGCCAAAAAGTTCAATGTTTGTCTCATCTGACCAAAGCACCTTCTTCCACATGGTAGCTGTGTCCTCCATATGACTTCTAGCAAACTTCAAATGGGATTTCTTATGGTCTCCTTTCAATAATGGCTTTCTTCTTGCCAGTCGTCCATGAAGGTCAGATTTGTGTAGAGTACGACTTATAGTTGTCCCATGTACAGATTCCCCCAGCTCAGCGGCAGTACGTCGCAGCTCCTCCAGAATTATCTTAGGGCACTTGGTTGCATTTCTTACCAGTGCTCTCCTTGTTCGGTCTGTTAGTTTAGGTGGACGGCCGTGTCTTGGTAAGTTCGCAGTGGTGCTATACTCTTTCCATTTCTGAATGATGTCTTGAACAGTGCTCTGTGAGATGTTCAAATCTTGGGAAATCTTTGTATAACTTAACGCTGCTTTAAACTTCTCCAAAGCTTCATCCCTGACCTCTCTGGTGTGCTCCTTGGCCTTCATGATGTTGTTTAGTGACCAATACACTCTGACCATAGCTCTGAGGCCCTCACAGAACAGCTGTAATTATACTGAGAGTAGATTACGCATAGGTGGCCTCTATTTAATGGTTAGTGCAAGGTGTGAACATTCTGCAGTCATTAGGAATGTTATAAAGGCAATTTAATGCACTCCGAAAATGCTGTATGAATACTTATGCACGCCCCACTTTTCACTGTTCTATTTTTTTTTTTAAATAACAGAATCATGTATCATTTTGCTTTCACTTCACAGTTGCCCGTTACTTGTGTGTGAACTTTCAGTGAAAAATTCAAAATAAAATATTTACGTTTAGGGTTGTAAACATGACAAAATGTGCAAAAGTTCAAGGTGTATTAGTACTTTCGAGAGGCACTGTATATTACTGTGAGACTTTCCATATATCACAAGTTTACATAAGATGTTCGACTGTCTACACACAGATAAGCCCTTTGTGTTGGTTTTGAGCGCTGTAGCCTATAGAGGGTTAGATATGATGAAGGTTAGGAACACATGAATATAAATCAAACTGCCTGCGGCGCGATATACATTACCAAGGTCGGAATGTGTACGCTACTGTTGGCCACTGCAGATAAAAGTTGGGATTACAATGGATTTATTTACTACCGTTTACAGACGCTGTGATATGTGCGGCTGAAATGAGGCACAGAGGCAGAAGTGCGCTCTCGTCTCATCAGATAGGAACGGGATGTGACTGCCGGCGTCAAGAAAGGCACCCCACGCACCGCCGGCAGTTATTTGTTTCTTCTTTGCATCAGTGTGGCACAAGGCAGAGATACTTTTCATTATTTAATTGCCATGGGACGTGAATGGCATATTTTGGTGTGCTTTTAAAAATTGTCTATGTTTTCAGCGACAAAAACTAAATAATGGATAGAGTCAACTTTGAATTGATAGTTTTACTTTGTTGATGTATTAGTTATATTTTTCTTTAGTTTTTGAATAAGATATAAGTGAATAATTCAAATTTTGGCTTGTGTTGTGGATCCAAAATGCAACAAATCAGTCTGGGAATTACACATTAAAAAATCAGTTTTAAACTAACTTCAAAATGTACTTTGGGGTCTGTAGGAGCTACTAAAGTGGAGATATTGTTGCAAGAGTGTAAAGAAAACCTCATTTCGGGAAAACAGGTCCTAAAGTTTTGAGCATGTACATTCCTGTCTTTATTTGTGACGATCTCCCGCAAAGGAAATGACCATATTTGGATTACAGCGACATCTCGTTTCGTGCTACACATGGATACCAAACAGATCAATATTTGTGAATGGCTTGGCGTGGAGTGGGAAAGCCAACAAAACGTCATCAAATAAGCGTCGTCAAGGGTAAGTTGGGCCTATTTTTACTGACATTAAAACTATGATGTTAAAGCTGGGGTACCTGATTTTTTGCGGTTGTAGAATACATTTATTTTTGCCACATCAGAGTATGTTGCAAACACAGGAAAACACAGAACTTGTTGTATTGTCTACACCTAAAGTTTTACTGAGCAATGGATGATAGAAGTCGAATCTAAATTAGTGGAATTTATCTTGGGGGTGGCCGCCCTGCTTCACTTTGTCACCACAAATGCTGTATGGGTGTGAAATGTGCATGTAATTGCATTCTTTGAACAATTATACACAGGAGGGACTGTGAGAGCTAGAAACAAGTTTGGGCCAAAACAAAAGATGTCACTGGTTGAACAGGAAAAATCAGGTACCCCAGATTTAAGGGAGGAAAATGTCATCTTTGACCACTGCGTGAAAATGCTCTCAAAAAGTCTTCACTTACCGTGTCTCATCTTTACACAAATATTGATCAAAGTTGAGTAGGTCCATTAATTGTCATGCTTTACACATGACAACCATTTATCTACCACGCCGGCCCCTTACAAACCACAGCAGCCTGCCTGTTTAGCTCATACCAAGCGCTGAAATGGAAAAAGTCTATGGTGTGTGTTTGCACGTGCTTATTTATTGATAGAATTAACAGGCAGAAAGCAGCACATTGATCGGCAGAGTGGTGCACAGGCAGCTACTCCGGAACCATTAGCTTCACCAGGCACACTTCATCATAATAATGTGGCTATACAACACTGGCTCAAATGAGAAGACCGTAACATTCACTCTTACTGTACTACAAACTGCTAATATTAAATATAATACAGCACGGTAGAAGAATGGAGGAGGATATTGCATTTATATGAATGGTTTAAGGGAAAAACACTGAAGGCTCTGATTGCAGGGACAGGCAACGCAGAACCACACTAGGAAAACTTCCTGGTTGAACTTTTGACAGTAAGACGAGATACTGCTGTGAATAGGGACAAAATAATACGTTTAGAGATATCAATTTGAAACATTAGCTGTAGATTACTGATATGAAATAGGGGCATTTCGACAGGACCGGACCAGTGAGGTTCACTTGAGACCGGTTCATATAGGGAGGGGCAGCCCCCGCATCAAAACACCTTTGTATGTGCAAAATTGGGCCTATAGGTGGGGCAGAGCGCTCATCTACAAAAAAAAAAAAGATATATGTAAATCAGTCTATATTATGCCTTTTACATTGAACAGTGATAGAAAAAAATCATATGTAAATGTTTCCCAAAAGTAATTTATAACATAGACTTTAATATGGCCTGCCCATCTCTGATCGGCCGTTAAATTTCACTTTTAGACGGTCAGACCAAAGTCAAGAAAATCTTGGAATTTTTTATTTGCGACTCTCCCTGGATTATTAAGTGCGTTTTAAACATGCCTGACCAATCAGTGTGATAATGCCCCCCTCCCCTTTCTCCCCAAATCGGTCTAGTCGACAAACCGCTCCAGACCCCATGGCTGAAGTGGTCTGGGGCTGGAGCGGTTCGGACCCCCTTTGGGAGCGGAGCGGTTCACTATTGGCTGTGGAAACAGCCGCAAACTGCTCCGGTCCATTCCGGTCCTGTCAAAATGCCCCTATTGAATTAAATGTAGATTGCAAGTTTTAGGTCACTTTTTTGTTTCCAAGGCAATTTATGCATACAAATTGCCTAAAAAATCTTTATGAATAATGGATAGATCCGGGTCTAAATTTATGGTTTTATTTGGTTGATATATTAGTTACAAAGGGATTTTGGATATTTTGCTTACTTTTAGAATAAGCAAATCCTGGGTGAGAAAATCCTCTGAAAATTCTAATTTTGCCATGTTTTTTTTGTTGTTGTTCAAAGCTCAATAACTCTAAGCAATAGGAATCAGATATTAAAAAATCCGTATCTGTGAACCGCTGTACCACCGGGCAAGGTCCAAGACGGGAAAGTTTGGAAACTGGGAGAAACTAAAAGGGAGATGATCCAAGAGTGTAAAAACCTCACTTAAGGAAATATATTTTTCATGTCTTCAGCCGTGACTATGGCTATGGTTGTTACAGCGTCAGCTCGGCCGCCTTTCATGCGACTTGTTTCTGAGAAATCACCGGCTCGCTAGCGGACACAACGTCTTCGAATAAGCATCGCAAAGGGTTACTCTGAAATTCAAACCAAGATGTTAAAGGCGCATTATGGAACTTTTTGTGCGGTTAAAAATTGTTGATATCTGTGCGAATGTGACCACGTACTGATCGAAGGGCTGTATGAGTGGTCAGCATGGTGCCATCACGGCGGTCTCTACAACGCTCCAGGATCAATTGCTTTGTAGGTTTTCTGGTGAGAGGCTCCATCAGCAGGGAAAACCTTCCAAACAACTGATCCTGGAGCGTCCCAGAGACCACTGTGATGGAAAGTGAAGACGCCATGCTGACCACTCATACAGCCCCTCGGTCAGTACTAGGTCAAATACACACAAATCAACTTTTTTCTTCATAAAAAGTTCCATAATGCGCCTTTTAAGGGTGACACTGACTGCATGAAAAATTGATGTCTTCACTAGCCATGTCTCGCCTCAAATATAAGAGCCACTGCTGCGACTTTTAGGTACAACCAACTATACCCATAATGCATGTAGCAATGCCTGTAGCCCGAGGTCATCGCAACCATAGTACTCTATACTTGTCTATTTATGTCACGGCGGGAAGGAAAAGACGGCCGATTGCAGAGCGAGGACAAGTGAAAATAAACCTGGCGCGTTGTGAAGGTTAGGAGGACGGAGACAGATGGAGCGGAGATGGATTCGCTCAGATAAAAGAGCAGAGAGGAAAGTGATGACGGAGTAATGCATGCCATGAAAATATTTAAGTCTGCGGCGGTCCGACTTTCCAGGGTCAGAGGTGGAAGGAGTCGGCGAGGGGCAGCGCCAAGACCGGGACCGTCGGAGGAAAATGCAACGCTATTCGTGTCGTCGACTCGTGGAAGTCCAGGCCTGTTGGACGAGAATTTAGTGGAAGGAGAAACAATACGCAGACACGAGGAGGACATGGTAACTCCTAACAGCTGCGGTACGTTAGATGGACCTATGCTTGGAAGACACAACTTTGAAAAAAATATCGGTTCATGATTGATTGTTCTCAGTGTTGCATTTAGATTTCAGATTTACGTTTAAAAGTCAAGATTCAGTTCATTGTTTATATTTTTTTAACATTGCATTTCTCCGGTGTGGCTTTACCCAAATCTAAGAAGCTTCTTGAAAAAAAGTGTCAAAATAGCAACAGAAAGGAGAAGAAAACCAATGTGAAAATGCAACAAAAGAGTGACAAAAACGCAACCGAAAAAAAGCAACCAAAGAATAACAGAAAAGTGACCCCAAAAAAGAGCTATGTAAAAGTGAAAAAAATGTGTGAGAAAAAATGACACCAAAGAGCAACAGAAGTGACAAAAAAGCGATGAATATGCAGCAACAGCAAAGCCACCTTCGAAGCATCACTGAGTTGAGTGTTTTTATATCACAGTTGAAGACACATCTATTCAGACAAGCTTTCGATACGTAGCTACTGACTCGACTTCTGTTTTGTTGTACATTTGTGTTTTTATTTATTGATGTCTATTGTGATTCTAGTTTTTATGCTGGTACGCGCCCTGTGGACCTTCTGGCTGTTGTAAGGCGCTGTACAAATAAAATCTGATTGACTGATCGTAAGAGAATTCCAACAGGTAGACACATGTTTCAATGTCTCGCACATTGGAACGGGGCCAAAATAATATTTTCAACTGATGTCAACAAGAAGAAAATACTCTTAGAGAAGAAATATCTACATCTTCTGAGAGTGATACAATCGAGCTGTTAGTGCTTTGTTGCTTGTTATTGTCTCATTATATTTTTATACTGTAGACTCACTTTTTGTGAAGCACTTTAGTCAACAAAAGTTGTTTTTAAATATATATATATACAGTTGTGCCAATGAGTTTACCCACCCTGGTGGATTTTTTTGGGCCATTTCTCAAAGAATGTGACTTTTTTTCCCACTCATGGACAGTGATGTTGTGAAGCCATTTATTGGAAAAAATAAAAGTGTGAAAAGTTACACACCCCAGTTCCCAATAGAATACCATGTATTAGCATCATGACAGCTTGAGTCTTTTGTGATGGTGTGGATGAGGTTCTTTATTGTTTGATAGTAAATTCCCATTCTTCTTTGCCTGCTAACGCCAGACTAAAATCACAAGTGATATTAGTCTGGGACCACCAATCATTTCTCGTAGGAAGGTGGTTTACGATTGTCCATAGCCGTTTATGGCGCTACGAAGTCTCTCATGCGTCTGCACGTAGCCATAGCCATCGTATCATGGTATCAGAGACGTATGACGTACTGCTGTAAACTTTGAGCTAAACTATTTAGAACACGTTCTAAAGCTGTCGAAAGATGGCATCGCGTCTGTGCTCATGTATCCGTAATATTTTATTTTTATCCCTAAACAAACACAAGCTTCCGTATGTCAAATAGCGCGTCAGTCTTACGTCCTCCTCGTTCTGTGATGGTGCCAAATCCATGGAAAAAGTCGACCATGTCCCCAGGCTGTTGTGAAGTTCGAAAAGATTCAGCGCACACAGCAGTCTGGCGTTAGCCAGGCTAATTCTTCTTAGCAAAAGCCTCCAGTTCCTGTAAATCCCTGGGCTGTTGTGCATGAACAGCGCGTTTGAGCTCTCCCCACAGTGGTTCAATGATATTGAGGTCAGGAGACTGAGATGGACACTAACGGGACCTTTGCTTTATTCTGCTGGAGCCTGTGGCATCAGCGAAAACACCTCTGTATTTTACAGTAGGTATGGTGCACGTTTCATCATAGGCCTTGATGACCTAAGATGAATTCTTGTCATTCATTTTGTCTCAGGGATTTAAAAAGTATTTTTAAAGTACTTTTTTAAAGTACTTTTTAAAGTGAGTGAGTATTCCAAGAAGAAAACATTTAAAAGGCAGAAAGAAAGCTAAGCAGCTACATTCTAAAGATGGCTACTTCAATGAAATACCGAAATACTCGAAAATACAGAGAAGTGCTTTTATAACTTTTTTGATTTGTTAGGTTGCAGACAACTCTTGTTGCTAGAATTCATTTTAAGGTCAGTCCTTAACACATAGCTTAGCTCGGTGCTGTACTGCAGGTCTTATACACTATATGTTAACCAAAACTTGTTCAAGGTATAGTTGTATTGTTGACATACGCGTAAAGTGCACACATAAGGATCCACCACAGAAGTAATTATTGTAGTAAAAAAAAAAGAGTTTGATCATCTAAGTCAGTCTACGGTGTTATTTTGACTCTGCATGTGTGAATGTTTCTGTGCTTATTGTCCATTCTTCTTCCTCTGCTGTCCGTCTGTCTGTCTGTCATGCGCTCAGCCAGTCGTAATGCTGAATATGGATCCACATCTGCGTGTCTCTGGAGCTTTTATCCCACACTCCATTTCTCACCAAGTCTGCAGAGCGAGCAGCGCTGACAGCTGCACACAGCTCTCCACACCTGCCTCTGCCTTGGCGAGTTTAATGTTTTATCAATCAAACTTTCATCCACGGTGCATTTGTTTACGTTATGCTGTATTGTAGATAGTGCAGATGCTTTTCCAGCGATAAGACGCGGTCAAATGGAATTCACTGCATTAAACCAACAACTGATTGAACTCATTTGTCAAAAACATGCCTTTTGTCAAAACCTTGATCACTTTGAGCCCATTAGGGGTGTGCACCGCTCATAGAAGCACACACAACGCAAAAAGTGAACACATCTTTATTTGCAATTATAGCTTCCTGTGGGAAACACATTGAATGCTGTTTGATGTTTGGCTGTACTTTAACAAAAATTATATTCTTACGGTTCTAATAACAAAGAAATTGGCACTAAATTTATGTTGGCGAGTGCAGGGTAAAGAAGGCTACCCGTCTACATACTTTAAAGAACAATTGAAAAATTAAAATAGGTTTTCAAAAAGTGAAATAAACGTCAAGCTGAGGGGTTAATAAAAATCAGTTGAAATGGTGGGGCTATTTTACTGTGGTTAGCTAAACGCAGAAGTCTTCTCGAGTGAAGCATTTACCTCCTGTGTAAAGTTTTTAATGTGTTGTAAGTAATTGTTCAACAGCTGCTTGTTTTCTGCCAAGTACTGTTTGAATATTGATTTATTTTAATACGACACGGCTAACTCTAGGAATAAAAACAATGACAGGAAACATCTGTTGCATCAAGCTATTGAGGCTTAAACATTCTCTATGGCTATGGTTGTGTCTATGGGCCGGTCAGGATTTTGAATGCTCTGGAGCTCCTGATGGTGGCATTCGTGGGAATGAAAACAAATGGTCGCTGTAATCTAACGGCATGCTTGCAAAACTATGATGCTGTGATGACTACTCTACAAAAGTATTCATGAGAATTTTAGTGATAGACTACAATTATAAACATGTGGAGTGGACTCATTTGTGTTCCCTATAAGACACATTAAAATGCAGGAAATACAGATCGGAGTGCTTCAGTATTAGAAGAAGAAAAGTAAACATTAAAAAGTGCGTGCATGAAGTGATATACTTCTCCGGGGATATTTGTGATGGCGAAATATTATAACAAGATTGAAAGCTAAAACAAAAAGACATTTCTGATTTGTGTCCTACATAGGCTATAGTAGCCTTCCTATACAACACAATAGGCTCTGTGCGCGGAGTATTGCTCATTAACATTATGCTTACTTCCTAGGGTAATAATGTTTTCTTCCCCTTGAGGATTATGTATCGCCTGCTAAGAAAAAAAAACAGAATTGAACAGTACGTAGCAGAAAATAACAATTTGAGTGTTTAAAGAGCAACTAAACACCAAATCAAGTTTTTTTTCTGATAAACTGTCTCAATGGGTGTCTCATAGTGTTGTCTACTGGTCCCTGACATTATTCTGACATTATAGTGCAAACATGTGTCAAATCCTAACTTTGGCCTGAAAACGAATGGGTTGCGCCCCTTCAGGGTAAACTCTGCTACTAAATTAGAATTTCCTGATTGGCTGGAGAGTGTCCACGGCCTCCACAGAACGTCATAAGCCGCACCAGCTCCACACATCGTCACCAGGTGCTGCCAATTGTCCTGCCCCTGTGGTTTATAACCAAGTCCCTCCCACGTAATCAGTCTGCTGTGATTGTGCCAATGCAAAGGCCCACACACTCACCCCCCGCATGTCACCCCCAAACTTCAGAGACCGCCTCTTTCGTGGCAATTTTTGACTTTTGTTTGTGGGTAGGGAAAGGCTTTGGCACGCCCGTTTAGGTACTCTTTAAGCCTTGAAGGTAAAGGCTAACGTTTAAAGCTAAACATTGTTGAAATGGCACCACCATCTGAACTCATTTTCATGAAACAATGCTTGATATTTGCATTAAATGTTCTTCTTTAAACCGTATTTTATTTCAATTTACGTGAAAATGTTGACAGGAAGTAGTCTTTACCCTACACTGGCCAACAGGAAGTTAGCCAAAAACATTCCATGCACAGAGCCTATACAATAATCTTCGCAAAGTTACCTCTTCCAAAACTACCCTAAACTCCAAAAATTCTCCCCTCTCATCCTGTTCCCTCTTCGCAGCTGCAGCTCGTCTTGCTCCGCAGAGGCTTCTTTCCCATCTTTTTAATCCCCTCTAATTATTCATCCCCGTTCTCCCCCTCAAACCCCTTGTTATTGTGGGCGGAGGTGTCGCGTGTGTGATCTCTCCATCGTGTCATGGTTGACGTTGAATCAGTATTCCTCTCCGGCGCTCCGCCATCACGTAGGGCCCCTAATCCCTGAGAAATGTGCAAAGTAAACCGCAGCCTGCCGTGACCTCCCTCTCCCACTCGCACCCGGGTTAGCGCACAGTTCAGATGCCGGCAGAAAAGCCCTCCCGCTCCCTAGATGCGGCGCGTTAACTCGATCAATGTCTTGGAGTGGTTGAGGCTATAGCGAGCGAATACATCGAAGAGTACTGCGTATACGGCATGTGGCGTAACTTTTTAGTATATTCTCGTCCATCGCATGGAGCGGAGTGTACTTTATTGACTTTGGATCAGGTTAAGAATTTGAGAACCCAAACAAAATGGATTAGATCCCACTTCATATTCCCAACGCTCTACTTTCAGTGAGGTATCAAACGGCCTAAATGAGATGCAACTTGAGCTCTTGTGCTAAATTTATGCTGTGGCTGTACCGCCTTTGCGATGCCCGATCCCGTCAGATCTTGGAAGCTAAAAAGGGTAGGGCCTGGGGGGTACCTGGATGGGGGGAAAAAACAGACTCACCACTCTGCCAGCAATTGAGTCTGGTCAGCGTAACTACGTTTCTAAAGCAGAACCTTTACTACGTTCTAAAGCAGAACCTCCTGCAGGTAAACAGGAAGCGGAGTAAACCAATCAGCGACGGGCGAAGTGTTGATGTTGCGGGCTTCTTTGCGATCCTGCGTTGATATTCCAACAGGGTATGAACCGCAAAAGTCACCTGCTGTCGATGTCTTTTTGTTCATTACCGCCGATTGGAAAATGCCCATGGATTGTTGTTCCCAAGGGTGATGCTGCTCACGAACACCACATGTCTGCAAACAAACAAAATCTGATTGCAAGGGCCCGTTTGAGTTTCCCCGTGCGACGAAGGGCGGGCGGGCTTGCCAGGCTACCATAGTGAGGCTGTCTGTCTGGCACTGATTGTTAAATATTTGGGTCGGTGTAAAGATGGCTGGTCCTATGACAATAAGTATGTGCATTATGTGCTCTGGTCTCACAGCTTATGAGGCTGGATCCGGGGGGTCCCTGAGATAAAGCCATACCGCCTTGTGAATGCCCGATCTCAACAGAACTAGGAAGAGAAACAGGGTAGGGCCTGGTTATGGAATAGGAAGCTGGTGTGAGTGAGTGGTTGCTGATGGTCGGAGGGTACGTTAGTGCAGAAACCCTGAGTTACCATACCAGACTGTTTTAAATAAAGGCACTCTAGTCCCCTTAAGGACCCCTCCATGAACCGCTGCCTTAACGTGGTGGAGGGGTTTGAGCACCCGAATGATACCTAGGAGCTCTGTTGTCGGGGGCTCGTGCCCCTGGTAGGGTCTCCCATGGCAAACAGGTCCTAGGTGACGGGTCAGACAAAGAGCGGTTCAGAAGCCCCTTATGAGAGACCAACAGGCCCGGTTAGAACCATGAGGCCGTCCTTCTGTGGACCCACCACCTGCAGGAGGAGCCATGGGGCTGGTGCATTTGGGCAGCTCCAACAGCCCCCACGACCCGGCAACGGACAAGTGGAAGAAAATGGATGGATGGATGGATAGTCCCCTTAAGGAATTTCTTTCTTTGCATTTGGCCCATACTTCACTGTCACATGGAACAACCTGTTAGGGAACAGTGGGAAGTCACTGTACAGCCCACCCAGATACATGGAGAACATGCAAACTCCACACAGAGAGACCCAAAGTGTTCCTGGAATCTGGAAAGACAGCACCTTGATAGAACCTGTCTGAGTGGAGGTTGCACATTCTCATATGTCATTCTCATATGGCACTATGAGAAGCGTCACTGGGCGCCAAGTGCGGTCGCCCACCACTTCTGACATGCCCTGGAGTGAATGATTCATCCAGGATTTCATAAACCCCTATACGGCTTTGTAACGGACACAGTTAAAGCCAAATGTGCTTAGTTCATTTCCTCCCATGTTTACCCCAGAGTCAAAGCGCTGAAATCCAACCGAAAGTGACCCCATTAAATAAACGTGTTTTCATTGTGGAGACTGTTTAACCCCGAGCTGCAACATCTCCTCGCACAATACTCCCTCCTGTCCGCACATCCACCTACACGTATCCCGTCCGCTCCTTCCGAACAATGGCATCTCTGTGGTGCGCTCTGCTCCTCAGCTACCCGGGAACCCGATCCCCGCGCCGTTGTTCTCCCGTTTTGACAAAGAGAAGTGGCGTTTGTGCGCTGCGTATATACCTCACACTTGGGAGAAGGGTGGAGTCCGGCAGAGGCCAGGGGCGTGTGGACGATCGGTTTACGGGCCCCGAGGAGCGCGACGGGAATAGTCGGAGATAGTGTTTTTTGGGAAAGCACCAGTTCGGGGAGGATAATGGGGGAAGTATGGAAGCGTGCTCGGGCTATGCGCGCGTATTGTCAAGCTTTAAGTCGGTTGCGGCGGAGGAGTGTCATGGAATCTGGAAAGGGATGACCTGCGCTCCCCTGGTGACGCTGGGTAAACACAGATGCATGGACATAGTGATATGGAACGCTGAATAAGCCAAGAGGAGGTGCACTATGCTTCCTTCATTGTTAAAAAATACAGAATTTCCCTTATGCGTTTAGAATTTACAACTATTTGCTAAATCGGTGGAAAGTTGCGCAATTTGATTGTTTGCAACCATTTAGTATTGTATGCAATTATTCTTGCAATATAATGCCTTGTGCAAACTACAAATGCCTAGTTGTACTGTGTTCATTAATGTGCACTGTCCTCTCCAAATTAACAAATAAAGTAAATAAGTAGTCTTCATTAGACAGGATAGCACTGAGTGAAAGGGGATTCAGACGTCAGGATGTTCGGGACTCAAACATTGAGTCTCCTCCTTCTATACCGAAAACACCTGCACATACTCCAGTGAGCGTCACACTCAGAAATCTATAACGCTCCTCTAAGTGTTATAGTTTAAAGTAACCATTCCATGGTCACGGTCCCCCTGTCGATGCAAGGATCCCATGTAGGCCCCCCATTGATAATAGTTCACTATTCAAAAGAAATTGTACTGTAATGTCTTGTGCTTAAAATTAGATATGAAGTAACAAAGCCTAAAGGCTAAATACTAATTTAGAGCAGTAAAGTAATTTCACACTCAATTATTTTTAAAACATGTGCAGACAAGCACTGGTACTCGAGTGCCATCTTCACCAAACTTGTTCTGATCCTGTCCATGGTCACACTGCTCGTTTAATCACTGGTTTAAAAGAAGTAGTTCACCTTTCACGCCGTTTTTTATTCCAAAAAATAAATACATTTCTACAATTAGGGGTATTTTCGAAACGCACATTGTTTTATTTGGGTTTTTGCTACGACTTTAGACACATAGTCCCCATAAACTACGCAAAAAAATTACTAAAATGTTGTGAGTTCCTTTATAATTTTCCGAGGGGAGGACCCCCAGACCTCCTTGTTAGGTCTATAATGATGATATTAAGTTCTATAGAAAGTGCTGCTTGATAATGGCTCATCACTTACATCTTCTGAACATTGAACAGCTAAAAAAGGAAGTGGTTAATTCTGTATCTTCAAATTCAACTGCAGTTAGGTTCTCGCCTGTCCACATTTCAGCGAAACATCAGTCTCATTTGTGTGATGACGCTGATGTATGAGAGCACTGTCTTCTCTAAGCGCGGGCCCGGAATATTAAAGACATTCACCGCACCCCGTCTCCCCGCGTCGTGTCTGCGCCGGAGAATACTTATAACAGAACGCCTCGGGGATCAAACACTCTGCACCCCGGGGGCCAGCGCTCCAATGAATTGCAATTACACAGCACTATTTCTTCATAGTCATTTTATTTTATTGGTGTCATTTTCATCTTCAGCTCCTACTGCTCGAGTCCCTCTGTGAATGTAAGATTTTCATAGGCCTCATACAGTTCTTACAGTTGCCCCTATTGTGTTTATATATATACTGTATGTGTTTTATATTGGGCTCTATTTAGCTATTGCCCTTTGTTGCACCAAGGGTTTGACAGTAATGAAATCCGGGTGTCTCACTGTTTTAAAGAGTAAGATAGTAAGTAAGATAGTAAGTAATTTAAGAGTAAATGGCCCAAATGAAGGCAGTTAGTGCTTTTGCTTTAATTTAGTAGAAACTTAAGCCACATGGATCATTTGCAGACATTGCACAGTGGAGGAACAGACCTCATGTAAAGCACTTTGAGAAGAAGAAGAAGAGCTTTATTTATATAGCGCCTTTCACAGACATGGTCACAGTGTGTGTTAATGCGGCTGGTTCTCTCTGGTCAAATATTCCACCAAATCCTGTCCTTTGGTTCATTGTCATATAATATTTTTTTATTTCTGTGATGAGGGCTGTAGCTGTTGAAGGTAAATCTGAAACAGCTTTTTATCATCATCTGTCGGTGTGTCAGTGGCTGCAGTAGGAGTGTTTTTGTAGTCCAATACTATATGGGTGATAGTGATAGTTTTTTATGAAACAGCTGTTGGTGGTGTCACTTCCCCTGTTGTTTCTGCCGCTGGGTGAGGACAGTCAGATTGTGCAAACGCAGCTGAAGTTCTAGTTTCTAACTGCATAGGGATCTAACAGTTGACCTTATCACGTGACGAGGGGACAGGAAGTAGGATCAGAGCATAAGAGCTTTTATTGGAGGAATTCATTGACGCCTTTGTTTTTTTCCATTAACAAATGTCTATGAATGTAAAATTGTTCAAATTCAAAAGGTGGTGCTTCTAAATAAACATGGAACTGAAGTTGTTGGGTGCATGTTGCACGTGGGGCTGCTCTCTGCTGTGAGTCTGCATCGACCATAGACATATTATTAATAGACCGTTAATACTCACTCCTCCCCGTTTACCACAATTACCACGTTCGAGGGGGAAATCATGGCGGATTTACAGACTCCTCCCCAGCTCTGACGAAGCATGTTCCTAATAAGGGCATAAGGGCGGGATCTTCACTGTAGACTCGGCCATTGCGTGACGTGTAGCTCGCGCAGCTCCAATGCTAACAGTCCGACCCCCGTTAAGTAGGAGATTTCTAAAATTTAACCTACCATAACCAGCCCGGTGCCTCTGATTGTGTCTAACCCAGCGTAATCACAGGAGGAATATCTAGCTCTAGACAGTTGCTTGAGCGTCTGGCTGGCACTGGGGTCACAGGCACTGCTCTCCTATGGTTCACATCCTACCTCACCGACAGAGAACAATTAATTCAGGTCAAAAACATCAAATCTTCTCCATCACCATTACATCACGGGGTTCCCCAAGGCTCAGTTTTAGGTCCACTCTTGTTTTTAATTTACATTCTTCCCCTTGGCAATATTTTTCGCTACTTTGGTGTTCAGTTTCATTGTTATGCTGATGATACACAACTTTATCTGTCCACAAAACCCGGTTCCACTTGCCCCACCACATTAACCAACTGTTTACAGGCCATTACAGCTTGGATGTCAGCAAACAAACTCAAACTCAACAGCAATAAAAGTGAAATACTATTTATGGGCTCTAAATCCACTCTATCCAAATCCCCACCCTTCAATATTTGCATTGACGGCTGCCTGGTTCCCGTCTCTCCCCAAGTTAAAAGCTTGGGTGTCATACTGGACTCCACGCTTTCATTCTCCTCCCACATAAACAATACTATCCGCGCAGCCTTCTTCCACCTACGCAACATCTCCCGACTCCGCCCGTCTCTCTCACAACACTCCACCCAAGTACTTGTTCATGCTCTTGTTACGTCACGCCTGGATTACTGTAATGCTCTCCTCACTGGCCTCCCCCAGAAACTCATCCAACGACTCCAAAATGTCCATAACGCTGCAGCACGAATAATAACTCGAACCAAATCCATAGAGCACATCACACCGGTCCTCATCCAACTCCACTGGCTCCCCGTAACCCACAGAATCCAGTACAAACTCCTCCTGCTCACATTTAAGGCACTCCATAATCTAGCTCCTCCATACCTGTCTGACCTGCTTCACCTTTACACTCCGTCCCGTTCCCTCCGCTCATCCTCTGCTGGTCTCCTCTCCATCCCCACAGTACGAATGGTCACTATGGGTGCCAGAGCATTCAGCTACTCTGCCCCAAAGCTCTGGAACACTTTACCTCAGCCCCTCCGTCAACTGGACTCTTTAATTACTTTCAAAACCCAACTCAAGACTTTCCTTTTAAATCTGCACATGCATTGTGATTTTATCAGTGATTTTATATACATTTTTATTTTGTGTTCTTAATTGTAAGGTGTCCTTGGGTGACTTGAAAGGCGCCATCAAATAAAATGAATTATTATTATTATTAGTTCCAAAAAATTAGGCACCGGGCATTAAAGTTGTTTTTAACGTGTCTAAAGTGCAATGGATTCCAATGGGGGCCTAGCGGCTATATGGCGGTACTACAGCAATGGCGGCCTCCAGTGTCGTTGTCACAAAGCAGAGCAGCCAGCGGCCATTGGCATCGACGCTGACCTGCTGGGAAGGAGCTGATCATCACTTCTCGTCCTTGTCCTATTTTGGTCTGTTTCGGACAGACCTTTCCTTCGCGGAGGCTTCAGAAAAGGAATGAGGAAGCGGTTTCGGAAAGGGCCCGTCTGAACCTGCCTATAGTGGAAGGGGACTTTCTTTTTAATGTCACCCATTGTTGGTGAGGACATAACCTTTTTGGTCACTGTAAAGGTATTTGTGACAGCTCGAGTTCATACGAAACAATTTCAAAAACTAGGCTGCACAGACGACCATTCAGAAACCTTTACTAGGGTCACAATGAAGTTTCTCTCTGAATTTATGGATTCTCTAATCAAACTGACAGATTTTTGTATATGAAATGCAAATGCTGACAAACAATCATAGACCAAGGCTGTCTATACTGAAAAGCGCACATACCGAAACATTCACTCCACAGTTGATCCACACATCAGCAGGTTTTGACATCCCTGAAGACATACAACCGCAACAACAAAGCTAAACTCTGAGGCCATGGCGCGGTTTATTGTGTTCAAATATAAAAGGTGTCTGCCTCTAAACGCGAGCATCAATCTTCCCTTTAGCCAGCGCCGGAGTTAGCATCTCCTAAACTATATACTGTGCGGCTAATGTCACCGATTTATGCTGCAGCATACCCGCCTTGTAATTCTCTGTAATCACGCCGCCTCGGAGTGTAATGGCGCCCACATTTTTATTTGGACGATTTATATGAGGAGAGGAGAAAATGACAAAAAGAGGGAAACGGAGGTGGTTCGGATTTACGAGAGCTATCAAAGTAACGCGCTCATACCTGGCTGAGTTGTAACTAATGGATTTTCTTATCATTTCCATTGTTTATATGATGGTGTTAAGTCGAAAGCGCACAGGGGCGGATTTATTGCGAGGCTGCTGTTATTGAAAAGATATTCAGTAAAACGGTTATGATGCGTGTAAAAGTAAGGCATAGGAGGCTGGTATTTTTCTTCAGTAGACTTTTGTTGGCGGCCTAGTAAAGGAAAGAAAAACAGAAACGTTACAGCTTAACCCCTTAACCCTCACCTTAACCGAGCATATTTTCTCCAGTTTTACCCAAATCTAAAAGCTATTCGACTGGAGAGCTTACAGCCTATAGGCCAGGATAAGACCTGCAAAACTCATCGAAGCTTCTTCCTCGGTTTTTGTTCTGTTTTAGTTGTTTTAATTGTATTTTTTTTTTTAATCACGTTATCATTCCTTCTTTGTCACATTCTTGCCACATTTGTGTTATGTATTTTGTCATGGTTTTGGTCAAATTTTTCGTCACGTTTTTCGTCACGTTTTTTCGTCACGTTTTTTCTCACGTTTTTCGTCACGTTTTTTCTCACGTTTTTTCGTCACGTTTTTTCTCACGTTTTTTCGTCACGTTTTTTTCTCACGTTTTTTCGTCACGTTTTGGCCACGTTTTTGTCATGTTTTTTGTCATGTTTTTTCGTCACGTTTTTTCACGTTTTTCGTCACGTTTTTTCTCACGTTTTTTCTCACGTTTTTCGTCACGTTTTGGTCAGTTTTTTGTCATGTTTTTATCAAGTTTTTAGTCACGTTTTTAGTCACGTTTTTAGTCACGTTTTTCAGTCACATTTTTCATTATGTTTTTGGATGTCCGCTAACTTTCTGCTTGTCAATGATAAAAAGACAGAGGTTCTACTAGTTGTGCCTAGCAATGGTAGAGCTGCCTCTGCAAACCTGGGACCCCTGACACAGTTTGTTAAACCCACTGTGTCAAACCTTGGTGTTAAAATGGATCAGGATTTTAAATTTGACAAGCAGGTCAGTGCTGTGGTGAAGACCAGTTTTTTCCATCTGAGGCAGCTTGCAAAAATAAAGTCCTCACTTTCTAGTCACCACTTTGAAATTTTGATTCATGCTTTTGTTACGACGCGGCTGGACTACTGTAACGCTCTGTACACCGGCATTAGCCAGTCCTCGCTCGCACGCCTGCAGCTGGTTCAGAACGCCACAGCGCGTCTTTTAACTGGCTCACGAAAGCATGATCACATTTCACCTGTTTTGTCTTCCCTTCACTGGCTTCCAATCAAATTCAGAATTGATTTTAAAATTCTTTTATTTGTGTTTAAATGCCTCAATGGTCTTGCTCCGTGTTATCTGTCCGACCTGCTCGTGTCATACTCCCCGACACGTTCGCTACGATCGGTGGACCAATCGCTGCTTATGGTTCCTCGGACCCACCGCAAACTCAGAGGAGACCGAGCTTTTTCTGTGGTTGGTCCCAAACTGTGGAATGAGCTGCCTCTGTGTATTAGACAGGCTGACTCCCTTCCTGTTTTTAAATCACGCCTTAAGACGCATTTGTTCTCTTTGGCATTTAACTAGTTTGGAAGTTGACTTTTACTGTTCAAATCGTCCTCTTATGCCACTGTATATGTGTATATTTGATTGTATTTTATATTTTTAATTTTGTACGGCACTTTGGTCAACTCTGTTGTTTTTATTAGTGCGTTCTAAATAAATTGGATTGGATGTTTTTGTCACGTTGTTCGTTATGTTTTTCGTCACATTTTGGCCACATTTTTGTCACGTTTTCATTGCTTTGTGTTGCATTGTTGCCACGTTTTTGTTACATTTTTGCTTTTTTTTTTGCGTTTTTGCAACATTTCACTTTTTGTGTGTAATGTAACTGATCAAGTCACAAAAATTTGACCAAAATTTGTCAAAGAAGCAACCAAAACGTGATGAAAACACAACGAAAAAGGACGAAAAACAATCATAACGAGGAAGAAGCTTAGATTAGTTTGTAGGTGTTCCCTCTCAAATGAGGTGTTACCCTGGCCTATAGGCTGCACCTGCCAGCAATGTTCCCTCTCATTTTTCATGCGTCTGAGCAAAACAAAGTCCCTGAGCAGTGCCTTGGACCACCGTGAGCAACATGGGCACTGTGGCCACAGCAGTATGACCCTTCGCGAGGGTCAGGTGGTTCCCAATTTTTTTCTCTTTAATTCAGAAAATTTCCTGTAGTTTCATTTTAAAACAATCTTCGAGCTATTTTTGCAACTTAATGGTCTTTATTTTACAAACAGAGTTTTTATTTTACAAATGGAGTTTTGCTGCAAATGAAGGTCAATATGTTACTGAAAATGACACCTGTTAATTTACAAACTCACTGCTTTTAAAGGCAGCTTAATCCGTTGACATGCCATTGGTCCGACAACCCATTAGTCCGACGTCTCATTATTCCAAACATTTACCATTAAGCAGAGGTGCCATTAGTCCGAGATCTCTAACCCAGTTGTGTTGTGGATTAGAGAGCCATATACAACCATTGGCCCTAACCTTAAGGCCAGTGGACTCTTGCCTGAACCTAATGTTTTCAACCCCTACTCAATGGGACATTTTCGGAATAAGGAGATGTCGGACTAATGGGCTGACCCCGCTTAATCCTCTGGTCCCCCTTCAACTTGGCCCACTGTACAATTGCTTTGTTTGCCCATCACTTGGTATATTAATAATACTTTTTGGGGTGGACGGCGCTTATAAGCCTTTGGCTTCGGCCCACTCCTTTTGAGCAGATAAACTGCTCAAATAAATAAATAAAATAAAATAATACTATCATTATTAATAGTGTATCACATGTAAAAATAAAAATAAAAAACTAAAACATATACAAACCAAACTGTGCAGTAAATGTTATTGAAATAACAAGCAACATAGTAATAATCCTATTTATTTTCATGTAGTTCACAGGCTGTAGCTAAATAAGGTTTTACAGTGTGGGGATAGAAACCAGACTTACAGGTATTGCTGCAAAATGAATACGTCTGCTCTCACCAACCCCTCACACACACACACACACACACACACACACACCACACACACCACACACACACACACACACACAGAGATCAAATCAGCTGATGCACTTCAAATGAACTTGGAACAGCGTGGACAGCTGCGTTGTATAGACCAGTGCAGCCTACATGGGAAAAAAAAAAATATCTTTTCATGGTGCGGCTTATATTCAGGTGCGCTCAATAGCCCGAATTTTACGGTGTATATATATATTTTTTTGTGCCTTTTTTCATTTCTCTTGGATGGACCGATCTTTAACAAAAGGATCAGTCTCCTCCCCCCATGGCATCACTGGCCTTTCTGATCACTTTATTGAGCCCGTTGGTGTCGGCCACATTCAACCCGCTGCCCCAGCATGTGCCTGACCTTCATTGTAGATTGTGTGTTTTGTCCAGTCCAATTTCGTATCCTTGCGTACTCCCAGACATTTTTTTCCCCTCCTTCACCGCCTCAGCATCCGCCTCCAGGACATTTCACGTGTGTGAAAACAAAATCGGAAAACCCGTCCACAAACATCAAACTTCAGCAAGCAGAGTTTCATTCGAGCGGCGGCGCATTTGGAAATACATCTCCATGAAATCTTTGCCGTTTCCCGCACGGTTGAAGCCCCTCATTAGTCTGTATCAGAGTGAGTGATCAGACAGTCATTAAAAGGTTCCCGGTGCAGAGCTGTGCGTTAGCATTAGCCTGATTTCCCTGATGAGCCCGGATCGAGGTGGAGAGAGAGGAGGTTTCACGGTGCGTTCGTAAATCGATCCGAAATGACAACACACAGCCCCCGCTCTCTCTGATCTCAGTCGGAAACCCTGGACCCCCGCGGACAGATCGGCAGCCGCCACCGCCCCGTCGCCGCGGCAACCACCGAGTGTGTCTGTGTGTCCGGGCACCACGGGGGCAGGAGTGTGTGGGGATGTTCTAGTCAAAATAAATGGCGGGCTTCAAAGGGTTTGGTATGTATGTGTTTTTTCCGACTCGTCTTAAACGGCAACAGGAGGAGAGAAGTCGGCAAACTCTTCCGCTCCCATACACTCCATATACTGTACTTTCATTCGTCGTGACAATACTTTTGTTGTTGTCTTTGACCGGTATAGGCCCACTGAGACTCAAAATATATGCTGAGCCGCTCACTACAAACACACACATTTGTTTGGTAATTTTTCGACAATACAAATACTCACAATAAAATAAATGCTTGGGTTTTATTCTATTTATAAGATACGTATTCATGATCTTTATAGCAGATGGGATGAATGTTTTTTGTGAGTATTCTGATTTGCTATAGAGAGATCTTGTATCTTCTGCCTGAGGGGAGAAGTTGGAATTGTGAATGCAGAGGATGGCCGGGGTCAGCAGTGATCGTGGGTGGCTTTCCTGGTCACTGCCTGCTGATAGGAGGTCAGAGAGAGGGGTCTCGGGTGAACCTGTGATCTTGGTGGCCCGTTTTATGATCCGGGAGAGTTTTTTGTTTTTGTTTTTTTTAACTAAGAAAATTGTACCAGGATGTGATACTGAAGGTGCGAATGGATTCGATGAGTGACCTGTAGACAACTGTTACGATGTCTTTGTTCACGTTAAAACTCCTGAGCTTCGTGAGCCGGTGTAGTCTCTGCTGGGCCTTCTTGTAGATGGTATCACTGTGTTGGGCAAGGGGTCGGCCCATTAGTCCGACGTCTCATTAACCCGAAAATGTTCCATTGAGTAGGGTTGAAAAATAAGATTAGGTTCAGGCAAGAGTCCACTGACCTTAAGGTTAGGGCCAGTGGTTGTATATGGCTCTCTAATCTACAACACAACTGGGTTAGAGATGTCGGACTAATGGCACCTCTGCTCAATGACGTCGGACTAATGGGTTGTCGGACCAATGGCATGGCACTGTTGGGCAAAGGACAGGCAGGTGTCGATCTCTGCGCCCAGATGTTTGCTGAATAATTTGGTCAAACTTTACATGGTTTAAGTTTAACTTTATTGATGGAATGCCCCTCCATGATGTGGCTTTAACATCTGTAATGTGTTAGAAATGAGCACAGTTTCAGTGTTTTCAAACCTTTAAATATGGTATCTTTACTCTATAAAAGAGGTTTCTCATTTTTAAAAACGGATTTGATGTTAGAAAAAAGGAGCAAGTGGCGAGGGAGGCTTAAGGACAGAGCGCTTGTTGAGCAAGGAAGAACAGCCAAGGGAGAATTTTAAAAAGCCGTTTAGATGTAGCGTTTCTAACCAACAAAGTGTAAGATAATTAAGATGTGTTAGAAAAGCCCCCCACAGATGCAGCACAGTGGAGGCGTCACAAGAGGTGCAACAGGAAACAAAAATGGGACAAATGAGGAGGTATACGGGCAAGATTCGCAGCTAAGCCACACATGCCTTCTGTCCCTACTATAATGGATGTTCACTGGAGAATAACAGATTAACTGCTAAGCTCTTCCCAGAAGATGGTCAAAGACTGTGGTGGAGCGGAGGGAGCAGAACAGGAGGAAGAGGAAGGAGCTGACCAGTGCAGGACACCACGCTCTGGAACAGGGACAAACCAGGAGGCGCTGCACCGTTTCAGAGGATCACTGAAGGCAGTACTACGGTTTCCCCGACCTCCAAAAACATGCTGGTCAGGTTGGCCCACAGTGGCGGCTCAGTCACAGTGGCTCAGGACTAACACCTGAACACAAATAAAGCACACACTTACTTAAATTGTGACTAAACAACTGCTTTCCAACATCTAGTTTAGACTATTCATTTGAAGTTGACCTCTCAATCAAATAACCTGGTCCAAATGACCACTTTTTAAACCTTTATCACTTTATTTCTTTTGCCCACTTTATTATTGTCAGCACAGAATGCCTACTTGGTTAAGAAAAAAGCTTATGCATTAAACTTTTAGATTTTATGATGTAATAAATCCGGTGGATTGCCATTGTGCAACAGAACATGACTAAATTTGAGTGTAGCCATGGCTTCAGGAAGTCTCTTTCAACACTTAAACTTTTATTCAAAATGTATAAATATGTTTTGTTTGAGTACTTGCAACTGTTTTACTGTTTTAAGAAATAAAGTGACATGTTTTGCAGGCTGAGGATGCGATGTCAGGTCCCCTTAAGTGAAGCCGGCTCGTCTGTATACGACGTGGGTGCATTCTGCTGTGAAATAGGAGAAAATGGTGGTTGTCTGCGGTATAGCTCTTAGCGTTCCCACAGGAGCTCTTCAAAGATGCATGACAACAGTTTAGAGGCATTCAAGTACTGTTCGGACATCAACGCAGCGGCTCGTGCTTGCCCATGGTCTCCCTTATATATCAGCAATTGTTACTTAAGACCTATTTTTTCTTCTGCTGTACTGTTGAGAACAGAACCAGAAAACAGAGCAACAATGTGTGGAACGTCAAGAAATGTGAGAAAAATTGGGAACAATTCGGGGGGAAATTTGGAGGAATTGTGAAATGATTTATTTGAAACAACCAAGAGCCACACATTCCTTGTGTCCCTACTAGTGTTCTGGCTAATGGACGTTCACTGGAGAATAAACAGATTTACTGCTAAGCTCTTCCCAGAAGATGGTGAAAGACTGTGGTGGAGCGGAGTGAGCTGCGCAGGAGGAAGAGGAAGGAGCTGACCAGTGCAGGACACCACGCTTTGAAACAGGGACAAACCCCGGTGGCGCAGCACTGTTTCAGAGGATCAGAGGAGACTGAAGGCAGCCAGCCAGGTTTCCTTCGGGTGCTATGATTTCCCCGACCTCCAAAAACATGCTGGTCAGGTTGACCCACAGTGGTGGCGCGGCTCAAGACTAACACCTAAGCACAATTTTGTTGTACAGTTGTACAATGACAAATAAAACACTTCTAAAAATTAAAAAGTAGCCAAAACTGCAGGTGAATGTATTTTAGAATCTAAACCATAATTTGGGTATTTTCGATGAACTCATACAGTAATACTTGTTGAGCAATGTCATAATTGTTCAAGAAATTTAGATTTAATGCCAGTTTGAATTCAATTTAGTGCTTTTAAACGACATTTAAGGCCTTGATTTTGGCTCAGTTCATTTGATAACTTTTAGTGCCCCACGGAAATTGTGCCAATTTGTTTGTAGAATTTGTTTTTCATTAGAAGCTCGTCAGAGTTGGAGTTCCTAGCGAGACAGAGTCAACTCAAACAAGTCCAGTTGACGATATTGGATCACCTCTACTATGATTGGAATTTCCTGGATGACTGTACATAAGCCGACTGTGCTAGTTTCAGATAGACAGGAGAAAATCAATCACCCAGACACAGTATGAACACGCAAACATGTCACTTCGTCAGGGAAACAAACCTTGCTACTGCCACCTTACCTTAAACATTTCTGGCAGACGGGGTGAGAGTATCAATCAATCAATCAATCAATCAATGGTTTTGTATAGCCCAATATCACAACAGGAGTTGCCTCATAGGGCTGCACCGAACATTAAGGCAAGAAAACAGAGCAGTAAATAAGACAATGTAAAGTTCAGGTGAATCAAGTATCTAGGCAACATAATGTCCAAATAAGCGTCAGCAGTGGGTGGCGACGAGTGGCGCGGGTGTCCCCTGTCCTTAGACTCTCCAGCACGGCAAGGAAAAACTCAAAAACCCAGTGGGAGAAAAGAGAACCTTGGGAGAACCACAGAAGGAGAGATCCACTCCCATGGACGGACAGGCTATAGAGACCCAGGGCCAATGGAGACGGGCCAGGATCGAGGCCATCCAGTCCTTGTTGTCAATCCAGTAGGCAGGGTTCCTCTGTTCAACCGGGTTCCTCCAGTTCGATCTAGACAGGCTGTTATGGCAATTAGTGAGGTTGACTTGCCACAGTAAGCAGCCTGGGCTGTAGCTTTAGCTTGACGTGTGCATTTGCGTAAAAACAAATTGAATGTCCAGACTTACAGGATAACGGAGAAGATTGTTTAATGTAGTCCAAGTTCCACATTGTTCAAAACAGACAGTTACAGATCCACAGTTTAGCACAGTCAAAAAACTGTTTGGCCTAAACCCAGGCCAGCTTCCACACCACTCTGAAGGGTTCCCCAACTGTCCATTAAAAGAACTGCATGGCTACCTGGCCCCACCCAAACACACCAAAACAAAGATGTGGTGCTTATAAAACAAAATAACAACTTAGGTATTAGTAGCAATTTTAAGGAGAACTAAAACGGCCTTTACACAGGCACTCCCGAGGGGAGTGGGACAGGAGACACCATGTGAATAGTAATGAACAGACTACAGATAAAATAAATATTGTATCATAATAAGACAAAGTTTGCAGTAAGAAGAAGAGGAGGATAGTGCTCAGTGTACCGTACTTCCCACAGCAGTGTTTCTTCTAAGGCAGCTTTACTTCAGGCTGTGGGTTAGAGCTTTACCTAACTGACCTGATCATAAGCTAATTCGAAAAGGTACGTTTTGAGCCTAGTCTTAAATGTAGGGACTGTGTTTGCTTCTTTAGCGTGAGCTGGGAGTTTATTCCATAAAACCGGAGCTTGGTAGCTAAAGGCTCTTCCTCCTACAGTGATTTTGGAGACCGAGGAATCACTAGTAGCCCTGAGTTTTGAGAGCGGAGTGCTCTGGTTGGCCGATATGAAACGATAGCGTCTTGGAGATAGAGCGGAGCCATACCCTTTATGGCTTTAAATGTGAGGAGCAGGATTTTAAATTTATTCTAAACTCAACAGGAAGCCAATGAAGAGACTTAAGCACAGGTGTAATGTGTTCTCTTCTCTTTGTACGTGTTAACAATCTTGCAGCTGCATTTTGAACTAATTGAAAACTTTTTAGGGAACTTTTAGGACACGCTGCTAGCAGGCAGTTACAGTAGTCCAGCCTTGATGAAACAAATGCATGAATAAGTTTTATCTGCATCACTCTTAGGAAGGATATTTCGTAGCCTGATTTATATGCGTTTTAAAAGAGAGGTCTTGGTCAAACAGAACTCCAAGGTTTTTTACTGTAGAGCTGTTGAGTACACAAAGAACTTCCATGCAAATGTGGTCTCGGTTGAATAAAAGAATAATAAGAAGAGGCGATTGTGCAGACAAAGGGAAGTGATCGTTGAGCGACCTTGAGCCCCGCGGAGCCAGACGAAGCCGGAGATAGCGGACAATAGCGGACATGTAAATCAAGTTAGATTAGATTCAATCAGATTACGATTGATTGATCTGAAAGGTAGAGCGCAGAGTGGACGAGGCGCAGGCACAGAGACCTGACCTCCAAGGACAAAAACGCAGATAGGAACTCCAGTGGAGAGACTGAGCTCCAGCTGGCCCGAGGTGTGTTCCATGGTAGCAAAAGCTTTCGAAAAGTAGAGTCCTGGTGGCTTTTTAGTTTGTTTGGTCAATTCTGAAGTGGCACTGATCTGAACATGGCCTTGAGGGAGAATGAGTGACATACTATTCGACGAAGTCACGAAGTGAAGCTAATTACTCAACCAACTCGCTCTGGTTATACACTTGGTATAGATTACTGACATAAATATGAGGGGAAATGTACTACAAGTTTTATTTCATTCATTGTGTTCAGATTCAAAAAACGTAAATTGCGGACTATTGAGCACACCTGAATATAAGCCAACATCATTATAAACATTTTTTTTTTTACATACATAGGCCGCACTGATCCATGAGCCGCAGCTGTCCATGCATTTGCAAGCGCATTTCAAGCGCCATCAGCCACTGGAAAAACTGGACTTTCCTCTTAGTGTGCGGTCAAATTTACCAAGAGAACGGTAGCCAACGGGTACATTTACTTTATTAAAGTGTGTGAAGAACTTCGGTTATATTATTCCTTAAACACGCGTGTGTTAGTCAAGTCGTGTTTGGAGCCGCCCTCCTTGGCCTGTCTGCGTTCACTGTCCTGGCCCTGGGAGTTTCTCGTGTTCGATGCTGCTCTGAGCTTGGGTCACTGGACCCTCCAAAATATTTCAGCGGTGAGAGAATTAAACGCATTTATTTTGCACTCAAAGCCACGTTAGCTATAGTGCGGGAGGGCATCCTGTGCCCCACTCTGGTGTGCAGTAAACATCGCAGACAGAAGTGGAGGATGACAGCGAGTGACACATGACACAATATTCAGTATGACCATCAAAATCTATAAATTACCCGCACCATTGTAAAAGCCGCAAGGTTCAAGGCATGGGAAAAAAGTAGCCGCTTATAGTCCACAAATTACGGTAAGCATTATTTAAAAAGTTGGGAAGGTGGTACTTCAGTTGGTAAAGAATAAGTCCAAAATTGGTGTTCTTCAGGATCCAGGAGTTTATCCATGACATTTGAAACACACAAAAAAAGGAGATCCGAGGCACTCCAATGTATTAAAGGAATAGGCCACCATGTTTACATACTGAGATATGTTCTTACATTAGCTTAGACGAGTTCATCTGTACCTGTCTGGTCTCCACGTGTGCCTTCTGTAACGTAAACGTAATTCGGCATCCGCACAGTAAAGTGAAGATATCACTGCGCGGATGCCGAATTACTCCTGGTATTATTACGCCTTACAATATAGTTCCCCTTTTATCCGCTTAGAAAACCCACATTGTTTAATTTTGTGTAATTTTGTGTAATTATACTTTGTAGTGTAACACTTCACGTAACCATATTTAAATAAGGAAAACGTGGAAGAGTTTGGTAGCTTCTATCATCACCTCGTTTGGAGCTATAGAGGAGAAGGGAGAGGCTAAATGCTAACGCCGTCGGTGCTGTGTTTACGTTACAGAAGGCACACGTGAGACCAGACAGGTACAAATGAACTCGGCTAAGGTAAGAACATATCTCAGTATGTAAAAACGGTGGCCTATTCCTTTAAAGTCTGTATTTAAAGATGCATTATGCTACTTTTATAATGTAGAAAAAAGTTTTCATTTGGGTGTATGGGTGGTAAGCATGGCGCCTTTATTTTCCATCACAGTGGCCTCCATGATGCTCTAGGATCAATAGTTTTTTAGAGTTTCTGGAAGGTTTTCACTGCTGACCATGAAACCGTCAAAACAATTGATCCTGGAGATTGATTCTGTAGAGGCCACTGCGATGGAAGGTTAAGGCGCCATTGGGTCAGAAAGAGGAAAATTACACGCAAATATAAAGTTTTTATCACCTCATGTTCACAACGAAAAAGTATAGTAAAAAGGGTGACTTTGGTCTATTGTTTACTCACTTGAGGGAGAAAACCAGCCAACAGTCATCTCGAAATTGATTAATGTATAAAAAAAAAAAAAGCAAAAAAAAAAAGTTTTCCCCAGCCGTGTCTCGCCTTAAACACTCCACAAAGTCACTTCGGCAGAATAATGACCCATCCCTCCATTTAAAGCCTGTCAAGTCCTGCCGTGGGCCTTTCTGTAGACACACAAAGCCTCCCAATGCTAACATTAGCTGCAGGGGGTGTAGGTCTAAAAGGTGGAGCAGGAAAAAAGGGGGGGGGATCGCCTATTCTCCCATACCCCAGTTCAGCTCCAGCGCTCTCTGGCTCTCTCACCACTCGTGCGGGCCGCTTTCATCTGGAGGTACGTCTTTTCACCCGCACACCGAGACGTCGCCCCAAGCCCAGCCAACCCCCGAGAAAGAGGAAGCTGTAACCACTCTCTCGCCCCGTGTCCCGCTGGAGGAGATGGGACGGAACGCTCCAATGCAGTCAACAATAGAGAGAGGAAAATACATAATACATGCCTCGACAATAGCACCAGACGAGGCTGGCAGGTGGGGAGATACACTTGATGGATTTCTTACCTATAGCTATGTCGAAACAATGGCACATTATACTTTCAAATGTAACTTTAGAATTACAAGTAGTGTGATTCTTCAGTCTCATGGTATTTTGGTTTTAATTTTCTCCCCCCTTCGGTACATTTTTGTTGGTGAAAAGGCGGAAACAGAGAGGCTAAAGGAGCAACTGTCATGTATGGTGTTGGATCTCAGCTCCAACAACTGTATAGCCTACAGGCAGTGTGACCCAGGGCCGTGCAGAGAGTTACAGAGCAGGAGCTTGCTTTTTGTTGGTAATAAGAATTAGAATAACTGACATGATGCAGAGAAACAGGAGATACAGGAATGAAAACACTCAAATAGAATCCAAACATAGGCCCAACATATACGTATGGGTTAAAAGTGATATCAGGATAAATTTAAATCTAAGATTTTGATGGACTAATATAAAATTAATCAATTATGATATAAAATGAAAATGAACATGGGTCAAACGTTAACATTGACTTCAGTTCAGAGGATGTTTTAAATGTCTTCCTGACCATGTGACTGACTGCCCTCAACTATGTACAATGCTTTGTGTCATTGTGCCTTTTGGCAGGGCCGTAATGGTGGAGGGGCTAACTGGACATTTGCTGAGAGGTCCCAGTTTCAATGGGGCCCCAGAATATTAATTCTTTGATACCAGCAAATGGGCCAGCTGAAAGTTTTTTTTTTTTTATCTAAAATGCACCAGAATGCAGGAAATCACATCTGAATTATAAACATTTTCCTGGGGGAGTACTGCCAAACCCCCATAAACTGCTCTCCCAAATTTTAAACAGCTTTTAATGGCCATCTGAGATGACAGATCCATTCACATACTTGGAAGTAGAACTGGCTTTTGTCTATGCAGCTCCTGATGTGCTTTTGGCTCATAATTTTGTACAATTACGACACACATCATACAATAGGCCAGGATGAATGAGAGTGTGTTGAGAGTGCACATGGGGGGCCACGGATAGAAATTAGCCCAAGGCTACAATCCGGTGTGGCTTGTTCATTAACATGCACTGTCCCTACCCAATAAACCAATCAAAAAATGTATATATATTCCTCAGCCTCCGCGGGTGGTCTCTTTTTTCCTCCAAGCTTGGGTCCTGTTATATAGCCAAGAAAAAGGCCACCAAGCTCAAGACTGACCGATGTCTCAATCCAAAGTTTGGTGAAAAGTTGACATTTACCATTTACAAGTTAAAATTTGCAGTGCAAGTACAGTCCTGCTCCCAACACTTTTTCAGAAAAGTGAAGAGGGAGAGATTGGACCTGAAAGCCACTTCTAGTTTGAAAAGGGTCTGGATGCAGGTGATGGAGGGGCACATGATCAGTGGAGCTCCACTCCTCCACAGGAAATGATGTCAGCTACACAGGACAACGCTATCTTAAGCTAATCCAAACGAACCCTACACCTAACCTTAAGGATTGTGGAGTTTACTGAAGGCATCCTATTGATATTCATCTAAATAAACCTTGTGGAGGCGACATCATTTCCTGTGGAGGTATGGAGCTCCACTGATCACTTTGCAAAATGAGGAGAGAGAGACAATAAATGTCAAAAGTGAACAATCAAGCTCCTCTCACTCCTGATTGGACCTGACAGAGGAAAGCTCGTCTCACTGGTCAAAGTGATGGCACCGGGGATTGTGATTGGTGTCTAAGATTAGCAAAGGGAGGGACTTTTGAAAATATTATTATTTTAAGTTACTTACCTTATGTCAAATTGCAGGCCCAGGCGGTCAATTATACACCATCTGTTGGATTTGTATAACATTTAAACTTACGAACTTTCACTTTAACTTGTGGCACAAATAAACAATGTGTTACTGTTGGACTTTTGAGAAGGTTGTCAAAGCTTGAAAAGGGCAATATAATCCAAGTAATCAGAGTCAACCATATCATATAAAACTGCAGACAGATGTTTTAATAATGTAAAAATGTTGACACAAAACTCTCTTATATTCCTTCCCTTTAACCCCAGGAGGTTCAGCATTGCAAGGCATTTCTCCGTTTTGTTCTCCTCTTCGTGTGACGACGGATATCAATTATCCATTAAAACTCGCCCAACTATTTGGATTCAGCGTCATCCAACGTTTTATTAAATTTCTGTGGCCTATTATACCGCCTCGCGCCGCCACTCTCCAGAAAATATCAGGCCCGTATTAAATTTGCACGCCTCCAATTTGTCATTTGCCTCTGCGTTCTCACTCATTTGGGCCTCGATTTGGCAGAGAATGTGGCGTGAAACGTGGCGTGCAGAGTGAAATGAGGTGCGCGAGCTCAGTTCCTTCTGAACACACTGCAGGGCCTGTGTTTTAAAGGCGGCTGTGGAAGCTCAACTGTCTGAGCCGCCTCCATTTACGGACAACACTCATATAGTATTTGGTACACGGCGACTGTGTAATCTCAAACTCCGTAACAGAAAATCGAAAACCGTGAAGTGTGAAAATGCGATGTTGCATGTGGGGAGAAATCAGAGTTGTGGCGGATTATGTTTGACGAAACTTGATACTGGATGTGTGACTTTACATTGTCTGAGACTTGCTGGACTATGCACGCTCCACCAGATTTTTTGTAAATTACGTTTTGACATCTCATTGGACAACTTTCCATTTAGAGTGGGAGTGAAACCTTTGAAATGCGGAAACAAGAACTAAACTGGTAGACGGCGCAGCAGAGGTACGGGCCTGTCCGTTTACCTGTTCGATGTGGTCATTATCTGGTAACACTCACTCAGTTGGATACGTTAAAGTAGCTTTATTTAAAGATATGTGTGATATGCTGTTCTTCTGTAATTTAAATACCTGTTTTTTTGTTTATTAAAGGAATAGGCCACCGTTTTTACATACCGAGATATGTTCTTACCTGAGCTTAGTCTTCGTGTGTGCGCTCAATCACGCAAATAGACCAAAGACGTTGTTAGCATTTAGCCTCTCCCAGCATATTCCTATGGCTCCAAACTGGGGTGAAGTTAGAAGCGATCAAGCTCTTCCACCTCGACTTTACTGCGCAGACATCGAAGACATAAAATGACAAAAAAAACGTTTGCAAATTTTCAAGGTTTCAAATTAATATATTGGTATTTTTCTTCCCATCCTATTCACCTGCAGTGTCTGGCCTTAAATGTTAATGTTAATTTAAACTTTACTGCAGCCTTTGTTTACGCCTGAAACTGTAGCAGGTTTAGTCAGAAAGTTGTGCGTGTTTCTGTGAAAAGAGGCACATTTATCAGCTTGTTCCAATGTCCATATCCAACTCCAAAGACGCATGTAATCAGGGATTGATAAGACAATCACGAGAGAACAGAAGAATATGGTTAAAGCTCAAAACGCCAATGTAGCATATCATGGCCTCAAGATAAAAGTTCCCGTGACCGCGTGAACAAACCAGGTCGTAGACAGTTCACTTGAACATGTACTGGAGTTACTCATGTAGAGATCAGATAGCTCTTTCTGTGTATCCATATGACTGTTGGCTCATAAACACTGCATTATGCCTGTGGATCCCCTTAAACGCCCTGTGCACATGCCACTGAATGAGCTCCTTGTTTAGTGGATTCATAACAATGACTATGAGAAACAGTCATTATGTCGGCATGTTATGGTGTTGTAATTGGGTGTTTTCCACTTCTGTGATTCTGAATCACAGCTATTGTGACAGAGAGACTTCCTCCACTGGATTCACATGACGCGGACAATGGCCCTACATTAAACTCGCTGGGAACTCTGCCGTAGTGTCACCGGGTCAATTGTTTTAAACTGAGAATTTAAAAGTTCAGAAGATACCTGGAGTTAGATGTAAATGCTTGAGTAGACCAACATAATTCAGGCTCAAGTGTCTCTCAAATGTAGCAGCCTGCGTTTTGAAACTTATGTATCTTTCTTACGCTTAACATTAGGAGTCAAATTTTAGTCATCAGGTCAAGGTCATGTTGTAAAATGTGAAATGCCCATCTCCAAGTTCACCCGACTATATTTAATAACTGTTTATTTGTACTAATTGATTAAAGGAATAGGCCACATTTTTTCCCATACTGAGATATGTTCTTACATATGAGCACACACGTAAAGACTAGAGAGGTACGCATCAACTTGTTTAAGCTAAGGTAAGAACATATCTCAGTATGCAAAAATGGTGGCCTATTCCTTTAAAGGGACTACATGCAAGTTGATCATTTTATACTCACTACTGCCATCTCAGTCTTATGTGTAACTGCAGTCTCTATATTAAGCTCGTGCATGACGGCACTTCGGACCCGAAGTAGAGGCAGTTGTGGTGAATAGGTTTGGGCTATTCTACACATTAGGACATGGCTGGAACATGTAGAGGGAAGAAAATAGTTTTAACATTTTTAAACTCTGTATAGTCCCTTTAAGCTGCACTTAAATCGCAAATAAATAATTTCAAATGGGCAGTGCAGTAATCTACAACATGTGGCTTAGCTAGTTTATAGAAACAGATTTGAGTTTCTTTTTATTTATTGGTTTATTTGGTAGGGACTGTGCAAGTTAATGAACAAGCCACACCGGATTGTAGCCTTGGGCTAATTTCCATCCGTTGTCCCCCATGCGCACTCTCAAACACACTCTCATTCATCCTGGCCTATTGTACATGTTTTTAGTGGTAGGGGAAACCGGAGGACCCGGAGGAAACCTACGCAGACACGGGGAGAACATGCAAACTCCACACAGAAAGGCCCCGTCCAGGTGGGAATCGAACCTGGACCTTCTAGCTGTGAAGCACGAGCGCTAACCGCTGTGCCACCGTGCCGTAATTTACTTTTATATGTTTGAATATTTGACAATCTGTTTATCCAACGCTTAAAACATCAAATGACATGGCACACAAGCCTTTCCCGGTGAATGTGTGCCAACATTGATGCTCCAGGTGTTTTCGCACAGAGCTTTACGGGCCGACCAGCGACCGCTCTGGTTTCCTCTGTATTTACTTCAAATTAAGTTCACACCGCATAAGCAAAATATTCTTTCCTTTAAATAATCAAAAGTCCTACAAATGGCTTCCCTGTAACCTGTTCATTTAGAGACTCTTCTTAATAGGATTCACTTCTGCAGCATTTATTTCTTGCCATTTTCTATCCGTTTCCTTTCTTCGCATTTCCTCATATATGCACAGTGCACACCCTCACGTGCGCGCCCCAGGGCCGTCCCTCCAGAAATAGCTCCTCTGTGGGCGATTTGTTCCAGCTCAACGACTGATAGAAACCAGGAACTTTTGACTTTCAACTCTGCGAGCTGTAATTAACACAAGGCAGTCGTGTTCTAAGTCGGGCCGCGGGGGATCGTGATTACACATTAACCCTTCAGATGGGACCCTTATATAATGCCTGTTTTCATGTACGAGGGGCGAGCTTTTTCATCCACTTGCGTTTGAAGTGACCAAAGAGGAGGGCAGGCGCGGTACAGCTGCCCTCAAATGGGAGTTAAAAGTCATGTGTAGGCTGTTTGCACGATTTGGAAACGCGTGGTCTAATTGGACAACAGATTGTACGGATTTAGTTACAGTGTAAAGTATGGAAGACTATTGGCACCTTAATTCAATTGTCTATTCATTTGTCAAATGGCTATGCATTATGTTATTTTAGTATTTATTTTGGAATTGTGTTTGGCAAAGTGTAATGTTATATCCAATTTTGACATTTAATGTTCTATTCCAAAAGTTCTAATGGCAATTCAATATGTAAAGTGTCGATACAATGTCTTTATATATTGCAAATTACAAGATTTTGAAATGAATAGCATATTGACATGGAAATTTGGCCTCTTTATTCATTGTTCTATTCATTCTTAAAATGGCATTTAGTTTCGAGTTGTATTTGACAAAGTTGCATGTTATATCCTATTTTGACATGTAATGTTCTATTCCAAAAGTTCTAATGGCAATTCAATATGTAAAGTGTCGATTCAATGTCTTTATATATTTCAAATTACAAGATTTTGAACTGAATAACATATTGACATGGAAATTTGGCCTCTTTATTCATTGTTCTATTCATTCTTAAAATGGCATTTAGTTTCGAGTTGTTTTTGGCAAAGTTGAATGTCATATCTTATTTTGACTTGGAATATTCTATTCTACTTTTGAGTAAGTTTCATTTAATGTGTTGTGAAACAGCACCTCCCTCTGGATTGCATTGCATATTGCATATTGCATTGCCACAAGGTTTGAGTGCAACTATTTTCAATATGCTATGCAGTTCTTGACCCCTGGGAAGGCGGGCCCTGGTCCGCTCTCGGCCAATCAGAGACGAGTCTATATCCTCCTAGCTAGATGCTCTGTGTTGTTGTTTTTTGCTGGAAGTAAATGCTGTTATGACGGATTGGAAGTAACAGATCACCCTTCATGAAGATTCCAAGTTACTCTAAGGAGGTTCTATGTAAGTATAGAAGCGTGTTTGTTAAAATACCAGTACTGTTTAGTGTTTTTTCTCTCTTTTGTTTATTAAACACTTGCTACCTAGTTCAGTCATGCTCAGCAGTCCCACAGAAAGTCAAACTCCACAGTGTTTCAGCTTCTTACATTTTATTTTGGCCCACAAAAAATATCTGTCTGTAAGTATTCAAATGATAGTGATCTTAGCTTCCATTAGATACCAAATTTAGTCATTTTTAGCATGTTTCCTATTCGTAATTAGGAAGAAAATATTCGGCGCTAATACCGTTAGCATCCCTATGGCTTTTCCCATGTAAATTAGCCTCATGCTAATAGCTCGCTAATACAATCGTTTTTGAAGGTTTTAGTTAACTCTAAGCTACTTATTTTCTATTTGCATTGTATATTTACCCAATTGAGATTGTAATATGCATTCTTTGTGTAACTGTATGTTACAGTTTTAAAGTACTTCAGTAAATCACACAAATACAGCAAGACGCTTCTTGGTTTTCATTAGAGACTGTTCTATCTGCAAAGCTGGTTCTCACACACTAGTAAAGACAGAATACTTACACTAAACCAAACGTGGTGGCACGTGTTTTTGTTTTAATGATTAAGCACTTTATAGGCCTACTTTATTGTATGCCCATGTTAATTTCTATTCTCACAATCTTCAGCGCAGTTATCCTCTTACTCAATTATATCTTTATGCGTGGTGAAACCTCATTCCTGTCAATTTGGTTCACATTTCAGAACAAGAAAAACTAATTAAGCCAGGGTGATACATTTTTCAAACCACCAGGTGCCGCCGTTTAGTAGGGCTGCGAATTACAGTATGATACATTTGATTTTGAATATGTCTATTTCCGTCTCCATCTTCATCACGGACTTCTTCCTCACTTTCCTTGTCTAAAACACGCTGTGGGCAACTGAAAACTGGTATCTTCGGTACTGGGTGGTGCAACCATTTGACATCACTACCCAGAATGCATTGCGGTGTAAATAACAATGGCGACCTACGTGCAAAAAATGTTTCTAAAAATATAAAACTAGCGAATGTTTTAGTTTGTTTTTGAATTATCTTATAGATATGTTACTGACAGTGAAATTATTAAATTATGATCTATTTCATATAGATCAAACATGTTTGATCTGCTATTTCAGTTTGTTGTAAGATAAGAAAGGCTGTATTTATCCCATACAAGGGAAATGGTATGTTTGAAATAGCTAAGTACAAAGAGCAACTGAATAAGGAAGCAAAAGTCAAAAAGACCTTGTGTTAAATATTAACTAAATAACAAAAACTATTCAAACATAAATTGTGTACTTCACTATATAAGGTACCAAATTAAATGAAACTAGAACAAAGCGATGACTATGTAGCAAGAGGTCAGGGGACTGTATGTACATGAATGTGAACAGCGTGTGAATATTTGTTAACATTTCGCATAGTGATAAGATAATGCAGATCTAATTCTGTTCTATCCTTAGCATCCAACAGTAATCAATATCCTTTTTTGTTGTGGTCAGTCACTCTAGTTTTCTTCCTTTGTTCATTAGGGCCCAGAGAAACCTGTAAAGACAGACCACCTGTGCGGACAACAGCCTGCTGCCATCTTCATCCAGTCACCTCAGCGCTGTTGACATGATCACATTCATAATTTTTCCACAAATTCTAACAAATTAGTTATTAATTAAATGCAGACTATCTTTGCATCTCTCAGTTTAATATTTATTTACAAGAAGCTCCTGACAACACAAACGGGTTCAACCCAGCTCCTCTGCGACATTCTCCTAGCCTTCGTTCTTCTGAACCGCTCCTGTACCACACAGCTGCTTCTTGGGGTTGCAGAGAAGAATGATTCCCCATACAAGAAGAATCTTATTGGCCCGTCTAAAAATGTTCTACCGTCTCTTGATATTCAGATGTTGTACGGTCTCTTCATAGCGGCATCTGGAATGTAGATGGTTATAAATGATTAAATAAATAAATAAAACAATGTGTTGTGATGTGTGTGCTTATTAGCACAAACATGCTCCGGCTGTCCAGGTGCCTGGGTAAGACAGAGTTTGTGCCTGAATAACTTAGGTATTACTGATGTACTGTGAAATCTCATGATGCTTTCTAGATGCTGTTAGTACCACTATTATAATCACCCCTGCCTGTATCCGGAATGTAAACTAATTTGAATATGGGGGTAGGCACTTATAAGCTTTCTTGCTTCGGCCTACTCCTTTTGAATTTATGTTACTTTATTTATTTTCTGCACTGCAACAATGTTAATGTAAATAATTACTCAAATAAATCCAATCAATCAACATTGGTAGTAACAGATTAGATTTGTTACACAACTCTGATCTAAAATACAGAATAGTACTTAGCCTCATGTTTTTACAAATGTAGGAGTATTTTGTCGTCACGTTATTTAATCTGATCATCAGGATCACTGCACTGAAGAGTGTGAGAATAGAAATTAACATGAGCATACAATAAAGTATAGTTTAATCATTAAAACAAAAACACGTGCCACCACGTTTGGTTTAGTGTAAGTATTCTGCCTTTACTAGTGTGTGAGAACCAGCTTTGCAGATAGAACAGTCTCTAATGAAACCAAGAAGCGTCTTGCTGTATTTGTGTGATTTACTGAAGTACTTTAAAACTGTAACATACAGTTACACAAAGAATGCATATTACAATCTCAATTGGGTAAATATACAATGCAAATAGAAAATAAGTAGCTTAGAGTTAACTAAAACCTTCAAAAAACGATTGTATTAGCGAGCTATTAGCACGAGGCTAATTTACATGGGAAAAGCCATAGGGATGCTAACGGTATTAGCGCCGAATATTTTCTTCCTAATTACGAATAGGAAACATGCTAAAAATGACTAAATTTGGTATCTAATGGAAGCTAAGATCACTATCATTTGAATACTTACAGACAAATATTTTTGTGGGCCAAAATAAAATGTAAGAAGCTGAAACACTGTGGAGTTTGACTTTCTGTGGGACTGCTGAGCATGACTGAACTAGGTAGCAAGTGTTTAATAAACAAAAGAGAGAAAAAACACTAAACAGTACTGGTATTTTAACAAACACGCTTCTATACTTACATAGAACCTCCTTAGAGTAACTTGGAATCTTCATGAAGGGTGATCTGTTACTTCCAATCCGTCATAACAGCATTTACTTCCAGCAAAAACAACAACACAGAGCATCTAGCTAGGAGGATATAGACTCGTCTCTGATTGGCCGAGAGTGGACCAGGGCCCGCCTTCCCAGGGGTCAAGAACTGCATAGCATATTGAAAATAGTTGCACTCAAACCTTGTGGCAATGCAATATGCAATATGCAATGCAATCCAGAGGAGGTGCTGTTTCACAACACATTAAATGAAACTTACTCAAAAGTAGAATAGAATATTCCAAGTCAAAATAAGATATGACATTCAACTTTGCCAAAACAACTCGAAACTAAATGCCATTTTAAGAATGAATAGAACAATGAATAAAGAGGCCAAATTTCCATGTCAATATGTTATTCATTTCAAATCTTGTAATTTGAAATATATAAAGACATTGAATCGACACTTTTACATATTGAATTGCCATTAGAACTTTTGGAATAGAACATTACATGTCAAATAGGATATAACATGCAACTTTGTCAAATACAACTCGAACTAAATGCCATTTTACAAATGAATAGAAGAATGAATAAAGAGGCCAAATTTCCATGTCAATATGCTATTCATTTCAAAATCTTGTAATTTGCAATATATAAAGACATTGTATCGACACTTTACATATTGAATTGCCATTAGAACTTTTGGAATAGAACATTAAATGTCAAAATTGGATATAACATTACACTTTGCCAAACACAATTCCAAAATAAATACTAAAATAACATAATGCATAGCCATTTGACAAATGAATAGACAATTGAATTAAGGTGCCAATAGTCTTCCATAGTAAAGTGTAGTGGGTGGGGCGTTCAAAGTGAGGTAAAGTAACATAAGACAAGGACGTAGGTTTGGTGTCATTATTGGTGGGGATGCTTGTTAGTAAGATTTATGGTCAGTAGTTTCTAACAAGGGAAATCATCATCTGTCTAAAAAAACATTTCAAAGGATCGTGATGCACAGCTTGCTTTCAGTTGTAGCTTGTTATTTGTGAATAAAATGTTCTTACACTTGTGAGTTTGCTTTGCAGTCCTACATTCTCCACACAGAGCTTACTCGCTATCTAGAGAGTTTAAATCTTTCCATTGCAAAAACATGCCAACTAATACAAATATCAATGTAGAGCAGTGGTTTCCAACCTCTCAGAAGCTCTACCAGCAAGAGCAGGTGTCATATGTGATGATTTTTATTCATGACATTTATTTTGCTCCAATATTAGGCTACATAATTAGGCTAAATAACTGGATGGAGAATCCATATTTGTTTTGAACTTCCCAGAAACGGATGTCGATGTATCAGTGTGGTTTTGTCCAGCCTAATTTTGGTTTGAGAATAAAGGAATTGCAGAGACTCGCCGGCATGTGGTGCAGCATGGTGGTGCAGCGGTTAGTGCTCGTGGCTCACAGCTAGAAGGTCCCAGGTTTGATTCCCAACTCAGAAAGTTGTTCGGCCTAGGTGCGTCACTCCCTGGTATAACGCAGAAACACGCGCGCTTAAGCAAAAGACTCGCAAATTAGAACGGGTATGGCGCAAGTCTAGCACTGAGCAATCTCTTAGATCTTGGAGAAATAGCCTACTCGCCTATAAGCAAGCCATGAGGAAAGCAAAAACTAATTACTACTCTTCATTAATTGAAGTAAATAAAAATAACCCTAGGTTTCTTTTTAACACGGTAGCCCGGCTAACAACAGTCACAGTGCAGTAGTGCCTTCCATTCCTGATACCCTTAGCTGCGATGACTTCCTTAAATTCTTTAATGATAAAATCACAACCATTAGAAATAAAATAAATAATAAGCTTCCCTTATCTTATTCTAATCTAAATCCAGCTGTAGAATCGTTGTCTCCTTTTGAAGTCTTAGACAGGTTCATAACTGTAGATGAGGCTGAGGTATTATCAATCATTATGTCTTCAAAACCGTCAACTTGTCTTCTAGATCCAATCCCAATTAAACTCCTCAAAGAAATTACTCCTAAATCTCAGATACCATATTGAAAATAATTAACTCGTCTTTAGAAAATGGGTATGTGCCAAAGTCCTTTAAATATGCTGTTATCAAACCACTTTTGAAAAACCCAATCTCGATCCTGATATTTTAGCAAACTATAGGCCCATATCTAATTTGCCTTTCATTTCTAAAGTCCTTGAAAAAGTCGTGGCTAAGCAGCTTTGCAGCCACCTACAGGACAATAGTTTATTTGAAAAATTTCAGTCAGGATACAGAACTTATCATAGCACAGAGACCGCCTTAGTCAAAGTTACCAACGACCTGTTATTAGCAGCTGACGCCGGATTAGCTTCAATCCTAGTTCTGTTAGACCTTAGTGCCGCCTTTGACACAATCGACCACAATATTCTCCTGCAGAGGTTAGAAACTGACGTAGGCATTAGGGGAACAGCCCTCTCTTGGTTTAAATCTTACTTATCTGATAGGCACCAATTTGTTAATGTAAACCAACAGTCCTCACCGTGTTCCAAAGTGTGCTGTGGGGTGCCACAGGGTTCAGTTCTCGGGCCAATTTTATTTATATTATACATGCTTCCATTAGGTAACATAATCCGAAATCACAATATAAATTTCCACTGCTACGCGGACGACACACAGCTGTACTTATCAATGAAACCAGGTCAGACAGATAAATTAGATACGCTTAGTTCCTGCGTAAAAGCCATTAACACCTGGATGACTGTAAATTACCTCCTCCTTAACCCTGATAAAACCGAGGTTATTATATTAGGTCCTCAAAAACTGAGAGAGTCTCTATCTCAGCAGATCATCTCCCTGGATAATGTTAGCGTATCAACGAGCTCTACAGTAAAAAAACCTTGGAGTTCTGTTTGACCAAGACCTCTCTTTTAAAACACATATAAACCAGGCTTGTAAAATTGCGTTCTTTCACCTGCGCAACATTGCTAAAATACGAAATATCCTACCTAAGAGTGATGCAGAAAAACTTATCCATGCCTTTGTTTCATCAAGGCTGGACTACTGTAACTCCCTGCTAGCAGCGTGTCCTAAAAGTTCCCTAAAAAGTTTTCAATTAGTTCAAAATGCAGCTGCAAGATTGTTAATGCGTACAAAAAGAAGAGAACACATTACACCTGTGCTAAAGTCTCTCCATTGGCTTCCTGTAGAATTTAGAATCAAATTTAAAATCCTGCTCCTCACATTTAAAGCCATAAAAGGTATGGCTCCGCTTTATCTCCAAGACGCTATCGTTCCATATCAGCCAACCAGAGCACTCCGCTCTCAAAACTCAGGGCTACTAGTGATTCCTCGGGTCTCCAAAATCACTGTAGGTGGAGAGCCTTTAGCTACCAAGCTCCGGTTTTATGGAATAAACTTCCAGCTCACGTTAAAGAAGCAGACACAGTCCCTACATTTAAGACTAGGCTCAAAACGTACCTCTTTGAATTAGCTTATGATCAGGTCAGTTAGGTAAAGCACTAACCCTCAGCCTGAAGTAAAGCTGCCCTAGGAGAAACACTGCTGTGGGAAGTACGGTACACTGAGCGCTATCCTCTTCTTCTTCTTACTGCAAACTTGTCTTATTATGATACAATACTTATCTTATCTGTAGTCTGTTCATTACTATTCACATGGTGTCTCCTGTCCCACTCCCCCTTGGGAGTGTCTGTCTAGATCGAATGGAGGAACCCGGCTGAACGGAGGAACCCGGCTGAACGGAGGGACCCTGCCCACTGGATTGACAACAGGGACTGGATGGTCTCGATCCTGGCCCTTCTGCTGAGGGGATCCCATCGGCCTGGGTCTCTATAGCCTGTCCGTCCATGGGAGTGGATCTTTCCAGCCTGTGGTTCTCCCCGAGGTTTCTCGTTTCTCCCACCGGGTTTTTGAGTTTTTCCTTGCCGTGCTGGAGAGTCTAAGGACAGGGGACACCCGCGCCGCTCGTCGCCACTGCTGACGCTCATTTGGACATTATGTTTGCCTGGATACTTGATTTAAATGTTGTAATCTGTAAAGCACTTTGTGATGCCTTCGGTATGAAAAGCGCTTTATAAATAAAGTTTGATTGATTGATTGAACTCCACTCCTTTCTGTGTGGAGTTTGCATGTTCTCTCCGTGTCTGCATAGGTTTCCTCTGGGTTCTCCGGTTTCCCTTACCACTAAAAACATGCTGCTCAGGTTGGCCCACAGTGGCGGCTCAGGACGAACCCATCTGATCTATGCAATTTCGTTGTCCAGTTGCATTGTATGACAATACAAAGTTCTTCTTCTCTTCTCCCTTCTACCTCCACAATTTCATCAGCTGCAAAAATAGACTATTTCAGTTTCATTGTTGTTTTCAATAAAAGGTGTACGTTTTCATTTTGTCTCATTCCATCTCTTCTTGTTGCACTTTGAAGTTCTTGGAACCATGTTAAGATCCAACAATGCAAAATGTGAAGTTTTCCAATTTTCCAACTGGTCTTAAACTTTTGATCGGGGTGTCACTGTACCTGTATATTCAGTCACACTCAATAACACACTGAATCATTCTGGCCTCAGAGGGGACTCTATTGTACATATTTTCAGTGGCATTGGAATCTGAAGCAGCTGGAGGAAACCATGAGGGGAACATGCAAATTAAACACAAGAAAATGCCCCACCTGGTTTGGTATCAAACCCGGCACCTTCTTGCTGTGAACCAAGGGCATGTGCGGGTGAGTGGCTAGCTATCCATGTTTACGGTCATTTAAAAAAAAAGTACATTACTTTATTTTAACAATTATTTTTCCAGGTACATATTGCAAAACTTTTCATCGCAGAAATATTTCCCCCATACCTTCTTTCGCCTCTTGCTGGTATTCAAGCCATCACAATCGTGCTGCTTGTTAGCCTTCACTGTAACACACTCACCTTTTGTCAGCCTCTGCCCTCATCTGTCTTCACCCCCCGCACCCCTATCCCCCCTCGCTGTCCTGTGGCTCCTGGCTCTTGTTAGCAGTCTGGAGACACTTTGTTGCGCTCGGTTTGGGACACGGCGGGTCTTTCATGCTAACGGCGGGGGCTGTCGAAGATCGTCTTGCAGCGGCTAAAAGCTAGCATTGCCTCACAAAGGGCGCTATTGTGCGACCCGGGCCTTATCTGTCCCACCAGCATCAACTTTACTCCTGCAGCACCGCAGAGGGAAACACTTTGCACTTAACCACGCTAGCAGATGATGTAGGCAAGCCGCGAGTCGGGAAAAAGTTGGCTATGGTGCGTTGGGCGCAATGTAAACATGCAGGTGTGAACTAGCAAGCACTCGAAGCTTAGAAGACATTTCGACGCAACTCAATCCAAAATATTAAATTCTCAGTTTTTACTGAAAATTTAGTTTACAGAAACCTGGTCTTCAGACTGTAGGCTACAGTACATTGTTTTATTTTCATGTCAACTATTGTACTCTCATTTTGACGGGTCATTCTAAACAATGACCAGCAAAAATTCACCGACCAAAACAGCCCAAACAAATAGTTGATTGAAAAACATTTTTGTTGTTGCGTACATAAAAAAAATTAAATAAATAAATAAATCTGTGCCCATCTTTTTCTAGATATTAAATTACATTTGTTTTGTCCTTCAGTAAAACATCAAAGCAGACATTTGTGAACAATCAAGCTAGTTGTTGTTAGCATTAGCATGACAGTAAAGCTCTACTTTGCTCCCTGAAGGTTGTGAAACCTGCTTATTTATCCTTCCCTTATGAAGAATTGGGATGTTAGAAATGTGTTTGGTGAGTTGGAAATAACTAACTAATGAAATTAAAGCGTTACTCAATCACTCTTTAATTATTTCATTGCAAAAAACAAAACAGATTACGGCCAGACCCTAAAAATGTAATATCGATTTCCTACGGTTCAGAAATGGATTGCCCAAAGGTTATACCGGCTTGAAAAAAGATGAAAAAGCCAACCAATTCCAGCAACAATCGGCTTCTCATGTAGCCTATGTCATTTACAAACTACTAGCATTATCAACTATATTGTATTAATTTTTATGTTTTCAATGTTTCTGAGCTGAAAAATATTGTGTTCTATAATGACCAATATCTTCAAACTCTTGTGCACACTATATTTTGTTCTTAAACGTTTTGATGATGTATAAACTGTGGAGGAAGACATAAGCTAGCATACAGCCGCAGACAACAATGATGAAAAGATAAAAAGACTGAGCGCATCTCCATACTCCCACACGCATTTATAAAGCTCCAAACACCCGTTCAGCTCCGGCAATTAATGACCGTACAGCTGCTTTATCCTCGGGCCTTTGTTTGTTTGTTCAGCTCAACCTGCAGTAACATGTGCAGCACACACAGCTAAGAGCTACTCTGGCTGCTTTTGTCTGAGAAAAGATTGTGTTGGATTATCATCGTTTTGATTTTGTGTATCACAGACATCAATCCATTTGCATTTGTAAATAATAGATTCATGTAACTTATCCAAGGTAATGTTTAACTAATACCAGTTTCTACGGCTTTAATAAAAGAACTTTGTGTAGAGTCGCTGCTCCTGCACATCGAAAAGACCCCAAAAGCATCAAAACCTGAAATATGTAGCTTTGGGAGACACATATCATGACAAGTCGTGATCCCTGACTTGTTATGGATCAAGTGTGCAGGCCTTTTCAATGTCTATGTTCACTGTAACCGCCTTGCACCATGTGACGTGCTTATATCCCCGCTGTTCTAAAGTTGTGGCCCAAACAAAAACAATAATTTCACCTATTATTTAATTTTTTATTGTATATTGCATGTTTTCTTTACTGAAGTTTATTGATATTAGGCAATTAAAAACTCTTAATAACTGACCCACCAGTTGAGAACCATGATCTAGATGGAAACAAAGCTCTGGAAACTGGAGAGGGGGGAAAATAGTGTAGTAGGTTAAGCCTTCATCAACTTGAGTGCATACGGTTGTTTTGACTGACTATATCCGCTTCTCAAGGTAGCTTTCCTTCACTCATTTATGTACTTGATGTTATATAATAATGTTTATTATATATTCTTTATGATATTCGTATATTTCATTCTTAATTTTCCATTTCCTTTTTGAATTACGGCACATCTAGAATATATACAAACCTTTATTACTCAGCACTACAGTTGCAATTAAACCATTTAATTTAGGAGGACTATTAATTTAATATTTGGCTATCCCTTTCTGCCACTATCCTAGTTTACAATATGTGTCTGGTAGTAACAGGAGGGGCATGATTAATTAAATGCTTTGGACAGTAAGACAATTTCTCTGCAACTTTCTAATGTACATACGTTGCATTTAATCAAAGTCAATGTCAAAAACAACATTATTTTTGTGCACACTTACTAAAGGGACAAGTTCTAGCTAGCTTGTTTTGCAACAAACGTATAACACAACCTCTAACTTTATTGGCAGGCAGAAACCATTACTTACCTGTATTCTCCAGCCAAAATCAAAATTCATTACAATGAGATGCATGAACCAGACTTGTTTACCGTACCTGTTACTGCCCCGTTTCCCACAGTAGGTATTGTTTTGCGTCGCGCACAAAACCCGCAGCTGTGGTCAGGTATTGCAGTGAATCTATTCTGTGTCGCGTCTCCAGTTCGAACCCTGCGGCGGTTAAGGCGAACCGCGGGCGCGGTGCCAGTATAGCCTCCGGGGAGTCACCTGTAGAGCCGCATTGTTGCGACACCATTAATCGTTCCCTCCCTTGCTTCCAATTAAACCATCAGAAATGACTTCACGGACGTCCGCCAACAATCACAGTCCTCATTGTCACCTGCCTAGTGCATCCAGGTGCTTTTTATAGAGCGCTGACAAAGTAATGAGTTGTTTTGATGGACCTGTTTTGAACCGTTTGATGTTTTAAAAGGCCGTGCCAGCAGTGCAAAGTCGTCATACAGGCTTATGGCAAGTATTTGAGTTTATTGTTTGCTGTAGAAAATGGGTTCCCAAATGTTTTGAGAACTCTACTAAAGTGCTCCCAAAAAAATCATTAAGTTTTATGAGTTCCTTCAAAATTTTCCAGGTTGGGGAGGGGGTGGGGGGACTCCCAGACCCCCTTTTGTAGACTATTCAAAAATACCATTACGGCAAACTTGCCTACCCCGTAAGGATTTTTTCTCCCGTAATCTCTCTATTCAATATGACAGTTCATGCTAAAAGAGTGGGGAGAGACAATCAGCAAACTGTTGGAGCTGGGACTCTTCTTGTGTTCTTGTGTCCAACAAAGCATTCACTCAGTAGAACAGTCGGTATGTCCTTGAGAGATTCATTTATTAATTTCCAAAATAGTGACAGAACGAGAGGAAAACAAGGATGAAAACGCAACAAAAAAGATAATCACAAGAGCAATAAATAAGCCACAGAAGTGCAGCAAAAACATGACCACAAAGCGGTTAAAAAAAGCGACCAAAGTGACAAAAAAAAGCAAAAAAATGATGAAAAAGCAACAAAAAACGTGTTAAAAGAGGCGACAGAAATGTGACAACAAAAAGTGACCAAAAGCGTCTAATAAACGTGACCTAACGTAGCGTAGCTTTGAAAATGAGGCGTTACTCTGGCCCTTAGGCTGTAAACTCCAGTCAAGAAGCTTTTCGATTTGGGTAAAACTGAAGGGAAAATGTGCCTGGCTAAGGCGAGGGTTAAGGAAAAACACAATTAGAGTCATATTTATATAATCTCATGAGCCCCAGCCCCTTAGGGTGAGGAGCTCAGTTACCTAGGAGGAGCTTGGAGTAGAGTCGCTGCTCCTTCATGTCGAAAGGAGCCAGCTGACGTGGCTAGGGCATCTGTTCTGAATGCCTCCTGGCGCCTCCCTCGGGAGGGGTTCCAGGCATGTCCTATTGGGAGGAGGCCTCGTGGAAGGCCCAGGACACGCTGGAGGAGGTGTGCGTGGATCGGGAAGTCTGGGCATCTCTGCTGAGACTGCTGCCTCCGCCACTCGGCCCCGGATAAAGCGGAAGAAAATGGATGGATGGACGAACCCCAGCACAGTGTCTTGTGGCCCATTGTGGGGAATAAGGTTCTAAGGGCACAAGATTTGCTTGTTTATTTGTTGCATTATTTATCAGTTTGAACAAATCTCTATAATAAACAAACAACAACACTGAAGCGACTGTGATAGCGAAATTGGGCTGCGTATATATGATAACTTTGAACTCAGGCACTGCTTTTCCTCATTGGGACAAAACAAGTTGATCTCTGGGCCCTCCAAAACCGCTTTTAAAGAACTGACTGTATTTTGGAGTATACCAGGTGTTTAGTTCACTCCTGTGTGCAATCAGTTTTTCTCCAAATCATCTGGATTTTTGTCCCCCGGGCCTGAAGCTGCTTCCAACTGCTGTAGGAATGAGTGATTAGACGTCTGTGACCGCATCGAACTCAAGAATCAGCAGAACAATGGAGCAGGCAACACAAGTGCAAGCCAAGATTGATTTGGCAGTGTGGTTGTATAGCCGCTCTTCCTTTATTGTGGCACAAACTTTTACTTATATACACGCTTCTCAAATGCTAAAACAAGTCCCGTTGTAACATTGTAATTAAAGGATGTACCTCTCAGCAATTAGGTCCCGGAAAATATATTATCTACAGTATCTGGTGTCATGAAAAGAAAATCTATTTAACAGCTCTTTAATATTTACGGTTCCCAAAGATTCAGCTCCCAATAAAGCAGCGATACCCAAAGTGTGGCTCGTGGGCCCTTAGACTAATTTTTTGGTGGCACTCAAGCTTCATGTTGAATTGGCACACATCGCTAGAGATGGTACTTTTTACTGCGAATGTAATCATTCTACACGATTATAGATACAGACGGCATCTCTGGAATCGCCCATTTATGGTCATGTTTGAAGCAGTTGAGGGGGAAAACACAAAGGAGAAAAATCTAAACTTTCTATAATTACTCCAAAACTACTATAACAAATGCTGAATTATTCTACACAATGCTTTCTTCACATGCTTTCTTCCCCCTCTGCGAAGCCACGCCCCCTTGTAAGACGCGATGCCGACTGCATCTATAGTCTCAAAACTAATATGTTTCTGTGAACCTGAGCTGCACTAATCTTCCAAGTCTAAATACTGGTGTGGGACACGGTTAAAATCTGCTTTTAAAGGAACAGGCCACCGTTTTTCTATACTGAGATATGTTCAAAGATGTTGTTAGCATTTGGCCTCTCCCAGTATATTCCTATGGCTCCAAACGGGGTGACTTTCGAAGCGACCACGCTCGTCCACGGGCATGCACAAAGACCAGGCAGGTACGTATCAACTTGTCTAAGCTCAGGTAAGAACATATCTCAGTATGGAAAAACGGTGACCTGTTCCTTTAAATGCACCAAGTTGAATGTTTCTTTGCATTGACCACTGGTTTGTGGCTCTTAATGCCGTATAAACTTCAATATGTGGCCCTCAAAGACAAATGTTTGGACACCCCTGCAATAAAGAGTCCTAACTGGGAAAATGCACATATGACTGTCGGGCTCCTCAACTAGTGTGCCATTTGCTTTTCATATGGATTATAGCAGTGTTCCAATGCTACTGCAAAGACAAAAGGAGCCTATGGGCTGGGGGAAAATTGCAAATTCCATGTAGATAATCTCCATTTGGTATGTTCTTGTTGTGAGTTGAAGGTGCTGACCACTGGGCCACCGTATCCAACTATCTGCCACTACAGCTAGAAGGTCACAATAGTGAGGAAATGACCTAATGTAACCCATCTGGGTGGCTTCGTTTCTATCTGGAGCTGGAGTGTACAATAGTGAAATAAATACACTTTCCATTGTTTGTTGGCACACAATACTCAAATTTGTCCTGGTATTTGATTTCTGCTGTATCCGTGAGAGCCAGAGTTCCACCCATACACCGCTCACTCTCCTACTCCGGTTAACCTCCATGTCTGAGAGGTGCCTATGCCGGGCACTAAACACCCGTAATTACAGGATAAGAGCCTCCTGCATTGTCCCGATAAGCCCCGTGGAGTCAGGGACCAAACTCAGCAAAAAAACGGCTGAACATTTAGGCAGAGGCTATGTTTGTAACTAATGTGCAACAGTCAGGGCTGCACGATCTGAATGTAAGTAAACGTCTGCTGTCGATAGATCGCAGTGATTCTGAGGGATTGTAGTTCCCACGTCTGTATTCATCATGTGAAGCAAAGGCAAAAGGGGAAAAAAACACAACTCTAAACCTCTTAACCTCACCTGAACCGAGCACATTTTCTCCAATTTGACTTTACCCAAATTTAAATAGCGACAAAATGACCATATACGGATTATACCCCCCCCACGACCCGGCAACAGACAAGTGGAAGAAAATGGATGGATGGACGGATTATAGCGTCATCCCAGGGACCCTTCGCAGGACATGTGGATGTAAAATATGTCAATATTTGTGAATGAATGCAGGAGGGAAATCCAGTTTTGTCAAGCAATGTAGTTGCTACTTCCGGGATATCTCCGCCTCGCTTGCAACAAAACATCATAAAATAAGCCTCGTACAGGGTAAGTTTGGTCTTTTTATACTCTGAACATGAAAACTAGGATGTTAGGGAGAAAACTAGCTAAAAATCTCCACCTGGATCACTGCGTGTATAATCTATATTTTCACCTGCCCTGTCTCGCCTTAACTAGGGTCAGGACATACTGTAAATGACTAAATCAATTTCTTTGAAGATAAATCAATTTCAATTTGACCACGATTACAACGTTTTCCAACACAATACATTTCAAAGTCCTCTCCCTAACTTCCTGTAATGGTCCTTTTACCACTGGCTGATCCTTAATTCCTCTGTATCAGCGCTACGCTCCGGTCCACTTAATCGACCTTCATTTTTCAGGGTCCACTTTACGCAAATTATGTCCATAAAACTCCCCATTTCCCTCAAGTTTATCTGGCTCGGCGCTAAACTGCGAATGGGTCTCCGGTGAGTTCACGGCAGATGGTACGGAGCCGGAATCCCCCTTGTAAGCAGAAAATTATTAAACGCCTCCCAAGCGGCACATGCGGAGAACGAGCCATCATCTGCTAATGCGTGTTTAAGCTAATTGTTCCCAGTATGTGCGTCTACGTGGGTGGACGTCGGCGTTCAATCCGTCGATTCATGTTTTTAATAGTTGTTGTCTGTGTCATTTCTGAATTTCGTGGACATAGCGTGCGTTATTTTGGTTTTACATCTTCAAACTTAATTTCTGTGTTTGGAAAGGATACTTTTCCACCAGGGACCGTTCTGGTTTGCGTCACGTGGTTTGGTTGTTATGAGGATTGTCCTGAATATAAAATGCAAGCTTTCATTTTTAGCTAACAGCAATGCGAACAAATCAATGGCGCCGTGATCAACACAGTTCGAATGAAAACTCGCATAAAGACTCCGGTGATGACTCAAACGTGCGTGAATGAACTACGCACCTACCCAGGTGCACTGTCTCACAAAAAAAAATAGTGGCCACCTGGATGTATCCAACTGTTAAATGACCAGGTTATTCCATCAATGGATTTCTTCTTCCCTGACGGCGCGGACATGTGAATGGTGCAATATGGGTCAGTGCAATATAGAATCGTGCAATATGGGTCAGTGCAATATAGAATGGTGCAATATTAGGTCTGTCAGGGTATGTGCAATATTGGGGTTTGTGCAATACAGTCGATGCTTTTCCGTTACTGTTTTCTATATTGTCCTTTGCTGTTCATCTTTTGTTGTTTGTTCTAACAAGTGATCACTGTACTCGTCCTTGTCTCTCTGTGCATAGTCTGTATATGGTGTCTCTGAACTTTTTTACTAGCTTGTGCTTGGCATCAGCCTGCCAGGGGGTCTGCAGATGGAAATTAGCCTAGGGCTATAATCTGGCATATTTACATTTGTGAAAATGTTCATTAATATGTATTGTCCCTCCTTTTCAAATAAATAAATAAATAAACATAATTCCAAGATGACGAGGCCAGGATTGATCAAGCTCACATTGTGAAAGAGCGGTTCATGGAGCGAGAGACATCATTTTCACACATGGACTGGCCGCCACAGTCCAGATCTTAACCCCATTGAGAATCTTTGGGATGTGCTGGAGACGGCTTTGCGCGGTGGTCACACTCCTCCCATCATCAATACAAGATTGTTGGTGAGAAATGAATGCGCTGGATCTTTTGACATTGCACAAGCTTATTGAAACAACGGCAATGCTGTAATCAAAGCTAAAAGCGGTCCAAGGAAATATTAGAGCGGGTCACGAGTGAGCAACCTTGTAGCATAGTTAAAAGCTTAAGACAAACAGATTTAGGGTATCCTCAGATACTTTTGTTCACTAATAAAAACTAAACGGAAATGAAGTCAACAAGATTTAAAACCATATACACTCATTCACTCCCCTACATTACAGAATTGTGTTTGTACATTTGCTAAAGACCTCCAAAGCAACCTGAATAATAATGTGGAATATCTTTTTTGCATCACTATATTATGGATTTAGTTGAAATAGGCTTGATATATTTATAAATTAAACTAAAATTAGATCAGAGCCCCAGTGGGGAAAATTCTTATGTTGCAATATGCCACAATAGAAAACGTATTAGCTAGACACAGCCAATGTCACTTCCGCAATACATTATTAAAATAAAGCATATGGAGAAGGAGCTCATGTAAACTTGACATATAGCTATCACGGAAACGAGTGATGTCCTGCTCCCAACAGCATGATGGAGTCAGGTCTAGCGGGGAGAGACGAGCTGCATGTATTTTCCACCAATATCAACACTCGTAACAGAATGAAAGCCCGTATTTTTATCATCCGTTTATCGGGTGAAATGTCATGGTCATGGAGGTTTGTCGTCAAAATACTGGCACACTGGCGGGCATTGTTGCGGCGATCCAGAAAATTGGCATATTATTATGTTTTGCGAGTTCTTCTTTTGACAGGGATAAACAGACCTTTTTGTCGGGCAGCTCAGGACAACAATGGAGCGAAGATTGCAAGTGAACCCAGTCAAAACAGTTTAGAGAGTGGTGGCTAAACTCGTGAAGAGATTTGCCACCCGAACACGTTATGCAGAATTTGGTCGGCGGAGGGGGAGAGGAAGGCTTGCCACCACTGGATCTTCCAGCATTTCTTGTAAAAACTTAAATTTTGCAGTTTCTCGAGTTCGAGGCCAGGTACTGTCAAGCCTAAAACAGAACTGCAGGACAAACTAAAGTCCATTGGAAGATAGCTTTCTTGGACTTTTTTGTTTGCCAATTTTTGTACATTTCCTGGATTTTAGTAAGTCATTCATGGTACATAAAACAATCCGTCACATTTTTAAGGCCCATAATCTATATCTGAGTAGAGATGCTCCGATCCAGCTTTGTCGCTTCCGATACCGATACTAGAGTTTGAGTATAGTTTGAGTATCTGCTGACATTCGATATTAACCGATACCAAGAGACCTTAAAAGTGGCTTTCTCCAAGTGAAAAAGTGAACGGTCCTCTTTTCTCCAGTGTGAGATCAATAAAGGCTTATCTTTTCTTGCAAACAAGATGTAACATATAAATGATCACTTATATTAATAAACTTTAAACAAGGATCATTGGACTTTTCTACACTAAATATCCTTGTGTACAGGACAGGCTTTAGGTTACTTTAATATTAACAACTCACGTAAAGTGATCTGATCATTACAACTTGTGCATTTAAAATGTTCTTTAACAGCATTTCATAAACTAAAATACAGACACGTGGCTCAATTTAATTTTATTGCTTTAGGTGATCCAATCATAGTTTCTGTCCCAGCCTTGATTAGTTGCCACTGGCATTAGCATGCTGTCGCTAGCATTAGCATGCTGTCGCTAGCATTAGTGCGGCGATCAAAAATACATTTGCGGAGGTTAAAGCCAACTCAGTGATTTAATTCTCCCGGTTCTGAGCTTCAAAATGTGGCGTCCATGTCCATATTCACTTTGAATTAGTTGGTGAAAGTTGTGTTTTTAAAATGGGGAGAGCAAAACAGTTAACAGTCCATTATCGGATATTTGGAATCAATACCCGATATCGTATTTTTTTCCAGTATTGGCTCCAATATCTAATACCAGTTGCTGTTGGTGCATACCTGGTTTTGAGCGTTTCTGGTGCTCAAAGTGTGTTCATCACGGCCATTGATTTGCTAGCATGCCGTTAGCTAAAGTGAAAGCTGGTTTTCACAGTTTTATGATGGGTCATTCCCATGGCTGCCTGCAGACTGCGCTCCGGGCCAATTGAAAATCCTCACCAATCCAGTCTCTTTCTCCTTTCTGTCTTCTCTTTACATAGACGTTTATTTATGTTTTCCTTTTCTACTTCTAAATACTTTTGATCACCGATATTTCACTTCTTATAATATCAAATACTGTAGAGAATCCATGGGAAAGTGATTCAGTAAACGTATTTGGCAAAGTGGCTAAATGTCCAGCAAAGGATGATACAAAAAAATGTATTCACGATTTGATTTCACTTGAACATGGGACAGTGGCATTTAAGGATGGGTCAAAGCCTGCACCAAAATGCAATGTCAAGAACGGTGTTGAAATGGTGAAGACATAAGCTATGGCCTATTTTACGATGACACCACAGCAGCCTGGGTAATGTTACATTGTAATACTAACAGTGGAGTCAGCATAGAGCACTTCACACAAAGTAAAAATCATGAAATGGGTTGTAGCATAAAACGCAAATAGTGAAAATAGCTAAATAAATAAGATTAGAGCAGTCTCATATTCTTCTTCTCTATTATTATAATTTTTTATTTCATCTTACTTTTGTTCCTGCTCTTTGGTACCGTCTTCATAATGTGACTAGGAAGTGACCACGTCAAAAGTCCAGGGCTCAAACCTTGCACATTTTAGCTCCACTTTTTCATAATCGCACTGTTGTACGTCATAATTCACCTTACAGTGGATTTTGGGGGAACATTTGAAAGGCAGTCAGCAGTATTTTATGCATTTTGCAGTACTTTAACAGGTCTCTGATGTACAGTAATCATCTTTATCAAATCACATGGGGGCCCGAAGTTTTAAGCTAGAGAGCAATAAGTATTGTTTTCAACATTATTAAGTACTGCAAAGTTTTACCTTAAACAAAATTAAATAAAAAGCTCAAGTTGAGTTTCCAAAGTTATAAACCATATTTGAAATTTGGTTAAAAAAATAAAAACAAATTTGAAAAGGGCTAAGAAGTAGATTAGATTAGTTCATTTTCTGAAACAAGTGAATTTCTCTATTGTGAGATCAAAAAAGCTCTATCTTGAAAGAGACAGTGCATTTTCATAAACACATTCAAGACATGGCTAAAAGAAAAGCTAGAATAGGCCGAGAGACTGTTTTACATCTGTAGTCCCCCGGCCGTAATGCTGCCCTTCCCTGCATTGGTAGAATCCTGATCCACTTTTGTCCAGTACTGACTGCGAGTGATAACTGTAGCCCAGGGATCTCCAACAGTAGCTCGGGAGCTACCAGTAGCTCGCCAGGCCTTTCTGGATAGCGCGCCAAAGACTTTCTACATCTCTAACTCAACTTTTAGAAGCATTTTCTGTCTGTTCTGAACATGCTGAACACAATCTGTGAACAGTTGGGTCTATATTGTAAGTATAAGCACTAAACTTAAGTCATTTTCTTTCACATTTGTTTTTGAAGCATAAGTAGCTCTCCGACGTTCTGGTTGTGTAAAAGTAGCTCGCCAGGTTAAAAAGGTTGACAAAAGATATGTCAAAGCCCTAGAACAGTGGGTGTCCAAACACTTTTCCTTGGGGGCCGCATACTGAAGTGTATATGGTATGAAGGGCCACAATCGGATAGTCAGTGCTGTCAAACATTCAACTGGATACAATTAAGCGCGGTTTAAATGTTCCATACACCTCTATTAAAGGCTTGGAACCTCAAAGCCAGCTCTGTCTCACAATAAAATGTTAGTTTTGAGGTTTTAATCATGTTGAATTATACAATTGCAGTAAAAATGACCATTCATGGGGATGTGTGAGGGCCGCATTTGGGCACCACTTCCCTAAAACATCATTGTGTCCAAACTGCGCGGTCTCGCACATTGCCACTGATAAATACCGCAGTCTCCGGCTAAAACACTTCTACTTTCCCACTGTTTTTGCAACACCACCGCCTCTTAAAATTCCACCAAAACCTCCACTTAAAAAATCCCGTCAATCAAACGGTGTTGCTATTTTTTCGCGCCGTGTTTCATGTACTTCTGAGGGGCTTTTTTTTTTGTCTGGTGGATTGGCGGATCAATGGGGTGAATATCTGGAATGAAAAGATGGCGCAGTGCTTTGAAAACCGGGTCAATAAAAGGGATTTTCTTTTTTTTCGGAGGAGCTTGTTTGGTCCTCTGCGGACTGATTCCGAGCATGCTGAATTATAATGAATGGAGTCAGACTTGATAATGTGGAGAGGAGCTGAAGAGAGAGAGTTAAATGGAGCTACAGGTCAGGTTGGCAAAGAAAGCTTATTTGAATGTAGATACAAGCGACAGAATGTTCGAAATACTGAAGTGGACAAAGGAATATCTGGTTGCGCTTGCATACTGTAATAGATGCAAAGTGGCACCGAGGAGAAAGTTCCAAAACGCTGTACACTGCCTGACCAAAGTAAGGTCACCCGAATGGATTCTTAAATCGCAAAATAGCTAAGAGAGTCTCATTGAAACACTTCTTTTCAAACACAATTATGAGCCCAACGAAAGGAGTATTTAAATACTCTGAATGAACAGGGTATTTCATTATTGGATTATTATATATAAAAAAAAAAATAAAAATAAATAAAAACACTTGTACAATCAAGAAAATGTTGAGACAAAAAATAATAAAATAATCTAAATTGTAATTTGAATGGTTGATATAGGAAAGGACAAAATCTTGAATTATGTATTGATTATATTTTGATTGAAAACATTTTAGTGAAATTAAGTCAAAGATTTTTTTTTTTACTTTGGTTAATAAGTGGTGTATTTCTAATTTACAACAAGTTTCAACTCTGAGAAGTGCACATCAGGGCACTTGGGTGCATCCACTACATATTATTTGTAACAAAATAAAGTATTCAAAGGATAATCAATCATCCACATTTTAAATATTTTGCACCTGAATAGATAAGCTGCAATTACACTTTACAGTGAAGGGTCCTAATGTGATTTTGTGGGTCGCAGCTTGAAACGTTTGGGAACGCCAGGGTTAGACCTTTACACAAACATTTTTCAAAATACATATTATTCTACTACTACTAGTTTGCCATTCACATTTCAGTTTTCAGTAAAAAAAAAAAAAGTTGCGGCGAGAGAGAGAGAAATTTAGAAAATAAACAATCAGGTCATCACCTCCGCTTTTGATTAGACCTTAAAGCCGCACCTACTGTACAAAGTGAGAAGTGAGAAGCTCCCTCCCCCCCTTGCCTCCTAATTGGACCTGACAGGCCGGTTCACAGGAAAGCTCGTCTCATTGGTCAAAGTGATGGCACCGGAGATGCTGATTTTTTTAAACACATCAAGCAAAAGTGGTGCCACTTGGACATGTTGATGGAGTCAACTTAAATCAGCAACGGGAGAGACTTTAGAAAAAAATGTATACATACGTACGTATACAGGGCAATTATACGCAATCTGATAAATTTGTAAAACATTTTAACTTAAAGACTATCTGCTATATGCTCCTGGACATGTTTCAAATGTGCAGTGAATCTTGCTTTCAATACATAAAAAAAAATGACACCTGGATCTTTTTATTATTATTATTATTATATTATTATTATTACAGTAATAATTATTACTGTCATATTATAAAACAGTAATGGAATAACCTGGTCATTCAGCACATTCGCTGCCAATCTTTAAAAAGTTATTAAATGTCGATATATGAATGATTTTTAATTCGGACTCCACAGATGTAAAGCCGCCTGTCAGATCCATCATCGGGGCTCATCTCTGTCGCATTACCCCCCTCTAATGCCCTCCTCTCCGGGCAGAAAACACCGTCTTTGCCTGGCCTTGGCGCGTCTTCAGTCACACCGCACACACAGATGCCTCTTTCAGTGTTAGCGCTGCCGATGCTATCGACGCTAACCGCACACAGAGCCCCGCATTGTTCGCACGTCCGTCTCCCTCCGCGCGCCGTACCTCCTCTGATCCGTCTCTCTCCGGGTTTCCCGCGGAATTTTTCAAACGCGGAATAGATTCAGGGAGAGTAAATCAAGACAAATCAGTTTGCAAAAGATTCCTGGTGGAACGTTGGAAGGACGGGGGGGAAAAAGGGAGTTTTGAAAGAGGCATGACGACAAGACAATGCGGCTTGCCTCATTTGTTGACGGAAAAGTGTGGAGACGCGGGGAGAGATTTATGGCAGAGGTGCAGTGGGAACGGCGACGCGAACCTTTGGACGCCGTTTACGCTTGGAACAAAAGGCAGGAATGGATTTGCACACAGGAAAAGGCCATGAATTCACCTTTCTGAACGTAGTAAATCAGGCCGCTAGCTAGCAAGGCGGTATTTCATGAACTGGTTATCAAAGTGGATAGCTAAAACAGATGGCTACGGGACTCTTGCTAACTCTATAAAAGCTATTTGGAGCTAGCTTAGCTTTATTTTTGTTTTGATAGCATTCCAAGACCAGGAGTTGTGTTAATAGGGCAATACGGTGTTACGTCACAAATCAAGCGGAGGTGAATACAACGGTGCCATGCCATTGGTCCGACAACCCATTAGTCCGACGTCTCAATATTCCGAAAATGTGCCATTGAGCAGAGGTGCCCTTATTCCAACCCAGTTGTGTTGTGGATTAGAGACCCATATACAACCATTGGCCCTAACCTTAAGATCAGTCGACTCTTGCCTGGCTGAACCTAATTTTATTTTTCAACCCCTACTCAATGGGAATAATGAGACGTCGGACTAATGCACCGACCCCGAATACAACGCTCTCGGCTTCTTTGAAAAGCGTGGGAGATCGCTGGCATTGGTTGTCATTGGATTTGAGAGGATTTATTAAGGTGAATAATTCTCGGATTGCAATGAAAATGTTATTTGATTACCATGATAACCTGCCTATTGAGGCAAAAGTCAAATATAAAACAGAAATTAGACTTAATTGGTCTCGATGAATGTTTGTACAAACTGCCAAGAGGTCGCCTAGTACGCTTCACTAATCCATCTTAACTTTGTGTTGAATTTCACGCATTTATGTTCGCATTTCGGGAAATAATCATGATCTAAATTAAATGTAATGCAGACTCGAAAATGTTTAGAAGCTCTTGGGCAACGTTCTTTCTAGTTTATTCGGCTTTAGATTTAGCTAAAGCGTGACTTAGCTAACGCGTGTCATGACATTACACATTTGATTAACAATTTATTCTACAGTGCTTGCGAAAGTACTAATACATCTTGAACTTTTGCACATTTTGTCATGTTTACAACCATAAATATAAAGATTTTAGTTTGAATTTTTTACTGAAAGTTCACACACAAGTAACAGACAACTGTGAAGTGAAAGCAAAACGAGACATGATTCTGTTATTTTTCAAAAAATAGAAAAGTGAAAAGTGGGGCGTGCATAAGTATTCATACAGCATTTTTAGAGTGCATTAAATTGCCTTTATAACATTCCTAATGACTGCAGAATGTTCACAGCTTGCCCTAACCATTAGCACCACTGCGAACTTACCAAGACATGGCTGTCCACCTAAACTAACAGACCGAACAAGGAGAGCACTGGTCAGAAATGCAACCAAGTGCCCCAAGATAACTCTGGAGGAGCTGCGACGTACTGCCGCTGAGCTGGGGGAATCTGTACATGGGACAACTAGAGTCGTACTCTACACAAATCTGGCCTTCATGGACGAGTGGCAAGAAGAAAGCCATTATTGAAAGGAGGCCATAAGAAATCCCGTTTGAAGTTTGCTAGAAGTCATATGGAGGACACAGCTACCATGAGGAAGAAGGTGCTTTGGTCAGATGAGACAAAAATTGAACTTTTTGGCCCAAATGCAAAAGTTATGTATGGAGCAAACCTAACACTGCTCATTGTCCTGAGTGCACCATCCCAGTGTCAAATATGGTGGGGGGAGCATCATGCTATGGGGCTGCTTTTCCTCAGTGGGGACTGGGAAGATTGTAAGAATAGTTGGGAAGATGGATGGAGCCAAATACAGAGACATTTTGGAGGAAAACCTGCTGGAGTCAGCAAGAGAATTGAGGCTGGGGCGGAGATTCACCTTCCAGCAGGACAATGACCCTAAACACAAAGCTAAATCTACAATGGAATGGTTTAAAAACAAACATATTAATGTGTTAGAATGGCCCAGTCAAAGTCCTGACCTAAATCCTATTGAAAATCTGTGGAAAGACCTGAAAACTGCTGTTCACAAACGCTCTCTTTCCAATTTAATTTAACAGAGCTTGAGTTGGAGGAATGGGCTAAAATGTCAGTCTGTAGCTGTGCAAACCTTGTAGTCATACCCCAGAAGACTTCCTGCTGTTATTGCAGCAAAAGGGGGTTCCACAAAGTATTAAGTCATGCTGTATGAATACTTGTGCACGCCCCACTTTTCACTTTTCTATTAAAAAAAAAAAAAAAAACAGAATCATGTATCATTTTGCTTTCACTTCACAGTTGTCTGTTACTTGTGTGTGAACTTTCAGTAAAGAATTCAAAATAAAATCTTTACGTTTAGAGTTGTAACATGGCAAAATGTGCAAAAGTTCAAGGTGTATTAGTACTTTCGCAAGGCACTGTATGTTTAAAGCAAAGTAAATCGTAGAATAATCCACACATATTGTTAGATCTGCAGACGTCGATTCTAATCATTAATTTACTCAGTTTACAAGATTGAAGTTGTAGTTCTGACGAAATGGAACATCCAATTTATCAAACATAATCTGTCATTCACAAGCAAAAACGCTGTTTAATACTGCAATTGTTTTCACCGCCACATCTGCAGCACTCTGAAATTACCCAGATGCTAGAAGAGCCCTATAGCCTACTACAGCTGACTACACCTTGAAACTGCTCGACTACATAAAATAAAAACACATTCATTTTCCTTGTAGATTATTACAAAAAAAAAAGAGTTTGACTCATCATAAAGCACAATTTGAATTAGAAGATCTACATGAAACTTTAGACAAGTTATGAAAGAATTTGGCCGTATTTTTAAGTTGTTTTTTTGCATTAAAATTTTGAAAGTCTATGGAGAACATAAACAGAGACTTTCCTGAACCGGTGTTATGTGGGTGGAACCGTTGATTTCCATTGACATACTAGCGTTGAATTGACTGATTCCATCAAAAGCAGCAAGTATGGATAGCAGTGAGGCACAACAAATAAGGATAAAAACGATGGTAGACAAGCCAGGTTTTGAAGGGAAGTCAGAATGGTGGAAAGGGGAATTTTGAGCTGACTCAAGACCCAATAACTCTGTATCAGACTCATGAACGCAATAACCTGTTCCAGACATTTGCACTGCTCTATTGCACTATGTGGTATGTCCACACTCATATCTGCTGCTAACACCTAATGCACCTGCACATCTGCAAATATACTTTTGTTCTATGTCAAATTGTTGTCTTTATCATATTTTATTTTACTCTTCTTGTGCATGCCCTTATAGTCCTATATGTTTTATGTTTCACGATTGAACCAAAAAAAAAAAATCCTAGTTGTGAACCTGTTCACTAAAAATTATGTAGGCAACATAGATATTCATGCAACTGTATTTTCTACAGAACAAAGAAAAATCAACACTGACCCTAAATCGTAAACAGCTTTGAAAAATATGGAAAAGGATCAACCCAAGTCATATACTATAGTATTCAAACTAGTTCCATTGCTTTAAACCAGAGGTGGGCAAGCTAAACCCCGCGGGCCAAATCCGGCCCACGAGTTGATTTAATCCGGCCCCTGACTTGTAGAGCACAAATTCCTGAGTGTAAAAAAGTCTCTAGTCCATTCATGTGCGGAGTTAGCCTGGCTAACGCCAGACTGCTGTGTGCGCTCGAATCTTTTCGAACTTCACAACAGCCTGGGGACCATGGCCGACATTTTTCCATGGATTTGGGCACCACCAAGACGATGACGCGCTATTTGACATAAAGCTTGTAGTTTGTTTAGGGATAAAAAAATAATAAAAAATTACGGATCCAACATGACAGCAGCAGACGCGATGCCATCTTTCGATCAAGCTTTAGAACGTGTTCTAAATAGTTTAGCTCAAAAGTTTACAGCAGGTACGTCATACGTCATCTGATACGATGATACGATTGGCTATGGCTACGTGCAGACACATGAGAGACATTCGTAGCGCCCAATAAACGGCTATGGACAATCGTAAATCACACCTCTCCTACGAGAAAATGAATTGGTGGTCCCCAGACTAAATATCACTTGTGATTTTAGTCTGGCGTTAGCCAGGCTAGTGCGGCGTTATGGATTTTTTTAAAGGAATTAACCAGTATGCTCTTTCCAGCCACTAGGGGCAATTTTTTTTTTTTTAAGGAAAGAATTCTACACGTGTCCAGCAGAGGGCACTGACATAATAAGAGATATAAACAGCACATTATAGCCACGTGGTAAATGGTCAGTCTGCCCAGGGCGGCTGCGGCTACAATAGTAGCTTACCACCACAGAGTGTGGAGTGAATGAATAATGACTACAGGGTACTTTGAGAAACTTGTGACACAGGCTTGTAAAGACCAATTAAGCCGTTATTATTATTTATTACAGTCCTGTCGGGCTTTTGACCAAATCAGCACTAATAACACTAAAATCACAGCTCATTATATTCATTTATTGGAAAATATTGTCTCAATAGTATTTTCCTGTTTACATTATATGTGGCGCGCAACCCTCTGGAAGCTGGATCTCAGCCCACAACCCAAATGAGTTCGACACCCATGGTTTGAAGGGTGAACAATATCAATATTTTCACTGACATGAAGAAGGATACTACATAACTGCTGCAATTTGTTGATTTTTTGTAATGTGTCATTACAGTCAAATTGAGAGTTAACTTGTACTTGTTTGAAACGCTCCAGACTGGTCCGGCCCTTCTGGCGAGTTCGAAAACCCAGTGTGGCCCTTGCATCAAAAGTTTGCCCGTACCTGCTTTAAACCATTGTTGCACTGTTTTTGAACATTATAACAGACCATTAAATTCCACTCATTGCCAATAACACAGAAACAAGTAGCCTTTAAATATGTCTAAGTGAAGATTATTGGAAAATTGATAATTTGGCTATCTTTCATGATCAAGCTTTTAGCGAAAAACATGGTATTGCATGCGTTTGCATTCCAAAAGCTACAGTAGTTCTCAGCAAAAATACTACACTGTTAGAGGCAAAGAGCCATCATTTCAATTGCTGTGAAACCAGTATAAAGCCAGGACCAAATCAAGTTTATAGGAGGACTGGCTCCTCCGCCTGGACTAAATGTTCAAACTTAACTTTACAAGATCAGTTTTCGGCCAACGAGCTGCAAGAACAGGGTGTAAAGCCAACATTCGATTAAGCAGAGGTGAAGGAGTACTTCCTGGGCTCACAACGAATTTCTCGAACATGCGTGGATGACATAATACACAACTATAGGTTTGATTAAAAGCTAGGAAGTAAAATCAATTTTGCATAATGTGTGACCTTTCAGTTCATGCAGAATACATTGGTTCCATGTGGATCCGAGCACACGTTACCGGTCGCATACATTACCATTGCCACAGGACGCGCTGGGCCTCTGCTTGAGTGCATCTGTGATCATGTGAACACACGGGTGTAGCTCCGGACTGATCCTGGTTCAGTGTTCATCAGCCGCGGTCGCCCCCGATGTCTTTGAAGAGCATTATTTATATGTATGAGGCGCGGCACCTCCCAAAGAGCCCATTTAAATTCACTCCTAAACTGGGTTAGAGCAGGCTAATCTGTGCACGCTGTCACCGTGAGCAATGAGGGAGTTTGGAGAGTTAGGAGGCCGCACACATCTGAGCACATGAGCCCCTGCACGTGTCACCAACAACACGTGTGCTAATGAGAATGCCACTGTTTTAGGGACATGAGATCAATGGCCGCTGGTTGCGTTGCTTTACAACCACGACGCTGGGGGCCGACACTGCTGCAGTACCTCCATATAGGGGCGGCAGAACAAGCTAGTTCTCCATAAGCTACCATTGCACTTTAGACACGTTAAAACAACTCTAAAGCCTGGTGCCTAATTTTCCTAAACTTCCTACAGCTAGATATTCCTCCTGTGATAACGCTGGGTTAGGCGCAATTACAAGGACCAGGCGGGTTTTCGTAAGGAACATTTTAGAAATCTTGTATACTATTGAGGGCCAGACTTTGGATGACAGGCCATTAGCATGAGCGCTAATGGCATAGGCGTGGCTTCGACCGAAATACACGTCACGCGAGGGCAGAGTCTACAGTGAAGATCCCGCCCTTATGCTCTTTTTAGGAACATGCTCCGTCAGAGCTGGGGAGGAGGAGACTGTAAATCCGCCATGAATTCCCCCTCGAACATGGTCATTATGGTAAACGGGGAGGAGTGAGGAAGAGTTGTCTATTTTTACAGTCTATGCAAGGGATAGGAAAATGGCTCGTTTTGTGTTAGGGAATTAAATTAATAGATTTTGTGAGCTGAATCTAAACACCCTCTAATATGAATTGATCTAAGAAAAGGGACGTTAACTTCATTGTTCTATTATACAATGTATTTGGACACCCGCCTTGACTCATATGAATTTATATGACATTCTAATCTATAGAGTTTATTATGACCCTTAGCAGATATATAACAGCTTCAGCTCTTCTGGGAAGGCTGTCCACAAGGTTTTGGGAGTGGATTTTTGACCATTCTTCTAGAAGCCCTTTTGTGAGGTCACAAAGTGATGTTGAGAGTAGGAAACATGGAAATGTCCAAAACCTATCAGTGCTGAAGCATTCAGAGCTCCTAAAACCCTAACCCAGACTCGTCCATCAGATTGCCAGATGGGGAAGCGAGGTTTGTCATCTCAGAGACAAATCTCCACTGTTCTGGTGTCGTGCTTTACACCACTGCATCTGACACTTTGCATTGCACTGGCCGATGTTTGGCTTGGATGCAGCTGCTCGGCCTTGAAAACCCACTCCCTGAAGCTCTCAACACACTGTTCTACAGATAATCTAATGGCCACATGAAGTTTGGAGTCTGTCGCAAATTTACTGCAGAAAGCATCCACCGACCCCGCTCTGTCATTTTAACGTAGTCTACCACTTTGTGGCCAAGTTGATGTGACCAATAGATCCAACTTTGTTACACGTCGTATAGAAGACTGTTAACTTGTCGTTGATCTTGTTGTACAGGTGGCCTATCACAGTGCCACGCTGGAATTCACCGAGCTCCTGAGAGCGACGCCTTCTTACAAAATTTAGGATTATCCATGGCAAACATATTTAGCACTATTCACTGCAACATGCTTTTAATAACTCTACTACTTCACTTTATACTCCATCAGCACTCTAAATAAGTGTGTTTCTAGAAACACGAGAAATCATGAAAACATAGATGACAAATCTGTTTCATAGTTAAATAATATATCGCAAGAGATCTAAATCCTGGGCAATACTTAATAGTAAAACTCACAATTTCCATAATCTGTGCTTTACATGTGTTGGAATCCTCTCCGAAACTTCTTGGGAGCTCTAAGGGATTAACATAATGCAGATGTTCGAACTGGACAAGGTTTAAATAAAAACAAGATCAAACTCTTTCAAAACTGGAACCACTTCTGAAACAGAGTGTATCGAAGTGTGGGGCCAAGATCAGCAAACCCTATCTGTCTTACTGCTCGGCCTCGGCCTCAGCCGCACTCACACTCTTTTACTGCTGCAGCTGCTGTTGACTGAAGGGTTTAGTTTAGTTGTAGAAGTTTTAGCCTCATCCAGGTTCACATTTGTATAAATTATTTAGCAAGTAGTTTAAAATAACAATCGTAACAAAAGGTTTATATCTGTGACTCCATTATGACCCTTTAAAACTTTGCTACCGATCAAAAGCCCATGTGTTATTTATACTTAAGCATGTCCAGGCTGTTGCTATATAAACACTTGTTTGTTTATGCTCTCAGTTGTCCAGGAATTTCCACTGCAGAATATATATTTTTTAAAGTCATTAACTGGACTGGGTTCTTGAGTTTCGCTTTCCGATCAAACTTGGTGATCAAACTGGCTTACCACGACTTTAAAAAAAAAGAAGATATATTGACCCCGGAAACAAAGACGTGCTCAAGTCACCACATTCGATTCTGCCAAAGTTCTCCACTCTTAAGACTAAATGAAGGCAAGAAAGAGGTAACATGTTTAGTCTCTGCAGAGCCTACCAAGCCAGTGTTTGCAGAGAGAAAAAAGAAATATACTGGCGCATGTGGCTGTAATAAAGCTATGGCGAGTTAGCAAGAGATTGAGAGGTGAGGAACATCATTTTCTGTGTGTTGGACCTCAGATTCTGCGAAAGTTCTCCTTCCACTCTAAAGAGTACAAAGGTAACGTGACTCCTTTCTCTGTGATGATCAGTTTTAGCATCAGATCATTAAATTGGTGTAAGCAAGCGCCAGTACCTGGAAAATCGGTATCAGCGCAAGATCTAGTCCCAGAATCCGTAAAAACCCCTATAGGTCTTTTCATTTGTATTATAACTCATGAAACGCTTCTTGCCTCTGCCTTTTCCCTTACTTCCCTTACTACATAAGTATAATGCTACGTTTTCTCGGTAATCCTTGGAGAAATCTCCCGGCCACTCGACAGCTCCTCCAGGGTCGTACTGTCCACGGAGCGCTTTGTTTATGGTCTTAATAAAACGCGAACGCGACTAGCTCGACGGTAATGTATGCTAACCCACTTTACTACGGGATTATTTTCTCTTGAAAGTATCGTACTCCGGGACAAATCCACTACCCACAATGCAGCGCTCTGTGGCGACTTATCAAACGCCGTAGGATTACAATGGTTGTACAACATAAGGTAGTGTATGAACAGAACAGGAGCTTTTGTGATGTGGAATAGGCATCTACAGGAGGTTCTCGGGGGGCATTCATAATGTACTTATACATTATGAATGAATGTGAATGCACTGCTTTCAATATGCTTGTAACCACTGCACAGGTGTTCCTTGTGGATTTGGTCTGAATTTTTGTAAAGATTGTACATGTAATACTGTAGGTTTCAGGGAGATACTTAGTGATAAGCGCCAAATTTAATATAAATGTTGTTAAAGACCTTGTGTCTGTTACAGTTGTCTCTGTTGTCCCAGTTCTCATTCCGGCCCACGGGTCGGGCCGAGATGTCACACATGACAGTCGGGTTTGGGGTCGGGCTCAAGAATTATTACTTTTAAAAATCTAGTTAGGCTAAGACTATTGGATACAAAATATGATTATACTTATTCTGCGGTGCTGGGAGGGGAGAGAGGTGGTGCTGGAGGGGGTTTATGAACGAGGAGGAGAAGAGAGAGAGAGATGGCGGGACACTGAGCTGCTGATCGAGCGTGTAACATGCCCCACACCGCGCACACCTCTCGGCCTGCCCAGGTACTGTACGTATGTGCGTGATGCTGCTGGTACCTCTCACACATGGCGCACGCCTCCTTTGGTGCTGCTGCCGAATGCACTGCGCAGAGGCTCTGGCCGGGCGGGCATTAAATAAATAATTATTACTTTTGAGGGGAACAAAGTGATCGCTTCAGTGGGTAAAATTGTCAGTAAAGGAGATCAGGTGCTCTTCAGGATCCAAAACTAAAGTATAGGCAAAAAGAGAAAAAGTCCTTTATTCGATGGACATGCCATGGCATGTCCATCGAATAAAGGACTTTTATCAAGAATCGGAGTGCCTTGGATTTTCCTTTCTCTTTTTGCAAATAATTATTTACTTGGGTTTGTTTCGGGCTTGGGCTGGCAATTCAAGTTAATGGCTCGGGTCGGGCTTGATTTTTGGGCCCGATCTAAGCTCTAATCCTATGGCACATGGATTGCAACTTGTTTATAACATTGTTACCGTGATTGTCATTTGATTATTATGATGCAATTTTGTAGCCATAACTAATGAATTGTATTGCAGATCGTGCTGAATCATGAAACCATATTTAGTCAGTTTGGTTCGTTCTAATGGACCTTTTACTCTTTTTATTTCAGATATGTTTTGTAAATAAATATGTTTGACCAGTATTAAGTGACAACGGTCATCCGAGTTGAAATAGGACAATATTTTTATAAAGAGTGCCTCAGCTTATCTATGCGTCTATCTCCAAGTCTGAAGTGCACCTGTTTTTTTTTTCATCTTTCATTCATTTTTCAATATTGTTATGAGTTTATATCGCAAAACTTTTTGATCCAGTGTAGCACTGTCTGCTTCTCTCTTCTAGTGATGCTTTTCCTGACTTTACTACTTCAAATTGACCTCAATCCATTGCAAGATCATAACTTGCGCTATAGTAAAGTGATGCCAAGTGTTTTGTGAATCTTAGCAAGAAATGGAGACGTGAGGAAAACATTTCCTGGATCTGTAGGACCTTAGGAGGAGCTTGTTGCCGCCGCGGTGCTTAGAACAGCCACTGGAGAAGATCCAAAGATTACTCAAAGATGTGCAAGCAGCTCAAAACACAGCTCCAGGTATATTTTTGATCATAAAAACAGCTATGTAACAAGGTAAAAAAAAAAATCTCTCAAAAAGTCAATTTTGCATAATACCCCTCCCTTTAGTTGTTTTATTTATATTATTATTTCCAGATCTGCTTAAGAAGAGCTATAAGCACAAGTGAACAGCTATGGTTAAAAGAAATCAGCACTATTTAGTCTAGTGTTTTTAGACAAAGAGCTTTCCCCATTTTATTTTGTAAAGAATTCGACATAAAAAGAGATGAGAACATTCACACTTTTGTAAATAATCATATAAATACATAAAAAAAACAATTTCACAAAAACGAAAAAATACCACTTTGAAGAAGCCACGTTACCTTTCAACTGTGCCGATCTATTCCATGCACCTGTAGCTCTCATTCATTGCTGATGCGTTAAAAAAATGACATTGCACCATTTCCACCTGTGTTTGTCGTCCCATTGTTCCAAACACCTAGCCACATGCTAACACCTGCATATTAACAACAACTACTAATCCGTGAATGGGGGAAACTACTGTAGCTAAAGCCTAAGCCTGTATAATTGACCATTTTCTTTTTTAATTGAATTACTATTTTTCATTTCCTGATTGCTACAATAACAATCATAAAAAAGTCTGTCTTTCCGATAGTTATTTCGAGGTTTGCGTTCGAGATACCTCATCAGGAGCCAATCACACGGATCAGTGGCAGCGAGGGAGGAAATACAAACCCACCATTGTTGGAATGTTCCCAGCGGACCCGACCTGTCAGCGCTAAATCCTGCTAATTCTTTCATTTATATTTATGTATGCAAAGCCGCAGTCCACGGTTAAAACAAAAACCAGGTGATGGTGAATTGGACTTGCTTCGGTCATTCGTCACAGCAATCACATGCATTCAAAATACAAACTCATTTTGGCAAAATAATGTCATAGTTCTTTTTATTTGTATGCTGTATAGATCAAGTTAAGCTTTTCTGGAATAGCGAACGAGCAATTTTAATGTAGAAAGTTAATCTTGTTCTGTAATTGTACCTGGGACATAATTCCTGTGAGCTTAAGTACTGGCTATTGTTTTACAATGTGGCCCAAAAGAGAATTTGATGTGTTAAAATAATTCTGTATTTTCCCACAAATGCGACATGCTAAGGCAGTGGTGTCAAACTCGTTTGGGTCGCGGGCCGAAATGTACCCCCCAAGGCGGGTCGCATATACTGTACAGGACTGTGGCTTAATAAATAACAACGGCTTACACTTTACCAGCCTGTGTCACACTTTTCCTCAAAGTGTACTTTAAGTCATTATTCAATCACTCCACACTCGATAGCAGAAAGTTATGTGGCCACAGCCGCCTTGGGGTAGACTGACCATTTACCACATGGCTATAATATGCTGTTTATATCCTGATCTCTTGTTACGTCAGTGCCCTCTGCTGGACACGTGTGGAATTCTTCCCTTTTTTAAATTTAAGCTGCACCCTTTTCTTAAAAAATCCATAACTCTGCACAGGAATGGGCTAGAGACTTACTTTTTCATGCTCTACAAGGGGTCACATTAAATCATCTCGCGGGCCGCATCTGGCCCGCTGGCCTTGTGTTTGACACATGCGTGCTGAGGTACATGCGTTCAGTTAGCAAGCTGGCCACTCTAGTATACCGTTCAGAATTTGTTAGCCTGTTCAATGTATTTTCCCTATAGCCGTTAGCATTAGCCATCAAACATTGCGATTTATGGTTACAATGCAGATGTATTCAGCTGTTGTCAACCCATCGACCACATTTAGGTGTCAAAGTCTAGTTTGAAATGACCAACAAACATACAGATCCTTTTAGATTTTACTTTAGATAAAAGATTAGCGTCTAAAAGTGCCCTCTTATCATATTCAGTTAAAGTTCTCTTTTATATGTCGTCTCATAATATGATACAGAAATGATATAAATATCATGAAAAAGCCATGCCACACCTTGCCATACTTAAATCCTGGAATGACGTCACCCTTCATCCTCACAGACAGGTCTGGGAAGCTCCGACACAGGCCCTGATAGCTCATTTCTATTCTATAATATGTGATATAATAAGTGATGTGTGATTTGCGTCTAGTTTTATTCCAATGGACTCAAAGGCAACAGAAAACAGAAATTTTTGTTGCCGCCAATGTTTTCTTCTTGTATTAATGAATTGGTCATGTCTTTAAGCCATACACATAGAACTCTGTGTCCACCATAACACCAAGATAAAAGCCAGACGAAGTCATAAATGAGTTGTAAAAGTTACCGTTTTGAGTTTTGAATTTGAAAAAACCAAACTATTTCACAACTTTTTTACCACCGCTCTTAATCCATAGCACAACTTATCCCTCCATAGCAGAGCACTGACAGGCCAAAACATTCGCCGTAGCTTCACAACTACAAAGCAGCACGCAGCAGCTCGCTCTGAGACTATAGTTTGGACAGTGGAGGTTTAGAGAAGGGGTTCCCAAACCTTTCAGGCCGTGACCCCCAAAATCACTCAACCTACAACTCGGGACCCCTCCTGTACCATGTAATTTGCCTTTATAATAATTGAAGGTGTAAAGCATTTAAAAACTGGTTTATTGATGTTAGTTTGGACACTCTGTTTTGTTATTTGGCTTAATTTCATAAATAGCCGTTTTCAATCAAAAATACATCAAATTCAGGGTCAGAAATGTGACCCCCAGTTAGAGTGAGGCTAGGGAGGAGGAGCTAAGGGACAGAGTGCTTGTAGAACCAGGAAGTAAGGTTAAGTGAAATTTTGAGAAAACGCATTTTATAACCAACAAAGTGTAAGATACTGATCAAGATGTCTTTGAAATTATTACCAAATACCTACAAAAAGCATAACCCCCCTCTATAAAAAAAAACACTAACATTTACGTTTCCTAGCTCTAGGCCCATCATGTGTGCTTGTGTACAACCTGCACAGACGTGTATGTAACTCTAAACTTGTCGGACTAGTTAACCCGCGGTGCGCCCTGACAACAGCCCGGACTTAAACAAAGGGCTGACTCAGGGCTCTGTGGGAGTCCTCCGGTTCCCTTTGGACCTACTCCTAGTTTCAGTCCGTCTCCTGTGACTCGGTGAAAAACTATCTGTCCCCAAAATAAAATCTGCCCCATGACCCGACCCGGACAACACCCAAGCAGCCACGGGACGGCTTAATGAGCCCGTGGCGGGTTTTCTGTGACGTGTGCACTGAAGCCTCAAGAGGAAATTGACCGGTTTGAATGAACAAAACTGAGCCATGTTTAAAAAGCTGTGTGATTTTAAAACAGCGATCACTTAAAGCTCCACTGCGGAACGTTTCAGGTTATACTATGGTTTCTTTGGCAAAAAAGACAGACAGACAGGTCAACGACCGCAAATGTGCTGGTCAGACGGGCCCACTGTGGTGCCGCGCAGAGTCGTAGCAGCTCAGGACTAACCCTCCATCTGATCAATGGAATTTCATTAAACAGTGACAAAAAGCCCTATTTCTAGACCCTTTTAGAGCAGGTTCAGTACTGATGATTGATCTTAATGCAGGCTTGAGGATATTTGGAAGGACAAACATTTACCAGGCAGTGTTGTCTCCAAAATACTGTAGGTCACAGCCTTGGGTTGTTAAAAGATGTTCAAAACATTTAATTCCACATGTCACTCAGAGTCTAGTTCTGTCTCATTTGAGTCGTTTCATTAATGTAAAAGGTTACCCAAAAAAATGCATGTATAACTCGCCTGGTTTTGGGTTAAAAAATGATGACTTTATACAATAACTTTCTAAGACGTATTATTGCTACACAAACACCTTTTATGTTTTACCAAAAGTTGCCTTTTAGTAGAAATACACATTGCTACTCAACAAGATACTCTGAAGGGCAGTGTTTCACTCTGCCAATATGTAAAACCAACATAAAGCTATGTTTCAAGCCATTTACCACTATATTAAAGAACACAAATTTATGAAGCAACTCAAATTATATTATGGTACATCAGCGTTTAGAAGAATTCTAAACTTTTTTTTTTTAATTACTCTTGTAACTAAACAAAAAACTTGATTATGTTTTTGTATATGTATTGATAATGACTTCTTGTACTGCTCTCTAATTCAAATGAACGTACAGCTAAGTTTGCTTCTTTGTGTCTTTTTGGCTATTCTCTTTGTAAAATTGTTAACCGTAAAAAATATTGCAAGTGCAAAGCCCCCCCAAACAACAATAAAACGTATATAATAACCCAGCCTGACCCACGTCACGCCTCATGTCCATGTGGCGTGTGCACTCCGACCTCAGAGGAAACGCACCAGTTGGTTTCGATTGACGGGGCTGTACGAACAAATGTGATCCGTGTATATAAGAGGAGCACTGGGACATGGAGGTATTTCAGCCCGGGGCCTGGTCTGTGGAGAGTGACCGTGACGCATTAGTGCCATGACGATATAAGACCGACTGAAGGAATTATCACTGGGGAGAAAGGGGCTGAACAGATATCACTTTTCCTCAAAACGATATGAGTACTTTTACCTGTTACTGAGTATTGACCGATAAAGAGTACTGATATGTGATATCTAGTACAAGGTATCATCTTTCTGTATATATTTATTGGCTAATTTATGTATTCATAAATTCATATACATCTTTTTTTTCTTTCTTTTTTCTCCATTTATGTACTTTTGGATTTGTTTCATGGCCCACACTTTAATTTATTCAGATAAAATAGAAAATGGCTACGTGCATACTGCAAAGTTTATATCATGACGTCACTCTGTGACTAGGTAAATTCACCTGTCTCTAACGCACATCATGACAATGACCATACTGTACAAAGAGTGGGTGAGGACTGTGTCTGACACAGAGCTGCATTAAACAGAACAATCTCTACAGACTGACACATGGCACTGCCTCTTAAAACAATATCATATTGTAATACGGCACACACTTGGTGAATATACAAATGGGTACACACCCTTCTTTGTATTGGCCACACACCTAAACACTGTTTCAAATCAGATGCTTGTGCTGCAGTTTATATCCGTCTTAACAAAGTAACCTTCAGTTGTGTTAATTCTCAATTCATTCCCATAAATATCCATTTGTCGAGTTAATAACAAACATGGACCTTTAATCATAATTCGTGGACCATGGGATCTTTTACAATGTCAAGGACAAAAACATTCTTATTTACAATGTATCAGAAAATTCCTTTGCTTGTCTCAAATATCTCAAGAAATCCCACTGATATCTTTCATCACTGTTTTCATCTTTGACACAATTTAATAAAGCAACAGCAGTATTCACATTACAAAGGTGACTGCATTTGTGATGTTACGTGAGGCGGCATGATGTCTGCATCCAATAAAGTGTTCAAAGCTAGGGAAAGTTTTGAGCTGTGCGCTATTTTCACGGATAAAGTCACATTGACTTTGTTTATAGAAGATCACCGCGTGACTAATACGAAAAATGTAACCGAAACCAAAACATTCAGAAAGTATTCCTTCCACCACCTTCGAATTTGTCTCCGTCGGAACATCGTTTTCCATAAACCTGGGAGTGTTTATCATAAAGTTTCAGTATGTCACAGGCTTATGACTAATGTTTGCTATTAAAAGGAGTTACATAGTGCGGACGCGTCTGGAATGCCTCTCCATAGAAAAGGTGCAGATTAGTGGATTTGCTCAAGTTTAGTCTTTTGTTTGGTCCTTAGCCATGATGGAGTGATCCCATTGGTTGACGAGAGAGACAGGAGGGAGGGGCTAAGAGGGTGCAGGCGGGTGATACACTGCTAAAATAGTATCAGGTGAAATGTCATTGATTTCATGAGTTCAAACTAGTTTTAGAATTGTGTCAGGATATATATTTTTAGCTTGTTTTAAAATTTAAATGTATATTTTTTATTATGATCTTTTTCATTATTATAATTTGTATGATAGTCTTTTTTTTATAATTACCGTCTGCCATTGAATTGCAGCTTTCGCAAATAGTGTTGCATTTGTGTAAAACTATATCAATCAATCAATCAAATTTGATATGTATAGTGCCTTACAACAGCCAAAAGGTGGACAAAGTTCTTTCCAGTAAAAATACACAAGTCAGAATAAAACAACATCTACAAATGACATAATAAACAACAGCAGTCGAGTCATTGCACATGTGTTAAAGCCTTCCTGAATAAATGTGTTCTTTGCTGGGATTAGAAAACACTCAGTAACAGATTTCAGGCGTGTTGGAAGTGAGTTCCACAACTTGGGGCCTACGTTGAAAGCTGTTTTCAATCATGATTTAACAAAATGAAGTAATAATCTAATATGTTGAATTGCCAAACTGAAATCAACATGGAGGGGTTCTACACACAGCCAAAGGATTGCAACCTGAACATCACGGGTTCGAGTTCCGCCCCCGACAGCCCGCTGAGTAAAAGGCATGCAGACTTAATCAAGTATTTCTAACGTCCTAATTCTTCACAGGGTTGAGTTCAGAGCTCATTTCCCAACCTTCAGAGAGCAACATTGTCACTGATATGTAAACAGCAACGGCTACCTGCTATCTCACAATCTATAAAAAGAGAAAGGCTTTACAGTTGACATCAATATTCTGACGGACATTTCACTTCGAGAGGATTTTTTTTATAGGACATTTAAAAACTGCATATTATACAGTATCAGGTTTGAAAATTAATTTTCATTTTTTATGTTCTTGTATATACACGCAAGTGCTATTGATTAAGGGGGAGTTTCATGGATCTCTTACCTACTAATTAACCTCTTAACCCCCACCTCAACCGAGCGCATTTTCTCCAGTTCGGCCTTACCCAAATCTGTCATATTGTCGTCATATTTTTGAAGCTATTTTGTTGCTTTTTGGTCCCGTTTTTGTTGTTTTTCAGATATTTGTTACGTTTTTGTTACTTTTTTGTTGTTTACATGACATTTTTTGTTGCATTTTTTGTAAAAAAAAAAAAAATTGTACTGCTTTTTTCAAGAAGCTTTTAGATTTGGGTAATGCCAAACCGGAAAAAATGTGGATGGTTAACAGGTTAATCTAAATTCATCAACAATTTAAAAATAGCTCCTTGCGTTTGGTTCTCCCACGGCGCAGGAGGAGGGGTGGGAATAGAAACTCTGTGGTAAAGCATTAGCTGAAGGTGTTGGCCGTGTTTACATACCTGCGCCGCTCGTCAACATGGCCCGCCCACGTGCACAGGCAGACGCTGTGAAAACCAGACAGAAAACTATTTGAGGCTTTAGCGCGGAGCACATGCGAGGAATCGCTTCACAGAACACGCCCCGCTTTTGACAAAACGGCCCGACAAGCCGCGACAGGAATGCGTATGGCAACTTTGTAACTAAATGTATTGTTGGATTCAATTAAAAGATAATGATGAGCTTGTGCCGTCTATTCACTGGTCTATAGACGTATAGTGCGGCTTTAGGAAGGTTTTACTGCTGGGATTATGGTCCAATTGTACCAGCTTTAGAGCAAGCCAACAATCATTTAAATATCACACTGAATAATAGAAGTCGTCATATTGAAATGATAGCAAGGAAACTCAGCAGAAATTAAAGCCATATGAGATTAATAAATCAATGGTTTTATTGTTTATTTCTACAGAGCCAAATATCTGACATGACATATGAGAACCTATGCAATGATTGAAAGTGATATGACTGAGAGCTTACACAAACACGACAGCGCTTAGAAAACATGTATACAACCAACTTAGACCTTTCAGCCTGGAGAGGCCACGGTTTACTATTCGCTTTAAGATACTGAACCATTTATATAAAAACTCTGTCACCGTTTGTGCTGTAAGAATCTTCGTTTGTGCTGTTATCGTTTGAGATATTAATGATTGTTTTATTAGTCAGATCTGAGATCACCCTGCCCTTTATAAAGCTCCAAAACTGGTAAAAATGATGTCAACCGCTTCCTCTGCATCTGTGCTGTAAAGATTTCTGTTTGTAATGGTTTGGTTTTTAAATTACAAACTTTAGAGTATTGAGTTGTCCACCCTCGTCCTCTGAGATGCGCACACGTTTCAGAGACGCATGGCAACACACACTGCATGCAAAAAAGAATCATCAATATCTCAAAAACAAAAACAGCACAAACGACTGACATATTAGTTACATAAATGTACATATATTGGGGGTCAATGTCTCACAGCTTTCATCACTTAGACACTTTAGACGCGAGGTGTTGTCAGTCGATGTTCCCAGACTGTTTCGAAGGTTACGCCTCTCGGTCTATGAAGAAGTGAATCCCATGTGTGTGACAGTGTAAAAGCTCCTTTAGTCTCAAATGGTCTTCCATTCCGATTTTAGGAACATCGTTCCAATCCGGTTAAAAGGTTCTCTTGTTTGCAGTTGTCTGAAATCGCTGATTTGAAGTGTGTTTGTTTGTTTTTTTCTTTTATGATAAAGGTAGCAGTAGAATTCCAAAACAGGTATGTCGTTTATACCTATTGACAAGCCTGATGAAGGTCAGAGTGACCGAAACGATGCTGCAATAAAAGCCAAGTAAAAGAGTGAGACAGTGTGCGGGAGTCTTTTTTTCAAGTTAAGTAATCTATTCTTTTACGCACCTGTTACCAACTCAGGTGTGCAGAGCTTCTACTTATCAAGTATTACCTATTGACTTGATAAAATAGAATTTCAAATTTATTCCTAATTTTCCCAACACATCTCTAATATCCCAGTTCTTCACGGGGATGAGTTTATAAGTTTGTTTCACAGCTTTCAGAGCGCTACATTGTCCTGGTAATATAAACCAATAACTAGCCCAATAACTACTTTCGCAGTGGTCTCTGGGACGCTCCAGGATCAATTGTTAGGAAGGTTTACACTCTCACCAGAAAACTTACCAAACAAGTGATCCTGGAGTGTTGTAGAGGCCACTGTGATAAAAAGTTATGGCGCCATGCTGACCACTCATACAGCCGATGGTCAAATACGCACAATTATCAACTTTGTTCCGCATACAAAGTTGCATAATGCACCTTTAAGGAAAAAACTTTATTCCAATTTTAGAAAATGAAAATTGGGTATAGGGCCTTAAAAGGAGACGAAATGAATAATCAGTGGAGTAGCGGCTCTACTCTGAGCTCTCATAGGGTCTGAGCTTCTCAACTCATCTTTGTAAGGGGCGATTTCATATTTACTCCTCAGGACCTGGAGCATTTTAGGTAAAGTGTTCTCCAGCAATGACGATGTCCTTGAGTTTACACTGAAGACAAATTGGAAGCAGCAAAATCCCTCTGTTGTGGTATAGCGTCTACGTTTCTCAAACCCCACATCCAGACCTTTGATTTTCGGGAGGGCGACTCTCTAGTCTGGTGCATAATAGGATACGCATTCACATGTCTAAACAAACAAAGACTTTTCCGGAAAGGCCATCGGCGTTTGTCATAGGTGGAACAGTTTGTGACTAAGCCAGTTCCTCTCAGAGGTGACATGTTTCGGTCACTGTTGGCCGTTGTCCTGACATGACCCACAGCTCCAGTGACCGCAGGTAAGGCCATAATTACAGCCTGCAGCCACCAAACAAGCAAAGGCTCTGAAGCAAGTATTGTCATCCTACCACCCACTCTGCGCACAGCATACTGCAACTCTCATGACGTATTCATTCAAACGGTTTACATTTGGTTCCAGCATTGCTCAGCTACAGTGTTGTCAGTGGCGGGCCGTGGGGTTTCAGTCAGGGCCCTCAATAGCAGCCTGGGTTCACGCAGTCAAACGCATATAAACTGATGGACAATAAGCGTATGGATAAAACTGCCTTTTTGCGTGGCATTTGTTCGCTAAAGGATTTGTCAACAACGCAAACCAAAGCAGCGGTGCCTCGGACTACAAACTAAAGCAAAAACCTTCAGGAACACTCATACTAGTATACGGAAACACACGACACATGACAGGCGGGGACGAGCGCGTTATAATGTGGAAACAGGCGGCTGTTTTTAGGAGATGTTTTGTTGACAGAGCGAGTAAAATAAAAAAAGATACTACACTTAAAGTTTGGTGCTATTTGAGATCCCTTTTTTTTTTAGCGCTCATAGTCTCGTACCTGTTCCCTGCCCGAGTCCCAGCGCAGCTGACGCGGGGAAACCCTTCTCCTGTCCGGGGAGCCGAGCGTCTACGTCCCGCTGTCGTTCCCGCTGCTTTGCTCTAGAAGCTCGTCATAATGAAGGGGCGCAAAATATCCGTGATCAGTAAATCCACTTCATTTTGTTTCGTTCAGACATTTCCAACAGGAATATCTGTTTATCCGGTTTACTTCTGATTTCCTGGAACATCTTGCGCATGCGCGGTTACATTAGCGGTTTTCCCAGGCGAACAAACGTAGGGGAAGCTACTGAAGGCACTGAGGGCGTCCTGTCAATGTACATCGAATTCTGATTGGCTGATAATTCTGTCAGTCACGCTGGCTGTCAATCATGTGTGCGGACTGACAACACAGGACCTGCAGAATCTGTTCTGAAGGCCCTGAGGAGGAGCAGCTCGCCAGACGTGTTTAAGGCAGTTTTTGAGTAGGAAATTACAGTTACACCTCAACAAAACCAATATAAGCGACTCAACTGTACATTATATAAATACATTAGAAATTAAATATACTATTAAGACATTTAACACTTTTTTTCTTCATTTGGCCAGGGCTAGCAGAGAAGGCCCTGCTGGCCCTGATGGCCAAGGCCGTGGGAACCCAGGGTGCTGAGGGCACTGCAGCACCCCCTGGTGGATAGTTTGCGAACTGCAGGCAATATTAATAAATAGTAAATATGCACAGAAAAAGCATTTTTTGGGTACATTTTGTCCCTCAGCACCCCCTAACCAAAATGTCTTCCCACGGCTCTGCTGATGGCACACCACTGAGTGCTGTTGTGTTTGTTTGTTTGCATACAGTTTGTGGGATTAAAAATATGTTTGGGTTCATCTCCAATGTCAAGAAATGTGTGAAAAATTGGTAGAAATTAGGAAAAAAATAATGTGATAAATGTTTAGTATTGTGACTAAGAATGTTCCGCAAAGTGGCTTTTTTCTTTTGTCCTTTTTCAATCCTCCATAATATAACATGCCCTTTCTGCAGCAACATATGTATATATATAAATATGTACAGACATGACTTTTGAAGTGTATGACGGCACTAAACCAACCTGTTCAGACCTGCATCGCTAATGTACAGTAAGTATCTGTTTACATGACAACACGGGCGCATAAATGGAGTACGTCTTTCACAATACTTAGGTGTTAGGCGTGTACATGTGTTACAGCCAGTGATGAGTGTAAAGCCTTGTTCCCACCGTCAGACCGCGTGTTGTGATTCAGGTCGGGCTGGTACAAGGATGCACTGTTTACAAGTCTGTGTGTGCGTTTGCTTAGAGCGCAAACACTGACATCATACAGTAAACAAAACGCTTTATTTTACCCAAACGTTGGAATACAGTAGCACTGTAAACATGAAAATCAAGTTGAAGTAAAATGTGTGGTTAAAGTCCTGGTTGGGTAATAAGGTTGTATGGGGGAGGCATTTTTCATAATAGTATAGATTCAGTCATTTTACGTGACGTGTCATGTGGCAATGACTGACTAGATTCATAAGTGCTGCATCATGGCGACCGCTATGAAAAGGAAGGTTGATCTTGAATGCCGCGTATTCCAAGAAACATGGACGAACGATTTCTTCTTGTCGAGGTGAAAGGCAAGCCAGTGTGTACCTAGTATGTGACGAGGGGCTGGCAGTGATGAAGAAGGCAAATCTCGAGCGCCATTGCACCTCAAAACAAATGCGTTTGGATCAAATAAATGCAAATCGTCGGAGCTTGGGTGCCCAGCAGCTTTCACAAGACTGACCCAAACTTGGATAACCAGCTTGGAATAGCGTCATATTTACTGCCAGCTGACATCAGACGCCTCAGAGACCAAAAGTTCCAGCCATTGCATTATGTGAGCCTGACATGCATAGAAATTATGATCCTCCATACTTGATAGTATGGAGTAGTCCTGTAGAACTGTAGAATGTATGTGGCTAAATTGTAAAACCCATGGAGTACTTAAGAAAAAATGATTTGGCCCTTGACGTGAAAAAGATTCCCTATCCCTTTTCTAGAGTATTTACTTCAAAGTTCAGTGGTTGTTTTGTTTTGTTTTATATCCATTAATGCCACTGGAATGTCTAGTGTCATTTCTGATCATGGAAATGTTCAGGCGTGTACAGTATGTGGCTCTCCAACAATGCATTTCCATACAAGTAATACAAAATGCAAAAAATACACTTGGTAGTACTGGCTCAGCGTCTTCAAAACGATTCTCCATTAACAATAACTTCAAAAGGTCAATCAGAGGAAAAAAACAGCTTCGACAAACTCTTCAATTTGCCAAAAAAAACAAAACAACTCAAAACCCATTAGTCGCTGAACTCTGCCTCACACAAGCGCTGCACAGATAAACAAGAGCATTTCATTCCCTAAAAAACTTTATAAAGTCTCTCTCAAACTCTCCCTTTCCTCCCGATTTACTTGCTTTCCTGTCATTTCTCCTGCTCCGATTACCTTTGGAGAGGGGAGCTCAGGGCCGTGATATCTCCATCCCGCCGCACGAACGGAGCAATGTGGTTAGCGATGATGAATATACAGCCACTGGGCGCAATATCTACAACGCCAGCACGACTCGTTGGAATAAGGTAGGCAGAAAAAAAAAAAAAAATAGCCCATCTTGCAGGTTCAGGTATTTGTCAGTGCAACAAAGCAAAGTTTAGTGTGCGAGGCGTGCTCAAACGCAGGCAGCGAGCACAGTCCAGAGAAAGCAGTTGTTGAGTTAAGCCTGTGAGAGCTGAGTGGGAGTGAGGACGGCCTGGTAAATGGTAGGTGTGCTTGTTCTAAAAGCTGCAGTCTGTCCTTGTTTAAGAGACTCTCAAGTGTAATTAAAGTGCTAAGAGCTAACAGCTTGCGCCAAACCAAAGAAGTGTTGGCATTAAATATGTGTCGTGAAGGCAAGAGACAAAATGATATTACCACTTATATCATTTCAAGATCAAAACAGCAAATTTACCCAAAAGGTGACAGCTTTGCAGCCATGAAATATGGTTCAATGTATGTTATTAATAGTTACTTAGGTACAAAAATGAAACATTTACATAATTATTGATCATCATAACACCGAACACACCAGCTTTGATCATTATAACACCGAACACACCAGCTTTGATCATTATAACACCGAACACACCAGCTTTGATCATTATAACACCGAACACACCAGCTTTGATTATTACAACACCAGCTTTGATTATTACAACACCGAACACACCAGCTTTGATCATTATAACACCGAACACACCAGCTTTGATCATTATAACACCGAACACACCAGCTTTGATCATTACAACACCGAACACACCAGCTTTGATTATTACAACACCAGCTTTGATTATTACAACACCGAACACACCAGCTTTGATCATTACAACACCGAACACACCAGCTTTGATTATTACAACACCGAACACACCAGCTTTGATTATTACAACACAACACCAGCTTTGATTATTACAACACCAGCTTTGATTATTACAACACCGAACACACAGCTTTGATTATTACAAAACACCAGCTTTGATTATTACAACACCGAACACACCAGCTTTGATTATTACAACCGAACACCAGCTTGATATTAAACACCGAACACACCAGCTTTGATCATTATAACACCGAACACACCAGCTTTGATCATTATAACACCGAACACACCAGCTTTGATCATTACAACACCGAACACACCAGCTTTGATCATTACAACACCAACACACCAGCTTGATTATTACAACACCAGCTTTGATTATTACAACACCAGCTTGATTATTACACAAACACACGAGCTTGATTATTACAACACCGAACACACCAGCTTGATTATTACAACACCGAAACACCACCAGCTTTGATATTATAACACCGAACACACCAGCTTTGATCATTATAACACCAACACACCAGCTTGATCATTATAACCCGAACACACCAGCTTTGATTATTACAACACACAGCTTTGATATTACAACACCAGCTTGATCAACGAACACCAGCTTTGATACAACACACACAGCTTTGATTATTACAACACCAGCTTGATTATTACAACAAACACACCAGCTTTGATTATTACAACACGAACACACCAGCTTTGATTATTACAACACCGAACACACCAGCTTGATCATTATAACACAAACATACCAGCTATGATTATCATAAACAAACACCAGCTATGATTATCATAAGACGAACACACGCTTTGATCATTGACACCAAACACACCAGCGTTGATCATTATGACACCAACACACCGCGTTGATCATTATGACACCGAACACACCAGCTTTGATCATTGACACCAACACACCAGCGTTGATCATTATGACACCAAACACACAGCGTTGATCATTATGACACTAACACACCAGCGTTGATCATTATGACACCAAACACACCAGCATTGATCATTATGACACCGAACATACAGTTTGATTATCAACACTTAACACCAGTTATCATACACAAACACACCAGCGTTGATCATTATGACACCAAACACCAGCGTTGATCATTATGACACCGAACACACCAGCTTTGATCATTACAACATTGAAGCCGATATCTTTGCCATCACAAAATTCACCTTCTACTTCTAAAACAGAGGTGGCTTAGTTACATTTACTCAAGTACATGTCGTAGAGTATTGAGTGGCAGTCCTCTTATGTGTGTTAAACATTTGGTCAAATTTCCACAGTGAGTAAATCTGGAAATGACAAAAGCGTCAAATCGACAGGTAAAAATAAATTGAAGTTGCATCAGTCATTCATTACTTTAACTTCTGCGTATAATCTAAAAGTAACTTGAGCAAATATTTCCCGACTCACTACTGTCAAATTCGGCCATAACGTTCCATGAAAACACCAGCTGTCTTACCTTTACCATCTGTTTTCCCATCAGCTGGGGCTTTGTTTGTTTTAGATGTTCTCTAGGTGAATGTTTCTCACCTGGAAGAAAAAAATAAATCAAAAATTGATGACAAAACTTTTTTCTTAAATTCTGACTCCTCACTTAGCACTTACATTCAACTCCTGCAGAAATGTCCAAATCCCTTTGTCGTTTGAAGGTGTCCATTCTGTAGTCCACATTCATATTCACAGCTCATGTTTATCTGTGTCCAACAGCTATTTACAATATTGGCTAGGTTTACATGGTCAGACAACAAAAAAACAAAACAATAACTGGAGTAATCATTTATTTATAATATTTATAGTTGCTTGCTAAATCTGATCATCCAAAAATCCAGGTTCTACATGTGCCAGCTAAGTTTTGGATTGTGAGAGCAACAGAACAATCTCCCTCTCAATCAGCTCCACCTTCGGAGCCAGGTGGAGATGGTTGCAAATGATTGCTTCCTCCAAGTTTTGGTCTGGTGCCCCATATGGCATCAAACCACCTGTATGTGGCAGCTCAGTGGATGTAGCCCAGGTTTAGAAACTGAAAGATTCATGGTTCAAGTGCAAGTTCTGTTGTTGTAGTGATCTCAGCAATACAGATATCTTTTTAAAAAAAAAAGGCAGAGAATAAGGGTTAAGATAAAACTGAGGACAGAATAATATTCTGCTAGCAGCCTTAAACACTATTAGTGTTTTTTAAACAAATCTGGGATTTATCTCATGGATAATTTTTAATCTTGCCCTTTACTGAATTCTTCTGGCTAGCACATGCAAAAGTGTGAAAGATTGGAAAAGAATCAGATTACACCTATATCAGGTCATGTTTATCAGATTATACCAGTTACATGACACTTTGTGTATTTATTTCAAGGACAGTGCATATTAATGAACATTTCTGGAAATATGCCACAAGGCTATTTTTCATCTATAGTCCCAGGACACTTTTTCCCCCATGATAGTTAGAGAATAATATTCCTAATCAGAAATAGGATAACCCAATCATAATCTTAGGGGGAAAATTCACTCCCAGGACAGGTGTTACTGTATAAAATCAGGAATAATAAATTAAGCATTACAACATTGCACCATCAAGTCATTAATCGGAAAAAACTGCAGCCAACCAGTAGTGCAAGAGAAGGAGTTAGCAGCCCAGTTGTACGCATTTATTAATCCAAATTATAAGACTGCTGCAAAAAGTACCATGGCCAAGGTGTCTGAAGTAGCCGTGAAGCCTATTGAGGACATAAAATGTTGCCATAGACGATGTTTGAAGGAACCCCCTATAGAAGCAAATACACGATTTTTGTTGTTGGGCAAGTATCTGAGGAAATGTACCACACTTCCGGCAGCCGTACAGTATATACCTGGCAAGATGCACGATACTCTATTCTTTTTGGACTCGTGTAGCTGCAGGTGTGATGGTTGACTGGCTCTCTCCACCGTTAGCACTCTGGCTTCAGCCTGATGTGCCACGGTGGTTGTGTTTGGCAGGTTGCAGCCAGGCTGGGTTGGGCGCTGGATCCACATGCCAAGCTAAGAGGGGAGAGGGGAGAGGGGCAGAGACTCCGGTTTCACTGTGGCCCTGTCAGGACGGAAACAGATCCTTCCGTCTGAGTGACAGAGATACGCCCGCTCTTTGTTCAAATGGGTGTTTAGTGTTTGTGGATACTCTCCTCGCTTGTAGGCTACTGTTGGCCTTTTGGTTGTACAAGGTGTCCACTTACAACAATAATATAGGCTGAGAAAACAGGTTAGTTCTCTTGAATGGGAAATATAGGCTGTTGAAAGAGCCAGCATGGGAGTTTTAAAAAGCCAAGAAGTTTTGAGCAACATACTGTAATCTATTTAACAATTTCCACAATAGGCCTAACTGGAGATATTTATTATTATTTATTCATTCACGCCTCAGCCTCAGTGGCAAATATGACCAGGAAGTGACACTTGATATATGACCAGGAAGTGACACTTGGTGAATACAGTATAAACCGATTCTCCGCTCATGTCTCTCAAACACATTCCAACATAGTTCAAGTGAGTTAAGTGTATTTTCCAATGAGTCAATAGTAGTATGCTGTTTGACGGTGGTTGGCACAGTGACACAACAGTTAGGGAACTCCCCTGAAAAAAGATAATCTGAATTTCAATGGAACCAGGGACTCTCCAGGCAGGTTCATCAACCATCATCCCTGCCCTCCCTAACTCTGCTCCCACTTGCATTCGCAAACCGTGGTCCACTCCAGCCACCATAAGACATTGACCCCTTGCCCATTGTGTATATACCATATGTATTTTGTGAATTTAGATTTTACTTTATATACAGGTAGAGAGCGAGTAGCGTTAAAAATGTAGTTGGCTCCAGTTGTAATCATTGTTTCAAACATTGTTTATCTTGGCTGCAATAAAATGTGATTTAATTTAGCTCATCTTTAATACCGGCTGTAAGCAATAAACTTTAAAAAAGAGAGAGAAAGTTGTTTTCCCTCATTGTGTTGCATTATCCAAACAAGGAACGCATGCATACACTAACTCATGCCGGGAAATGACTAGTTGCACTGTAGAATACATGCTTTTTTCAAGATAATGAAAGACATGAGACAGTAGGTCCATAGGAAAAACATTTTATTGAAAAACATTTTTCAGTTTGCAACAGACTGGTGGAATGTGTGTCACTTTAGTTGAAATGGGCTGAATGACAAAACCATGTTTATGTTGTACTGCAGAGGGATATGCGAGGGGCGGGGCTACAGTCACCCGGCGACCAGAGCGGACCAATCGGAGAAAAAGAAAAAAAAAAATGAAAAAAACCCAAATGGACAAACAATGCAAATATAATACTGCGTTACTTACAAACTGGACTGAACTTAAAATCATGAGTATAACAAACCAAAAGAAACTAAATTTAATAAATATTTATGGTACACACTTATGGCACAAATATGCAGCAGTCGGCTTGGCAACTTTTCTCTCAATTTTTTCAAAACCAAATTACCATGGAAACAGTGCAAAAGGAAGGGGGCGTGGGAGGACACAAGCTTTCCATCGAGCGCTAGCTAAAATACATAGCAAAAAATTCAAATTTATACAAAACATCTTACTTTTAAGAGTTTATAAAAATGTTTTATTGGGTTCTGGTCAATATTTACATAAGCTATTTACCAAAAAAAGTAGTTATGCTCTGCTTTGAAGTGTGGTACTCCATTTTTGTGATTTTTTTTTCTTTTTTTTTAGTTCAGCTTTCCTAAAAAGGTGAATAAGGCTATTGTAACAACCCAGGATCCATATACAATACAAACATTAATGTATATACAGTCTCTTACCTACAGAAGTACGGTGCAAAATTACTGAGTCAAGTGACGAGGGCTGACCATACGAGCAAGGCATTTTACCGAGGCCTGAAGTGCTCCTCGTAGCGCCAAGCTAACGCCCAAACAGCTAACACGTCGATTCAACCAGACTGTGCACAAGTCAATGAACAGAGTGGGAGCTACAGCTGTAGCCTACATGCTAAAAAACAAAAAAACTCCATCTTAGGAACGGTGAGTGGCAGAAAAGAGAGAAAGAAGTAAGTTAGCATTTGGATAGCTAGCATCAGGAGGGAAACTAGCATACTGCATACTATTCTTCAGAAAAAATAAATACATGTTACATGGATGATAAACCTTAAATTCAGAGTACAAGCTAGCAATTGTGCCACAATATATTTTAGGGCATTCACTTAGAGGTCATAAACATAATAGCCACATAACTGCTAGCATGTAAGTTTTTAGAAGCTTGACAATTCCAGAAAAAGTCGGAAATACGGAACAAACAACACATTTTAAGGGGATTGTGATCTATACTAGGCTCTGTGAGTGTACAAGAAGCGTTGTTTATTTTAAGGTAAACAATGCTTCAGACAGTGCAGGAACCTGCTAGCCTTTCTAGCAAGTATTGCCATGGCACTTGCTAATGTTTTTGACTTCCAATAATGCCACAAACAGTATAATTTTTCAATTTCAATTTCTGACAGCGCAACTACTGCCCAGTCAAAACTCAAATATTCAACAGACTAAAAAGGTTCTTTTATTATAAGCTACTGTCACTTACATGATCAAAATGTAATTCGTTTTTGCAAGCTGTACATAGGCTCCAGCTGTAACTTTACCATACGTCACCATGTCCACTTTTGTGTACAGTCAAGGGGTTAAATCCCCAAACTGTTAGCCTAAGGAGAGCGTTAGCTGAGTGGCGCTAAGAAAAGGACGCCAGATTCAAAGAAACTAATAAGATTGTCATATTCTGCCGCAGCAACTAAACAGCCATTTCATTTCCTATGAGTTTTTTTTCACCTTTTCAAAAACCTGTTCACTTTTTCACAGTTGAAACTACGGCACGTTATCCCAACAGAAGTACAGAATAGAAAAGCAGGAAAGAAATAGAATAGAAACAAAACAACAACAGACTGTGGCGTTCTTTGCTAGCGGTGTGTAGTTGTTACATCTTTCAGTGGTTAAGAACACTTTCCATAGGTGTTTTTTTTTCTTCTTAGAATTGATTACAAAAATAAATAAGAATTGCATATTTGCAGATTTTGTAACCTCTCAGAGGCACAAACCTCAGATCATACAAGGCTTGGCTTTTCGGTGATGCTCTTTGTGAAGAATGAGTTCTATGAGATGGTGATAACTTGCTCGAGGCACGGTGCGGGGGAAACCCAAGCCAAAAACGGCATGCACATATGAGTGAGGATGGGAAGAGGGGGGCATGATGGGGAATCCTTTGGGAGATGCTACACTGAGTGGGAGCTACACTGCCGCAAGAACAAGTTCCCAACTACTCCACAGGGCTCAGTGGTGAAGAGATCAAATCGTCTGTTTGCATAATGTGCACTTATAATAATATATCCTTACTTCTTCCTCCACGCTGCCTGTGCTCTATGTGTCTATCATAAATAGATTCTGCATGTGTTTTTTTAATGTTTTTTTTTTTCCATCTTTGTAATGTTTTAAAATGTACAACTGTTACAAACAAAAAAGTTACACCACAAATGAAGAAACTGTGAAGATTGTGGGTGGCGACATGTCCCTGTGCTTATTTTACGTAAGAGCAAGAGGACACCAGTGACAGGGGGCCCCTGGGAGCCCTTTTCCTTTATAGGGTACAGTACCTAGGGCGCACCGCTAACACCTAGGGCTGGTTCTTCATCACCAGACTGAGTGCGCTAGAAACGCGTCATGTGCCCACACTGTATCATGGAACGTAGCATGAAAACTCCAATCTGGAATAAAAAAAAAAAAACACCCAAATGTTGATGTAACCTGCACATCTTGGACAATTGCAATTTGAATTCTATTGTATTGAAGCTCTGAATATTTTACTACCATTCATTACATTCCTGCATCCAGATCATCAATCGTCTCGAGGTGAAGAAGTGGATATCGTGGGAGCAAACCCAATTTCAGTATTTTTCACATTTTTTGTTCAATAAGTATTTGCATTAATTCAGCACATTCCTAGTTCAAATTTGTCAAATTTTACAAGAAGCAAAACATTTTATTTATCTTTAATTCCATTGTCCTCCTTTTGTTTAACTGGCTTTGGCAAACAGTTACTAAATGTTATGCTAGTATTTAATTATCCGACCACAGAAAGCTTAGCATTCCAGAAACAGTCTAAAACTGTACCAAAATGAGCATCAAGGAGGTAATAAAAAGTGCGAGTCAAGAGCCTGGTTTGGAGCATCGACTTAAAATAGCAATAATTTATTTTAAAAAATGTGGAAAAACGTCAAAATACAACTTATTACAAAAAAATTTCCGCAGATCATTTCCAAATCTGGGTGTCTTTTTACACAATAGAGTAAACATTTGTTACATTGTGGAGCTGTTACATAATACAGTGTTTCTTTACATGCTTCGTTACTCCTAGGCAGTAAGGCGACATGAGTTTTGTTTTTTTGCCCCGGAACACCGCCCCACGAGAGAATTTTGACCCAGTCGGCTTCCCGTAGCGAAGAGAGTGGAGGTACCCAAAAAACAAAAACAAAAAGGGGGTTCAAAGTGCTGCTCTATGTTTAGTTACAACCCCCCAAACTCTTCCTCGGCGCTACCTGGGCTAAACCTGACATGCTAAAACTTTGACTTCCTTGTCCCGTTTTGTTCCTGGCCACTGCGGGGTCACTTGTAGGTTTTGATAATGATATGACAAAAAAGGAAAGCAAAAAAAAAGTAAAATAAAACAACCTTTTTGAGTTCGACTACCAAGGAATATGGGGGAGAACAGAAAACAGACAAAAATTAGTAAAATCTTGATGCTAAAAGTACAAAATAGAAGGGTTCTTAAAGTCCATAAACTTTCAAGTAACGTTTTTTTTTTGGGAACAGACGTGGGGAATGAGGAGAAACGGTGAACTCGGTGATTGGTTTCCGTCTATGAAGTTTCAAAGGTGATCAAACTGGGTGGCAAAGTGATTGGGTGAGTCAGTCAGGAAAGTCCCCCCCCCCAAACCCCCCCCCCCCCCGCCCCGCCCCGCGAGAGGGATTCTCTCTCTGTTTTGCGAGAAAATCCACCAAGTCTCTAGCGGCCAGCGGGCTTTCGACAAGGGGGCGGGCGTTCCATCCTCCTTTTTGAGCGAAACCTCCTCCTCGATCAAACAATGTCAGTCCCTTTCCAAACACAGTAGTCTCTTCCACAAAAACCGGGGCAAACATTCCATTAAAAAATCCATTACTCCGTTCCATGTGTCCATCTTTAGACTTTCCGATAAGGCCCCCCACACACACACACACAAATAGGCAGCTGCAGTGCGCATAAACAAAACAGGCGCTTTGTTTTGGGAACTTCGATTGCTGTCCTACAATTCCCAGAAGCCCTAGAGAGAGCAGCCTTTTAATATCTCTCCGAAACAGAATTTTTACGAAAAGAATGAAACATCGGGAGGAGGAGGAGAGGAGGAGGAGGAGTCGGAGTCGTCTGAAGGTTTTTTTTCATCCCCCCAAATTTTCCAAGTCCTCGCTTCAGACCTTGTAGTAGATGTTCGCCGGGCTCTGCGGCGGCATCTCCTGCACGATGTAGACCGGATGCCCGTAGTCGCCGCTGACCTTCTCGTAGTGCGGGCAGAAGACGCTATCGGCAGTCCTGAGCGGTATGATGATGTCGCTGGGCTCCGAGCCGTTGTTGTTGCCGCCCGCGACGCTGCGCTTGGGCGTGGCCAGGGTGCTGAGGGAGAGCGTGGCGGCGTGCTGCGGCGAGTGCTTCCGGTGCCGCCGCCGGTACTTGAGCAGCAGCAGCACCAGCATGATGATGATGATGAGGAAGATGACGCTGCCCGACGCGATGCTCACCACGATGGCCACCTCCGAGCCCATGGTGCTGGACGACTTGCTGCCCGAGTCGCCGTTGCCCTCGTGCGGCGCCAAGTCTGCGGAGAGATGAGGGGAAAAGGGTTAGCATTTTAGTTCTTTAGCCTGTTTTGAAGTTTAAAGGGGGGGTATTATGCTTGTTTCAATCACATAGCACCAGTCTATAGCATACTACAATGATGACGTAACCTTCTGTTGGTCTGTATATGCAGTAAATTAAAATAACTGCCTTGAATAAAATTGCTCTCTCAAAATGGCTGTACTGAACGTCTTGAAATAGGCCTCTGTCTCTTTAAGAAGCTTTCCGACACGCCCCCTTCAGCACACTGCTGTGGCATCTAAACAACACTACTGTGCGGGGAGGGGCTCTGCTGAGCTGAGGAGCAGAGGTTGGTGGCTTGGCTGGTGACGAAAGATCCAGAGGTGTCTCCAGGAGGTGGGGGCGTTCCTAGGAGGACTGAGGCATAGCTACACCTAAAATGGCTGCCGTCTAAGTTTTTACTGATTACTCAAAAATATGTGAATGAGCCAAGGCAACACTCCAGGCATGTGTTTAATGAGGGAATGACATAATAACATGATATAAAGCTTGAAAAAGTCGATTTTACATAATACCCCCCCTTTAAGAATGTGAAGAAAAATGACAATATGGTAAAAAAAAAAAAAAATCCGGTCACAAGACTCCCGACTATTTGCACCACTGTCACCTGCATCTCTCGTTTACATACCAGATTTGTGGCCCCAATACGTCCACAAAAAACACAAATGCAATTTTCTTGCTAGCACTCACTATTTAGCACCTCCTGTATTGATCAATGGCCCCCTAAATGAGTAAAGATTGCTCTTATGTTGCTTGGAGCACCCTCCACTGGCAGCAGGAGGAATTACAAGGTAGAAGCCACCATGTTTAGCTAACGCATGCTAGCAAATCAGTAATGCCGTTTGAAAGAAGAACAACTGCGGGTCTGGTGGTGGTTTATGGGTTTCAAAAATGCGAAGGGCACATCTCATTTCGCAAAACGAAAATCGGAAAACTCGGATTACTCAAAAGTGCGTCAACGAAGTGCGCTACTCCACGTATGTTTTTGGCAAGAGAGCAACGTGGCATCATTAAAATCTCCCAAAAGAAGTCAGTATCGCACGTCATGTCTTTGAAAGAAAATGTTTACGGTAAGGAGAGTCTATTGATTTGCGTAAAAAAAAAAGAAAAAGGGCACACGACTATTGAAAGCATTGATGGAATGAGATGTGACCAGGCGTTCTGATGTGGTCTATGAATGAGCCGCGAAGAGGCACCCTTTTTTTTTTTCCCCAACGCCGCCTTTCTCGTTGGCCGGCTGTAAAAGCAAAGGCGCATTGAACTGTGAGAGGAGCGGCGGAGTGAGACCTCCCTATTCAGAGATCCTCTATAAAAGGTCAGGTTCGATCGGCAGCTATTCAGATGCAGGCGGCGCAGACAGTAACCTTGACAAGGACGACGGACAAAATGGCTCCGAGTCCAATGAGGCTTTGAACGGGTGGAAAAATAGAACTTTGGTGATTAGAGTTAGAGCTGAGATGTAATGGGAAATAAATAACTAGAATATTGCAATCCTACACTGTTGATGTATTTAATCTCAACTAGGAGATGCTTTTGAAGGTGGACAATGAACGTTTGACAAGGAAGATATGGAGGCGATTGGAGGTTTGCCTTGCCCGGATTACATGTGCTGAAGTTGGAAGGGAGATGGCACGGCGCCCGAAGCGAGAACTCGGTGGTTGTTTTACAAGGGGATTAGGCTGCCTCAGACTCGGGACGCCCATATGCGCGCACTGCGGGCCAAAAAATGAAAGCGAGGGATTGGGGATAGCTTTTGGACAGGAGCGATCAAGAGGTTTGTCGTGACCGAATGTTGTCCATTTTCCCGTCGCCATAGAGTCCGGCCATTTTAGGGAGAGATAACAAACATTTCCCAGGAGCTAAAAACCATATGGGGGGGGGGAGGAGCACATAGTAGCATCCAAACGATAGTATGTGAATGACCATTTTGACATCTCCATTGGTTTAATATCACGGAAGCCCCAGGACTTCCAGGAACTGTAGCCGTTTATATTCCCATTGCGTCCTTGGACAAGACACTTTGCAAATCGCAATTCTTGCAACATAGAAATGGAATTTCAATCTAAAACCTCCGCTTAATACTAGCCTTGTGACTTTCCCATGTGCGCGGGAACCATTCACCAGACTATGTCGGGCAGTGTGTTTTTGTGCCAAGACCCCACTTTTACTTTTTAGTTCGGGGGGAAATTGCCCGACCCACTCACTCACTTCTCTCCTCAGCGCAAGATTTTGAAACTCCGCAATCTAATAGCCGAGATAAGGCCCAGATATACATCACGGTGCAGATTGTGAGTCTGTGCGGTGACGATGGGGGGGGAGGACGTACAGAACAAGTGGCTTTCTGTCCTCAGAGCAGCTTGTTAAAAAAAAAAAGATGGCAGACAGCGATCGGATCATTTTCCTGAAAATGTCACTTAGAGCTCTGCGCCGGTGGTTGGATTTGCGCCAGACCCGGCCCGAGTCCTTGAGATGCCTATCAGTTTTATGGGCAACTTTCAATTTACCTCCTTGATGAATCACTGACCGTTTTTTTCGCCCCCCCCCCATCCCCTACCTTCTATGTCGAGGCATCACATCGAAAACCTTGTCAGTGCAATGATAAACCAATGGAGTCATGTTGTTTTGTTACATCCTCAAATTATTGTTATTGCAACATTAGGTGACCCAATATCCACATCACAAGAAGCCACAATACATCGCAGAATTCACCAAGGTCTTCAATCAGTTACTTCTCACACATGGGAACTTTAAAAACGTGGTAAGGTTCAGTTTTGGTCAAGGTTTTGGTTCCGATAGTGCAAAATATCGCAATATTCGCAATCAAGTTCTCAAATTCTTTTCAAATGTTGTTCAGTCCTGTAGCTTTATGGACAATTGCAGACCTCGCTACCTCCAAACCACACAGGCAGACGCACTTCTTGAGTAGTTTAACAACAGCTTTCGCGAATCTCAAACAGCCTCTAATAAAATTCTGCTTTCTCAGGGTTTTCTTCGCGAGGGTGAGGGGAGGGGAGGGGAGGGGGGGTTGTAAATAGCAGCGGGGTGAGCTCACCTGTCTTCTCCAGTACGTCGTTGGTGTTTTTATAGGGATTCTTGCCGTCCGTGTGCTTGGGTGGGTGCGGTATTCTGGTGGGGTTGTCTTTGGGTGGGATGGGGTCTGTGGGACCTGCGAGGAAACGAAAGAAAAGACATTGGTTGAGTTGGGTGAGTCTGGTGGGGCGTTGAGGAAAGTTCGACGGTTTCCAACGTATTCTCAAGTTGTTCCTTCGTAAAAAGCTGCTCGTCTTATTCATGTATACTGTTTTTCTGTCTTGTACGCTCTTCCTAGACGGGGTTGTTGAGCTTGGAACAGTTTGAAGATTAAGCAAAGACTTTCAGTAAACTGCCTGACGCTGTTGGGCCCATCGTGCACTATGAATGCACACAAATTACAAGATCCAAACTATCCTGTTTATTAAATGATTTACTGCTATTGCACCGGACAGAAAAGTATCAAGGAAGTTAATAGTCATCTTTGTCTATTGGGAATATCGGAAGAAGACGACACTGCCTCTGCTGACCATTTGACCCGTTTCGCAATATTATCATAGGATTTATTGAGAGGCATTTTCCAAATGTCAGCTAATATTTTTAAGGCTGGTAATAATGCTAAGCTGTGCTAAACGTTGACTTTAGATGAGACAAACAGCAGCATGATAACCTCTCCTTTTAAGACTACTCCCAAGTTTTCCTTCAAACCCTGAGAAATGTTGCAACAAATAACAATTCCAGCCTCGGCAAACTTCCCTCGAGAGCCTGAGTCGGCGTGAAACCACATCGTTTCACTGTTGCTGCGTGTATTCATTGTTTTACGCCTGGTTTTGTTTATACTGCCTCAAGTTCGCAGCTGAACTTTACAGGCTGTCTCACAATTGTTTATTGTTTCAGCTACTTCGCTAAACACGGGGATTTACAATAAGGCAGGAAGCTTAAACACACACACACGTCTTTTCTTGCTAAATTGCTTGTGTTTTGTTCAATCCAGAAAGTGGCAGATTTCGGTGTCGCACTCGGGGTTTTCCCATTTTTTGCTATTAGTTTCTTGACCTTGAAAATCATTTAGTAAAATGAGCCATTAACATTTCTCAGAGAATTCCCTCTGTAGCGCAAAAGCTGTAATTAATAGCAGTAACACTGAATAGCTTTCATAGAACTGAACGATTTGTTTTATGCATGCAAGCAGATGGGAATTGGAAGGAAAGTAGTGGCATTGTGGTCTAGGACAGGGCTGCCTAAAGTGGGGCCCGCGGGCCAAATGTGGCCCGCCGAAACAATTCTGTTGGCCCGCCAAAGAGTGACCTACTTTTGCGCTGTATGGTTAATGCAAGCTCTCTCCCATTCATTCAAATATGGATGCAGTACACTTATTGGCCACCAGCGTCAAATTGGGGGCGCTGTTTCACTCTTTTCGCAAAGTTAATGAAACACTGTTGTGGTGTCTTGGCATCAACTTTCACAGTTTTCCTACTTTTATTGCAAGGTTTGTTGACATCAACATAGGTCATGTTAAAAATTGACTTTGAATTGAAAGGAATTGATGCTCAACTGACACTTTCAAAATGATCTAATATGGCATTTTCTTTGAGTTAACAAATGAATGAGGTAAAGTCACTGCAGGTGCTGTAGATACAGGTTGTTTACATTTTGCACTATACTGCTACAATTGTTGATTTTGTTCTACTAAAACTAGGCTTTTGCCATAGTTAACATTTGTTTTAATATAGCATGTTATTTGCATAGATATAATCAAATGCAAATATATACCTAAAAATAAAATAAAATAACTATTATTATTTGCAGTTATGTGTGTTTCGGAGACAAAAAGTTTGGGCACCCCTGGTCTAGGGTCAAGGGTTCCCAAACCTTTCCTCCCAAATCATTCAACAAACACCTCGGGACACACTTCTGGAAAATGTAATTAGCATATTAATCATTAAAGGTGCAAAACATTGTGTTATTTTGGATACCGTATTTTCATATTTGGCTTAATTTCACTAAAATAAGCAGTCATCAATTAAAATCACGATGTAAATGTGCAGCTGATGGTCTAGTGGTTGAGGCTGTCCAATCGAACAAAGCCTACGGGCCGACAATATTTCACTCTCCTCTCAATTCGGAATTTAAGCCTCACTTTCTCCAATCCCCGATAGATCCCGGACATTCGAAGCGCGTTTTCACTGAGCAAGATCTTTCCGGCTGAGGGAGCATGCACAGCAGATGCTCGGTGTGTGTGCGTGTGGGGGCCCTCCGATGTGTATTTGCCAGCGCGCTACAGGGCTTCCGCTACATTACTCCTTGGCCCCTCGGAGCCCCAGGTGTCATGGAGACGATGGAGCTGTATTTGCGGCGCTGCCCCCCCCCCCGACCAACCCCCATCCCCTCCTCCATGACCTTATTAGGACATTTTCCGTGAGCTTTGTCAAGGTATTGAAACGCCCGCGGCCACGAAGCACGGGCGTTTTCGTCGTATTCAATAAATGCGGTACTCACTTTGTCCCACTTTCATGACTATCTTCATGGACTTGGTCTTGCAAACACCTCCCTCCTGGTTGTCGATGCCCTCCATGGTGCCATTGGATGTAGCTGGAAGGAATCAAAAGGTAATGGTTAGTGACGGGAATGAGCGTCGATACAGTATATACATCTACAAAAGGAAAATCCACATATGCGGCAATACAAAGACCGTTATCCCTACATTTAGCCACAAAAACGGGTAAAATGGGTATGAGAAATAAACATTGCTTCATTTAGGATAACTAATCTTGAATTTGAGTTGGTTTGGCTGGCCAAGTCTTGAAAGAAGTAAAAAAAAAACTTATTTCTCTTCATTTAAATGGAAAAGGCTTGTTCCATTGGTAATATTACTCAGAGAGAGGTCCTAAACAAAGCCTAAACAAAATATCCATCAGCTTCACTTCCTGGTTACTCAATCGATCTCACTCTAAGCCCCTCCCCACCACCCTCCTTTTGTTTCCCTTCACTGTGCAGCTGCTTCAATAAAGACACAGGCTGAAGTGAAGCTATGACGTGTGTTTTTACTCCACAATGACAGGATTAAGCTTTGCAAGGGACGAGACATAAGGGCTTTCTCTGAGCTGCCGCCGCAATGCTAAGTCAGAATACGTTTGTTAAGTGGTGACGTCACAGCTCTACTTCCGGGTCCGCAGATGTGCGAGAAACTACAAAAAAACTCTTTAATACCACAATCAATATTTCTGAAATTCAACAGAGAGTTTCTGAACATACTTATTTATCAGGCCATTAGCCAAAAATGCTGCACCTACTGCTATAAAAGTAATATTTACCAAAATTGCTACATCCGGGTTAGCGGAGAAAAATGCTAACGGCACAGCAGCTACGCTAACCCCGGAAGTAGCGACTTTAGTAAATATTACTTTTTTAGCAGTAGGTGCAGAATTTTTGGCTAATGAGTCTGAGAAATAAGTAGCTTCAGTAACACTGTTGAGTTTCAGAAATATTGATGGTTGTGTTTAAGAGTTTTTAAATGTTTTTTTCTCGCATATTTGCCCGTCTGCTAGGACCCGGAAGTCGTGACGTCACACTTAACAACGTATAGCCACTGGGGAAGATTCAAAGATTACTCAAAGGTGTGCTAGCGCAAGGAAAAACTACTCCAGGTATGTTTTTTAATGAGAGAACAGCATTACAGCGTGGTCAATATCTGAATCCCAGCACTCAACAACTTCACTCAACAGTAAGATGAATACTGCTCGGGTAATTCCGTTGCAAAACTGCTACGTCTGCATTGCCACCATGCTTCATATTGCATCCCTGTGTCAACTTCCTTCCTCCCTCCCTTTTTTTTTTTTTTTTTGCTGAGGAAGGAAATGACTCATCTTGCATTCATAAAATCTCTACAATTCAGCCTCCGTTACGGAACACTCCAGTCCCCAAAGTCAATTAAGCTTGAGTTATCGCTACCTTAATACCTTCAACTGCGCTGATGGGCCTTAAGAGAAAGACAAGCCCGGGTGACAGCAGCCACGCTGGCACGCCGCGGGGTAAAACCTAGCGGATCACGACGCATTAACGCTTAACAACACTCCCGAGACGGATCGACCAGTTATTAAAACTACGCTTAAGGATTTGAAAGGAAGAAGTCTTCCGAGGTAAGCGGGGGACTGTGTTGCAGGAGTGTAAACACGACTTTTGGAAAAATGGCCCGATTCCAACAGAGAAAGTCAAATTCAAAGTGATGGATCGCTCGATTAAAAAAAGCCGTTATGGAGGTCTGAGAGCTCCGAATGCGCAATTCCAGGGACGTTTTTTTGTTTTTGTCTGGCAGATGTTGGGGCTTGGAATCTGGAAAGGAGGAGCGAGGCGTCCCCTTTTGTGAAACAACACAAGGGCTGTAAGCAGATGTTTAATAAATGGGACTGAGCTTTTTATTAACGCGCAGATGTACACGAGAAGTCGACACTGCCTTGAGGGATGGGAATATACTTTTAGTGCTGTTATTGTAATCGACATCTAGTGGCCATCTGTGATATTATAAATTGAGTGGTAATTTTTGTGTATGCCGTCTATACTGGTATTAGGGACACAATATTTTTGCGATCATTTTCAGAACCATTTGACCACCGAACTGTATTAAAGCTTTTCCTTGTATGCGCTCTGTCTACTGCAGCTAACACAAGCCACTGCAGCTCTAGTCTAGGAACAAAGCCCAACCTTTTGGATTTGATTTAAAACTGTAGAACAAACGGAGTGCATAAGGGCTATATTTGTTGTGGCCGGCGTCTCGTGGACATCAGTCGTAATAGACTTCAACAGTGACCGGAATAACAAGGCCTTTGATTTGATAAATTGCGTCTCTGTCCTGCGCGGCGCTCGTCTCGGGAGCGGGCCGCGGGCCAAGGCTCAATCAAGTGACCGCGCCGGAGCTCATTAGCCGCTCTGTGCCGCCGCGCCCGCCCCGCCGAGGTGGCCCGCGGTGAGTGCCGCGCAGGGACAGGCGAAGCAGAAATCTGTTCATGTGATTTATTTTTTTTATTTTTGTCAAGCAATTTAGAACTCCAACTCTTTTTTTTTACAGATAATATGAATGGAATTGTTCAAAACGAGATGCGAGCCAAACATTTTTTTGCCACCGAACGACAGGCTAACAGATGAATACAGGTGATGAACACACTTCTGAGGGTGAGGCGTTTCAGAATGGAAAACGCGGGTCTATTTGAGCAACAGAATCCAAGAAATATAAGTCCGCGCACTCCAGCAGTAGAAGAAGAAATGACGTAAACATGATCGTATCGTTGACAAAGGTTCGTAAAGTCACCTGCGTTCGATAGTTTGAGTGTAAAACGTCTTGCCTCACTCCCAAAGAAGCGTCGTCAGCACCAGACAAAGGGTCTTGGATGTTGGACGACGGCAAAGCTGATTTCGCATATGTCTCCTTGTACGTATGTGACGCTGCAGTGTCAGATGTATTTATTAGTACGCTCACTTCAGACAATCTCTGCACATTTTTTCATCGCTAAAACCATAAGTTCCGTACATAGTCTGTCGTCAAATTCACATGAAGTCACCAAACAATCCCGCAATCGCTTGGACCTGACCATTCCACTTTAATGACACCGTCCGACATCCCGCGATACTCCCTCCCACCGCATCGCGACAAAAATAGACATTTGGCCGAAAGCTCAATCAAGTGTGCACGCTGGAACTCATTAGCCGCTCTGTGCCGCCGTGCTGCCCCCCTCGGCCGCCTGGTACCAGTGGCCCGCCATTGTACAGTGGGATAGAGAGAGAGAGAGAGAGACTGAGGGAGGGAGGGGGCTTGTGGTCTATCAGGTCAGTAACACAGAGGATAACGAGCTGCCAGGGCTTAGCGGCTTGGCCTCTCTCCAACGCCCCAGTGGCCCGCATTCGGCGCCACTCCTGCACCCCCCTCCTCCTCCTCCTCCTTCTTCTTCCTACCCTTTGGCTGCGGGACCGTCATGGCACCTTCTTCCACCTTAGCTTCTCCTGCTGCGCTCGCATCATTGTCCCGAAAAAGGATGGACTTGCCGACATGTTGCGCCATTGCGATTAGACTTATATCTTTAGGCACGTCTCTATATGGAAAAGACCTCGAGTTATCTTTGCATCAATACTCCTGTAAAAAAAAAAAACACTTTTCCGGCCCACTACCGATTTTGATCCCGGTGCCAGCCTACGCCAAAAGCATGTTAACAAGTCGCTTACCCTCCCCTCCGTCCCATCACTCCTGGCTGGCTTTTCTTTTTCTTTTCCTTTTTTTTTCTTCTCTCTCCAAGCACATTACAGACAAAGCTCCTTAAAGGCTTGAGCTTCCAGATCTACCCCATGCATTGTGCGTTCTTTTTTTTTTTTTTTTTTTTTTTTGGACAAACAAGACTTTCCACAACCAGCCAAATGCCTGCTGTAAAAAAATTGTTTATCTGGCACAGCGGTGAGCGTTTGGAAGGGCCCGGTCTTTCTTGGCGGTACGTCGGCGGTCACGTTAAAGGTTACAAGTTTCTACGTCACAGGAGCACCTTTACTGTTTTGGAAAAGGAAATTAGTTATTTGCAAAACAGCTAAATCTTCACCGTACAAAAAAAAAAAGTCCCACTCTCTTCAAACATTCCTCTTCGCCTTTAAATGCCACCGTACAATCTCTCTCTCTCGCGCTCTCTTTCTCTGGCGCTGGCAAAGGGCTCGCAGTCCGGCAAAAGCCTGACTTGGATTTCAACAGAATGTGATTGTTGAATGGGCTTGAAGCGGGGCGGACTGAATGACTAGGGCCCTGTGAGGTTCCGCTATAGCGGGACAGCGTTAACCGGCTAATCCACGGCGCAGGAGGGAGGGGAAGCGGTGGAAAAGGGGAGGGGGACTGGGATGCGCAACGTTTCCATACAAGAGCCCCCTCCGAATGGATTTAACCGCGGAAACGCCAACAGATAAGACTCACCGCTAATGGCGCTAAATGTTTGACCTTGGCCGTCGAAAAAACAAAAAGCTGCTTTGGAGGACAGTCTGAAGAATGGGGGAACACACGTTTTTGTTTTAAGATTACGGTTATTAGGAAACCGCTCTCAAGTCGTCATCTGTACTGGGTCGTTTTCATTTTGAGGCTTCGTTAGCAACTACTGGACTCTTTAGCGGCAGGGTTAGATAAAGATCAACTTGCGATGGGTGAGATGAGAGGTGCCACTACAGCAGGGCTGGGCAATTCATTCTCATAAGGGGCCACATAGAAGACTGAATTGAATCGGAGGGCCGCACCAACAATAACTCAAACTTATTCTGCAACTTTATCCTATTGTACATTACACTAAATTGTGCATTTTGAATATCTGATACTGGTATTTAGTAGGACTATTATTTTCTGTAAAGATTTAGCCATATCAAGCTGGGCTAGAGACTTACTGTTTTTTTTTACATACTCAGGAATTTATGCCCTACAAGTTGTGGGCCGGATTGAGTCATCTCGCGGGCCACATCCGGCCCACGGGCCGTAATTTGCCCAGTTCTGCACTACAGGGAACAGCTTGAGAACTGTATTTTTTTCACAAGGGAAAAGTCCTGTACAACTTAAAGCAAACAATGAGAAGGATTGTAGTTTGACAATTGCTGCCATTGCTGATACAATGGCCAAGTTGTCTAGTTTATGATATATTGCTGGGTGGTGTCATGTCATGAAAAATGAGGACTGTTGCTATAGAAATTAATAGTTTGCTATATTCTAGACTTGATCTAAATTGTCCAAAGCTCTCCAAAGTGGCACATCTAACAGAAAAATGTGTTGCAGATATGCCTCTAAAACGATGATTTTACATATGAAGCCAACCCATTTTAAAGTAAGCAAGCAAGTAAGTAAGTGCTTTATTTGTCATTGTACAAAATGAAATTGCGTTCAGCTGTTGTGTTAGTTCACAATCCAAACTATATGGGTTGCCAAAATTTAATTGACTATATTGGACTTTGACAAACCATATGATTGCTGCTGATGTTGACCATGAAAATATGCAATTCCGATTCGACTGTCATGAACTATGCAGCCTTACGATACACAACAAATGCAAATTGCAGCTCTGAAGGTAGGGGGGAAGACGATGAAGCGGCCCATCCGGCCCAAAAAAAAAAAAAAAAAGAAATCAGTCAGTGGGCTGTAACAAAGCGCGGCTCGGGACCAAAGTGACAGCTTGAGTGGCAAAAGCGCACACCACCCCACACACACGGGGCGGAATCACGTGTCAACACCGACAAATGCACAAGTGTCCCGGCTCCAAGTGTGAACGCCACCTGTAAAATTAGCCCACTCGCCCCCCTCGAATACCTCCTTAACTTCATTTCGCCCTTGTTTGTCGAATCAAGGCGAGTGGAAAATCACCCCGTGTTTAAAACAAGAGATGGTTCGTTGTGCGCGGTGGCATTCGGAACGACACCCGCAGCCTTTAACTTGATTAGCTGAGAGTTCGCCCCCCGGAGGTGGATAATCGCTATTGCTGCGGATAACGTGGTTAGGGACGGGCAGTTTAGAAATGCAAAGGCGATTTTGACAGTTCTGTTCAAAAGTAGAAACGTTTTAGCAAAGCAAATGCGATGTCTTCAGTAACAAAGGATTCACTACAAGGTTCTGCCTGCATTCTTAATAGTTTGGTTAGGTTTTAAGTTTTGGCCACTCAAACGAAATGGATAATATGCTTTTGCTCATGAAACCGTCAATAAATTCATAAAATGAGTTGAGAAATATGACATTAATATGATCAATCCTATCTCTAACCCAGTGTAAATCACCAAGAAACATAGCTAGTGTTTTATGGGGAAAGCGCTGCAAAACGCTGTATCCCGAGTTATTCCAGGTTTATGCGCCATTACCACGTTAAAGTGACATTCTGTAAGTTTCTGTAAAATGTAATATATCGCGTATAATAGTGACCACCTGCGCCTGCAATTTGAAGAAGTGTAAGTAATATCAATACTGTATTTTTTTCTTGCTGATCTCAGGCACTAATCAGAATCCCTGATGCCGTCACTTTGACCAATGAGGCGAGCTTTCCTGTCAGCCAATCAGGAAGCTTACTTTTGAAATTTCTCTGCGTGTCTCTCTCCTCATTTTGCAAACTAGGAGTGGTTTTAAGGTCCAGGCAGGAGGAACTTGACAGTTTACTTTTGAAATCGATCTGTCTCTCTCATGTTGCCAATCTCACAGACTATCACTTTAACACTGTTACTTCACTGCCAGTGGGATAGTAAGAAACATCTTGAGATCTGTTAAATAGAGGGCAATAAACTATTTTCCCACCAAATGTCAGGAAAAAGTGAATCCAAATTTTGTCCAAATACCGATTACAAACGCCACACGTCAGCTCTGGACACATTAAGTCCCATAAATCAAAGAGCAAAACGTGATGAAATGACTCGAAAATTATAGTAAATGATAGATAAATGATAATGAGGCGATTATGTCATGACAACTGCGGCGGGGGAGTCCTTAGCTAAAACCGTGCATCTGTCCTCCCGCATATGAAAGAGGCTTTGAAAAGTCCACAAAAACAATACTTTGGATGCGGTTTCGCGCTAGGTTGCCAAAAAAAAATAAAAATTCTGCCGAGTGTAATTACGGCACGCTGAAAGAGGGACGTCCCTGACACTGAGATGCGAACGGAACAGATGGACAGAGGAGAAGAAGAAGGGGAGAGAAAAAAAACTTGTGGAAGAGAGAAGAAGAGGACAAACAAAGGACGGGCTATGAGCTAAAACACAGCGTCGCTTTTGCTGCTTTCCCCTCCGCGTAGCGCCGGGCCGTGTCACCGTTGTTGGGCCGTAATGGGAGCTGACAGGATGTAGGTTATGGCGCTGACCCCTGAGAAACCAGGCCGCGGGCGCGCAAAGGTCAACTCCGACGAAATCGGTTAATGGCCGAACGTTTAAGGCCCCATTCATGTCACATTAAGATTTGTTTAGGGCCGAATTAATCAATTACTTTTACATACAACAGTGAGCTTTATTTAGTGCGGAGTAAAAAGGGGTTGTTGTTGATGTCGGTTGGCGGACACCTTGTTTGTGTCCGTTAATGGAACAGAATGAGTCGAATTCCTCCAATACAAAAGGTTCAGTCAAAGCTTTACGTAACGGACAGCGTAAAGTATTTGCTATATCAATGGAAACAGTCAAAATAGCTTGATAAGCGCGTTGTGAATTTGCAGCGAATTTAGCATCTTTGCAAGGCGGGAAAACCTGAAATCTTCTTTTGTTGTGAGTCAGTGGCAGTGGTCGTACATCTGCACACTGCCACCTACTGCTCCGGAGTGTGTATTACAAGGCTTTACATGGGACAAAACACACTGCCAGCTTTATAGTTTTAGAGGAGTGGGAAGTGTTATATTTATGTTTCAAACGTGGTGGAGTAAAAGTCAGAAAATAGTACTCAGGGAAAGTCCAAATCCGCAATTTTTCCTACGCTACACGATCCACACGAGAAGCACACATTTTCACTGATCAAATTCTTAATGAAATCTTCCTACCACGTTTACCAATTCTTATTCTTATGCATTTCCCCTGTTAGCGCCATTTTTTTTTTTTGCCATCTCTACCGCCATCCTTCTTCCCCTCTTTAGCTCATATAATCATCTCGCTCGCTGGCTTCTCGGCTGCGGGCCATGCTGCCTCCAACGATCACATCAACCTCATCTGCTCTTTAAACTGGAGCAGCATTGTACGCTACCTCTATGCGTACACACACGTACACACAACTGGCCCAGACGTAGGCTACAGACACAGGGAGGGCCTTAGTGCGTGGCTGCCTGGGAAAATTGCTGAAAAACTACCAAAAATGCTAAATGCTTGGACAACAAAAGAAGCTAATGGACCCCTACTGTGCCTTTTTTCTTTTTTTTTTGTGTGGTTTTGTTTCCCAGAGTGCGCCCTTTAATTTAGCTCAAAGCCGAAGCGAGTTTCACAGTCAGGTAGAATGCTTGAACAGTTGGGTGACAGCTTGCGTTTTATTTTGAGCGCAAGGATATGTTGTTGACTTTTTTTTTTTTAAATCAAGCTGTGAAAGTAAGACTGAAAACATGCAGGATTCACAATGTACAAACTCCTGCAACGGTGATCATTTTCGTGATCTAAAACTAGTCTGTTTGAGGAATATTTCACGGCACATTTTTCTCTTAGGCTGCAAGATTTCTTCGTTATGTTACAGAACTTACAGTAAGGGTATACAATAGCAATGAATCACAATCAAAGCGAAGGCACAAAAATGCAATCATCTTGACCGCTGGAGGAGTGGAGAATGACTCACAACGTGCCCTTATGGCCCCCGTCAGAGTAGCACGCTATATGGACTAATCGAGAGCAATGCTTTGGCACAATGCTCAGCGCAAGGCAGCCCTAATCCAATTGGTCGGCCCCGAGATCCGCCGCATTGATGTGGAAGCCGCCGCGATTGTGCAAAAGAAATGAGGGGGGAGGGGGGGATTAAACGCCTGTTAATTAATTACGTATCGAGTGCTCTCCCTCTAAAAGAAAAAAAAGGCAGATGAAATCTTAGCGGCGAACTCTTCACCGGGGCGATGTCACAGGCTGATGGCTCTTGGACAGGCACCATTGTTGGACATGAGGGGGTGGATGTGAGCAGGGAAAGCGATTGAATGGAAATTGCAGTTTGAAAGGTGGTAATTAGCAGAACGCAAGTATAATATCCTTTCCAAGCGAAAAAAAAAAAAAAAAAAAAAAGACCTGCTCATCAATTAGATATTTTTTAGACATATTTTCTTCAAACGCGGAACGTCCTCAGCTCAATCCACCCAGTCCTGTCAAAGAAATTTCAAACTCTCCATGCGTGACAAGTGGATTTAGTTTAGCTCAACTAGTCAGAATTGTCTATAATTGCACATATCATGCATAATTGTTGCTTATAACCTTATTTTTGGCACCTCGACACTGATGGTACTTCACATTTTTTACGAATGAAATGAAGGTGTGTAACTGGAAATTGCCTGCATGAGTAAATACAGCTCTTTACAGGGTGATCTATATTGCTTGGAGCGCCCTCCACTGGCAGCAGGGGTAATTAGTTGTGATAAAACAAGATACAAGACACTCTTTTTAGTCAAAGACGTGATGACGCTTTCGGGTTTTATCCATTACTCAACAAAATTTAAGATATACAGATTGGAGCGCTTCAGTGTTTCGAAGAAGAAACAACCAAAGTCAACAGGATTACTCTAAACTGCATGAAGGGAGAAAAATATGACCACAGGTACGTTTTTCTCTTTTATGAGGGAACGTGATAGCATAGTGCCCTTCGAAAAGATACAGTTCCAGCACCAAACTCGCATATTTTCTAAGTAGTAAAAATGGAAATGAAACTTGTTTTAACCCTTCAAGGTAAACTGCTAAGTTAACCTCTGGCCTTGTATCTATTTCAGCGCCCGTCTGTGCTGTTTTGCCTGTTACAGTTTGCACATGAAATGCAAGGCCTCCGTCAAACAAAGAGCTGCAGTATACACAACACAAGTCAAGAAATGACAACGGAAAAACACCCCTGGTTTATAACCTAGAAAGGTGTGACACCGTTTGTTGGAATGACTGCTTTATTGACGTTAAAGTGATGCCGGCTTTCCCGTACATGTTGAAATGACTTAAAAATGTGCTTAAGTTCAGTTTTAGCAGTTATTTCTATCATTTAGTCACATTTTATCTTTGATTTGGTCCTCATTTGGTAATTGTTGAGCCCTACTGAGTAATTGCTGTCTTTTGGCAATTTCGCCAATTCCAACCACACAAGTTGCGATCTCCATTTATTCGCAAGTACAGTAATTGAGCAGCCCTATTGCTACGCTAATCGGCTGTACTTTGCCACGCCATGTTTGAAAGTTATCACTGTTTGCTCCCGTGCACACACACACTGGAAATGTTAGCTCACCTGCAGTGCCAAGTCAAACCACCCCGCATTCATAAGATCTTCGTTAACCCCAGTCTGACACCACTGTTGTTGCCGTCCCCTTCCCAAGCTAAAGCCAACAAGCGCCAGGCCGGGTAAGTAAACACCGGCATCGTCGTCGGGCTATCAATTATTAAGTGCGGTGTTTGGGTGTGGAGCGACGAGGATGAGGGAAGGAGGAAGGGGGCATGTCTGCTTGAGAGTAAAGGGCTTTGTAGTCTGGCAGCATGCTCACACAGACCACATCTAATGCGGCTGTAGCTGTCGTTATCTCCACAAGGCAGACACAATGGAGATACAGTATGGAGGAAGTGACTATTATGCAAATTCATTTTTTACCGAAGCTAATGTCGCTAACAATGTGACATGGCAGGGAATGTGACTGGTATTAATGCAAAATATATATAACAAGCACAGGTTTGAAATCACGAGACCTTAAACATTTTGCTTGCTTTTAATAAAATAAAATATCGCTAACTATGTTTGACTTTTTATCTTAAAGGGATATTTCAGGATTTTTGACACAGGGCCTCATTTCCTAGTTATCCTAGTTTTCTTAAATTCAAGCAGTTCTTATATTTGAAGAGCTAGGCTAGTGCGAGGCTGACGCATTTCTATGGTATCAGCAACCCTACATTAAAAACAGTCTGACCCACTCCACAGTGCACCTGAGGCAAATCACTTATAACGCCGGACTACCCATATAAATGTCTGTGTCGATAGAATAATGTATTTTCTATTTTCTCGCAGATCACTCCGCCGCTGCGTTAGCTTACAGCCACGAAGCTGATGCTGCTCAAATATAAGTTATTTTAAATGCAAAATGGTTATAATTATTCTATCGACACAGACATTTATATTGTTAGTCTGGTGTTATAAGTGATTTACCTCAGGTGCACTGTGGAGTGGGTCAGACTGTTTTTAATGCAGGATTGCTGATACCATAGAAATATGTTAGCCTAGCATTAGCCTAGCGCCACTAAGCTCTTCAAATATAAGAACTGTATGAATTTAAGAAAAAAATATCTCCATACATCAACACTAACTAACTAGGAAATGAGGCCCAATGTCAAAAATCCTGAAATATCCCCTTAAAATTGCCACTTCGCCGGTGTAAAAAAAACTGTGATTAATACTTTCCATTATCCCTTCAAACTAAGTAATGACTACAAAACATGAAACCTGTCATTATGCACTTGAAATTTAGAAAAGCAATTTGAATATAAAAAGTTTCTTCAAACATAATGACATCAGTTTTAGCCCTACTGACTATTAAAAAAAAGCGCACAAAAGAGTAATCAATTTCAAAAACTTTTTTTTTAAAGATGTGATTTTCCAAAATTCTAGATTGATCTGTTATGGCTAATAACTACCAACACCACAAATAATGAATGATCACACTCCATTAGGTTTACTCCTGAATAAACAAATTTGCCAAATCTGCATCTTATTTACAAAAACGCCTGCTCCCATTGCCTTAATTTGCTCAGTTTGCGTCCACACCTGTTCGCGGCAGGATATGCAGAGGCATGCAAATACCCTGCAGCTATGACACATTAGCGACAGAGCAGCCACTGTTTGGGCTTTAAACGGGCAGCAGGGAACACGTTTCTGTGGGGGGAAAAACATCTGCTTCACCGGTCTCAGCGGTGTTTCTCACTCACATACAGAAGTTATGATGACTTTAAGATGGTATAGGAAATGAGTAGTTTAGCGATGTTAGCATCCCAGCGATTTCTGTTGTATAGTTAATTTTATAGTGTTAAAGAAATAAAAAAATTGGGAAAGTTTTGTACAAATATGTACCTTTGGCCACCTTTAGACTGTGATAAAGGGTATGCCGATGATGTCACAGCAAGGAGAGGATCAAGGACTTAAAATTGGAAATGATTAGCATGTTTAACAATGTTAGCATGCAAGCTAATTCTGTCCTATAGTTCATGTTTGTATTGTTACTGTTTGGGCAAATAGCGTACCTCCCTTAAATTGCCATAGAGGGTGTGCAGATGACGTCACAACATGGCAACTGAAGCCAAAGCTCACAAAGAGAAGTGAGAAACTCTTTGAGATAATAAAATTGGAAATGATAAGCATGTTTAATAATGATGGCAGTTGTTAGCATGCAAGTGATTTCTGTCCTACAGCCGCCTTTCATGCAACAACTGCTCACCACTTTCTTACTGCAAACTCTTCGGTTAAGCGGTAGCTAACGTAAATAATCACTCAGCGTCCCACCAATGAGAACACGGGCAATGACGTCTGCCCTTCACAATGGTGCGCTCCAAGGCCGAATGCGACGTCACCATTTTTGACCGATTATGATCAAATGAAGTATATAGTGTTATTGAAACCGTTTTGGCCAAACGCGTACTTCCCTTTAAACTGCTATACAGGGCGTGCAGATAAGCGGCACGGTAGCACAGCGGTTAGCGCTCTCGCTTCACAGCTAGAAGGTCCCGGGTGCGATTTCCACCTGGACGGGGCCTTTCCGTGTGGAGTTTGCATGCTCCCCCCCGTCTGCGTAGGTTTCCTCCGGGCACTCCGGTTTCCCCTACCACTAAAAAACATGTACAATATGATGATAATGTGTGTGTGTGAATGAATGATGGTGGTCAGAGGGACCGTTGGCGCAGATTTGTGCAATCGTGACAGCGCTTCTGTCAGTCTCCCCAGGGGAAACTGAAGCTACTAAAGTAGCATCACCAAGTGTGGAGTGAATGTAAAATGTAAAAGCGCTTTGTGACCATGTCTGTGAAAGGCACTATATAAATAAAGATCTTCTTCTTCTTTTAATGTCACAGCAAGGCGACAGAAGCCAATTGAGTATCAACACTAAGCTATAAATGTTACTGTAACATAAAGGATGCTGTGGCTTTAACCACAGGCGTACAACGTATTGAACTGGTCACCTTCCAGCACATATATAACTGCTAAACCCACTACGCCACATCACTCCACCACTCCACCACTCATTATTGTTCAACTTCTCTCCCTCTTTCCGTGCTCGGCGAGTGTGCAGCCTCCCCGTACAGTGACAGCTCACAGATGGCGGTGGCAGAGCGTCACAGATGGCTCCCCCCCGTCTACGCCACACAGATGGTTCGGTCCACCTCCCGCGTTCGAAGCTGGGGGGCCGTCACTAAAATCGGCCCTTCTCCACTTCCTCCCAGGGCTGCCACAGTGACAGGATTTATGGCTATTTGGTGAGACCCGAATCTTGGAGTCGGTTTGTTTTAAAGAGCCGTTTGAAAGGCAACCTCTCTTTTTTTGGTATCGGTTTGAAAAGATGTGTCTCTATCTGAGAGTAGGGCAGCACAGTATGAGGGAAAATGTGATCATTGTAAATCATTTCAAGGAGGCATGTTCCATTAAATTTCAAGTTACTTTTATTATACGCCGAAATGTAACGTGTAAATCTCAATCTGACAGGCGATCTCAAGTGATTTGCGATACAGTGTGACTTTTTTCAGCATGCAAATTGTGTCACCTAATAAATGATAATGAACATTAGAAATGTGTTTATCCAATTCGGGCTCTGTGCCTCTATTCCACATATTTTTGTGAAAAAGCTTTTTCTGCTCTGCTGTTATGCCGTTTGTGTTCAATCACTGGAAAAAGAGGAAAATATATTTCTCTTTTCACAAATGAGATCCGTTCGAATCGTTCCGGCAAAGAGTTATTCAGAAAAATCCAATACCTTTGTTGAACGTCACATCGTGAGCCTGCACAACTCCAGATTAGTTTGGCAAGGGATGTTGCAAGTCGGACGGCATTAAATACATCAAAGTCCTGGTTAAAGCCTGCCAAAATCACAGAGAAGCTGCACAGCCCGCACTCACTCCAGGCATTTGGAGCTCCACAGACACACATTTCTCCTCTCACCTCTCGAATGCTTTAGAAACGCAGTTGCTAGATTAAGTGGGTGGACTGACACCTTTTAAAAGTCGGAGCACTTCTTTTTCGCTACGTCTCGGCAACTCACATTTCTGGCAATGGAATAGTACTGCAACTAAATGAGAGGTGCGAAATGAAGTACTTTTTTGCCACGATCTTGCGAGATTATTGCGAAAGGGAATCGCAATTTTGAATAGTCGCAATCATCAAATCTCTTCAAGTTCTGAAATGCATGTGATTATTGTGTTGAAGGCTCTCTGCTACTCTTTCCAACAAAACCCCCCAAAAAATCTACATTTATTTCTTTTTATCATTTAAGTTTTGTTTGGAAATGTAAAATCCTCAGACAAATTTCGTAACTGTCACAAAGTATGTATGACCTCATCGTAGACCTTTGAATGAAGTGGAACCAAATGAGGAAATGTTATGCTCTAATGGTTACAAAAGCGGTGACATAACAAAGCAGAAGTGTCATTGGAGGGGTTAAGCGCAAGTATTTCGAGAAACCCTGTTACAAAATGGTTCCCACGTTGAACATTTCCCCCCAATCATTCCATGCCCTAAAACCTAAACTCACCTGTAATATTGGAACCCTCAATAGCAGCTCGCACACTGTAAAAAAAAACCTCTTCCCCAACTGACTGACGGCATTTTGTTTTCCTAGACGCGCCTAGCTATGCGAAGTATGTCGTCAACAGCTGGCCCGCGCTCCTCCTCAAAGCTCTTTAAATTATGCAGCGGCTAACTTAGTGCGCCTTTGGGAGGGAGGGGGTGTGTGTGTACTTACAGATGATATAGTAGTCCTTCCCTCTGAAGAACTCCAGCCCCCATAGGTTCGGACTGAATTCTTGAAATTTGAGGGTGAATTTCACGTCCTGGTCGGGCTTGACGCAGTTGAGCAGCGGCGTGTCGGCTTTGGTGATGGTGCAGCTCTCCAGTTGGTCCCGGGGCACCATGTACACTTTGTAATACTCCACGCTGTCGCCAATCCCGCCGTCCACCCTCGGGCAAACAATGTCCAACTTATCGCCGATTTGAGGGTACAAAACTACGCCTTGGCCTGGAATGAATCTGGTGGGAAGAGATAGAGAAAGAGCAAATAAGTTTAACTCTTATAAATGGATGGACTTTTGAGGACATGTGGGTGATTGTGGCTTAAGAACATCCTTTTGTAGGCACATCAGTGTTCATATTTGAAGTTTTCTAACCTAAAAATAGTGTCTTTGTCAAGGAAAAAGACCATTTATGAGACAGAATCGGGTTGGTCAGGATTTCCAATTGGCCTGGAGCGCCCTCCGCAGGCAACAGCGATAATTAAACAGAAAAAACAACAACTGGAAAATACAAGGTTTCATCCCTAGCTAACGGCATGCTAGCAAATCAATGGCGCAGTAATGAACACGCTGAATAATGTGCAGTACTACTGAAACAAAGCATAACCATCAAGTATCTTTTTTTCTCTCTTTCTCAAGCTCAAAAAGTTGATCTAGCGTAAGAGATGCAAAGTCATCCATTATGTAAGCGTTTGCCGCTATATCTTTCAAAAACCGAGCGGCCCAGTTTAAATTATTGACGCGGTAATTACTGATTGTGTTCATTAATTTTTCAAGGGGTATGGGAGGGAGGAGGGGGATGCGGATTTCGAGAAAGTTGAGATAATGAGGCAGAGAAACGGAAGAAAAGAGAACAGCTCGCGTCTGGTTGGTGGGAAAATGTCAGAGGAGTCGCGGCGACGGCATACAAAACAGGGAGGTTTGAGAAACAAGCGGTAGGCGCTGGAAGCCCCCGAGGCACTTTTTCTCCAAGTGTGCATTCATTTTCCCCTAAATTCCTCCCAAAACGTGAAATAATGTTGCCACTTATAGTCCCGTGGTGTCGAGCTCCCTGCGAGCATTCCGGCGACTGCACATGCAGACACACACACAAGCGCGCACATTTGTGGTTAGGACTTGGAGGTGAAAACATGTACTTATCTGCTAAATGAATTTGCCTCATGCCTGAAACGGTTAGCAATTACCCCAGGGCTCGAGGGCTTTAGCTGGCTTAGAGCAAAACAACGCTCGAATGCATAGAATCGCACATCAAATATATCCCGAAAAGAGATTAAAGGTCGGCTTTGTTATCCATCAAGTTTTTGAATGTCTAGCACAAACATAGTAATGCCTTTTAGCGGTTAGGTCTTTGAACCTTTTTTAGGCCCAGTTTGGTTGTAATCTGATCTTCACCTACGCCTGGTGATACTTGGAAGCTCAAACGGTCTATGAGGTGTTAGTTGGTGTGCAAACATTTGAGAAACAAAACTGTTCGTGGCCAGACTGGCGTTATTTTAAGTTATACTACAGAAAAGATGCAGGCTCTTTAGCCAAAAACAAAAAACGCAACCACACTGATTTGGACTCTCCCGATTATATAAATGGCCTATTTGCTGCAATCTTATCGACTACAAAGAGAGAGCGAGAGAGAGGCGCGCAGGGGAACATTCGCACAAGGGACTGATGAAGAGGAGCCGCCAATTCATAATTAACAAAGTGAGCTAAATGAAAAAGCAGTCGGGGGGGGGAAGTCATGTCATAATAAGCTTTCCTGGCAGTAATGTTGGTGTGGGGGGTTGCAGTTGCCAATGGGGGTTGCACGATTCGTGGGGGAAAATCTCTAATTGCGAAGCGTCGCAAGTGCGATTTGAAATGGAGAACTGTGCACATTCTTAGACATGTCCAGGAGCATCAACATTTGAGAGAAGACTGAAGAATAAAGGAGTCACAAACTGTTACGGAATCACATGCAATTCAAGAACATAACTGCAGAAGAGTAAACCACAGGGCCAGCAGATAAGATAAGAAAATCTTTATGGGCTCTCCCGGTGTAGACAGAAATCCATCACTGACACAGGTTACGTTACATATCTACGTGTTCATGTCTTTTACTGCAGACAAGACTCTTTGCAGATCTTTTTTTCTTTGCTAGTGGGACCTTATAGCTTAGGTTTTGAACATAATACATCGCTTGGAGACAGAATATGTTGTAGTTCGCAAACATCATTTCGGCCCGGGAATTTAGAGAAGACCGGCCCACTTTTCTGTGGGTTTATAGCTCAGTGATAGAGCGCTGGTCTCTGGTGCAGGAGGTCCCCGGTTCAAGTATGACTTCACATTTTTCTAATGCTTTTGTTTAACGCTCTTTTACATGGGCCGCTGCACACACAGTCTGAGCCTGATACAACTCCACAATCGGCACCAAGTTATAAGATAAACATATTTATTTGTCCACTTTTCTACCTTTCACTGCCTCTTTCTCTCTTTACTCGCGCGGACACTTGTCTCCGCAGGATTGGACTGCACCAACTTCAACTAAAGCGGAGGGGTGTTCCACTTAAACACCCCTCTGAGTTAGTTCAATGTCAAATAGTATCTCCCTGCCACAAGGATGAAAAGTTAGATGCGAAAATCTTTTCTGATTTTGACACATTTCCCCCACGGCCCTAAACAGTGCCGCGACCCACCGGGAAACCTCCCGCCTCTCCCTATGGCCAGCACGCCTCTGTTTCACACCAAGAACCACAAGATATAATATTTGACCTTCCAAGCTCTACCAGGCCAAGACCAAGATCACATCGAGGCTAAACCGGATCTAAAAAGGTCTTAGAATATGTCCCTGGCCTAGATAATTCCAGTCTGTTACCAGTATTTTTTGAGGTTAGGTATTCCGGCGCCGTGACAGTTATCAAATGAGACGGCCAGTGTATACAGACATTACAAGGCAAAAGGGCTAATGGGTTTGAACACTGTTGACAGCTCATACTCTCTTTGTCTTTCGCAAAGACGCTATTTTCTGCCTCCATCATCTCTGCCGCTCCGGGCTTTTGAGCTTGTGCATGAGCGACAGAGAGAGAGAGATGGAGAGAAAAGCTTCCAACACACAAGCTCCAGTGGATATATAGGCAGCCGCTCGAACTAGGCCGAGCGGACTTTTTTTTTTTTCTCTCTCTCTGGCCCCCAGGGGACAGCGCACTCAGTGGTGGCCAGTGACGCGTCGACATGGAGGAGATACGTCAGTGCGCTGCAGCGCCATCTGGCAAAAAAAAATACATTTGAAAAAGAGACAGAAAGACAAGAGAGGCCTTTCGAAAAATATAAAAGCCCCGCGGCCGTGTTGATGTATAGATGCGCGACGTGCGGTTTGGAAGCGCTCGGTCATGCGTGCGCGGTGGCCCATGTGTGCTAGCTTATCCGGCGCGCGCGGGAGGGGGGGAAGCATGAATGCGTCCCATGTGCTAGTGATAAAAAGTGCGTGTGTGGGTTTGTGGTGGGCATTATTTATCTAAAGAGGCTCGTGTGGAAGCGTTCACTGTAATAAGCGCAGAGGAAGGGCGGGCGGGGGGTGGACCTCAAGCCTGGGGTGGATGTGTCAAGCTGAGAAAATTGCCCGTGTCATTAAAGTTAGCGTGAGTCAGGCCTGGTCTTAAATCGACAAAGGTTACAAATTTAACTGGTTTAAACTGTAATTACGGCGGCGCGGGGATGCAAAGTAATCGCAATCGAAGTTGAAATTGCAGGTTTTTTTATCAATGCATTTGGCAAACGGGAAGCTTGTAATTATTTAAGTAGCACAATATTCTCTGCAGCAACTCCACAGGGTCTAAAAAACAGCGAACTATGTCGCTTCGACCTCTGAAAACATGCTTTTAAATGTGATTCAAGTATTAGTTGAGTAGGTAATACATAGTTCAGTCTTCTCTTAAATGTTAATGCTCCGGGAAGAGTTCAAAATACACAGAAAGAACTTAATTTAGACTTTTAAACCAAATCTCAATACGGTAACACTTTATAATGACTACAGCTTATTTAGCCTTAATGAAGAATGAATTCAGACTTGAGTCATCATGAACAATTCATTAGTTAAGTGTGACTAACACTTAATAACTACTTAACTACTACAGTTAATGCATAATGAAAAGTTCTTCACATACTTGACTTATTCATAGATAAGTAGTTATTAAGTGTAACTAAATTGTTCATGAACTCATGATTTATTAAAGCTAAATAAGGTGTAGTTATTATAAAGTGTTACCAGGACTCTTTATAATCAAGGGACGTGTTGGTCTTTATCTTATAATGAAGTTGAGCGCCCTCTTAAGGGAAACAGTGGGAATTATCAGTATTAGCATGCCGATAGTTAAAAATACTAGCAAATTTTAGCTTAGACCAGGGTTTTAAAATGTGGAATCTATCTGTGATGCAACAACAACAAAAACAGGAAATACAGATGTGCCTCTGCAGTCGAAGAACTACTCAAACTCAAAATTGCACAAATGAAGCAGAGTACAACTCCAGGTATGTTTTTAATGAAGAAAACAATACTGAAAACATGGTTGAAAGCTCAATGCCCCCATATGAATGAAGGAAAGCTAAGATGGCTACAAATGTGGACACACGCCTAGCAGCATACTGCCTGAAGACAAACTTAAAAGAGGCCACTCATTTCCATTGTTTTGAAGCGCTAGCACCGATGCTATCATCAAAGGAAATGAGCAAAGCGAACACAAACAAAGTTAGCTCCAGATAAAATTCCTCCTTTTTTTTTTTTTTTTCCCTTTTCCACAACACCAGCTCCCTGCCTCATTTGCTTTTGTTTTCCAGCTAAAAGAATACGAGATTAGCCGGTATCATAAAGGCGCGGAGGTTGTTTCCTGTTTTCTCTCGCCGGCCTTCCATCGGGTCGCCTCAGCCCAGAGGGGCGAGAGGAGGGAGAGGAGGGAGAAACAGGCCTGGCCCGCTCCTCTGTACTCTCCATTTCACTGCCACTGCTGCTGCATAATGAATGTATTCAATAAATGCTGACAAAAGGAGGGGAAACTGTTTGAATGTGGTTTTAAGATAGGCTTGCAAAGAGGCTGATTAAGGGCAAAAATGAGCTACTTTGGAGGGGAACAAAAGACAAAAAGGCTCAGGGGAGATAGATTGTCGGGGACGGACAGAGATTCGTTTTGCCGGCTTCTGCGGCAGGTAAGTGTCGGATACAGGACGCCCGGATCGGAAAAGGCAGACATTACGATGAAGACAAAAGGCGAGTATGAGAATGAGGCAGTGATAACAACTGTGGATAACGTTGCAGGAAGTAATAGCTCCATGAAATCGGACTAGCTTGATTTACTCTTTTTCACTTGTTTAACCAATATAGCAACCAATCTGTGGAATCTTGCAAAACGCTGATTTCAAAGCCAATAGCAGGCATTGTCATTGGTATAGCAGGCATGTTTGTTTATGTTTCGAGTTTTAGGGTAATGCGAATTGAACTCACTTTAACTTGCAGCAAAAAGGGGCCGACGAGATAAGAGCAGGAACCGAAGACAACTAAAACTCCCGCCCAGACATCTCATGATTGCAAATGCCTTTTTTTTTTTTTGTGGCCCGCCCTCCTCTATCCCGCAACACACAGAGGGCGCCCCCCCCCCCACACACACACACACACACACACGGTGCTGTAAGGCACACTTGGCCATTCGGCGCTCCCCTCTCCACCGCTCTTCCCCCGATTCTCTTTCTTCTCCCGTTCTTTAAACTCCTCGCTCTCCTCCCACTCCTCGGGGGACGTAAATATTCCAAAGAGCGGTCGTAATTTATCCACTATGGCCGCGGCTCTGCGAATCAGGCGCTAGAAGCATTACGGGCAGTTAAACCCGAGCGAAAACGGCGTGTAAAGACATAAGCAGGTTACAGTTGTAAAGCGCGTGGTCGTCAATGGGGCAGGCTCAGGCTTCGTGTGGTAAAGGTTGCCTCCATTTTGTGGATGAGGCGATTGCTGTATCCGGAGCATTTCTAGAAGTTACACATTGTAAGATATAGTATTTATTATGTGACTTACTAATAAGGCCAAGTATTAGATATCAAATGCTCTGATATCTAAGAGTATTTCTGCTGACATAGTTGTGAGTCGCACATTTGAGATAAGACTAAATTATGAACTGCAAAACTAATACAGGAGTCACATCCATTTCAGAGCTACAGGAAAATCAAGTTTCATACACAAAACCCTATGGACACTGAATATTTAGTACTCTGCAGGGGACATTGTTGTATATTTTGTTGACATAGGCCAGTTAAATTGCCATTGAACATACTACATAACTAAAAGTAGTATTCCACAAGCAGCTAACAGTTAAAATGAGCACCCTTTTCAACTCTAAACTTTAGCTACAACTCCCAAAAGCTTGATTAGATTCCCCCAGAACAAAAACTGTCCTTGACTTTCCCTGTCAACTCCGTTCACTGTATATTCATAACTCTGGCCCTTTTGAGGCACTTTCATGATTTATTTTTTTCCCCCGTCAGTTTTTTGTCATGTCACACACCATTTGTCCTGGCCCGTGAAGAGGGCCAACACGTTCGGAATCAGCGCGAGGACAGACAGGATCGCTCCGAGCCTTTTCATCGCGCCCCGGTCGAACTGCGAACGCGCGCCAACTGCTCGGAGGGGGAAAGAAAAGTCCACCCCCGCCCGCCCGCCCGCCCGCCCGCCCCACGCGCTACTTTGTGCGTGTGAATGTGACGACAACCGCAGGTGCCTCGAGCGTTGGGGGGGGGGGTTTGTTGTATGTTTGGAAGAAACTACAAAGTCTTTGCATTTGCGGTTTCAAGCTAGCTAACACCTTTGGGCTTCCTGGGTAAGGAAAAGACAGAAATGCAGATTTTTTTTTTTTTAGGGAAGTATAGACAGCGGAATTGGAGCTGGTTAGCGGCTAGTTATGAGACAAGAAAGCTGAGGTATGGCTTTGGAGTCGCTGCGTTTTAAGAATTTGGTGTGGGCTGCGTCTTTCGAGCACCATTTATTGCTGCAATAGATTTCCTTCTTTAAAAGCTTGAAGAAGAAAAAAAGTACATATCCCCTTTAAATTAGAAACAAAAGCCTGGTCCAGATGACTTTAAGAAAACTATCGCAATGCTTTATCAAGACTATTAGATGCCAAGTATACACACAAATAAGTCTTTGTTATAAAAGAAAATCAAAAAATAAATGTAATAAGTGAGTAAATACATGAAAATAAATGTAGAAGGTCAGTAAATACATGTGAATAATGTGAGAAGTCAGTAATGTAAGTTGTATGTTAATAAATTCAAGAAGTCAGTAAATACATGTAATTAGATGTAAGAAGTTGGTAAATACATGTAATTCAATGTAAAAAGTTAGAAATACATGTAATTCAATGTAAAAAGTTGGTAAATACATGTAATTCAATGTAAAAGTTGGAAAATACATGTAATTAAATGTAAAAAGTTGGTAAGTACATGTAATTCAATGTAAAAAGTTGGTAAATACATGTAATTAAATGTAAGAAGTCGGTAAATACATGTAATTCAATGTAAAAAGTTGGAAAATACATTGAATTAAATGTAAGAAGTCAGTAAATACATGTAATTCAATGTAAAAAGTTGGAAAATACATGTAATTAAATGTAAGAAGTTAGTAAATACATATGAATAATGCAAGTAGTTGGTAAATAAATGTGACAGCTGCCTGAGGCTTTGACACACACTTTACAGCACCCGCTAATTCCATTAAGTGCGGACAGTTAACTGTGAAAGCAAAAGGTGCCAAATGGCTGTGAATCAGAGCTACAGGTGCTCGGCATGAGAACAAACTTTGACGCCGAGGTCTGTTTTTGTGGTTTATCTCCGAATCCGCATTTCTTCACAACTGCTGTCTTGTTAAAAAACAAACAAGTCAAGAGTTTGTGTGAACGGGACTTCAAAGGAGTAAGTTAGTTGTTACTACGGAATATGCTCATATATACGTTTTACTGTTTATAAAATGACCAATTTTTGCTGCTCAGTTATTTGCGTGACTTCTAAAACCAAGTTATTCCCCAGCTTCGGGCCCGTCCCCTCGCTGTCACAACACATCTCAATATAACCCCGGCTATTTAGACCTCCGGCTTGTTGCCTTTGTGTGGGGCCGCCCCGCCGTAATCCCCGCTCTATAACGTCGTCCCTCTTTCTCTTCCCGCGGCCCTGAAGTTATGAGCAAACACAGTGTCCTAGAGCGGAGGGAGAGGGGAGAGACCAGACAGGGGGGCTACGGATACTTAGCTTTAGCCCAAGAGCAACTGTTTTGGATGGGAGGATTCATTAACGCGGGCGGACAAAAAAAGAGGCCAAGCCGAGTCTAGTGAGGGTTAATCCCGGGACAATTCGACGCGGCAGCGCGCCTTCCGCCCTCTGTCGGCCGGTGGGGTGGAAAATGTGCAGTTTTTCTGTCGAATACAGCGATTACAATTGTGATTAATGTGTTGAAGTGCGTAATTGAGGCTTAAAAAACATCTTTTTGGGGTAGATAGCATTGATTTGTACGTTATAGTACGTGAAACAATGTCTGTCATGAAAAGACAGTAAAAACTGATACTCTATAGGCTGATTTTCTTCTGTGGAGCGCCCTCTGCAGGCAGCACTGGGAATGGCGCCCTGAAAACAAGCTTCCAGTTTCTGCTTAAGGCATGCATAGCAAGCCAATGGCGCCTTGATGAACCCACTTGGTCGTAGAACTGCTCAGAACGGGTCAAATTATGGATTATGGGCTTTAAAAATGTGGATGATAGTTTCATGTTTTGTTTATGATCCAGGACAAAGGAAAACGTAACACCCAAAGTGAATAGAATTCAAATGAAGTGGAATACCAGTACAGTTTTCAGATGACATATAACGAAATAAATCATTCTGCAATTTTCTCATTGTGTCGCGCCGCTTCCGACCCACTTCCCTGCTTCCCCAACCCCCGTCTACCGCCGCCTTGGGCCCCACCTTTCATCTCGTCAAAATCCCGGCCTGTGGGATCGGTGCGGGACCAGACGTAATTACCCTCCACTCGGCCCCGAGAGACGCCCGGGCCAGCGCTGCGCTCCAGCCTCTGAGTGTTGGTTCAGCTCACTATTCTTTCATTACGATATCTTTTAATCGCTGACCTCGGATCAAAAAGGGAGTGAGACGTGCCGCGGTCAAATGTGGGGTGTTTTCGACTCATACGTACGTTCCAAACTAATAGACTTCAGAGTGTTATGAAATAGACTTTTCGGCTTAAATAGTGATAAGGATGGATGTTTGAAATGCAGCAAAAATTGTTGGTGGGTTTTGTGGTAAAATTGCGATCCATGTTTCAGACTTTAAACTTCAGTTCTCTATGCTTTTTTTGAACATGTCGAGGAGCGTTGACACCTGAAATATGAGCTTCTAAACTAATACAACAATCCCGTGCATTTTTGGGACTTGTTTGTGGAGGTCTAAACGTTGAAAACTCACATTTGAAAAAGAATAGTTAGACCCCCAAGGAGACCGGACACTTTGTGGTTTGGAAAGGATGTTGCAGTGCCTGTTGCATCAGTTCATATCGTGATTTGAGTTCTCGCAAGACGTCGCCTTGAAGGAACCAGTTGACCATCATTTCAGCAAAACAACTGGTCGTGTATTTAGTGCCATGTTTTCATCCTTCTACCCTCGGCCCCTTCGCCCCTTCGCCCCCAACATCTCCAAATTAAACCAAGCGATTTTTCTTTCTGTCACGGAGAAGAGCGGCTAAATTAGAAGCACTCCGGGTAGGGTTTTTTTTGTTTTGTTTTTTTTTGAGCCAGAGAGGGGGAGCCAAGCCCTCGTCAGTAATTCAAAATGAACCTGCGTCTCTATCGGAGCCCCCCTACCGCCTCCCGAGACCTTACGAGAGGGAAAGGGAGAGAGAGGAGAGAGAAAGACCCGGAGAGGTGCCCCCGTCGCTGCCCGGTCACAAAAGGGCCTTTGGGTTGGCTGCGTGTAATCTCTTAATGAACTGCAGTGGAGGAGAGAGAGAGCGCTCCCTTTTTTTTTCTTTTTTACATAAAGCATGTAAAGCAGGCCTTGGCTTTTGTCTCTCCCTCCCGACGACAAAATGGATTAAACGGCGGACGAATGCAAGTAGGAATTTGGAGAGATTGGAGTTGAGCACGGGGGTTCATTCGCTCGGGGAGGTTACGGAGGAGAGGGCGAGTAAATGTAGTAAAGCGCAAACAACAATGGAGCTTTAATCGACAGCGGTGGGTCCTTGTTTTTTTCTCCTTCTCCTTCTTCATGTTTCGTGCGCTGTTTCTTTATCCACTAACCCCCCAGCCTCCACGCAAAAGGCATACGGAGACTAGCCCGGAGCCCTTTGCATTTCTAACATGAGCCGACGTCAATGGTCAACATACAGGAGCGGAGCACATGCAAAAGCTAGCTATAGAGAGCATTCCTACTGTACAAAAGGAGAAATCATAAATATTGCCAGTGCTTGTTCTACCAAAATGACATAAAAGCTACAGACACTTGCATAGAGATAAAGAGTCTATACGCATTTCTTTAAATGAACAATGAAAAATATGTTAGTTCTGGTCCACAATTCATTGCTAAATTCCTTGACACGTTTCTAGCGTCTCAATTCTTCCCCGGAAAGAGTTCATAAGCAAGTTTTTTTCAACTTCCAGGCTGCCATTTTGCGGCGGTCCGACCATTGACACATGTGAGCTAATAAGAGAAGAGCTTTTTTATGTACTTGTCTCTTTTGAAAAGAACTAAACGTGAACAAGAACACAAGCTGCCAGTTCACAATCACGAAGGGACTTTATAGTGAGATGCACAGCCCACAAAGGTCTTTCTAGTGTTAGTTTTTTACACAAATGTGCTTTAACACTGAAAAGCATTGTAACACTAGAAAAAAAATCAGGTATGAGGTCTTTAAAGTTAGGGAACGTTTTCTGTCCCGAAAACAACTTCTCCACAGCAACTCCTCGACAATCGTAATTCTATATGTGGAAACGGGTCCCGCGGGCGCTTGCACTGCTAGAGACAGGTTGCCCTCGCGGCCCTGAAGGACGATTCACATACAGGGTACACGTTTCCACATAACAAGTGCGCCTTAACCTACATCTACCAATGTTTATAGAGCTATAACATCTACCATGTTATAGCTCTGCCATGTTAAAAAAAAAAACTCCTTCTGCACTTGAACTAACTTTGTTCCTCTCCTCGGCCTATTCACGACTCCACAGAGCACCGCGTCTGTGAGCACACCACCTCAAGACCCATTGACAAAACGACGCAGAAGAGGTATTTCCCTAAAATAAAAGAGCCGTCCCGCTGCGGCCCATCGACTCTGTGCTGCTCACCCACACCAAGAATGCGCACACACAGGCTAATTCCGAATCCCCGCGGCCCTGGCTGCGATGCATTTGCCGCAACCTATACTTGGTCCGAGGGTGGACGGACGCAGGTTTTTTTTTTTCCTGGGGCAAATTGGCAAAGTAGGGGGCTAACTAAAGGCTCGTTCAGGGTTTTTAAAAAGGCGACTCGCATCGGGCTAAAGATATCAGATGGTTTGGCAATGGGTAACAGAAAGCGCTAAATCAAACTTTGTGTTAGTATGTTTACGAAAGTTGAGACTTCGACTTTGTTTGTTGTGTATAGAGTCAAGGACAAAATTAGATTTATGGAAAGAGGCAGATTTAACTTTATGTTTTGACTTTGTAACAGATCGGATGTTTTGTTCAGTCTTTGAAAAAGTTACTAACATTAATGCCTAGTATTCTGGAGATTAAAAGAAACCAATCTGGGAAATAGACATCAAATTTTTCTGTAAAAAACTTTTGCCAAGTACAAGACTGCGGAAAAGAAAGGTGTTTGTAGGTGCTACTTCAAGCCAAAACGTCCCTAGACTGTGACAAAAAGAAGCATTTTGGACAAACGGTCTTGAAAGTTTAATTTTTCCACATAAACCTATGGAAGAAAGTTTTACTCTTAAGAAATCTAACCCAAAACCTGAAGAGAAAAAAACCGTTTTCCAGCACAATCCAGCCTTAACTAACATTTTGATCCAAACAATTCCTTCTCTGTTGCAAGTGTTCAGTGTTTGGCCATCCCGTTGCGCCTACTCGACAACGCAAGCCTGATCTACAGAGGCGATGAGTGCCATTTGGCCGGACGGCGAGTGGAAGTACAGGCACTAATTCTTGCTTCTCCCAAAATGGTGTCATCGCAAAAGGGCGTCAGATGGCCTTGGCAGTAAGACGGCTGATACTTTTTTTGGTGACCGTTGCGAGCCACAAATCCCTATAGGCGCACAAAGACTTAGGCGCTCGCTTGGATCAACGAGATTTGAGCACAAATGGACGATATCATGAACTAACGCAAAGCTAATCGTGAACTAAGTAAAGACTAAATGATTTTACTTAAGTTTGATCTCATTCGTGAACAATGAAGAGGCGTATTTGTAAAGCGCTTTTAAAGATTTGGTCATATTTCAGAAAGTATCAGTAAACAAAGTCTTTATAAACACAGGTTAATCATGAACTAATGAGGAATCAATGCTTTACAAATGTGCCCGTTCATTGGGGCTAAACAATATATCGCAAAAACATATTGTATCGCGATATCCACGTCGCAAGAAGCACGACATATCGCAAAATCGCTTTTCAACTCAGCCGAAACAAATATGCATGGAACTTAAAATCGTGAAAAAGTTCAGTTTTAGTTATCATTTGACGAATTTCTTCCCGATTTAGTGTTTTTGAAGACACTTGGACTTGGCAATTTATCGCAATATCGTTATCGCAAGCCCGTATCGCATGTCGCAAGTTTCTTTTCCGAGTATCGTGCATCCCAATAATGAATACCTTTTATAGATGACCTACAATTTGAAGTATACATCATTAACTCTTTGCTTGTTATCCATAATTCGTCCCTGATCGAGTTGCGTTCGTAAATGCGTCATAGGCATGCCTTATGATAAAGCGCTACTAAAAGATGGTGATTGGAGGTCGCCACCGGTGCCAAAAGCTGAGTTATTGAGGAGCTAGCCGTGACTAAGCGGGGCCCACAGAGAGGAGCGCCCCCCGCCGAGCTGCAGGCCAGGGGCAGAGCGTGCAGAAAGACAGGGCTTTTCAAAGAGAGTTCAGCCGCCCATGGAAGCACTATAGGAATATTTATGAGTTGAATTCAGATACTCGATAATAATTTTTTTTAAAAGGAGGGTGTTTAGAATTTCCAGACAGTTTTTCATCAGGAAGCTGGGCTCGGAGATTCTATGGGACGTCCTGTGCGTGACGGGGCACTGGGGTTGGTGCTGCACAGCGCGGGGAAGACTGGTCTGGAAACGACGCACAATGGTCTATTCAGTGTTAGGAGTCGACTTGTTTAAAATGAATGCTGTTTTGACTTTTTTGTGTGTGTGCCTTAATTTGGTAGTACTGCACTGCAAAGAACCAGGAATACAGTGACTTTACAAGTAATCCTAGTCTATGTCTTCACTATTAAAGATGTTCAGAATGTTGATTTTATTTTCAAAGTTTGCCAGCAATTTGATCCAAAAGCAAACGCAAATTGTGTCAATTTGCATTATTTTTTACACTTGACACTGGTTACCGAGGGCCAAAACTATTTTGCTTCTAACTATTATAAATACAGGTCAAATGCAACTTATAAGCGGCATAATTAATGCGTTTTTTGTCTAGGTCTTGTAACTAACACTACTTTCATTATCAAGCAGTAGGAAGGTCTACAAATGTGATTTATTTTTATTCATTGTGCACAAGAAGTTATTGTGGAACTGTGTCGACATTAGTTTTTAGATCAAATTGGAACTTTTTTTAAACTTTAATGTATTGAAATACATTTGGAAACACAATCTGGATAGAATTCGCTTATTGGTCTCCTCAATTGAGGCAGCATTGTGCTGAATTCAACAACCCACCGCCTGAAATGACCTGACTGTACGTTCCCCATGTCCATTCGAGGCGTCCAGCCACGGGCCTGCTCCAAAGCCTGCTGCCCTGGCACCCACGTATAGACGCATTCAATCCCTCCACACAACCTGCGCGTCAAATAAGCTAAACATTTGAACCAATCCAAACTAAAATTCAGTGCCATGTTAACTGACGGTCTGTGCCACGCGCAGTGGAGTGGCACAGTGCGAAAACCAGCATTCAAAGCGGGCCCACGGCGTCAACAGCCTCTACTGCTGCGCGTAAAAGCCAGCCGCACTCCATAGGCGAGAGGGGATCTATTCGACAAGCGCCAGGCTGCTGCTAAATATCCCGTCTGCGGATACGTACGTGACTTTGGAGCGTAACGCGCGCAGCAATATGGAGAAATGCTTCGTTCAGTGCCTTTCCTTTGAAATGTATCTCATGGTATCGACATTGTGCATCGATATCCATATGCATTTTTTATTATTATTATATTTTTGGCTTCGAATTGGTAACATGTTGGGCTCTTGCTATGTGATTCTCAATAGTCATTATAACATAAAACGCGTGTTTTTAGGAGTATGACCTTCTATATCGCACAGATTTTGGTCATTTGGATATTTAAAGCTTTACTTTCTCTATTCGGTTTATCCATGTCCCGCAAGTACCTCAACTAGATCCACTTTTTGCGAGCTGCTCACCCGTCTCCCAGCACTGCAGTGGATAAAGCTCTCCATTACGCACGTCTTGGAGCATAAAGGCTGGTCTGATTTGAGGATACGTTCCCAAAATGAAGGCGACGGGGAATAAACGCGCAATAACAACAACGGATTTGCCGTCGTGGGTTGCGGAACAGAGCTTAAAATTGTCTGGATTTCGGTGCTTTATTGCGCGTCTTTATTAACATGTTGATGGCGCGCGCGTGTGTATGTATGAGTGTGAATGTGCTTGTGTGGTGCGTGTGTTGGGAGCGCGCACGGCATTCCCTGTGTGCACTTACTTGGTGTTTGTCGTGTTCCAGTATATCGACTCCAGGATGAGCGCCCGGGACAAGTCCAATTTGAAGGCAATAAACAAAACTCCAAGGTAATATCTCCACGTCGAGTCCCCCATGGCTGGTGGTCCGCCTTTTTTTCCTCTTTTTGTTTGCCCTCAGCAAATCCGTGCGACAAATGTGTCCTGAAACGGCGACCCAAAGATAAAAAAAATTAATTAAAAAAAAAAAAAAAAAAAAAAAGCTCCTCTCACGGGTCGCGTCTATATCCCGGGTACGGAGACGCTGCTAGAGCATCTCCAAAGTAGCCAAAGGGCGCACGGGTTCTTTGACAAGAGAGCAGACCGGTGCGTACGCTTCCCCCTTGTTCAGAGCGCGCACTTCTTCTTCTTCACCTCGCTCCCATACATCCGAGAGAGAACAAGTGGCCGAGGAGAGGGGAGGGTAAAAAAAAAAAAACTGCAGCAAGTAAATCCGTATGCGTTTTGTTTAGAGTCCACAACAATCCACAGGACGCAAGAGCGGAGAGGATGTAGCGCACGAATAGACAAACACAATTAAAAATTACAAATAAAAAAAAAAAGCTAGATGGCTGCTGCTGGTGGTGGTGGTAGTAGTAGTAGTAGTAGTAGTGGAATGGTTTATGGAGACGAGAGTAATCCCCTCTCTTTACCAAGCAGGTGAGGCAAAAAATGACCCAAACAAATGGATGATCAAAATGGAGCGGATGACCGAGTGTTGTGGAAATGGGAGAAATCAAACGCGCTGGGATGGAAGTTCTCATTACAAAGAGGTCCCGAAAAACAACAACAACAAAGAAGAAGAAGATAAGCTCCAGAGAAATTAAAAGAAGACCAAAAAGTGCAACCTGTGCCAGCGGTTCAAAGTCCCCTTGCTTTATCCGCGTCGAAACTATAGCTCCCAACGCAGCACTGTTTAGTCGGAAAGGAGAGCGCGTCTGCCTGTGCCTGTGCCTATGCTGCTGCTGCTGCTGCTGCCTTCCCAACCTGGACGCGAAGTAACTGCGAGTGACCGCGACTGACTGGGAATATTTGCTTGAGCGCTGTGTGTGTGCGCGCGAGCGCTGGCTCCGCCCCCCCGCTCGCTCCTGATTGGTGCGCGCCGCGGGATAGACGTTTGGGGAGCTGTCCTGTCAATCAAATGGAGGGAGGGAGGGAGGGAGGAGGAGAAGAGAAGGGCACGGGAGTCACAAAGCGGAGGGAGAGGCGAAAACGCACGGGTTTTATGGCAAATGTACGGAGGTTAAAGGCGAGACGCGGCAGGTGAATAGGAGAACAGTTCAATTTTAACTTTCGATGTTCGTAACATAATCTACGGGATTTATGACAGGAGAGTTTTATTTAGTTTTTCATTTGTATGCGGTATAATGAGGCAGTTTAGGCCTATGCATGAAAGTGAAAAATCCCCAAATCGTATAAAAGGGTCAAATAAAAAAATAAAAAGTTTAGCATTTTAGGTTTGTTTTGTTGACATATTAGCAACAGAAAAAAAAAATTACCGAAGGCGTTTGGATATCGTATATAGTCTTTTTAAAACTTTACTTCTTACTCTAAAATTCAAATTGTATTAAAAATGTCAATTTCGCCTTGTTTCGGGGGGTTAAACGTTCCATAAATCAAGCTAGGAATTAGCCTATGAAATTAGCAAATCCCTCTGGGGCAAAAAATAATAATAATGAACTGAATTAAAATTAGGCTATGTTCCGTAAGAGACTGGACAATTTGGAGCCTGTGGTTAGTAAATGTCTCTAGACTTTGAGGACGAAAAAGCAGTACATAAGAAGGAAATATTAGGCTACTAGTGAAATTATAAAACACCTTATTGCGTAGATAAGGGCATTTCTTTGTTTCTAGTTGTAATTTTATCAGAGTAAAAAGGCTCAAAATCTCAAAAATCTTTTTTTATTTTTTTATGTGTAGTCAGCCTCGTCTGAAATATACAAGCTACGTTCTTACACGTTGCACATGTTATTTCTTTACATTCTAATTGTTGACAATCCAAACACATCTTTGTCAGTGCCTATCTTGCAAGCATGTCATTGTGCAATTTAGCTACTGTGCCAAATTATCCCTTTCTGGACCAAGTTTGTCAATGCTACGAAACTAGCATTAGCAGTGGAAAGCATCATATTACGTTATGTTTATGAACTTAAATATGTGTAAAAGTTGCGCGAGATCCCCGTCTGAATATTCACTGAAGGCGCACTCGATAGAAGCAGAGAGTGTGGCATGAGAGCAGCTTACCTTGCCGCGCTGATCAGCACCGGCAGTTTTTTTCCGTGGAGCACGAGCGCCCACTAGCGGACACAAACGGAAGGGCAGGCGAGTTCAAAGAGAGGACAGTTGATTTAGAAATGAATGTCGATTGATTAAAAAAAAAAAAAAGAAGCAACTTTTGAAACGAGCAGAAAAAGCGTGGAATTGCTATGTGAAATTAAGTGAAATAAAATACTAATTCATGTCTGTAAAGTTGCCTCAAACATGAACTTTTTAACATGTGTGAAATATGTGTAAATCTGTATAGTTAATATTTAAAGGTCCCATACCTGATTTTGTTTTCATTAATGTCCTCCTTTAATAACTTAGTAACTCATACATTTGTGGGGAAAACACTGTGCATAATTAAAAATAATCTGTATCATTTTATGAACTTGAAGGCTAGTTTTCTAGCATTTCAGTGAAAGTGACCCTGAAAAGTGACCCTGCAAGTTGTGAAATGTGCCTATAACTCATACCTGTGAAGAATTGAGATGTTAAAATTGTGTAAGGAAAGTTAGGATTGAGTTTGGACCACAACTAGCATCTTCATTTAGTGGCTTCCTCTTTCATTGTTTGTAATAATAATAACAAAATCAAGTAGAGGGCCTTTAGGACATATTTTTGCATAGATTTTGTTTTGTTTTACAAACATATACAGATATAATACAAAAATACTACATTTTTGGTTCAGTTTGGACTGCTGGACCAAGGCAATTTATGTAGGACTGCACAACATAATAAGTAAATAATAAACATAATAAATAAGTAAATATATTTAGTGCTGGCATGTACTGTTGTGTCAAATAACAAATAAATTAATATGTGATAAATACAATTTATTGTGACAAAATGTTATGAAATATTAATAACATTTAATTTTAAAATTAATAGTTGTAAATAACATTTGTACACTCAGAGTTGCATACACTCCAATTATTTGAAAATAAAGATATTGTTTTGCATCTGTTCAATTAGTATAATTAATACTTACAGACACAAAAGCTTTCCATGTAATGAACGTACTACATTCATTTTATGGTTTCAAAACTGCTGCGTTGTTCATTTTGTCCAACTTTGCCTTAAAAACAAATTCAGTATCGCAGGGCAGCACAATGTATCACCAAATTATCGTTAGCACAATGTGAGGTGACACGATGTCCACACCACAAAAGCCACAATGTATCGTAAAATCTGAAATGTGAGAGAGTGCATGATCTTCATAAATGAGGTCAATTTTAGCCTTTTGTTTTGACACAACTTGAAATAAAATGTTGCCTGTGACATTTGTTCGAACACAGAATGTTGATATAGTTTAGTAAAAATGCACTGTTATTGCAATTTCCAGGACAGTTATCAAACATTGCAAAATCGTCTGATTTGCTGCATTCCTCCCTGGTGTATGTAATACAGCTTTGTGCAAGTAAAAACATTTAGGCTACTATTGGGAAATGTTTTTATAATTTCATGCGTTGAAGTAGCTTTTTCCACATTACGTTTTGTCCCCACTCCCTCAACAACTGAAGAGAGTCTACAAATCATTTCAGCGAGTTCAACCAAACCTATAGCCCATTTCCAATATCCACGTCACTCACACTTAACACGTGGATGTTTAGTATTTGAAATAACACTAGCAGGAAGCTAACGCCTCTCTTTGAAAGGTCCTAATAAACGTTTTACTTGGCTTTGAATCACCGCAGGTCCACACTGTTGGAATACGCATCCACGCGGCCTCCCTCTCCTCGCCCGTGCCCCAGAGTGTTGATTCCTCCTCGGCTGGTCGCTGGAACAAACGGGCCGCTCTTCAATTAGGATCCCTGTGTTAGCGGAAGTGTTAGGTCTGACACGGGTTTCATTCCACAATATTTTCCCAAGCAAAAGGTTCATAAAAAGGAATGGCTACGGATAAAAAGTATGATTCAATTTCAGCTTATTCATTCATACGGCAAGACCTAATTTGCTAATAAAAATAATTTAAAGTGCACGTGAAAGGTTTTTTGCCTAATACCAGGCATTACTTATAATTATGCAGAGGTTGTTAGTAACAAAGTAAATTATTTTTGTTGAAAACCTACTTTGGGCTCCACTAGATTTGAAAAATAAATGTAACACCTTCTACTCCATACATTTCTATAAAAAAGCAAAGTAAAGTAAAGTAAAAAGTAAAACTGGCAGTGTTTTGTCTCATTTAAAACCATTATGACACTCCAGGACATTAGGTGGCGCTGTGCAAATGTACTGTCAATGTCACTGACTCACGAGAGGGAAGACCTTTTTTTTGTTGCCGTATAGCTGGTATATGGTGACTATTTTTGAGCCGCACTTAACACTCATTTATGATGATTTGTACTTTTAATGTTGAATACTTCAGTTCTTTAACCTAAGTGATAATGGATTGAGCGACTTTTACTTGTATTGTAATAATATTTGACCAGCAAGAACATGTACGTTGGCCACCACTGTATTTATGATCATAATAAATATTACAGAAAGAATCCGTGTAAACCATCCCCGAATGTAGAGAATGTGTTGGGTCCCGTGGGTACACTGTGTTTGTCCAATAACATAAAAAATTAAGTAACATTTTTAACCAAATCTTAAATAATTGTGTGAACTATGGACATGTTAAATGGGTACTCTGGCATGTCATTGTACAATTATCTTTCTGAGTGACATATCCTGGTGAATACTGGCGGTGAAAACTAGCCCAAGTTTGAATACTATTGCCAAAGAAAACATCCAAGGAATCAAAGCAGTTGTCAAAATGACGACTGATTAAAGGGCGTCTTCCCATCAGCTAACGCTAACAGGCAGCTAGCCCGCACAATGCCGTGATCAATTAAGTTTTTGAAAAGGTGTGAAAGCATCGCACCTCTCTCTTTGCTGGCTGCCAGGAGTTCAAATTAAGAGAGAAAAGAAAATGAGTGTCAGGTAGCTTTTTAAAGTGAGGAAGTTGAGGTGCAAAGTCTGGCTAATGCTAATGTGTTGATTGGGGAAGCGCCAAGACATGCCTAATACAATAATGTAATACGCATAATGGGGTGTGTACCTATGTTCCCGGGTCCTATGTTCCCCCACTTCAATTGACGGGGAACAATTTATAAATGCTTGTCATTAGGGCTGGGACAAAATATCGGATCGTACTTGGATTGCAATACTTTGTGCTGCAATACCAAGTATAGATACTTTATCAAGTATCGCAATACTTTCAATACTTGTGTTTGGAGGAATTTTTTAATCATACACTGTTAATCCACGGGAACTGTGCAAAATGAGCTTCAATATTTTCAATTTTTCATCCTAAATTTTACATGGATGTTGCTGCTGAAGCACATGCCGAGTGTCAGAATGCTAGAACATGGCATGTATGAGACACAGAATTATCAGCAAACATTTTAAAGTTTTTATGAGTTGTAGATTTTTTCTTTTTTATGAAGGTAACAGAGGAGTTATTGAAATTGACCAAAACTTTTCATGGGAAAAAAAATGATCAAGGATGAACTGGTCACCGTGGTCACCTGTTTCTGCTGTTTTGTTGTCCAACAGTCTGGAGATTAAACTTCCTGGTGTTTAGGCTCAAATGGATCATACCATTGTTAGAGTGAGAACCTTTTTGGTGACAAGGTTAAGTGCTTACTCAGGAACACTTAAAGGGATATTTCGGGATTTTTGTCATTGGGCCTCATTTCCTAGTTATCCAGAGTGTTGTTGATGTCTTGAGATATTTTTTCTTAAATTCATGCAGTTCTTATATTTGAAGAGTCTAGTTGGCTAGGGCAAGGCTAAAGCATTTCTACTGTAACAGTTTGCCTGCATTAAAAACAGTCTGACCCACTCCACAGTGCACCTGAGGTAAATCACATATAACGCCAGACTAACCATATAAATGTCTGTGTCGATAGAATTAATTTTGCATTTAAAATAACTTATATTTGAGCAGCATCAGCTTCGTGGCTGTAAGCTAACGCAGCAGCGGAGTGATCTGCGAGAAAATAGTCCCTCAAAATGAGGTAATTCATGTGATACAAGGTCAGTTATATTTCAAAAATTATTCTATTAACACAGACATTTATATGGTTAGTCTGGCGTTATAAGTGATTTACCTCAGGTGCACTATGGAGTGGGTTAGACTGTTTTTAAGGCAGGCTAGCTGTTACTGTAGAAATGCTTTAGCCTTGCCCTAGCCTAGCGCCACTAGACTCTTCAAATATAAGAACTGCATGAATTTAAGAAAAAAATATCTCTAGACATCAACAACACTCTGGATAACTAGGAAATGAGGCCCTATGTCAAAAATCCCGAAATATCCCTTTAACTACGTCATTTTCATATTGACTTGAAAAATCATTTGAAAAATACAGTTGCAAACAAAATAAGCAAAAATAAGTTTTTGTGTTGATATTAAAATGTATCTTGTTAAAGCTTCCAGTTCATTTTCATCAAAAGCCACTAGGGATAGGACACAACTTGTTGTATTGCCTAAAAAACAAAGTAATTCCATATACATAATATTTTTTTGTATTTGACACTTTATTAAAGGAGACATCTCAATGTCTAAATTACACTAAGCAGTTAAATACATTTACTTGTGTGCGATAGTAGAGAAATCCAAAAGATTGGGACACAAAATGTGAAATTTTTTTGGAATTACCAAAAAACAGGTCAGAAGTAACATAAGTCTGAGTCCTTTTAATGATAAAAGATCAACTAAGGTGATGAAACATGACATCCAGCTAATGTGCACCATTGTATGAAACAGCTTTAAAGTTAAATTTTATAGCAACGGTTTTAGAATACTCTCTTGCTAAACTAAAGTGGAATATAAAGGCAGGCACAACCACTGTGTACGGTCAGATGCAGAAAGGACAAAAAGTGCATTCAACTTAAAGTGTGTTGTGGGCATACCAAAGTGATGTGATAGGAGTGCTGCATTTGAAGCAGCTTCTTCAGGACGATCTGACTCTCACACTCGTATGCTTGCAAGTAGATCTTTTCCTGTGCCCAATCATCAACAATAAATATCACAAAAAGTGAATATCAGAAGGTGACAATTTTGTACTACATGTCACATATTTATAGATATATTTAATTAGGATGTAATGCATCAATGAACCCATTTTAAAATGAATTTATATTTTGTTTGTCTAAAAGAATGCTTACAACAGTTGACAACAATACGACAGTTTCTCAGTACTAGTAAGCTATTTTCAGCATAGACTTTCCTTCTCCGGCCAAGATTAGAGATTGTAAGTGACAGTGTTTATCTAGTTTTAACCAGTTTTCGGTGCGGTGCCATGCAATCACCCATCAGGGCTTCACTTCTATTTAGCAGCACACTGTGTTTTAGTGGAAACCTCGAGCACTGAATGATCGCCTCCAAACATTACAATGTCACACAACGTCTGAGCCGTCGTGACTTTAATTCACCAGCCTTTCTTTGGCTGGAAGCAAACTCTGCAGCACAAATTCTAGGCGAGCTTTGGTGCCAAATGATTAGTGTGGCATGTTTTTTTTTCTTTTACAGGGGTTTCTTTCTTTTAACGGGACGCTGATGCATCGGCCGCACGACTCAAGGGCATATTTGGATAGCGGTGCAGTATCCCCTATGATAAAAGCCTTGACAGGACCAATAATATGTTTGAAAAACTCTTTGAACAGATAAGTTAATAAGATGCGGACTTCAATATGTAGATACAAGTTCATTTTGATTTCTATATTTAAGGCGAGGCAATGAAAGTGAGATTTTATTTAAGTGAGACATAGATAGCCTACATGTTTCTTTCCGATGTCACACAATAGTTACTGCCGCCATTTTGAAGTGGAATTATGCTGTACTACAACATGTAACAATATCGCCACTCCAGATGAAAATAATGTATGTGATCTTAATCATTGCTCAAGAATATAACCACAAAGGTTCAGCCCCAAAAAGACCATGGCTACGTCAACGATGAAAGCAGACCAGTACATGGCTTTGTTTATAAGGCACAGCCGCCCTATCACAGTGCAATTTTGAATCTGCTTCCACTCATAAAACTAAATGTTAAAAGGTAACAGAAACCCCTTCTTTGTGATCTTTACACGCTGTAGTGTCAACAAAGCCTCAGTCTGAGTCTGTGCTTAAGCTGCTCGTGACATTAGCATTCTGATGTGTTTAGCATGTAGCATTTAGCCTATGGCGTTAGATTTACGCCATATTAGCCCTACACAATGAACAGATCTGCGGCTCTCATCTATGAACCCTCGTAGAAAAAATAAAGAGCAATAGCTTAGCGCTCACATCTGCCACATGTTGTACCCAAGGCTGAATATTTTGAGTGTGGTTCTGGGTTTTCTCTTTGTAGAACTTAGCCAGCAGCTGTAGCTAATATCATCAGGTCAGGATGTGCTGCTTTTAAGTGGTGTCAGTAACTCTCCAGGCAATTTATAAGAATCAAATCTTAAGATTTTGTTTCTTGAAGTATCAGTTCTGCTCATCTGCATGAGGTGCGCTATTTTTGGATGTAGTATCTCTAAAGACAGGAAAAGATGCATTGCTTGCACTAGCCAGTGGTCCCCGACATGGAGGCCATAATTTTCCATGTACGGAGAAATGTTGAATCAGTGCAATCTTTCAACAGCTTATAGTGAATATAGGAAATGTGTTTATTCCAAATGAAAGTACAGTTGTTGCAAACTGGCCCAAAACATGCAGTGTCTCGCCTTTAATCTGTAGAGCTGATAGTAAAAGTAAATGATTGTGTGTTGGTCCACATACATTTTCCAAAATACACTTACATACACTTGGATGCAGTATTTATTTAATTGGCTGACCATACCCATTTTCTTCATATCTAATATTGTCAATAGAGTAAGGAACAGGAACATAGCCCTTTGCATTTAATGTTGTCCCTCTTTATTTAATCCCACATATATTTTGTAAGTGAACACATCATTGGTTCCCCTAATCAGAGTTAGTTTCTAGATTTTGTGAATGATCACACTCTTGAACAACTGAAGTCTGTATTTTATCAACACGTGCAGTAATCTTAGACAACCATTGAGGCATTCGATGGATTTATTGAACGGTTCAGTCCCTTGACAACTGGGGAAAATGACACAACAAATTCTTAAAAAATCCCACAACGTAAGAAAAAATGCTCAATACACCAGCTCGAGGTCATAATGTTCTCCCATTCGCACGCTCAATCACCCTTTCATACATGCATAACCTCACTCGCACACGCACACGCATGACCTCAAGCCTCTTACCTGAACTTGTCCATCCTGTACAACTTACCAAGACGCCTTATTCCGTAAACATCAAATATCAAGGACAGAATTTACGAATTTTTGTTTCTTTTGCACCAATTTTTTTTTTTCCCCCAGTCGAAAAATCAAAACAGTTAGCATTCATATTCTAGCATCTAAACCCTGTGATAAGGAGCAGATATTGGGATTTTGATAGTAGCATGACATACAAATAAAATCCATTCTCTTTCATAAGTTTTAGCAGTTTGGGAGTTAGCTTCTTTTTTGGGGGATATTTGCGCAAGTTCAGAACAAAACTAGAGCTTAAGAAACCAGCTTGACACCAGAATGGTAGAGAAGGGACATAGCTGGACGGGATGCAAAGTGTGCTTTAAAAAAAACAATAAAAAAAAACGAAACGAACTTGTTACCGCGTTAGGTCACTTATTTTTAAAAGAAATGAAAACAGGAAAGCCACAGGCCAACTCCCAAACTGCGCATGAAGACGGACTGACTGACAGAGAGCCTACGCACATTTTTTTCAACCGCACAATTTGTGTCCTGCAATACAGTGGGCTCAGGAAGCATCCATACCCCTCTAGTCATCATTCGCATTATGCTAAAGTCAAGATAAAGAATATGTTTTACAAGATATCAGGCTAAACTTTTATCGGTGCAAAGACTGCACAAATCTATTTGAGCGCAATGGAATGGGAGTGAAGTTGCTTAGCTTTTTACCGGTCTCGCCATGGTTTTCATTCACACTCCATCGGCAGCTACACTAAAACTATTGGATTGGCAAAAATTAGTATTAGATAACACTAACTTTTAATGTTTTATTGCAGGGTAATCATTGTAGAATTGTACTATAAGAATATAAACATATGATTTTAGTATCAAACTGCAACATATTAAAATAGAAAAAAATATTAAAAGAGGTTTGAAAACTTCCTGAAACCACTGCAAGGGGCAAATCCTTAATTTTGCTGGATGTGGAGACATGTAAAAAAGCTTACTGTTTTTTCTTTTTTTTTAAGACTGAAACAAAATCGGACAAGCGTTCTACATGAAAAAAAAAAATAAAGAAAAAAGTTCATCCCTAAAAATGAAATAAAACCGCTCCAATGTGCAAAAGTCTGGTGGCGGAAGGTGTTGGGGGGTTTTCGCGTCCCTTTTCCTTTTGGGGAGGGGTTTCTGCGTTTTAACACTTCCAAGAACGAAGCGCGCCGTCCACAGAGGAGGAGAGCTGGAGGGAGGAGGTCGCAGGGTCGGGGGTACTGGAGGCAGGGCACGTCATGTTGGTTCGTTGGTTGGTGGGATGGGTGGTTTTGGGGTGGGGGGGGTATCATTCGGTGGCTTTGAGCGAGAAGGAGAGCTTGGGCCGGGACTTGCCCTTGCCCAGGATGATTTTCTGCTCCTCCTTCTGCTGCTTCTGCCGGTCCTGCTCCAGCTTCATGCGCTCCTCGTGGATCTTTCTCTGCTCCTCCACAATTCGCAACTGATCCTCGGCCTGGGGTTGGAAAGGCAAGAAAAAGAACATTGTTCGCATTTTTTACCATATCCAATGTATGCTATTAGTAACAGTTTTCACATAAAGGTTATTCAAAGGTTAAGTCAAATTTCCGTGAGCTTCTTAGTAACTACAATATAATGTCGCCTATCTTAATGAAAATAAATATGACTACAAATATTTGAAAATATCTATTTGGTAATTGTTAGTGACTGGGCCCATTTCTTGCAATACTAATAACTTAACTATTAGCTTCTAAAATGAGGCTGCACAATATTAAGTGATGCAAAAATGTATTTTGCAAGAAGCCACTATATATATATATATATATATATAGCAAAATTGCTGAAGTCCTCCATTTAACTAAGATTTGAACATTGGCCAACATGGACAAAAACAAAACCGAACTTAAGAATGTGCAAAAAATCTGCTTTAAACATGATTTTTGTTGTCCTGATTTAGTTGAGCAAATAAAGCCAATTTTATTTCAATTCAATTCAAATTAAATACTGAGGGACCGTAAGCTGGAAAACTGAATATGGACACAGGCAGAGTCTCAGTTTTAGTTCTGCTGGACCAGAACGCTGCCTCCAACACAGTGAACCAGGGGATCTTACTATCAAGGTTAGAAAACTGCTACTGCTTTTAACTGCTTTGTCTCAGACAAAATTGCCATGACCTGTGGTGTTACCCAGGGGTTAATCCTCGGACCCTCTTATTCAGACCTACGGCAGGTGAACATGGGCCGTTGGATTCACTCCATCACAGCATCGAACAGATCAGTTTGTGGATGCAAATCAACTTTCTACAGCTATATTCTGACAAAACTAAAATAATCGCCGTTGGCGTACAGAAATAAAGAGAGAGTGTTATCTAAAATAATTACATAAGTCATGTGCCAATATGTACAATAGGTTCGCCTCTGGGGCCAGACTATATACATTTTATGCCAATTTGAGAAGAGACTAATTTTATTCTACTTTCCCAAAACTGGGTATTGGGTAAAAAAACACTTTCTACAAATGCTATTGCTGTATATACAGAATGTGACCAAATGGGGTATTATGACAGGACATTTTCAAGGAATTGACAGTATTCTACAACATTTTAGAGTAGTTTAACAGATATTTAATCTCTGAATTGAGTAATAACATTCTTCAAAATAATCAAAAGTGCCAGAGTTTTTATGCTAGAGAGCAAGGTTTGGCCCCCAGGCCTGATGCTGCCTATCCCAGTATATCCTCAACCAATCAGAAGACTTGATACAAGGACAAAAACATCTTCTGTATACACAATCTATGAGAATTCAGATTTTTTCTTATTCTCATAAATCATAAAATATGATTTTAAAGCGGAGCTACCTTATTTTTTGGTGTTGTAGAATACATTTATTTTTGCCACTTCAGAGTATGTTGTAAACACAGCAAAACACGACCTTGTTGTATTGTCTTCACCTCAAGTTTTATTGAGCAATGGATGATAGAAGTCTAATCTAAATTAGTGGAATTTATCTTAGGGGTGGCCGCCCCTGCTTCACTTTGTCACCACTCAATGCTGTATATGGGTGTGAAATGTGCATGTAGTTACATTCTTTGAACAATTTGAATACACAGGCGGCAATGTGAGAGCTAGAAACAAGTTTGGGCCAAAACAAAAAATGTCACTGTTTGAACAGGAAACATCAGGTACCCAGATTTAACAATTGCACTAGGAGGGTACTCTTCATAAACTGCCACCACACTGGTGTGAAACCAACACCCTTCAGCATTATCTCAAGACTACTAACTGTTGTTAATCCAAAGAGGCTTTTTATATTTGTGTGCCTCAAGTCTGACGGCGCAGTAGTAAGGTCAAACAAGGATAGTAAAAAATAAAATAAAAAATCCTGAATCCACAAGAACTGGCTCTTCCTCCCCTCTGCTTTCAATTAGTGCTTAAGCCCATGTTTGTCTACATGCGGACTGAATCAAATAAACACTTTACAAATTAGGCAGACTTGGCCTCTCTTAGCTGTGACAGAGAGAGAGCGACTAGAATAAAGAATAGAAAGGCAAAGAGAGAGAGCCTTCTGCTATTGCTAACTGTGGCTGATAACTATCCTCTCAAATCCACTCAGCTCAGGGAGTTTTGCCAAAGGACTTTAACTTATTGGGTTGTTGTGGAGAGGCCAAGAGTCGGCGTTTTATCACAGGAAGAGGCAGATGTAGAGCCCTGAGTCATCTGCCTGTGTTTAAGGCCTGTTTGGCAGGATCCAGTGGGTAATCAGACTTTCAATCAAGCACGCTTTTTTCTGTAACTGTATTCTTTTTGGTTAGCATTAATATATTAAAGGTGTTATACTAGATTTTTTTTCCTCCCAGTAGAGTGAAAAACATTTGGCCCCTTAGCATTATATTATATTTGCCAACATTTGAGAAAAAAAAATCAGCAATCATGAACACAGAAGTACTGCTTTTTGTTTTTTTGAGAATCGTTTTTAATACTGCTGATGCACTGTTAGCAAGCTAGTGTTAGCATAATGTGATGGTACATTTCTGCTTTGCTCCCAGGAAGCAATTAAATGTGTTTATCAACTTATTCCAGTGAAGAATTAGGATGTTAGGAATGCTATAAGAAAGTTGGGAAGACGTCTGGTCCTCAACAGCTTAAATTTTGCTCCCTCGGTCGCAATTTTCCCATGTTTTAAACGTGGCAGACCTTTACCTATTGAAACGTCACGGAATATTTTTGATGATGCAGGACGAGGACACATTGTTGTTTTTACAAGATTGATAGGAGCTAGTTGTAGCTTTCTCTGGGAATCCAGAGTCTGTCACATTGCTCTAGCCCAGACACATTCACAGCGCTGATCCAGCTACTTAAATTAACTCTCTTGTCACCACTTTCAATCCAGGGTGATTAGGATAAATAAATACTGATGTGTGTCTTTGTCAAAAGAAAAACACTTTCTGTAGCGTAGCAACAAACACGATTAAGTAATCCTTTATGAATGGCAAATGTCCACTCCTATGTTGTTGTACACGCATCACTTTTAGTTTAGTTGCTCTAAGCAGAGCCTCGATATTTCAGCAGCGTGTTGTTTTATTATGCTAGCGCACACGGGGTGGCGGTTGGAAAATCATGATTAATAAGTTACCTCGCTGAAAAGAATCACTGCCGCGGGGACGACAGAGCCACTGCAGCCAGTTGCAGGTCGCATTTAAGTTAGTTTTCCTGATTTCACAAGAGACTGGTGTTTTATTCTCGTTAGTTGTAGTGTCCCCTTTGTTGCATATTTTAATTATATTCATCCACTCCACATTGCAACCCATTTTGCCTCAATCTGGAGGATATAGCGCAGGTATTGCATCCAAAAGAGGCACTAACACGCACTTCTCCCCATTATATGTTCAACTCTTCTTTTTGACAGAGCTACCAACAATAACTATGGGATCGGGGATTTTGCGAAAGGTCAACAACAAACATTTTCAGCAATTGTGAGCTTGCAGGCTACTTTGTGTCGGCATTACTGTGACAGCGAGCCTGAGAAGTGACCCTGGAAGTAGTGAACTGTGCTTATAAACCCTGTGAAGGTTTGGGTTGCTTGAAAAGCATTAGAAATGTTGGGAATGTGTTTGGTCACAACAGTTTAAACTTTCACTCCCCTGTTATTGTTCTAAACTAAAACCCAGTATTGGCCTTAGTGCATTTTGAACATTTAAATCATGCCAGATTTTTATGTGCAACTGCTACATGGAAAAGAGGGTATACTACAAACTGAACATGGATAGAAAGGAGCTTATTTATAAGAAAAATTGAGCTACTGGCATTTATGTATTCTCCACTACTTGTGACATTACATGTGGTAAATAAAGCCATTTCCTATGCTTTAATGTGAAGTAAACCTGATGCATTTGTTTAAAACGCGCTGGAGTTCAGGCGTGTAGTGTACTGCAGGGACATACCAGTTTGGCCTGAGCTTCGGCGATCTTGCGGTTATTCTCCTCCAGAATTTTTTCCAACTCCTCCCGCTTGGATTTTTCTTCTTCCTGGATGGAAGAGACGGTGCCATGTTAGCGCACGAACGGGCTCTGGTCACAACCGCAGTAAACATCCACACGCACAAACCTCTAATGGTCTCGCACACACTTTCACTGGTTTACAAGCGCTACTGAACATCACTCAGTCACTCCACAGAAGCCTTTCGCACACGTGACACTGCGCACTCATCCACAGTTCTTCTAAACCCACAAACTGCAGGGGAGAAATCAGCCCTCGGTCAATTTTAAGCCCTCCCTCTAGCGCTGCCCTCAAATTATATACAAATACCTAGGCCACATTGCACTGCGTTATGAAAAAGGGAGAACCCCACTCTTCACACTCATAAACACTTAAAAATGACAGACAGCACAGTCTAAAGAATAACATTATTCAAAGCAGAGAAAGTTAAATAATAAAGTAGGGAATAGGTTTGGCTCACCAATGCACGTATACCTACGCTTTTCCTTGCCTGTGTACCTACACAACTGATGAAAGATCAGCGTTAAACGGATGTATTACTGTCTGGTCCGGAGTGCGCCCCCTGCTGACAGAAGCGCTCCTGGCTGGGTGGGTGCGGAGGAGGTAGATGTAGTATGGGCGTTCCTCTGTATTACTCTGGGTACTCAGTACCACATCAGTAACATGTTCAGCCACATCCCGCAGTGTTTGACACAGGCCCAGTCGCAGGACCATCTCATCCTCGACACAAGACAAAGGTGTCCTCTTAAGGCTGACCCTGTTCTATCAACGCTCCTCATGGAGTCATGGTTATTTGGCAATTATTGACTCTTCAGGTATTTATGCCACATCAGTGGTTCTTTTTGTATTCGTATATTGCACTACATATATTTGCCAATGCTCCATGTAAGAGGACCCAAAACATGTGCCTATACTTTCCTGTTGTAGACAGGACCTAATGATTGAGCTGAAGTGCAAGTAACAGTATTGTTCTGGATAATCACAGCCCTATAATAGTCATGTGAGTACGCCAATTACACAAGTATAAATGTTTGTAACTCCTTCAGTGAGTGAGTATGGGACGCTGCAGGGCACCTTTGCAGTGTGTTACTGATGTGATGGCCATTTCCCCGGCGGAGCATAGACCTTGGAGCGAGCCGTGTCTGTAAAGTCTGAGTGGTGCAGTGTGTGCTCTGTGTGTGAGGGAGACGCACCACACTTACAGTACAGGACACAGCTGAACTCTGCCGTCAGTGAAGTCAATGCTAGTTAGGAACGGTGTGTTTCCAAAGTAAAAACAACATGTTTACAGTGATGTACAACATTAGCAGTACTTAGCAGCAGCCCTATAGGAGAACAAGGCATGAGAACACAACACAGTACATTTGATTGGCTTCATTGTAAAAAAAAAAAAAAAAAAAATACTTGTTGACAGATAAAGACCAAAGACAGTTGGAAACAGGATGTGGCTGGCTATAAGTCCCACAGCGGCTGAGGAAACATTTTTACATGCATGTCCAAGTGGAGAGAGAGAAGGGAAGGAATTAAAATGGCAAAAATATATAAATAAATATGTGATGAAGACGGTAAAAAGTCTTAATAGTAAATGTATAGTGGGTTTCTATAAAAGACTGATAATGAGAATGTTTTTAGTTTTTTTTAAAGACAAAAGATTTTCTGCCCTTAATCTTAAATTGTCGCTCTTAAAAGCAATGCGTCGATTCCTCAAAATGGCATAAAGGGTGATTTCCGAATGTTCTGTAAGAGATTAAACAGAAATGTAGGGAGGTGGGCCGGTAGCAGGGGGATGAAGGAGCTGCTCCTACAATAAGTCAGGGTCACTGGGCGTACTTGGCCCGCTCAGTCACCAGAACTGAGGACCGCAGAGTCCACAAAAGCTTTCTCCTAAAGACGCCGAGGGACAAGAGGGTGTCAAAAAGCAAATGTTTCTTCACAGGACTTTTTAGGGGAACAGACTTGGCGACTAACTTGTGAACGAAGTGAAATAGGTTGAGTAAGTGTGTATGTCTTCTTTTTGTGCCACACATTTAATTCCAGCAGAAATAGGTAATTGCTTGAAGAAATATAGGTAGATAAAGCTGCCAATATTTAGTTACGCTCTGATGAAATCAAATATAGAGTAATGCGCAGAACTATTGCTAAACTATCATTATGAAAAAAATGTGAGGCACACCCCTATCAAATGTAGCGCTCAGACTAAATCGTAACAGTTCGGGAAAGCGTAACCACTTCCTCCCGATATCCTAAAAGTCTTTTAGTAACCTGTAGATAAAGTGACGCTTTGTGGTTAAACGTTTTGCTGCAGAGGTAGGGGCAGTGGGTCGGGTCTGTGGGGGGCAGTACAGGGAGAATGGGGGGGGGTCTCCGTTCCCAACGACCGAGCGTTACCTCTCTGGCCTTCTGCGCGGCCAGCTCGGCCTGCCGCTGCCTCTCCAGCTCCTCCAGCAGCTGGCGCTCCATGATGCGCTTGGCCTCCTCCACGCGCCGCAGCACCTCGCGCTCGATCTCATCTTTGCGCTTCTCCAGCTCCTCCTCCACGCGCTTGGCCACTAGCTCCTCCACGCGCCGCGCCGTCTCCTCCTCGATCAGCTTCTCCTCGATCTCCTGCTGCCGGCTACGCCAGGAAACAGGAAAGAATGGCTCGGTTATTCTTGCGGGATACAAGATTTCGAGAAATAATTGACAGAGATTCACGGTACCAAGTCTGATCAATCTAAAACATTTGGACATTTATTGACTCAAAAAAACAAAAAAAGCTAATGTTTAATTTGTCTAAAGTGCCATCAGATGAAACCAAGGGCGGACACTAGGGCCAAGAGGAATAGCGGTTATAGGTAAAATTTACAGATACTGTATTAACGAAAAGTGACAGACTTTCAGTTTTCTGCATCGGAAAGAGGGGAGTTAGAGTGCTCTCTCCTTTTACAAAACTTCTCTGTTATACAAGAGTTCTTTTGGAATAAAACAAGAATTTCGTGTTCAAAATGTTTAATACAAATTGGAAATAAGCCCAAAAGTCCACATGCTTAGAGTCAAATGACACTTGGTTTAAAGCTAATGACGCAGGACATTAATGATTAATTATAGGCTATTTAAAATGATCGGCCTTTGCAACTGCTCTACTCACTCTACTGGTTTGTTGGTGGTAAATGGCGACCATGACCGCCAGATGAGTCTCGCCATTCTTCACCAATGGCCTCTCGATCTACCACCAATCGCTCACACATGTTCGCACTGGTAACTTGTCTTGCCCAAGGACTCAACTACAGCATGAACGTTCCAGTTAAAAGACAATCGGTCCACTTTACTTTTGAGTCATTATGCTTTGGAACTATAATTATGTAAGAGAGACACCACCCCTGCTCTTCTATACGGCTCCACACAGCAGGTGGAAAACCTAAATCATCAGACAAAGCGGTTCAAACTACAAACGCTTCAGACTGCTCTAGCACTTTAACCGCCACTGAAGCGGCGTGAGGCACTGTGCTGCAGTTAATATTATGACTAGAACAGTTTGAGTGCAGCTTTTCCACAGCCCGCTGTGGCTGCTAGCTGATGATGTTCTTCTCCGCGGCCATTTCCACAGAGCTCACAGCGGGCGTAGCCACGGGCCCACAACACAGAGGGCCAGTGCGGTCAGAAAAATCACTGCAACACTCAAAGGTCTTTAATGAGTCTCTTCTCTAATCCATTTGGAGTTTATATTTGGGTCTGCCATATTGATTTTAATTAAGCGGGTCACTTTAAACATAGATCGAATGTTGGAGATGCTTTTAATGTATATAAAAGTTGCAGTTTAGACCTCTACAAACTTTGCACTGCCAATGTTGACTTTTTGAACTGTAGTTACTGTTACTTGATTGCATATTTTCCTGTATATTTGGACCCCTGAGAGTTCTTGAGAGCTTGAGTAACAAGTGAATTTCTCCATTGTGAGATCAATAAAGTCCCATCTTATCCAATTTGTTAACATTGTACTGTCTACATAACTGCAATCTTTGCGATTTGATAATAGCAACCATTCAAATAACCATTTTGATTTGATTGCAAGTAACTGCGGAAGGCGAGTTCCAATAATTGTTCGCTCCCATCTTTCCTTAAAATAGCTTCAGAGTTGATCCAAGCCAAGGCGCACCAAAACAGTTCCTCTTCCTTTATATTCAACTGTTTTTGTCCAGAGCGACTCTAAACAGGAAGCCAATGGAGGCTGGGAGGTTGGCTTGTGTCACAACACTGAGCTGCCTCCCTCAGATCTCATTTCACTGGGTCAGCCTCTGAGAAACCAGAGCTCAAGGCCTGTCCTTATCTGAAGAGTCCCGATGGCTTCACATTTTCATCTTGTTGCGTTGTTAAGTGGCCCTGGGGCCATTAGCACAGACAAGAGTGAGGTGCAGGGCACAGGGGAGAGCAGGTGTGGGGCAGCGGTGCTTCTCAGGTGTGGAGTGTCCCGGGCTGATACTCAGAGCTCCACAAAGGGTCCAACTCTTTAGGGCTGTGTACTGTAAAACCAACCAACTGCAGTGTATGAACTAGGGTGGAATGATTTTGCCAAAAATCAATATTGCAATTTCGATTTTTCTTCCCCCATTAACCGTTAATAACTTTTTGTTGCATATACCTATAATATAGCATAAACTTACTCATGAAATATTTACAAATAACTTATTAAAGTATTACTTACTTTTTAGACCTTAATCATTCTAAATATAATAAAGACAGCCCACATTTATATAATTGTATACTGTAATATTTTTTGTAAATAGCCTAAATTATGTCTTGCTATTTGCATCTTAAATTGTGTTTTAGACCGTGCTAATGAGATAAGTTCTTATCTTTATACAAAACATTCCCAAACATAAGCCTCCTTTTAGTTCTAAAAGGTCTCTTTACAAGCAGCACAAGGCTCGTCTTCATCTCTGTGGAGGCAGAGACAGTCTGAGGTGAGGGAGTTTCTGTGATCAGTTCATCAGAGCGTGGAGCAGCGAGGGACTGTGAATGGACTGATTAGCGCTGCGGCTAACGCAATGCTAATGGAGAAAAAAGAAATAGTCAGCGGTGGCTGCATCATAAACGCTGATATTTTCACTGTACAGCCACGATATACTGCGCACCTTAACTAGCCAGAGTAATAAACAAAACGCGTGGAGCGACGTCGCCGTCTCTGGTTGCTACATTCACTTCTGTGGGCGGCCATCAGCTTGCATGGCCAAATCTCATGGCTCTTCAATTGGAATCACGTTGTGCAACTTTGCGATAAATTGCAAATACAATAATCGTTCAGGACTAGTATGAACTTTGGTGTCTCAGCCGGTGCAGTCTGGGATTAATTAGACATTTAATATTTGTTTTGTGTGGTATTTGCTGTAGGACTATTTAACTTCATAAACTATAAACCAAGTTCATTATGCATGAAGTAAACTGAACAGACCAGCCCTTGAAGCGTCTCAGGTGCGGAGCCCTGGGCTAAACCATAGAACACAACAAAAGGATGTGTCCTGGGTGACAGACGTGACCACCCTAACACCACCAGAGTAACACGGCGCTGACCTCAGCAAGTCCTTCAGAATTTCACTGCCGCTGCAGCTGTTCTCTGAATTATCTAGCAGCATTGAGAAAAAGTACATTATCACACGTTGCAGGGCTGTTACACTTTGAGTGATGTCTGTCATGTTTGATAAAGCCCTTTGAACAACATAATGACTGACAAGCAAATGCGGTATCACAAAAAAGTGATACAACACTGGTAATAATATTCATTTTAAAATATATTCATCAGTGTTTCCCCTACCATTATATTGGCAGGGCGGGCCGCTCCCCCCGCCCTCTCAGGACAATAGCATTTTAAAATTCAGCGTTAATCACTGATCGTTAAAACGAGCGCCTTTACCAAATCCGTTCTGCAAATCCATTCCATTTTTTGTTTTATGAGTTACTACACCTACACCAGTCCGAGTTTTTTAAGGATCCAGTCCGCGTTTTGCGCTCAGTGACCGTGTTTAGCAAACACGACTGCATGGCCGGTCAGCAATGTCCATGGCTGGAACATGTAGGGGATGAAAATACTTAGTTTTAACATTTTTTAAACTCCGTATAGTCCACCCATAGAAAGAAATGCAAAATGTACAACAAATGTCATTTTAATTGAGTGTAGAAAGGCCCAACCAGGGACTGGAGCTGATAATGAGCATCAGCAACAAACTTGTTTTGTACTGGGTTAATTTTCAATGACCCTGTAATATAAATAAATACATCAATGAATGTGTAGACTTGGCAACTCTCCAAATGCCATTTTACAGACTCTGGTGTGTCTGAGATCAGCTCAGTGAGATTCACCTCATATAAATAATGTGGAGTCATTGGCCTCATGCCTTTTGGTGACCTACAGTTAGAGAATTGATGGGGCTTATATGTTTTACTGTCAATGTTGCTGCAATTATTTGCAGTATTTTTTTTATACATTTCCATATTCTCAATTTGTTATGTAACTATGGATCATGTGGTTGCACATCTGTCCTTAATAAAGATTAAATTAATTGACATGATGTGCTTCTTGTGTGAGCACACAATGTTGCTCTGAGAGATAGATGGAGAGAAAAGGCTCCTCACTTTACAGTTGTGACGCTTTTAAACACTAATTACGATGTGTTCACTTTGCAAATTCATAAAGGTAAAGATGGTAAAGGTGCTTATTGTCATGCTGCAGTGCTGTAACTTTTCCAGCACATGTTAGCTGAACAACTAAAGTTTCTCCCTCGCGTTCTGACAGTCTCACACCTGTTTCAGAAGCTCCTCTCACAGTCCACTGCTGTTAGTCCGTTTCTTTGTTGAAAAAAGTTGATAATTCGTCTGCAGAAGCGCCGCATCTCTCTTCCCCTGTCTGATGTTGTCATTCTCTCGCCCGCAGCAACATTGGCGCTACCGCGCGGTGCCTCATGGGAAATGTAGTTCTAACGTGTTTAATGCAATTTATCAGCGGGCCGCATATAATATAAATAAGAAATCATCTTGCGGGCCGCAAAAAATTACCTCGCGGGCCGCATTTGGCCCCCGGGCCGCGTGTCTGAGACGCAAGCTTTACAGTTACTTAAACTGAATTAATTATGTATCATATAGAAATTCAAACAATCTATTGTTATGAATAATAACATTTGCTAAACACTTCATGTAACCAAACCCCCTGCCCAGTAAACCTAGGGGTTCATAATTCACAATAAAGTTTGGTATCAAATAGGATTTTTTAGAATGACACTTAAATTAAACACTGGAGAAGAAACTATATGAATGAACATACTAATCTATTGAACTTTGTGATGATGAACACAGCAATAATATACTTAGACATAATGAAAACCACAACCTATAAATCAAAAACACAATAAAAACCCCAGACAATAAAAGGAAGTAAAAGAGTAACACTAAGTTTGGTAAATGCTTGTTGTTATTTGGCATCTGTGTGAGAAGTCCCTCTGATGCTGTAATGTGATGCTCTGTGTCTGTCTGACCCTTACACAATAAGAATCTTACTGAAGCGATAACATGCAGTGATTTATATTGTGTAAAAGGCAAACAGGAAGCAATTAGTTACCATTGAGCTACATGACAATAAGAAACTGAGATTCACCTGTGTTTTTGGCTTATATTAATACAAGACATGGATATTCAACACATTTGTGAACACATTCCAAGACTTACTGTAAATTATACAAATGAGAAGGATGTGGCATGTGACAGTACTGTAAGGACGGAGGGCACAATCACTCCTGATAGAAGTGTTCGATCATCATAAAACAATGCCACAAAAATGACAGATCGTCAGCTCTGGAGATCGCAAGACTGTCTAATATCGTCATATTGCCCACCCTTCTATCGAATGTTGCAAATGACCGTTGCCATAGAAATCTCCCATTCAGCGCAGTGGTGCTCAAAAGGTGTTTTTCCACATGCAGGCGCGTGTCAGCCGAATGGATCTTTCACCCGCTTTGTCGAGCTTTTCCATAACAAAGGCCAGTACCAAACAGGTCTGACCAGGTATAGGTTTTGGGACCGACCTCTGGCTGTGGCCAAAGCGCGCTAACCCGTGTCTGATGTGACGTGAACAGACTGCTGGCCTCTGATTGGCAACGAGAGAGTGGACAGCCCTCACTATTGACACGCAGGTCATACGGATTTAATATTTCACAACATCATACCGCTGTGCTAAAAGGGTATTTTTTCGATAATAGCATTTAGCCGCTGTGAGCGCAGCTTTAGCTGGTTTAGCATAACATCTGCATGCAGCTTACTTCATAGTTCGTACTTTAGCAGTTTTTTTCTGTTTTAATACAGCTTGGCACCTCTGAATGATTCCATAACTCCCACCAGATGTGGGACCATTTGTTCTCATCGCGGCTTACAAAACTTTTAATGACGATCTGTATGGGTTCGCCCACAACCAATGCGGGTGTGTGTGTGGTGGAAACAGAAAGGTCTGCGGGATAGTGTCGATGCGTGTACGTAGATCGTGTGTGCGCGGCCGGTTCGCGCTATGTGGAACGACGGCTAAAGTGTGGCCCTGTGGCCTTTTGGTGGCCCTCAAGCTTCTTGTTGAATTGGCATACATTACCAGAGATGGTCATTAACTACAAATGTAATAATTTTCCACAATTCTAGCCTCAAAAACATTGATACAAAGCTGCATTAAGCCTCTAAGTCTAAATAAAGGTCCGGGACATGGTTAAAACCTATATTAAATGCACCCAGTTGAATGTTTCACTGCATTAACCTCAGGTTTGTGGCCCTCAATGCTGTATGATTTTCAATATGCAGCCCTCCAAAGTTTGGACACCCCTGATTTAGAGGGAACTAGCCAACATTGCCCATAAACTAATTAGCTAAAGACACAGCACGGTAGCACAGCGGTTAGCCCTCGTGCTTCACAGCTAAAACTTAAGGTCCCGGGTTCGATTCCCACCTGGACGGGGCCTTTCTGTGTGGAGGTTGCTTGTTCTCCCTGAGTCTGCGTAGGTTTCCTCCGGGTACTCCGGTTTCCCTTACCACTAAAAACATGTAAAATAGGTAAATCCTCCAGCCAGGTGTTTCTGACCATCAGCCTGGCTCCACATTTGGAGATGGGTCCCCAGGCGCAGCACTGCGGTCACCCACAGCTTCTTACGGGTCGTCACAGCAGCGTTGAAGGATGGGTAAAATGCAAGGACAAATTTTGTTGTACATTTATTGTATAATGAGTAATATAGAACCTTAACAATAATAAAATGTAGAGAAATGACCAGCAGAACATCTCCATTAGCTGCCAGGTCACTACTGGACTAGTACATTCACCACACTGGAAAGTTCAAATACTTATGTGACCAATTACTTCAGTATTTCACTTTTTAATCCATTTTGATATCTGAAATGGTTTGTTATCATAGAAAGTGTTTGTATTCCAAGAATATCCCAGGATCTAAAGTGATTGAGTTATTGTATTGCCAATAGGCTTATGTCACTTCGTTTCTGTTCATGTACAACAAATGAGTAGCTTGGCATAACCTACAATTAAAAAGCCAAGAGTGTCAATAACCTTTCACAATGTGCAAATCAATACAACAAACACGCAGATTGTCAGTCCACAATAAATCTACAAATCTGTCATCTGATGCATGCAGTTATGACATGACAAATACGAAAATACCTGTCAATTTAGCAAATAAGTAACCATATCAAAATGTCCTTAGTTTGAACTCTTCATACCGGGGAAACACGAGTGACAGATACCCCCAAGGGGCCAGGCCTTCCCAATGCTAACCTTAGCGCACTGTTCAACATTTAGCAACATTAGCCTGCGTACAGCCATCTAGCCTAGCATGATAGCTTTGATGAGTTGGTGCAAAAAGTAACCAAAACAAACTCACATTTTCCTTTGTCGTTCCATCTCTGCCTTCCTCTCCTCCTCCTCTTTCCTCTGCTTCTCGTCCAGGGCACTTCTTTTGCTCAGGGTTCGGCCGAAGATGTCGATACGCTCGGGCGGCGAGGCGGCTCGTTCTCTGCGGGACGAGGTTGTGTTCGACCGGGATCGAGAGCGTGATTCCCGGCGCCGGTTCCGCTTCGACTCCCGGGACTTGGACCGCTTCTTGGAGCGCTCTCGGTCTCTCGATCTGGACCGCGATCGGCTCCGTTTCTTGCTGTGTTTGCTGCTTTTGGAGTGTTTTGTCCGCGACGTGCTGCGGCTGCGAGATCGGCCCATGTTGACAACCTCCCTCTAACCCGCGATCTGCGAGACCTGTAGCGGTGGGAAAGTCGATGCAACCCCCCGTGTCTGTCCGCAACTAGCGTTAACTCAAGCGGCCCGGCTTCAGCCCGTTAATATCTTTATTATGTGCAGGAAATAAAGAAAAAGTGGTTGTTATTTTTGCCCTCCTAGCTCGAGAAGACGGAAGATGGCGGATAGTCGTAATTTCCCAACATGCAACGCGGTCTTCGGCATTTTCCGTCACATTCCGGAACATTTTCACTTTTTTAATTTTTTTATTTCGCTGCCAAAAAATATACAAACATGCTGCCATTATTTGTTTGTTAGCAATAATTATAATACATTAACTATTTCGTAACGTAACAGAACAACTATGCGTTAATATGATGAATTATTTATTGAGTGTCTTTTAGAAATGTCTTTTTTAGAAAGGCAAGGGCAAGGCAACTTTATTTATACCGCGCATTTCGTACACAAGGCAACTCAATGTGCCCGTTGCCTTGTGTACGAAAAATAAATGCATTTTTATTTATATATTTAAAAAAGATAGAATAAAAACCCACAATGCCGTAATCCACAAGTGCATAGTAGCTACATTTTAAGCATTAACACCTTTTTATTTATTTATTTATTGAATGTGTCCTACCACAACTATGCAGATGACACTCAAATCTATGTGTCACTAACGGCAGGTGAACATGGGCCTATAGATACACTTTGTCACTGCATCAAATAGATCAACTTTCTACAACTAAACTTCGACAAAACTGAGATCATTGTTTTTGGCCTACACCATTGACAGTATATTGGCTCACACACACAAAGAGAAAGTGTTATCAGTCACCTGGGAGTCTCTCTCTCTAAAACCAAAAACTCAGGTTAGAAATCTTGGAGTAATCATCAGTGTTCGGGGTAACGCGCTACTTAGTAACGCGTTAGAGTACTCAGATTGGGGTTTTCCGAGTAACGAGTAAAGTAACGCGTTAGTTTTGCATTTGCAGCTAATAAAGTACTAGTTTCTTTTCAAATCAGTAACGCGTTAGTTTGGGTACTGAATTCTCCCTTGGCTCCTCGGCTTGTGCATTGTGTCCTTCAACACTTTCATCAACTTAGCAACATGGCAGAGTGTTCACCGAGCGCGTTCTCATTGTGGATGTACTTACATTATTTTGAACTTACTGGAGAAAAGGACAATACGGCGCTGGCGGTGAAGCCAAAGAGGGAAAGCGCGATGAAGCTAGCCCTCGCCTCCCAAATAACAACGCGTAGCTTTTGGCAGCATCGGCCCTTCCAATGTAAACAACAAACTCGCAGCTGGTTATGTGGTTGAGGAAAGCTGTACAATCTAAAGCAAGGTGAATGAGTATGTTGTGCATTTATTATTACCAATTCAATGCACTTTGTAAAGCCTAAGAGCTCCTTTACAGATGTTCTTTTTGTTGACAAACGGGCACAGTTTCTGACAGAGCCAAGCTGTTTACGAATGAAGCTAAGCTTTTATAAGTAGACATGCACATTATTGTTGCCTTTAGCTGTCATTTGTCACATATAAAATAAAGCTCAGAAGTGAATTTATTGTGCTATGATTGAACAGTTACTGCTATCGGTCTGTATACACGAGCTAGCCTTTTTGGCGACTCACTTTGTGAAACGGAGCATTCCTCATTGGAAAAAAATGATCAATAAAAAAGGCTTTGTATAGATGTTTATTATTGGTAACGCATGAGTACTCTAACGCGTTACCTTCATAATAAAGTAGTAGAGTAATGTGACTTTTCCAGAGGCGTAACGAGCAACTTAACAAGTTACTTTTGAAAGTAATGTTACCAACACTGATAATCATGGACTGAGTCTCAGACCTGAACCTAAACAGCCACATCAAAGCAATAACATCAGCAGCTTTTTATAATCTGAAAAAACATCGCTAAGATCAGAGGAACAAGATAAGATAAGATAATGCTTTATTGATCTCACAATGGAGAAATCCACTTGTTAAATCAGCTCTCAAGAAAAGCTCAGGGTGTGCAACAACAACAAAAAAGACAGGAAATGTGCAATCAGTTAAATAGTAAATAGGGGTAACTTCTGCATACTGACTTAGAGAGACTTAACCATGCATTTGTCTCCAGCAGGTTAGACTACTACCATATTAGTCCTGTCACTCAGAGAATAGAATTTAAAACAGCTCTGCTTGTGTACAAGTCTTTTCATGGTTTAGCACCAAAGTACATCTCTGACATGTTAGAGCCGTATGAACCATCTCGGGCCTGAGAACCTCAGGGAGGGGTCTCCTGGTGGTTCCCAGAGTCAATAATAAACACGGTGAGGCTGCGTTTCAGTTTCATGCAGCTAAACTCTGGAACAGTCTTCATGAGGATGTGAGACAGGCCTCAACTCTCACAATGTTCAAATCCAGGCTGAAAACTCTTTTTACCCGTGCATATGAAAACTGAAAGTATTTTATCTGCACTCTTGCCTTTTACTGTCATTGATTAATTTTATGTTGATGTTTTATTGATTGATTTGATCTGTTTTCTTGTGATTTTCTGCAACTGTGAAGCACTTTAAAATGTGCTCTACAAATAAACTTGCCTTGCCTTGCTTTTGGTGTGGTTTTTTCACCCCTCTTCTTCGTGTTTTGTGCTGTGTTATTTTATCGTTATCCTATTTTAATGATTTTATCTTGGTTATGGTACCGGGTATAAGTCACTGTAATAAATTGTATTAAACTGTTTTTTTTTATCTGTACCACCATAGCTCTCACCTCAACCATAGTTCAGCAAAATTCTCCTTTGATTCAGCCCGGTCACTTCTTCCAAATCTTCCATGAACCCAAACCTGTGAATGTAGCACATAAAAAAAACGAAAATTCACAAACCATCCTTTGAACAGGCGGCGCATTTTGTCCCTGTTTAACCTATATTTAACCGCTCATTTTTCAAATCTATCTCGGGCACAATCGGCGGCACAAACTCTGCTTTTATCTGCGGTCGTAAAATACAGCGACACCGCCATCAGATAACCGCGAAAACACAGCGAAGCAGGCGAGGAAAACTGCTTTACAATAACACATGGACCATAGAGGGGGTGGGGGGACAAAAAAGCCTGCCATCGCATTCGGGCAAAATCAAGCCATTGTAATCATTCTCCCCAGAGAGTCGATATGCCCAAAATAACCCGAGATGACTATATTAAAAGCACATAACTCAAAAGCGTGGAAAGGTCAGCGGATCACATTCATTGTCAGTGTCGTTTCGCCGTTTAATCATATCTCTGTGTTTAATTTTAGAAGAAAAGATGTGTGTGGATTTGCAGAAAAGCGGTGTGAAGAGGTTGAAGGCTGGAGGTAGTGTGGGAGTACAAACAGAAGTATCAAGTTAATGCAAGGGTCAAAAGATGTAAGATGTAAGATGTGTTTCTGAAGGGGTTGTTTTTTTTGTTCTTTGCGGTTTAAATAATTACAGTGTTATGAGCCCAAGGTGTGGCATACTGTACATGTTAACAAAAAGAGGTATCTGTAAAATAAAGGTAGAGTTTCAGAACAAGAAACATAGGACCACTCGTCTTTCTGCAGTTGGCGCCTCTTCTTACATTTCATTCAATTTACATTCAGCGCCTTTACATTTCTACGTTCAATATCGTTATAAAAGCCTGAATTAAAGTATATCCACTCAAATACACTGGCTAGCTTTCCATATGACATATCGGACATTTAAAGTGCATATGACAGGTTTTAATGCTTTTCAAAATATGACTTATTTCGACGGATAACATCTGTTGTAAGTAATAATGATCATTTTATTTCAGTGAAGCAGCAATTTAATGATGAAATATTGGGAATAAAAGTTACTTTTATTTGAAATTTTAAGCTAATGACAGGAAGTGACATATACTGTAGATGTAAAGTTCCATAACAGGAAGAAACCTCCCTCTCTCCTGGTACAACTTAATTTTTCACCTTTTACTGCGACCTGCATGTGTGGTTTCTGTGTTCCACATTGTTTTTCTGGATTCTTTTGTACGTCTTTGCCGAGTTTTTGTGGAGGTTTGGTGGATTTGTTTACTTTGAGAGTCTAAAATGGTCCTGAAAAAGCAGCTTCTTAAAGGTAAACAAAATGCTAGCTTTTCAGCTAAACCCATTTGAGACCTACAATGTCTTCTTCTGAGACACTGAAGGAGGCACCAAGAGCCCCCACAGCTGCAGCACAGTGGAGGCGTCACAAGAGGATCTACAAGAAACAAGGAAGGGGCAGATGGTGAAAGACTGGAGGAGGAAGAGGAAGGAGGAGGTGGAGCTGACCAGTGCAGGACACCACGCTCTGAAACAGGGACAAACCCAGGAGGTGGTGCACCGTTTCAGAGGATCAGAGGAGACAGAGGGCAGCCAGCCATGCGGGTCAGGTTGACACAGTGGCAGCGCCGCAGCGGCTCAGGACTAACACCTGAACACTATTTTGTTGTACTCTTGTACAATGACAATAAAGCACTTACTTACTTACTCTTTTCCCATTGACATAAGATGGTTGCACGGCAACAGTTTAAAATTGTTTGCCTCTATCTATGTCACTTCCTGTCAAAGTCTAATAAGAAAGTGAAACTATAAACATCACAAAAATGGTTTAAAAAAAAGCAAAATCATAAATATAATTGTTAACTATGTTTTAGCAAAAAATGTGTGCACTTTATTATGACATAGACTTCAATGGGAATAGTGCAAAATATCTAAAAAAAAGAGTGAATTGTTAAAGTCACAAAGTCTGTTAAAGTGCACCTGAGGTAAATCACTTATAACACCAGACTAACCATATATACTGTATGTCTGTGTCGATAGAATAATTTTAACCATTTTGCATTTAAAATAACTTATAACTGAGCAGCATCAGCTTTGTGGCTGTAAGCTAACGCAGCGGCGGAGTGATCTGCGAGAAAATAGTCCCTCAAAATGCGGTAATTCATGTGATACAAGGTCAGTTATATTTCAAAAATGATTCTATTAACACAGACATTTATATGGTTAGTCTGGTGTTATAAGTGACTTACCTCAGGTGCACTGTGGAGTGGGTCAGACTGTTTTTAATGCAGGCTAACTGCTTTAGCCTTGCCCTAGCCTAGCGCCACTAGACTCTTCAAATATAAGAACTGCATGAATTTAAGACAAAAATATCTCCAGACATCAACAACACTCTGGATAACTAGGAAATGAGGCCCAATGTCAAAAATCCTGAAATATCCCTTTAAACATTTAAATGTAAAACCTCACGTGTTAAAAATAATAATATTATTGAGAAATTAAATTGACTTGCGCAACAAAGCAGGTCTTGCTAATCGCTATTGTTGATCTTTGTATAAACTGCTTCATCTCGGGAACCCTCTCGCTGCATGGGGTTTTGGAAATGATTTGGACTAGTTTCACCTGGGAGACTCAGAGATAGAGTGAAGAGTTAAGTTGCCTGTGAAGAGCTCGGAGTAGAGACGGAACAGAGCAGTTGGTCATCAATAAATCAATAAATGACAAATAATATACATACAGTAATTTAGGCTCAATATTTATTTTATATTTTCTAAAACGGGGGAAAGACCTATGTTTTCATTGACATCAAAAAGATAACACATTGATAACTGCAGCTAAAATGGTATGTTTTTTTTATTTTTTTATGTGTTTAGGCAATTAAGTTGAGAATTGTACTTGTTTGAAACCACTGAATTCTAGCCCCAGTCTGGCCCTCTTGGCAAGTTCAAAATCCCGATGTTCAAAACGTTTCCCCATATCTGTTTTAGAGTGACAATTTTTCCTGGCCCTATAATTTGTCATCATGACGGGCCAGTGGGACCTAGGGACACTTTGGCTTCCTCCCAGAGGAGGTTTGGTCATCTTGCCTTAGACTATGACCTGGCTCCAGATAGGAGAAAAGGATGTTTCTTTGCAACGTTCTGAGTCAGCAAAGTTTGGCGAGCTGTTAGATCATGTATCTTTAACGGTAAAAAGTATCTAAAATAGCCCGTCGTCGCTTTTCCCACACTCATCTTCCTTCGACTGCTTAAGATAACACGCTTCCTCCCAGCAGGGCTACACCAGGTCAGGGAGCATGAGATTTCCGCAGAATTATTCATGTTTGATTTGAAAGTGTAATTTTTATAACGCAACAAAAAAGCATGACTGTCCTCACCTCACATGACCTAAAAAGTCTAGACGAGGATTAACACGTTTTGCAGAGAAAGCTATTCAAATCCGGCCTGTTTTTTTTTTTTACAGCAGTGTTTATGGAAGGGCATGAAGTCACTACCTGTTTCCATGTATTCAGCAATAAACTGTGCGACAAAAAGGAGGTGGGGGTATAGGGCAGCCTTGGTAGCTGTTAAGTCGTGTGTACCGTGTGTGCGATATTTGTCTACGGGAGAACTACTACTGTGACTATCTATACTTCTGAAACATGATTTTGAATAAACCAGCTTTCTAAGGGATTCTGACACCGACAAGGCCTAAAGGTGGCCATCAGCGCTGCATTCCTTTTGTTTGTTTTTTGCAGAACTCTTTATCAATCATCAGTTTGCTTTTAACAGAAAACCCCTACACCGTCCGGGAGTTAAACTGGGGATATTAATGCAAGCACTAACCACTATGCCATCATGCAATTTTTTGACAGTTGATCATGGAGTCTCCAAGCTGCAGCCCGGGAACGAGCAGCACTTTGTAGATACCCAAAACTTTTCAACATTTGTACATTCATTTGAGAAGAATGTGATAGCTGTGTTGGAATTTCTGCATAAATTGGTCTTAAAATGTGGTCTGATCTCACAAGAATGAGTAAACGGTGTCTGCTTAAACTTATACCACTCAAATATTTACATCTTATCATATTTTTATTGGCCATAACATGTAAACATTCACAGGACAGGGAGGTATAAGTGAGTACACCTCCTGGCTAAGGATGCTCCAAGAGCTAATTAGACAGGTTTATGCAGACATTTAGAGAGAGTTCTGAGCCAACCTGAAGTCCAATCACTGAGGTGTGGCTTAAAGCTGCCCTTGACACTGCAAAAAAAACACACACTAGTTAAGAATTATCACTTGTTGAGAAGCATTGTCAGATGTGCATCGTGTTGATTTGTATAAAGGTGGAAAAGGTTACAGAACCATCTCTAAAACTCTTGATATTCATAAATCCACGGTTAGAAACATTGTTTGGAACTGTAGCTTCACTTACAAGGTAAAGCGCAGAATACTCAATGAGGTAAAAAAGAACCCTAGAGTGTCAGCTAAAGACTTACAGAAATCACTGGCACAGGCCAACATCTCCGTGGACACATCTACAATACGTAAAACAGTGAATAAGAATGGGGCTCATGGGAGAATGCCATGTTTAAAAAAAAAACATTGCTGCACGTTTGAAGTTTTGAATCCAAGAGTGTACTCACTTATACCACGCTGTCCTGTGAATGTTTACATGTTATGGCCAATAAAAATATGATAAGATGTAAATATGTGGGTGGTATTAGTTTAAGCAGACACTGTTTACTCATTCTTGTGATTTTAATAAAAATCGGACCACATTTTATGAGCAATTTAGACAGAAATGTAAGAAATTCCAAAGTGTGTACTCACCTTTTCCTCCGACTGTATCTATCAAGTGACATTTAAAGACACTTTTTCTCTTTATGCACAGTTGTAGAGCACAATCTGCAATCATGCAGGTAAGTAATAGAACATTTCCAAACATCCAAGGAGATTTCTGTAATAAATGAAATCCAAATCATTTGATTCACAAAGCTGACGTTTTGTAATCAACCAAAATTGGGCCTCAGAGCCAAAGTTGTTGACTGGATTTAGCACAGTGTGGATGGTTACAGAGTAATTTTTATTACCGTGCACTGACACATACTACAGCCCAGTGCCACTTTGGCATCCTGTGGGAAATTCAACCACCAACACTGGCCCCAGACAAACAGCAGCAGTTTGAAACAAGAAATGTGCAATTATTTCTATTCATCAGACTTAATTTCATATTCATTGTTTGCAGTAGCTCTGACTTTTATTTCATCATTATGTTTGGACAAAGTAGCTCTCAGGAGACAAATGTTGGCGAGCACTACACCAACGACAGGCACACGGCCACAATGCTATGCCTGGTTAAGTATATTCATGTCATTTTCATCTCAACATCAGCAGAAGTAGTGCAGGTTCCTATTGTGTGATCAAAGTCCATTCAACTGGTCGACCCTCCACCCATTACCCCCCCCCCCCCCCCCCCCCCCCACCCACCTCTCCAGGGCCTATAGACACTCAACAAACACAGGATCTGCCTTCAGAAAGCACTACTGCATTCTGCATATTGTCATGATGATGGCTCGTGGTCTCTTTAAAGAACCAAGGAAGAGGCAGGAGGGGGTTTCTCCTGGGCAGAGAGCGGAGAAGAAGAAGTGGAGGAAGGGTGAGAGAGGAAAGCATTTATCACTGTGAGATTGGCTCCGCTATAAGAGAGATTTATGGATTTAGCCAGTCAAATAGCCAAGAAGAGCTCTGTGGGTTGGCCGCCAAGTTATTTAAAACAGAATAACATGTTTGAGCTGGTTGATTATTGGCACATTATTAAAAACAAACAAAAAAATAGGGATATCTTTGTATGACAAGTCAACATTGGAAATACATCTTCACTGAACTTGTTGAAAGACCCTATCGAAAATGTGAAGACAATGGGGGTCAGCAGATGCAGGGAAGGGAAGAATAAAGTCAGCCTTTCAGTCAGTTCGGATCGTGATTTTGCAGTCTTCTCCTGATGGCCGGACTGAAGAGGATGTGAGATGGGCGATGTCGCAGGATAGCTGATCGAACAGGCACTGTCCAAATCATTCTTATTGAACTATAATTGAAGTCGAGTTTTGTGAGAGGAGCGTAGATTGTTGGCCAGTACAATAGTAGAACAGTAGTCGAAAAAGGCTTGGATCTATGTGGAATTTTCCCCATTAAATACTTTCTTTCATGCGTTGGCTTAGAAATGGAATTGAAAGGTAGGACACTGTGGTATTTTAAAGACTTGATGTGCAACTAGCCCATGTGCTGGGAAGGATTGCCATGTCTGTTAATAATTGAACCTTGAATTCAGGTGCAAATGACTTTCCATTTTGGATCTTTTCTGTCCTGGCATTTCCCCCCACACTTTGACGTTTTATGTCCCAATACTAGGAATCAATTATCCTTTCAAACCATGCATCACCCAAAACGCCAGTCAGATGTCCACTCCAAAACCATTTCTCCCACAGACTTCCCTTCATGTCAAAACAATCAATTGATTCTTACTTCACTCTTCCAATACCACAGATTGATTATCCTTTCTGTCCAAAGCCAAATAAACCGTGCGTCACCCGGGGCGCTCGGCAGATGCCCACTCTGAAACCATTTCTCCACTGACTATCTGACTGACCATTTCTCGCATTTGACCGGCCGTTTCTCTTTTGTGAATGTCTTTGTCAGCCTGAAAACCCAGTCAACCCACGTTGCGCCCTGCAGTTACAGTACTGTGCCTTGTTGGAGCAGTATAAAACCTACACACTGTCTTGTAAATCGTCTTGAAAATTATTTCGTTAATCAGATCTTTGTCTTGTTGTTGTTCAAGGTGGTTTTATTGAAGATGTTGTGAGAAACAATATACAGAAATACAACAGAACACTACCAATTCTTTTATCCAATTTTATGATGTATTTATGTGTGTGTAAATAACAGTTTTGTTGTTTTGTTTTTATCCAGAAAGTACTTGTCCACCTCTTGAACCCCTGCCTGATCCGAGTGCATTTCCTCCAGTTCAGCTTTACCAAGGTTACAGCTTCCGGTTATAGGTCAGTGTAACGCCTCATTTGAAAGCCAAGACCCACAAAATTCATCTAAACAGATCTTTTTTTCTCGCACTGTTGCTGCGTTGACGTCACAATCCTTGACCTTTTGTCTTTGCTTTTTTGTTGCGTTTCTCGTTCTTCTCGTTCTCGGCTCACTTTTGTCGCTATTTCGACGCTTTTTTCAAGAAGCTTTTAGATTTAGGTGAAGCCAAACTGGAGAAAATGTGCTCGGTTCAGGTGGGGGTTAAGAGGTTAACTTCCACTTGGATAAAATGTTCTTTTCACTAACGCCACTCTTACTTGATTGAATAAACTGTATTGTCTTCTTTACCCACGTCTGATTGATTCCTATTTTATTCTTCCGATACTGCAAATTGATGACCCTTTCTGACGATCACGCATCCCCCAAAGCGCTCGGCAGATGTCCACTCTAACAAAAAAACAACAACATTTCTCCAAACCACTGACTGACCATTTCTCCATATCTCCTCTTTGACTTGCCATTTCTCCAGCTCTTGACTGACCGTTTCCCCACTCCCCAGATTCAGCCTGGCTAGATTTGAATGGCCTTCGGACCCATTCAGCCCTGTCAGCCCATATGTCCGCCGTCTTCCTTCCCGGTCATTAGTCTGCGCCAGCGTCATGCGATAGCCCTATCCGCCGTAATTAAGCGTCAGGAGAGCTTTGGAGTTGACCCCCTCTGTACAAAGCCGAGGCCGTGGAAGGACTTTTGGGCTGTCGGTGCCGTGTCGGATCATCTTTCTCCCCGGCCGGACAAGGGAGGGCGGACAGGTGACTGCGGAGGGTCAAATGCGAGGGGCCAGAGGTCGGGGTTTTGAAGTGACGGGAGGGCCTTGAGACGATCGGTCTGCTGGCATCGGGAACATATATATATCGCGGTAATTGCGAGCTGTTGTAAGGGATGGGGTCGAGCGTTGAGTGGAGGGCTAAGGTTTGGTCAATGGGTTGAAAAGGAGATGAAATGAGAGACATGGTTATCGGTTAACCAAAGCAGAGGGACTAGGAGAATATGGGAAAGAATGGATGGAGGGCATGTTAATCGGCTGAGCTTTGAACTATCTATTGGGTCGGCGTGTCAGGATTTATGGATTTACTTATGAATTGTACAAAAAAGTAATGTAAATGATTTTGAAAATGAGAACCCTGACATTTTGTTTAACTTTACATGTTTTCCCTTAACATCAAATGTCTAGGCCAGTAGTTCTCAAAATCATTATTGGGCTTCTTCAGGCGGTCCTCAGGGTCATCTACAAATGTGGATGTTAAGATAAGATAAGAAATGACGTGTGATAAAGGATATGAGACTTGCTAAAAGCAACTTTTATATCACAGCAATTCCTGAGGCAAGAGGAAATCCTTCAGCAATGTGGAAAACAATTAACAACATTGTGAAACCTAAAGGAAAGCAACCCCATCTGTGTGAACTCAAAATCGGGGACGAGTTTATAAATGATAGTAAGCGTATCGCCCAGGAACTTAATAATTATTTTATTTCATCGGTTCAGGAGCTGTTGGATTGCTCTGATTTGAATACCAGAGTAGAGAATCACCAACCAAATAATCTAACTGACACATTTTTCCTTGAACAAACAACTGAGCAAGAGGTGCTAGCTGTCATAGAAAAAGTAAACAATAGTCACGCTAAAGATCTTTTCAACATTGATACTTCCTTTCTAAAAAAGAAATAAAGAAATACTAGTAAAACCTTTAACTCATCTGGTAAATCTCTCTTTTAAAAATTGAGAATTTCCAATGATTGGAAACAATCTAGGGTTATACCTATATATAAATCCGGAAAGGCAGATCTAGCATGCAATTATAGACCAATTAGCATTTTACCAATTTTTTCTAAGGTACTGGAAAAGATTGTAGCCAATCAGCTAATGTCTTTTTTACAGTTCAATGACATACTGCATCCTCTACAATTCGGATTCCGGCCCCAATATTCGACGGAAACGGCCAATTAATATTTCATTGAAGAACTTAAACTAGCAATTGACAAAGGCTAAATAGTTTGAGCGGTTTTCTTAGATATAAAAAAAGCCTTTGGCATACTCATCATAATGTACTACTACTTTTACAGAAATGGTCCCAGTTGAACTTTGACAAAACAACATTATAGTGGTTCAAGACATATTTGAACCACTGTTCAAATATGGTTCAATGAAATAATTGTTAATTATTTCATTGTAATAATTAACAATGAAAAGTCATCCTTCACAACACTGAAAACAGGTGTTCCCCAGGGATCAATTCTTGGGCCTCTCCTTTTCACATTGTACATAAATGATTTACCAAACATCTGTCCGGGCGCAGGTTTCCAAATGTATGCAGACGATACAGTTGTGTTTGTGAGTGGCAAAAGTGTTGAAGCCATTACTGCACAGCTGCAGCAACACCTTAACTCTGTGTCAGTATGTTTTCAAAACTCAGGCCTAACCCTAAATCTGAGTAAGACAGTGTCAGTTTGTTTTGCTTCCAGATCACACCCCTTGGAAGAACTGCATCTGACAATTAATGGTCAAAACATTGCCCAGGTTAAAGAAGTTAAATATCTGGGCCTAATCCTGGACTCCCATTTATCATTTGAAAGTCATGTCAAAAAGATCACTAGAACAGCCAAGGCAAACATGTACAGTTTCAGAATCATACGGGACTGTTTACCATTTCATGTGGCAAATATATTTATGCATGCAATGATTTTCTCTCATCTCAGTTACTGTATAACCTCCTGGTCACAGGCAACAGCCACAACAATCAGGCCTTTAAGACTGATTTACAACATAGCATTAAAAATATTACATAAAACATCTGTCAGAACACACCATTGTGGAGTATTGCAGAGGTTAAACTTTTTTAACTTTGAAAATTTTGTGTGTGGTCTGCACAACCAAGCCCCTGATGTTCTCAGACGGCTCATAGTCCCACTTCGATCAGTGGGCTCCATCACACAAGGAGCTGCTAATGGAAATGTGAAAGTGCCCGTTAGAAAAAAGACCTTCGGACAGTCGGCCTTTACTGTCCAGGGAGCTAAACTCTGGAACTCCTTGTCTCCTGAGCTGAAACAGGACTCAGATCTGGGGCTTTTAAAAATGAACTAAAGCGTATTTTAAAAAGAGATCAAGTGTGCAGTCATTTTTAGTTTGCGCTCAAATGCACATCCTTTGTGTAATGTCAGAATTAAGTAATGTTACTGTAAATGTATTTTCTGTGTGCAGTTGAAAAGCCCTTCTAGGGACGGACATTGCAAATTAGCCTTGGCTATAAATGTTGTAGTGTGGTACATGTTTATTGTTCACACGTGTCCCTATCAAATAAATGAATAAATAAGATAAGCCTTTATTGATCTCACAATGGAGAAATTCACTTGTAACATTCAGCTCTCAGAAACACTCAGGGTGTGCAGGATAGACAGGAGATGTGCAAACAATTAAATAGTAAATAGAGGTATACAATGACTACCAATAAACCTTAAGGGGAAAAAAGTATAAACAGTAAAAAAATAAAATAAACAGACTATGATACAAAAAAAATGTCAGTATTAGCAGTTGATAAAGTGACGCAGATACAGAGATTATTGCACGTAGTTCTGCAAAGGGGTTATTCAAGGTAATTCATCTGCCATTAATTCCGAAATATGCATTTTAAACTTTTGCTGTAGATTACTGATGTAAATATGATTAAAAAAGATGTAAGATTTCATTTAAAAAGAAAGTATTTTATGCAGAAAAGGTGCTTATATTTTAAACAACGAAATCTACAGACCCAAGTTTATATGCATGTTTTTTATTTTGTCTACATTTTAGTCACAAAGATTTTTCAGAGGCAATTTTGGTTATCTGTTTATTTTAATAAGCTGGTTGTAAGTGAAAACAATCTGTACAAATTAATATTTGGGTTCGAAGCTCAATAAATATGGCTAGGAATTAGCCAAAAAAATCCCTCTGATAAAACCTTCAACATATTGTTGCCTGGAGACTCTGTAGCTACTAAAGAGGAGATATTAATGCAAGAATATGAAGAAAACCTCCTTTTGAGAAAATAGGCCCTAGCGTTTTATAATGTATGCACATGCTCATTTCTCCTGTCTTGTGTGGCAGCTCTCTCCCAGAAAGGAAATGACCATATTTGAATTAGAGCATCATCTCGGCCACCTTTTGTAGTACGTCTATGTGGGTACAAAATATGTCAATATTTGTGGCTAGTTATAATTATAGTGTTTTTGTAAATATGTAATGACATCATTTGTGATAAACATGTTCAAATATTGGTTTACAACTGCAATGTTTATTTATTCACAAATACAGAACATTTTACATGATGTAAAAGCTGTTTATGTTTACTTTTATATTTTTTTAGGCTTTGGCTCTCGATCCAAATTCACTGCCAATGGGAACAGGCCTGGTCCCTTGACCCTGTGGGAGAAGCGCCATGAAGCAGTGGACCTTGATTAAATATAAAGGCAAGGCATGTTTATTTATACCACGCATTTCGTACACAAGGCAACTCAGTGCGCCTAAATACATAATTACATTGAATATTCTTAATGTAAAGTTGACTAAAAGGACTTTAGATGTAGCCTGCAATATTGTCAATATCTTGCCCTGCCGTGAGTGACATCATGTTTTGTCCTGTCTGCTCCCAGCCTCTGTTTCTCATGAGGTGGACCGTACGCCGTTGCCCGCTCGCCCGCTCAGACCTTGGCCCCTTCCTCCCCTCTGGTTCACACAGGTCTCCAGGCAGGTCTCTCATAGGTCTGAGAGAGGGGGCCATGTCTCCAGGAAGGGCCCATTGTTACGCCGCGCTCCGTGTGATGGATGTGGCCCTCTTCCTGTTTGCACTTTCTCAAGAGGCCTCGTTCCCAGGACTGGGCATGTGCCGACACTGCTCTGGAGGAGACTCACCGAGTAGTGTCATAGGTCCACACTTTAATGCTTCACTTTAAAGCCACACTGCGGAACATTTCATTTAGTTAATGGATGAAAAGACAAGCATTTATGTCAATACCAAGCGGCTAAATGATCAATAGCTTACCCAGGCAAAAAGATGTTTTCTGCTGTAAAATAAAACTTATTTGACTAATATTGATCCATAAATATTAAACTGTCTCTTGAATTTGGTTGGTATTTATCGCAGAAATCCATTATTACCGCAGTTTAGCTAACTTATAGGTGTCGTGGTGCACTCACTGGTGAGCTGCTTGTCCAAATCGCCAACAGAACCAGTGCACTATAGAGTCGATTGAATATATAGTAAATGAGGAGTTAGGGACGAGGGTGGACATTTGGACACAACCACTGATTTAAAATCGGGACGACTGACAGAAACCTATCCACAGCTAAACATGAGGTTTAGATACGTGATACATTGTCTGTCTGGCTCAGCATCATGAAGGCAAGGCAAGGCAAGGCAAGGCAAGGCAAGGCAAGTTTATTTGTAGAGCACAATTTATACACGAGGCAATTCAAAGTGCTTCACAGTTGCATAAAATTACAAGAAAACAGATAAAATCAATCAATAAAACATCAACATAAAGTTAATCAATGACAGTAAAAGGCAAGAGTGCAGATAAAATACTTTCAGTTTTCATATTCACGGGTAAAAGAGCTGTTTTCAGCCTGGATTTGAACATTGTCAGAGTTGAGGCCTGTCTCACATCCTCATAAAGACTGTTCCAGATTTTAGCTTTAGCCTCACCGTGTTTATTATTGACTCTGGGAACCACCAGGAGACCCCTCCCTGAAGTTCTCAGGGCCCGAGATGGTTCATACGGCTCTAACATGTCAGAGATGTACTTTGGTGCTAAACCATGAAAAGACTTGTACACAAGCAGAGCTGTTTTAAATTCTATTCTCTGAGTGAACCCTTTCAGTGTATAGCTGGTAAGTTTATTTACTGCATGTATCAGCCTTTCACATCATATCATGTGAAGTAGCAACATACAGTCCTGATCAAAAGTTTAAGACCAGTTGAAAAATGGCAAAAATTAACATTTTGGATCGTGGGATCTTAACGAGGTTCCAAGTAGAACTTCAATGGCAACAAGAAGAAAAGGGAGTGAGACAAAAAAAGAAGTAAATATTTTATTAAAAACAATAAATAAACTGAAATAGTCTGTTTTTGCAACTGATCAAAAGTTTAAGACCACATGCCTTTAAAAGGCCAAATCTGTGCAAAAATGTGGATTCAGTGTCATTATCTGTCAGGTATTCACACTGTCATGACACCCTGATGACAAAGGAAAAACAAAATCTTGTTTAGACCGTGTTTGGGTTTCTGAGCTGCTTAAGCAGGGCCTCTCGCCATCAACATGCGACAACATCTCAGTTCAATATAACAGAGCGAGACCATGAAGAGCTTTAGAAACAAACATTAACATTTTAAAATCAATCCGATAACGGACTGGGAGCCAGTGTTGAGTCTCATTTCAGTTGATAAAATGGTCCTTGGTGACCTATATTCAAAAAAATAAATCTTATAAATAAGAATATTACAATGTCTGACCTTCTCCAACATGTACAAAAGACCTGTGTCAGTTCAGGGATAATTTTCTAAAGGTTTGATCAGAGCCAGCTTTGGTCCATGTTGTAGTTCTCTTTACCAGCTTTAGGGAAACTCATCCTTTACAGAATCCAAACAATATGGAGTTATATTCTGCAGATTCTTTTTGACACCTGTCTGTAGTTGGGGCTTGGTGTTGTCATGCTACAGTATCTCATCAATCTACAGTAAGCAGTTGTGCATTAAACCAAGCATAACTTTATAAATTCAGAGTGTGCAGTCATCTGGGTAAGAACCATCTGTACCATTGTTAAAGAAAACTTCAAACTGTGTCCAAACTTCTAAAGGAATAACACTATAAGGACCAGCAGTCTGTCTTAAGTGCACAGAAATAAACTAAAGTGGGCTGTTTGTCCTCATTCACACAGGTTTCAATGCAGCAAATGAGCGGCGGGCCGGTTTTGCCCTGGTCTGTTCTAAAGACTTTTCTAAATATACTGAGGTACCCAAAGATTGTTTGCCATAAAAATGCCACAATTAGCATGATATGCTCAGTATCAGGACAGTGTCGTATCAATAGAGAAAAGCTGTAATGGGAGCTGGGCCAAAATGGAGAATTAACCAATATCAAACCATGACTGAAATGTTTCAGATCGGTTTTTTTGTTGTTGTTGTTGTTGTTGTACAGTGACTCATGGCGAGACGCTACAGTTTGAATTCCCATAGCTTATAACAGATATGACTTCCTCACTTGAAACAAATCTAGGATTCTTGTGGGTGCAGGCAGGAGCGGGTGCGCTGCCTTTGAATGTACGCTGCAGTCAGCCTAAACAAACACAGTACTGATGTCTATCTGGGCACACAGAACACTTTCACAGAACAGACCCACTGGTTTACAGGGTGGCAGGGGAAAACCAACAAGTGGCATCTGACGCACTCGAGTATGACTCAAGAAAACACATTGTCTAAGAAGGTTACAGAGAAATTCAACTTTATAGCACCTTGTTTCCATGAATTGTGAGTCATAAGCTGTGGGTCGAAAGCTAATGGAGAGTTTGCTGATTTTCTCAGTTGCACTTACTGTCATTATAGTGACATGCGACTGCTGAATAGACGACCAGCTTGTGCGCTACCCAGTCTTATCATTTAACTAATGAGCGAGGAGAAGTGAAACGTCCTCAGATCAAACAACCCAGTCCAGTTGACAATCTTTATAAACCTATGAACTTACCTATTAACAAACTATTTCAACAAGAGCCCTTCCAGATCAATGTATCAATCTTAAGCACTGTTAGCATCTTGAACATTCAAACACAAATTGCATTACGGAGCTACCCTTCCTCTCAGGCCTTTCAGAATGGCATGAGCATTCAGACAGTGATCTGCGGTGAATGTGTGGGGCACACAGCAGCAGAGCGGTTGGCCTGTGGAGACACTGTGGATCCTCTGATTTCACAGTCTTTGAGGAGGGCTGGACTCTGGTGCCAGGACGGGATCATGGTGGGACTGGGACTCGGTGCCAGGACTGGATCAGAGCTGGGATCAGAGCTGGAGCAGGATGTCTCCCATAAAACCACAGCTCAAGTGTCTTCATTTCCACGCTCTGTCCACTGTTGGAACACAACCACAAAGAGACACAGAGGCCGTTGGCATGGACTGAGGACGGCTAAGGAAGACATAAAGAAGCCATGGTCTCCCTATTCTCAATAGAGTCAAACGCTTTATTAGCATTTTCCTCTCAAATGTAGTTATACTTGAGGCTTGTGAGTGGAGTAATGCATTTTATACAGCTTCTCTTGATAGTAAGGAGCGACGTAAAGTCATTCCTAGTTCTTGACAGTAATAGACAGATAAACAAACAAATGAGGACCTAGTATTGAACCTTGTGGTACACCATACTTTTTTATTCACCTAATTAGCTTTACTTTGTTAGCTACTTGCTTTTGCAGGACCTTAAAGCTGCAATCAGAGTTGCCGGTCGTTGAGTATAAACTATTAGCAGCTCTAAGTCATTTGTGGCTCATACAATACCTCATACGCATCTTTATTGTTAATGTGAGTTACAATCTTGTTTCGGGAGGTTAAGGTGCATGCATACCAAACGCGGTTCACACGGCAGGAGCAGTTAATTCCTGTATTGTGTATTGTCAATGGGAAGTGCGTGCACATGCTATTCAGAGCGGGATGAACACAGCTTGAGGAGGCAAGAGGAGTAAAAACACACATTCAGGAATAATTTATTGATTATCTGAACTTGGAGCAACATAACTAAATAACATAACGGAGATACCGTCTGAAAAGAGGAAGTATATTCATGACTATCAGCAGCTATGGTTTGAAATGCCTTTCCCGAGCCCAGGCATTCAGATCAGAGGAATCATAGCTTCAATAATCTTGTGAAAACACGAACGTGGGCGCATTTAACAAGGCACTGGATTACAAACATGTTTAAAAGGGGATTTATCGTGACATGAGGATGGACAGACAGGTACTACACACTCAAACCACACGTATTGAAATAATATCTGAGAGAGGGAGAGAGGCCAAGAGGTGAGATTTGCCTCAAGTGTCAGAGAAATGTAGGCTAGTTAAACTATTCCACTGTCACCAAAGTACAAGCAAAGAATCAGGAAACTGCTTTAATTCATATATTAATGCTTAAGATGAGTTTTCTTTTCTACAGAATCACGCAGCAGCGGCTCCGCCTGAGGTGAACACATACGAGCGTCTGATTTGCAAGCCTTTCAAGCGTCCAAATAGAAGCAACAGCGTGGCCCGTGCGGTTAGGTGTGTAGGCAGCATTAGACAGATGGGGACAATAGTGAATCAGGGCAGACTACCACAGAAATACATTGCGTGGATTTTATACAATATAGGCCTCTTATGGCAAAATAAATTCATTTTAATCATATTGGCATATAAGCAGACGACAGGTACAAATGTACAAATTAGGTCCGAGTATTGAACCTTGTGGTACACCTTACTTTTGTTTGGTCCAGACCTTTTATTATATGTATATTTAAATGAATAACTTTATATACTTTTTGAACAAAATCTACTTTTGAGCAGGACGTTTTTTCTTTTTCTTTTTACATTTTCTTGTTTCAACATGTCTCCACAACCTCTCCATGTGCTATTCAACAATAACCCACCTTCACTCCATCAGGCCATAAATTGTCCCTTCACAGTTTCCCCACCAAGCCCTCCCTCTCCTCCCCCTGCTCTCCTCCCTGAGTCCTGTCCCATGAGTGACTGATGCCCCGATTACACTCAACCCCCCATGATGGATCCTCATATCCATCACGGCCGCTGTCCGCCCTGGTGTGGTGTCTTTGAGTAGGATTCCCTACTTTGTGTGCCACGTGCGCGTTGATGTGAGGGCGTCATTGTGGAATGCTGTGACAAATCTAATTGGACATTCATAAGTCAGTCCACTAATCTAATGTTGCTTATATGTGTTTTTAAGTTGTTTGCGATGCCATATGTTCACTATTGGGAGTGAAAGTGTGGCGTCCAACATATTGTATAATTTGTGGGTTTGTAGCTCCAATATGTTTCAGTAATTTTATCATAAGTCTAGTGTTGAGTTGGATGTGTTGATGGTTGATCGTAGTCAAATCAAAATTATTTTATGTGTCAATTAGGCTAAATAATTTGTTTTCCCCTAATGACCAAATATCTTGTTTCCTTGAAATTGTGTCAATCTCTCAATCTATCCACATTTATTTATAGAACCCTTTACAAATGCATCAGAAAGCTTTTCAGTAATTCAGTCAATTAAAACAATATATTTGATCAGGTATAAAACTTGCTAACCCTGTAATTTTGATCTCTACAAAAATGCTGCAATGAACATGCCGTGTAAATTGAATCTGAATGAATTTTATTTGAATGATTTTTGTTTCTTTTTTTTAACTGAATTGCAAAATCTGGTTTTGCCCTAAGTGATATGAAATACAGTAGTACAGTCACCAAACCCTGTGGTAGCCCTTATATTCATCCTTTTTGTATATTGCTACTGCTATTCTGACTACATTGACACATTCAGAGGACATAATTTAAAACTTTTGTTCATTGAGAAGCTTTTACTTTCTTTTCCTTTTTTTTGCAGAACCCATGCAACTTTAAAACTGCCTGAATTCCCGGACAGTCTGTATGGATCACATTACTCTACCCATGAGGTACTGTATGTTCTTTTGGGAGCCATATATTACAGGCCTTTTACTGAAACATTTGCAAATGAAACAAAGCACCACTCCATGTATGTCAAGCTGAGGACATAACATAACAGGAAGAAAAGCTCTACTAATTGTTAACAAAAGTTACACGGGTGGAGTTTGATTACAAAAACTAATGTATAAACTGACAACTGTGGATAAATAAATGCGTTTGGTGCAATCATACTTTTTATCCAAGAAAAATACTGCACTGTTCACTCGCATGACACAGTTAGTAAACATAGATCGCATGTGTGGTCTCCGAATGTTGGCCGATTTTCACTTTCTTTCCTGTGATTGTCCCTGGGCAGGGCTGCGGTATTGTCTCTTTTACACTAACTCCATCCCTTCAGGCGCAGCACAGAGCTTCAAACAAACACACCGTCATGCAAACAGTGTTTGACCCCACTTTGGCTTTTTATTTCATGTGATGCACTAGATCAAACCTTCCTGTCATTGGACTTTATGAAGGAAGCCATAGAGAAAGGATCATAGAGACAGAGGCAATACGTGAACCAGAAAGGTCATGGAGAGTTCACAACACTGAACATCATATTGCTTTTGTCCTCTGTGTCTTGCAGTTATATCCAAATCTGTGGAACTCTTTCGATTAAAAACCGAAACAAACAATGCAAGAATGTCTTCACAAAATAACTGACACATAAACAAATGAGGACCTAGTGTTGAACCTTGTGGTATACCACAGATCCGGATGTTATCCCACCAAAATGTATGATGTTGGTGCAAGAAAAAGAAAGCAAGCAAGCAAGAAAGAAATCTCTCAGGTTACGGTCACTGGATCGAAGCAATCGAATGTGATATCTCTTGTTAAGTCTTGCTAATGTGTGCTGTTTCTTTCAAACTCCAGACTTCTTGAAATCCTTACCAACTTCTCATCTACTCCTTCCAAAACACTCAAACCAATCCCCATTCAGGAATTTCTACTTTGAAACAACCACGCTGCTCCTATATGTTCGTCTTGTCATCGGTTCTTCATTGGCATGTGCTTTGGGACTGGCACCTGAGCAGTTGCTGAGATGTTCGCTCCTATCCACAGGGAAGGACTTGTCAGTGGATTGGTGTGAGAAAGGACCCCAAACGCTTTAGATGGGTATCGCCGTTTCCACTGAACAAATGCTTAATGCCCCGATCGGTCCGTCTGAGCTGCATTTGGGGTCACACTTGAGCGTCGGACCGCTCTTGAACACATGCGCCCTAGCGGGAGAGTGTCTTCTCGGGTGACGGCAGCCCCGGGCCCCCTGCCGTGAGCTGGGGCCGTCCGCAGCAGCTCGGGGAGGCTTCTGTTTCCAGAGGTGTCAGCGAGATGGATGAGGCGGAAGCAAAGGAAGAAGGCAGGGTCCCCCTTAGCACCGGGACGTCCCAAACAGAGGCTGCACTGACATGTGGGCGATTCATAGTGCTACCCACAAAAGCGAGACTGTGAAGGAGTGATCGCCTGTGATTAAGTCGTTTTCAGAAAACCGCCAAAAAAGTAATTTGAAGACGATTGAAAAAGTCATGTTTTCCTTCCCTGATGGTACCGGCATGTTCCAAGTGCCGGGAATAAATCTGTGGGAGGCAAAGGCATGAGTTTTTTGGCCTAACATTGTACATGTTAGTGCAAGCCGTTATCCAGGAGTTTTCCATCATAGGCAAAGTTTTCAACCAACAAACAAGTCCAAATGAGTACATGTTGAATGCTTTTGAGAGATTGGCTATAAATCGCGCTGCCTTGATCATCCTTTTTTGTTCTTCACTAACTTGTGGTCTCTGATATTTGATTTACAGTCAGTGTTCCAAACTGCTGAGCTTTGTAAAAGTGAGTGTCTCGTTCAGAAGTCTTCAGAAGTTGTAGCTGTGATTGTAATCTCCGCTCCCTGACGTTTTTAAAGCCCCGTGTTACAAGGCCTTGTTTGAAGTAGATTTCATGTACTGTCTGAAGGATCTCTGGAGGGTTGTTCCATCTCATACTGCTCTTCCTCTGAGTGAAGTGTTACCGCTCATCGGGGCAGCGGGGGCCACACTTGGGATCAAAAGTCGGCTAAGTTTAGTGGGGCCAGAGGGCTGAAGCGAGCATTTTAACAGATTGGTAGACACCGAAACGTGACGCGCAGCCTATATTATCTCAATGTGGAACGTGACAGATTTGGACTTTGGGTTGTAAAGTTGTGACCAAGTATTTTATAACCTTAAGTGCCACCTCATCAAATATTCCTGATATGTTTGACTACATTATGTGGAAAACGGGTTTAAACTATAAACCACATCAGAAAAAAAAAATACTTAAACGCATTAGTAAAGCATAACTGAAATTCTCCAATTAAAATTAATAAAGTCTGAAAATGCAGATCACCCTGAGCACCACTTAAAGAGGACCAAGTACCACTGCTCTAAATGACAGCAAGGGTTAGACAAGAACAACTTAAAGAGTAACTAAACACCAAATCAAGTTTTTTTTACTGATAAACTGTCTCAATGGGTGTCTCTTAGTGTTGTCTACTGGTCCCTGACATTATTCTGACATTATAGCGCACTAACTTTGGCCTGAAAACGAATGGGTTGCGCCCCTTCAGGGTTAACTCTGCTACTAAATTAGAATTTCCTGATTGGCTGGAGACGTGTCCACGGCCTCCACAGAACGTCATAAGCCGCACCAGCTCCACACATCGTCACCAGGTGCTGCCAATTGTCCTGCCCCTGTACCTGTGGTTTATACCCAAGTCCCTCCCATGTAATCAGTCTGCTGTGATTGTGCCAATGCAAAGGCCCACACACTCACCCCCCGCATGTCACCCCCAAACTTCAGAGACCGCCTCTTTCACAGCACTTTTTGACTTTTGTTTGTGGGTGGGGAAAGGCTTTGGCACGCCCGTTTAGGTACTCTTTAAGGCCTTGATAGTTTGTGTCTTGGTGAGCAGAGCAATCCATGTTTGAAACATAATTTAGAAATGTACGCTTGTTTTAGAGATGTTTGGACATTTTGCACAAACATCTTTTATGTCATAGCAATGAAACAAAAAGGTAGAACAAACAATTATTGTTGCATGTGCTAATGTTCTCAACCCACACTTTTTCAACCCACATTTGAAGCTTTTCTTTACTTTGTGTGTTTGCAAGTGTCATCCACCCACTCAGTCTTGGCCCACACAGATAGTTGTCTGATTTTTGTCCAACTCCACCTTTCCCATGGTAATTCTGTTAATGGTTAAAGTTGCTCTCTACCCACTCGTACCTCGTAAAACATGTTTGTGCTTCACATTTCTCTGTGTAATTAAGGTCCGCACTCGATCGTAAAATATCTGCGTTTATATCGCTGTTACTTTGCTCATTTCATCATTCTTGAGAACTTTAACAAGACCATTCCCTTGCCTTGGCTCCAGTGTCTGTGCACACTGGTGTATGAATGTGGGTGCGTTATAGCTATTGATTTTAACCCACTTTTTTATTTTCCTTGAAACACTCGCCCCTTTACGACACCATTCTGATGCAACCTGTCGACATGCTAATAAAGTTGTCGATGCAAATGCAGCCTTTTCTTAGGCTGAGAGATTGGCTCGTAACTCACGCTAGCACCCATCTGTCTTTGGAGTGGAAACACCGTGACTGTGGCCTTCTCAGATGTTAATGCTCCCACGGTGAGAGAGGCTGAGGTAGGAAGCAGCCCAGCTACTTCTGCTTTGTGCTTTCTGACGGATCGTGACAAACAAGGATGACTGATAGCTGATATAACTGATATACATCTAGCTCGTTGCAAATGTTTTATTTATCTATTTCTGAAGCTCTTTTGGAGGTTACAAAAACAATGTCATAATAATAACTTCTGTTTCTGCTAATAATATTGCACTTTAAACATTTGTATTGCTAATATTGTTCATTCTTCAAGCAATATCTGTCTGTGGAACTTATTAAATGATAGCAATTAACTCTAGGGCTGTACAACATATCGCCAAATTATTGCTGTCGGAATATTTGGTGATGCAAGACGGAACATTAAATGGAATGTACTGTGTTGTGGTTTAGTAAAATATTGCAATATCGTCATGACAATATTCAAGACAGCTATTGAATATCGCTGGCTATCTCACTCTCACTTGTTTGTTGCTGATATACAGCAATTTATCATAGTGACATCCAGTGCCTCATGCTAGCTCCTCGTCCGTCTTTGGAGTAACCTTCTTAGATGTTAATGCTCCTGCGGTGATGGGGATGGAGGAGGAAGCAGCCCCGATACTTCTGCTTTGTGCTTTCTGATGGATCGCAACAAAACAAGACTGTCTGTGAGACGGAGTGGGTTCTGTTCACATGGGCACTTCCTGGACAGGGGTTTGCAAGCTGTTGATCAGACCGCCTCCGCCCGCAGATGTTGTAGGAACGTGGGGACAAGATGTTTGGAGAGCGCCATCCGCCCCCTTCAACAATTACTGTACATACTGTACATACAAAGCAGCAAAAAGGTGTAATGTGTTTCAAATAAGACCACAGCCAAGATCTGGTCAGCGAAGCACAGTTAAACAACAATCGAATTGAAATGGAAAATCACAAAGGCTACAAAGATTTATTATGTTCTTAACTCGGGGCTGGACTTGGCCGTACCGAGCTGCACACGTCTTGCACACTTTTGTATCAGTGTGGTTTCTGACATTTAAAATGCACTATTATACTGGACTCGCGAGAATTACAACACAAGGTTTACCGAAAAATGGCAGCCAAGCAAACAGCGCGGCCGTGGCCCAGTGCTGTACTCGGAGCAACTGGACAAGTCTCTTTTTATCCAAACTCACACAAGAACTGTCACTCCAAAATCAAACACCAGCGGAGAACACAGAGCAAACAAACAACTTAGTGTTATTGGGCAAATAGCTCCTCCTCAGCAGCACATGTCGGTCTGGTAACACAGTACTTGGGGAGACACTGCTGTTAAAGGGGGGAGGAGAGGGGGTTATAAACTTAGAGGTATTAAGTGGAAACCTTTGCTAAGAGCGGGAAAAATGTAGTGCAAGAATTCTGTCATTTCATGTTTTCATATAAAAATAATGCATTTTATGAATACAAATGGACAAAACTGCCTTTATTTTATTATATTGTTTTTTTTCCAGTTTAAAGCTCAATATCCCAGGCTAGGAACTATATTACAAACCATGCAAAAGTGCAAAGAAAACAATATCTCCACGTAAGATATTGTTGTAAAGAAAACCTCATTTGGGGAAAATGGGCCCTAAAGTTTTGTATTGTCTGCGCATACACATGTAGAGTATATTGCTGCCTTTTTTACCGCTACTGTCTCACAGAAAGGTAATGACCATCTTGGTGTCATTTGTGGATGGAGCGCTGCGATGTTGTTGTGATTTCTCCAAAGCGTGCCTCAACAAAACATCACATAAAAAGGATTGCAAAGCATGAGTTTGGTGTATTTTTTACTCTGACATTAAAAATAGATGTTAAGGGAGAAAACTATAGCAAAAAATCCCACCATTAACCACAGTGTGAAAAATCACCTGCCGTGTCTCGCCTTAACATTTAAATACAAAAGGTTTTCTTCAAATGCTTTTCATAAACCTTAGCAAAAGGTCTTGCAGGTCATTAGGAGCACATTTGCTATTGCTGCCATTTTTATTTGTCATTTTGTTGTGTTTTATGACAGTTTAGTTGCTCATGTGACTTTGCTGGACTCTTGCTTAAATATCGTAACCCTGTACTTTTCTCCTGCCCTCTGCTCCTGCTCACTCCTGCCCCTGGTGGACAGCCCATATCTGAGGTCCATCATGCACAGAGCTGTCAGGGCCCTGACTGACAGTAGCATTGAGGGCCCTGAGAGGCGTGACACCGGCCCTTAAAACGCATGGCCCCTGATCTGGCCCCGCCCCCTGGCCTATGACACCTCATGAATGGACCGTGGCACCTTCGGGTGACACGGAGCTGTTTAGTGCTGTCACCCTGCGCCCTAAAAAACACACTTTCACACAACGGACACACAAATCAATCAGAGTGGACAAAATGCGACACAGATTCACTTCTGCTCATTGAACATGTCAAAAAAAGAGGGAAATGTTTATCTTTTATCTGTTTATCTTTCTTAATATGATAGTTCCAATAGTTGCAGATTCGATTATCCGACTAACAATGATTTACAAATATCACGGGTTGCATTCTGTATCATTTGACGTCGGTCTTCCCTTTTCTGCTCTCGAAATGTGTGTCCTCTGTGTTTCGAAAAATGTCAGAGCTTCTTTAATACATTAAGTGAGTGACCTTTGTTCTTAGCTTGTTCCAAATGCACTGAGCTCGCAGATGGAGACGAGCGATCTCTGCTGGCGTTACTGTGCACAGACATTTCAATAGGAAGGTTGTTTGATTAGTTCCACATACAAACAATCATATACAGTAAAATATACATCTATATACTTTATCTATATCAACAACTATCTAAAAGTAGTATTGAAAGCCCTGTACCTGTTTTCTTTCTTTCTTTCTTTCTTTCTTTCTTTCTTAATAAACAATAAAAGAGGGAGCACGTCATATGAAATTGTTGGTTGTGGTCCAAACGCATTCCTAACTCTCCTAACACATCCTCATTTTTTCGCAGGGATGAGTTCATAAGTACGTTTCACATCTTTAAGGGAGCAATACGGTCACGGTAAAATAAACAACAACTGGCCTGCAAGTTTACCATCTCTAGAAATGCTTTATAATTAGATGCACAGAGCTTCTGCAGCTTGAGCCATTTCGCGTGTGCGTTATTACGAAGGGCCATGTTCCATCTCCATCACAATGATCAAATGTGCAAATACACTCATCAGTGTCTCCAAACTTGAATCAAGTAAAGGAAGACATGCCCTTGCTCAGATGAGCGCATAACGGGGGTAGAAGGAGAGAGACCCCCCTGTGTTTGCAGGCCGACCATTGGGCAGCTGTCAGTGTCTCTCACCCACCTTCACAAGTCATCCATCAACCCCAACAAGTCACTTCTTTTAAAGGCCCGTCTCCTCTTGTTAGAAAACAGTACTGGAAAGTATTTAAGGCGGTTACATGGTTATAGAGTTGAATCTTTATGTTGTTTTGAGTTGATAGAAATCAAAAGCTATGCTTAAAAATACAGATTACGAATTACAAAAAAGAGGTGTGTTGTTGGATTAGCTGACTATAGATGTGCTTGTAGATTCATCTAATCGCATATTTTCCTTTCAGTGTGTGGGCCTTTCCTTGTGGAGTGCGCTGGCCTCCCTGTGTCTGGGTGGTTTTCTTCTGGTTGTTCCAGTTTGCCCCATCTGATCAGAATTGACAAAATAGGCTAATTTAGGTTTTGACCATTCATCGAGGGCAAGATAATGGAACTGTAAAAGCTAAGCAAAAAAAGAATAACATATGGGGAGGTTATTTCATGTTTACCTTATGGGGTTTAGGAGTTTTCAGAGAAGGATTGATTCTATGTATTTTGCATACACACACTTGACCCAACAACATAAGTATTAAAAAAAACAATAAGCCTTGAGACTACCGCCACCTTAACGTGGTGGAGGGGTTTGAGCACCTGAATGATCCTAGAGCTCTGTTGTCGGGGGCTTCGTGCCCCTGGTAGGGTCTCCCATGGCAAACAGGGTGACGGGTCAGACAAAGTGCAGTTCAGAAGCCCCTTATGAGAGACCAACAGGCCCGGTTAGAACCATGAGGCCGTCCTTCTGTGGACCCACCACCTGCAGGAGGAGCCATAGGGGCTGGTGTAATGTGATTTGGGCAGCTCCAACGGCTGCCCCACGACCTGGCAACGGAAAAGTGGAAGAAATGGATGGATGGATGGATGGATAGATGCCTTGAGACTAAATCAACTAAACCAGGACTTGTCAGCTCCATTTAACACGGACTCTGATAGGTTCCTTAGCCCTGACGATCTTGTTCACACCACCCAAGTAGCTGTGAGGGTTTCTTACTGTAAGTCGACCCAAAGACCTCCATAAACCTTCTCCTTATGCAGCCCATTCGAACCCCAACATTTGACCCTATGGTGACCCGGCGCACACTTTCACATCCCGGGTCAGAGCGTCCCGCGCTGACCCCTGGGGGTATTTCCAGCGGGCCCCAGATAAGGTTCTAATCTCTGCACATTCCGACGGGAGGTAAATTTGGAATTAACAAGCTCTCCTAAATTATCAGTTGACGCGATGCGCTGATAAAGAAAACTACTGCCATCAACCTGCTGCCTGACTCCATCCATCATCTCCACTGCTGGTGGTGTGTTAAAGGGCCACTTAAAGTAGAACTTTCAATAGATTTGTTTTTTTGAGTAAAATGTTAGCCACCATTATGTAGGGCAGCAACGATTCCTCGATTAAATTGATGAATTTGATCAGTAAAAATCCTTGAATATAATTTTCTTGCTTTCCTGCTGATGATTTGCTAAATTAGCGACCCGGAACTTTAAGCTGTGCTTGTTTCCACACGGCCGCCTCTGAGGAGCACAGTTGGGTTGTAAACAGAGCAGAGCAATGGTGGAGATGTGTCGGACTCGGACCCAGGCAAAGCCAGGTAGCACAGCGGAGAATGAGGCTGTGGTAATCATCAAAACACGGCTCGAACAAGAAGAAACACAGCGACGAGAGGCGAAGGTCAGACGGAGGCTAACGAGGCTAACGGACACGGCTCTAGGAGCTAGCATGCCACAACAACGCTACAGCTACCGCAGTGATTATTTATTATCAGGACCTGCGATCTACACATTCATCCACTAATCAAAGCATGACATAAGGTAAGCCAATGATAGCTTGATGGTGATGCTGGCGCCCGAGTAAGGACTAAACACGTTGAGGCTGTGTATCAGTTTTAAACAGCTAAACAAATGTTAAACGGGCCTCCAGACTGTTCATATCCAGTCAGAATGAATGAAATTATGATAAAAATCCTGGCCTGTTAAATAACTAAAAATGACAGAAAAATAAATGAAAGCTGGACAAAAAATATCATCAAATATAGTCTCTGCTAAAGTGCTCCTCCTCCTGTACTGATGCAATCAGTTCATGGTAGGACCCCACGGACGCCCCCTCACCCCACATAACACACGCGCCGCACACACATAACACCCTCGCCCCTCTCTGGGACAGGCGGAACAGGTGCACGCTCATGTCTAGGTCAGGATTGTCCCCCTGTTGTACACGTTTTATGTGCAGGCGGACACACGGCAAATGCCCTGTGTGGCATTACTTGTCACCCTGTGCTCTCTCTCAAGTGCTACGCAGAGGATTGGGACATGCCCACAGGATCACGCCGACACATTTGGACACGGTTTGCCGAGGTGAAAGAGAAATAGCATCCCCCCTATTCTGGCTACTTTCGCCAAAACCGTTCGATATCTAGCCAGATCTTCTTAGACGGCTTGTTTTTGTGTGGCTCAACAACAATGTGAACAAGATGATATTCAGAGTTTTGCACGATTCCGAATGAGTAGAACTAACAATAACACAAACTGAAACTATTGTTGTATATTGTTGCTGCAGTGTTTTTATAGGTGTCTGTGTTTGTTTGAATGGCCATTTCAGTCCATCCTCGTGACCACCAGAGAAGACCAAAGCATCTCAGTGGGGCACAGCTCCATCGCTGACTTGTACATCTGGTCCTGCCAATCACCATGGCAGCTCAAGCACAGGTCTGTCTGCGCTCTGCTGGGGTGTCCTCAGAAGATCAGATGACGACGCCAACCAGTTGTTTGCCATCTTCCTTCTCTTTTACAAAGGACAAAAACAATTATCTCGTCCATCTCTTTAGCGTTGAAAGTGGGTGCATATCGAATGAACAAATGTGTGGTTGCAGTCCAGTGCTCTTTAAATCTGCGTCCTCATCTCATACCTGGAGTAATTAGTGTCTCAGTTGCATGTGGAATCTCATTTCATTTCATTAAAGGAATAGGCCACTGATTTTACATACTGAGATATGTTCTTACCTGAGCTTAGACGAGTTGATGCGTACCTGTCTGGTCTTTGTGCGTGCGTTCAGTCTCGCAAAAAGACAAAGTGTTGTGTTTGGAGCCATAGAGGAGAGGAGGAGAGGCCTCTCCTCTATGGCTCCAAACACAACAGCTTTGGTCTTGGACTTCCCAAAGTCCAGAACATCACGGCCAACTTACTGATATGAAAATTCCATGGGGGCTTATTAATACCCATCCATATATTTTCTTCTGCTTTATCCAGGGCTGGGTCGTGGAGGCATCACTCTGAGCAGAGATGCCTAGACTTCCTGATCCATGCACACCTCTTCCAGCTGTTCTGCGGGGACCCCGAGGCGACACCAGGCCAGCTCAGAGACATAGTCCCTCCAGTGTGTCCTGGGTCTTCCACGAGGCCCAGGACACACCTGTTCCAGGACATGCCTGGAACAGGCGACCAGGAGGCATCCGAAACAGATACCCGAGCCATCTCAGGTGGCTCCTTTTGACGTGAAGGAGCAGCAACTCTACTCCGAGCTCCTCTCGGGTAACTGAGCTAATGATTAGCACTATTCAATAGAATAAGCAATTCTTTACACATTGAAATTACATAACAAAAATATCATAACAATAAATAGCAATGAGAAATTTAAATCAGTATTTAACAAATACATCTAAATACTAGGGGCATAACGGTTCAGCTCTCTCACGGTTCGGTTCAGTTCACGGTGCAAGTATAATATATACATATTAACAAAATGTTAATTTTTTAAATAAATAGCCTATAATAGTCTCAGAATAAAGTCAAAGAGCAGCGCATTTGATTTGAGCCTCATGTTTGGGTTTGATCCTGGACAACACTTGTACTTTTTTGGAGACCAAGCTTTTGAGGCGGATTATGACCAAGATTGTATTTTACACATTTGTCTGCGCCTGATATTGCGCTGTGCACTGGATCTTTACAGAGCCTGGCAGATTTCATGTGTTTTTGGAGGATGTAACTGTACAGGTGTGGAGTGTCTAGTGTGTGGAATTTAGTGATAAGTGATGACACACATGCACATGCACACACATTTGGATGCTGCACACACACACACACACCACTGAGCTTAAATATTAAGGAATACAGACTAAAACTTGCACCATGACATTGTTGTACCCTGTAAAATACATATACCAACTTTGTGAACCACTGACATAATGTAACAGCTTTTTATGTATACATTTAATGTTTTAGATGGTTGAGCCCACTGAATACCAATTATTCCATCAGAAAGCCCACAGTACTCATTACTTTCAGTTGTCAGAACAATGGCTGAAACGTTATTATTGAATAGTTTCAAGCAACCACTTGTCCCTGTCTTTTTTAGTGCAAATGCTGCATATCATATCTTAAAAAATGTCAAAAATTCCCTTTTTTCGAGCACACTGTATTTTCATGCAATACGGCAGCCAATACCTTATTATAGGACTTTGAAGCTTCCCCCCATGGCTTGGTCATCCTGGCCTCACTCAGCACTGCACTCCTTAAAACCAATGATTACAGAAAGGCAAACACTAGCTCAGTTTGTTCAGTTGGAGCTATGTCCAAACTTGTACATGTACTCCGACTACCGCTGCCACTGCCGATTATTTATGTACTATTGAAGTGCACGAAAAGAAAGCATTGTCACTCCGCACTTGGTGAGAGTAAGGTTATGAAAATATGCTGTCATTTTTAAAAGCTACGTCCACATACAGCACTTCTGGTTTGTGATTTCATGTGTCAGTATGTAAAGATTGATTTTCGGTTTTCGAAAGGTTTAGAGTGTATCTGATGGCAATAAAAGGCACAATTTCCTTTTCTCACTCAACACATGATTGTTAGAGAAATATACTTGTCGTTCCCATGACCAATGCAGGCTTTACATGGCTTTTTTATGGGAAGGTATATGTACAAAACGAGTACTGTAGTTACATTATGGAATAGGAGGGAAAATCTGGGCACAGTATGTGTTTTGGGACTAGATTTGAACCAGCTACACTCGCGGTTAGAAGACAAACACTTACCGACTGAGCCCAAGTTGACGGCGACTGTTCTGTAAGATTTAGTATCAATCTTACAAAGATTTTTACTAAATCTTGACTAATATTAAATTACATTTTCATTAAAAGACTAAGACTAAAACTAAATTAAATTATGTTGTCAAAACTAACACTGTATACAAGTTAGCAAAACACATGACCAACTTTACTTTTTCTTTATAGAAATGTAGAAAGTAAAGAGTCTTATATCCTCCTGACTATCAGGAAAACATTTTATCCAATTACTTTTTTTGTTTCTCAAATCCCCCAATCTTTGTAAGGTAATTAGAAGACTGAAAACCAATTTTTGGGAAAAAAAGTTTTTAGTTTTCAGATATCATGTGTCCACTACAGTGGACATCGGAAGAAGGCCATACTTGTGAAACTGAACCATGGTGGCAAAGTTAGTCCCAAAGAAAATGCCAAAAAGGCATTAGAATGAGTTCAACATCCAAAAAAACTGTCCATCATCACTTATGTGTAGTTTTGTTGGAATGATACTTGTGTCTGCGTACACTGGTGTATGAATGGGTGAGTGGATCCTTGCTGTAAAGCGCTTTGAGTGCCTAATGTAGGTGGAAAAGCGCTATATAAGTTGAGACCATTTACCATTTACTTCAAAAAACAGTTCCTCGTCTTGGAAACACAGAGGAAGGCCTTGCACTTTGTGCACAGGTTTTGCTCTTGCACCTTAATCTGCGACACCTTGATACATGTGTCGTCCACCATCTCTGGAAGATGGATGGCACCAAAGTGTCTCAGAGCTTCATTTGACTGGGGTTTCCATTTTCGATGGTGGGGCGTGTACTTATTTTATTCTATCTCTGTACATATTTTTTCATCAAAATGGAAAAAATAACTACAAATGTCCACTACAGAGGACATTTTTTAAACACTTAAATACTATGGTAAAATACAGTTAGAATAAGTCCTGTGTATTAATGTGTTAGGACACTTGCTCCATAAAAAGTTTAATGCATTTACTTTTCTTCTTCCCATAAAATGTGCTTGTATTGAGGGCTGCCATTTTCCTTGATGAAAAAATAAAGTTACCAAAGTTCCACCCCTTCACATTTGGTATAATTGAAAAGCTCTAAATGTCCTAGAGCCAAAAGGAGTTAATTCAGTATCATGTATTGGGTGGGAGATATTGAGCTTTAGAAATGTCCTCTACAGATAATACATTTGCACTGCTAGTAGTCAGGAGGATATTTATCTTATAGTGGATTATTATTATGCTACTCAAGTACATATCCTCAACTCTACTGAAGTACATTACTAAAGTACATTGACTTAGTTATTGACCACCTCTGAATACACAAAAGTGCAAACCCGGGACAGTCTGTGGGCGGCCTTTGGTATGTGGAGGAAAGAAGCTGCTAAACGACAGCTATGAAGTAAGCTAACATTATGCTAACTGCGGCTAATGCTATGATCGGCCAAATCACGTCTAACAAACCTGGTATATTGTTGTGAAACATTAAATCCTGTGCAATATACCAACTTGCTAATGTGTGTTTGCCAAAAAATATCATCCAAATGCACATTCTTAATAGGACAGGTAGATATTTTGAGACTGATTCTTAACAAAGCCTGTTTAACTTTCAAAAACGTTTTCCTCCCCAAAACTAGATGAATAAAAACTCCTAAAGCAGTAGGTGATGACCCTTTGGGAATCGCTTATGCAAGCACCCACTAAAGCATGGACAGTGCATTCCTGTCTCCTCCTGAAGTGTGCCCATTGTGGCGCTGTTTGTGTGGGTCGGCCCCCGGGTTCCTCCCTCTTGTTTTCTCAGTCCCGCTTCATTCTCTTTCATTAATTCCACAAACACAGAGCGCCTCCTCCTCCTCCTCCTGCAGCTGATGGGGGTGATAGACAGGTCTACTGTCACAACGTGGCTTCTGATAACACATATCAACTGGTCCCAGCGCAGTGTGGGTGGTCATGAAGGCAACTGACCTCCAGGACAATGGGAAAACATGGGGGTACGTTGTCTGCGTGGGGAAATTGTCTACTTTCAAACAAATAGTCGTCATTTATTAGACAAATATAGGTTTGCAAACAAAAATTCGGAATCCATGAAGAAAACGGTCAAAATAGTAACTTGGCATATCTCTCTCTGTTTGTAAGGGTCACTGTTATCTTTTGAAGTGCAGCTACATGTATCTTTTGAAGTATTCCTGTAGTAGTGGTCGCACAGAGGATGTGACCTGTAGTTATTTTTACTGGAGGCTGAGAGTTGACCACAGGAAACTGTTATAAACACGGACAAAGATGGAGCTGGCACATGTCCAGATGTCAACAAAGGCATCTTCCTCCAAACGATGGGACACAATATTTGGAGGAGGACTTTTTTTTTTTTTTTATTAGATCCAATTTTGAACTGTGTTTCGATTTTAAAGGCTGAACAAGTTTGGGAGAACACCTACAGTCACGACAAACAATGCAACTGCGATTTGAACAGATAAACATCTCTGAACGGCCAAGTTATTAATGTAACTTAGTGTGAGCCACATACTGTAGGTCCTGTTTCCCAGAGAACTGACACAACACGGTGATGATGAACTTAAAAAAAAGAAGCTCCAAAGTAAAAAACAAATTGGTGTTTTGTTAATTTGAAAAGCTGTACAATGCAACAACTCCAGCACAGCAGGGGCGCTGTGCAGATGTATTGTCAAATGCCACTAACTCACAATTTTTTGTCCCTTGTATTGTCCTTGCCACACAGAGCGGGAATTTGCTGCCATTTTATGCAAATCCATTTCAGAAGCAACAGTTGAAAAACGATGCCGAGTCAAGACCAAGTGTACAATAATATTTGGTCTGTAGATGGATGGGATCATTTCCTCTGTGTACGGACGGACAGTGCACAGTGAGGTCACATCCTCTGCACTGCCCCCTACAGGTGTGGCCGCAGCAGGAGTGTCATAGGCCATCACACGCTTTATATAGAAACGCTTCTTATATAGAAGTGCTTTACGTAACACTTATGGAAATAGCATGGAATCTAAAAGTGTTGTATTTTCTTGCCAAATTCATGGAAGCTGGGCGATGTTGATTTCCGTATCCGCCTCTTGGGTTTATTTACTTTGTGGATTTAAATAATCTGTCAAAAAAAAATCTTTATTCTTTCACATTCTTTGAAGTCGGCTCAGGAAAGAAGATCCTTCCGCTGTGTTATTTTTTGGACAGTTTTTGCTTTTCAGTATCAGATGTGTCCTGGGGCTGACAACATGTGTGCTGGCTCTGAATGGGCCCAAAACAGTAGGAGGAGGAGTGGTGGCATTCATTAGCTCCTGTAATGTCTGTTCTGAGGTCAGTCGTCTACTCAAAACAAAAACAATTGGACGTATGTTTAAACAAGAAGACAGCGCCCCAGGTGTCTGTATCATTTTGGATCCAAAGAGCCAAGTCTTCTCATAAAAGAACAAATCCTTATCTGTTAAAAATGTCACAACCAATGATGAGACAAGACTAAACGGTCTCCAAACAAGAACTAAACCAGGACTTCATCATGACACGAGGATCTGATGAGGTGGATGTTTACAGTATACAGTATATGACAATATTAGTCTTTAGTCTATTGTCTTTAGCATAGTTTAAATTTAATCTTCTTACGCATGGCCTTATAGTCTTGTAGCCTTATAGTTTAAAGTCTTTAGAGTGTATTAAGAATCTTCGACAACACAATTGAGAAGCGACAATTGTACATCTCTGACATGTTAGAGCCATATGAACCATCTCTGCTCTGAGGACTTCAGGAAGGGGTCTTCTGCTGGTCCCCAGAGTCAGGCTTAAACACGGTGAGGCTGCGTTTTAGTTGTACACAGGCTTTCAGAAGATGTGAGACAGAACTCAATTCTGACAATGTTCATATCCAGGCTGAAAACATTCTATTTAGTTGGGAGTGGCAGGAAAAAGTCTGTAAACGCTTTAGAATTTCTTACATGTGGTCTTATCTTTATTTAAATCATAAGAATGAGTAAACAGTGTCTGCTTAAACTAATACCACCCAAACAATTACATGTTATCATATTTGTATTGGCCATAACATGTAAACATTTACAGGACAGCGTGGAATAAGTAAGTGAACCCTTGGATTCAATAGCTGGTTGACCCTCCTTTGGCAGCAATAACAGTTCTATTTAATTATGCATATGACAAGTGAAAGTTTATTATATGCACTCTTCGCTTTTAACACCCTTCATTGTGGCAACTAAGCTCTAAAGCAGCCGGCTGGTGGGATGTAAAAGCTTAGCGTTGTGCTCATAATGCTAGTACAGATTTTCTTTAAACCGTTTGTAATCCAACACTTGAGGAAGGGTCATTTTTTGCGATTGTTAAAAAAGCTCTCCAGTTTCCGGCGTGTCCAGGAGCTGACAGAAGGTGTGCCGCAGTGTGCCCCTATGAATGAATGGGACGTAAACAATGGCAGTCCTCTGTGCCTCTGTACCAATTATCCTTTATGTAGTTCACTTTGTTTAAAAAAAAAACTCACCTCCATCCTAACCCCCCCCCCCCCCCCCCCCCGCCTTTATGTGTCAGTGTGGAGGTTAAAGGTTAGCTCTTCTTCTTCTCCTCCTCCTCATATTCCATCTGTTTATCTGAGCTGTCTATCTGTGCACCTTAAACATGATACCTTGAAGATAGATAGATAGATAGATAGATAGATAGATAGATAGATAGATAGATAGATAGATAGATAGATAGATAGATAGATAGATAGATAGATAGATAGATAGATAGATAGATAGATAGATAGATAGATAGATAGATAGATAGATAGATACTTTATTGCTCCCAAGGGAAATTCATGTTTCAGCAGAAGCAATATAAAAAGAATCCACTAAAAGGACACACAAGTAAGCAACTGTAAAAATGAGTCCATTCTGTCACTGTCCACACTGTCAATTTATCACAAGATAAATTATACAGCCGAATGGCCTTACGGTCAAATGACTTCCAGAGCTGGTCCTTGGAGCAGGGCAGAGACAACAGCTGCTCGCTGAAGCTGCTCCTCTGTCTGGTGAAGGTGGTATGCAGCGGGTGGTGGGGATTATCCATGATGGAGAAGAGTTTTCCCAGAACTCTCCTATCTGCCACATCAGTGAATGAGTCTAGTTCTGCGCCCACTACAGAACCTGCCTTCCTCACCTGTCGAGCCACGAGACGGCCTTCTTCTTGATGCTGCCTCCCCAGCAGACCACAGCATAGATGAGGACACTGGAGATGACAGTCTGGTAAAACATCTGCAGCAGCTTCTGACAGATGTTCAAGGACCGCAGTCTCCGGAGGAAGTAGAGCCTGCTCTGGCCCTTACGGAAGAGCATGTCTGTATTGGCAGACCAGTCCAGTATGTGGTCCAGCTGTAGGCCCAGGTATTTATACTGTAGGTCTCCACAACCTCTACACTGTCTCCCTTGATGGAGACCGGTTGCAACTGTGGCCGACACCTCCTAAAGTCCACCACCATTTCTTTCGTTTTTGTTGTGTTCAACTGGAGGTGGTTAGCCCTGCACCACACCACAAAGTCCTGTATGAGGCGCCTGTACTCCTCCTCCCCGCTTCTGATACACCCAACAATAGCTGTGTCATCAGAATATATCTGTAGGTGACATAGCTCTGAGTTGTACCTAAAGTCAGAGGTGTACAGGTTGAACAGGACAGGAGAGAGCACTGTGCCCTGCGGAGCTCCAGTGCTACAGACCACCGTATCAGAGGTCAGCCACACATACTGAGGTCTCCCAGTGATTACACACTACCTCACTGGGAGACCTCAGTATGTGCAGCTGAGGGACTGCAGCCGGGGAAGCACGGCCCCGTTTATGCTAAATCTGTGTGGTGTACAAACAGAGATAAAGGCCAGACACTACAGGTGAATAGGGGATAAATAAAATAGATTTACAGATATCAATTTGAAACGTTTGCTGCAGATTACTGACATAAATATGAGAAAACAATGCATTGCAAGTGTTCAGTCATTTTACGTTTTCATAGAAGTTAAGACATTTTACACATTAAAATGGCCAAACTTGCAAATATTTTCAGTGAGGAAATATCTTGGATATCTTGTTTAGTTTTCGAATAAGTGAAAACATCTGTAAAATTTCATAATTCATGTTTCTTCATGACAACACTTTTTTTAACCTCTTAACCCCCACCTGAACCGAGCACATTTTCTCCAGTTCGGCTTTACCCAGATCTAAAAGCTTCTCGACTGGAGCTGACAGCCTATTCAGTAGTCCATTGTAACGCCTCATTTGAAAGCTAAGACCTACAAAACTGATCTAAGATTTTTCCTGTGCTTTTTTGTTACGTATTTATCATCTGTTTTGTCACTCTTTTACTTTATTTTTTTTGCTGTCGAACTGGAGAAAAATGTGCTTGGTTAAGGCGGGGGTTAAGAGGTCAAACAATGCAATGAGGGTAGAGCCCACAATCTGGATATGTTTGGATTAAGTTTGGACTAAGTTTGAACGGGCGGCCCTCTCGCTGGAGCCACTTTTTCTCCGTTCTTGTTGTATGGAACAATAATCACACATAGATAATAGAGATACTGAACATACTATCGATGTTTGCAACGTTCCAGGACATTGAAACCAGTCCCTAGTGTGCACGTGAGAATCTCCTCCCTTTGTAACACGCTTATTGTTTGTAGCGCGCACACACAGAGCGAACATAGAGAGGTGTTTCAGTGTCTTCTGCTGGTCTTCTCATTATTGGAGCCAGGCCAAGCTCCTCTCTGCCCCCAGTGAACAATGGATACAAATATAGCCGCCCTGGGAAAAAAGAATACAAGCGTGGCGTCCATCTTTAGTCTACAGGAGAAACGCCCAGACGTGCACTTCCTGTTTGAGCCTCACTCAGAGGTGCATGCTGGGAGAGGAGACGGGATAGTGCCTCGGATACTGCGGGTGAGCGACGTCATGTGGGAGAGTGAGCTGACACTGTAGTAATGTCACATAAGGTTGAAGCGAATTTACTGTTGAATCATGTGCAATACTGTGCATACTTTAGGTTTTGTGGTTCAGGTTGTGTACTAAAAGTAAGTATGTGCACCGTTACAGTAAATGTAACTTGTCTTTAGTGGTGGTAAAAGCTGTATGTTTTTATTTATTTTTTATTTAGGGATATCACTTTGAAATTTTGCTGAACATTGCTGACATTGAAAAAATGTTTTCTGTCATTTTATGTTTTCATAAAAAATGGCCAAAATTGCCGATATTTTCTAGCCTGGCTAACGCCAGACTAAAATCACAAGTGATATTTAGTCTGGGGACCACCAATTCATTTTCTCGTAGGAGAGGTGTGGTTTACGATTGTCCATAGCCGTTTATTGGGCGCTACGAATGTCTCTCATGCGTCTGAACGTAGCCATAGCCAATCGTATCATGGTATCAGATGACGTATGACGTACCTGCTGTAAACTTTTGAGCTAAACTATTTAGAACACGTTCTAAAGCTTGATCGAAAGATGGCATCGCGTCTGCTGCTGTCATGTTGGATCCGTAAATATTTATTTATTTTTTTAATCCCTAAACAAACTACAAGCTTCCGTATGTCAAATAGCGCGTCATCGTCTTACCGTCCCTCCTCGTTCTGTGATTGGTGCCCAAATCCATGGAAAAATGTCGGCCATGGTCCCCAGGCACACAGCAGTCTGGCGTTAGCCAGGCTAGATATTTTCAGTGACAAGATCAAAATAATGGATAGACCCAGATTTCAATTTATGGTTTTATTTTACTGACAAATTAGTATCAAAGATTTTGTTCGTCTACATCTGTGCTGGTTTGATTTTTAACCTATTACAAACGTTAAAGCCTTGAGTCGTCCACCCTCGTCCTCCTCTGAGGCGCGTGCACGTGTCAGTAGCGCACGGCAGCACACACTGCATGCAAAAAAGAATCCTGGATATCACTGTTGTGTGCCAGAGTCTAGGTGCTGGCACAATAACTAAAAAAGATGTTCCCAGGCGTGGTAAAAGACAGGCGTGGAGAGGTTTGATTAAAATAAAAAGGTACTTCAGGTTTAATTACAAAAAAGGTGAGAAAAGTGACAGAACAAAGTTAACTCAACAGGTACTCGAAATAAACTGAATAAAGCTGCTGCAGCAGGCGGTCCGCGGCCCACTGGTCCGACCCCGACAGGAGCCTGGCTCAGCCTCTGATAGTGATCAGCTGATGTATCATGACAGGTGAGGCAAGGGAAATACAGAAGAAAACAGCCCTCTGCAGTTACAGTCTTAAAAAACGAAAACAGCACAAACTAATGTTTTTACAGCACAATCGTAGCACAAATGATTGACATCCTAAATTGATCTTGATTTAAATACACCTTGCAAATACAATCGGAATCTCAGTCTATGAGATTGCAATTACATTGCAATTAGTTATTTTTCCCATAATCTTCCCATAATATTGACATATTTTTTTAATATAAATTATTTAATTTAAAGGGGGGCCAGCTTCACACAGCTGATCTAGGATCTTGTTTAGTTTTGAATAAGCTAATCATAATCATCATCCTTGTTTTTTTAGGTTCAAAGCTGAATAAATCAGGCTGGGAATTAGATATTAAAAAATCCCTCTGAAAAAATCTTTAAAAGCTTGTTAAGCCCAGGACTGGAACGTTTGGAGTCCACAGGAGCTACTGAAGTGGCTCACTCGTTGCATGAGTGGAACAAAAACCTAATTTTGAGAAAATCAGCCCTAAAGTTTTGTAGTGCGTGTGTTCTCCGCTCTTCTGTACTGGGCGTCTCGCAGACGGAAAAATACCATATTTGGGTTATCACGGTCGGGCACCCTTCAGGACACGTGGATGTAAAATCTATCAATATTTGTGAACAAATACCTGTCGGAAAGACGACTTTATAAAATGACATAGTTGCTACTTCCGGGTTATCGCTAGCCTGGCTAACGCCAGACTGCTGTGTGCGCTCGAATCTTTTCGAACTTCACAACAGTCTGGGGACCATGGCCGACATTTTTCCATGGATTTGGGCACCAATCACAGAACGAGGAGGGACGGTAAGACGATGACGCGCTATTTGACATACGGAAGCTTGTAGTTTGTTTAGGGATAAAAAAAATATTTACGGATCCAACATGACAGCAGCAGACGCGATGCCATCTTTCGATCAAGCTTTAGAACGTGTTCTAAATAGTTTAGCTCAAAAGTTTACAGCAGGTACGTCATACGTCATCTGATACCATGATACGATTGGCTATGGCTACGTGCAGACGCATGAGAGACATTCGTAGCGCCCAATAAACGGCTATGGACAATCGTAAACCACACCTCTCCTACGAGAAAATGAATTGGTGGTCCCCAGACTAAATATCACTTGTGATTTTAGTCTGGCGTCAGCCAGACTTGGTTATCGCCGCCTAGCGACAAAACATTATAAAATAAGCATCGTACGGGGTAAGTTTTCTCATGTTTATACTCTAACATGATGTTCAGGGAGGAAACTATCTAAAAATCTCACCTGCGACCACTGCGTGAAAAATCTATACTTTCACCTGCCGTGTCTCGCCTTTAATGAAGTTTATTATTGAAAATTAAGAGTTCATGTTCTATATCAGTTTTCATTTAATTTTGTGTTCAAGTTCAGTATTCAAGTAGAAAAATTACGTATTTGTTTACTAGACATTTACTGTACTCTAGTGTTAAAATACCTCTTTGACAGAATATAGCAATATGTGCAAATGACAAAACATTTAGGCTGTTCTCTCACTGCGTTGGAGCACTTTGTGGGTCATTCCGAGAGCGCATTAGTATTTCACTGTTCAGTCCACATTCCTATGCTCTATCTGCTCTATCTACCAATCACTCTAACGCTGCGCCAAACGCCAGTGACAACCATCACTTTAAACAGCACATGTAGAAGTCTTAACTGTGAGACATACAACCTCGCTGATGTAAAGTGGATCCGATTTGCTGCATCGGGCAAATAGACCAAACTTCCAGCTCTGCAGCATACATTCATTGCAAAAAAAACATGCTCACATTTTTTTTTACTCAAGAAAGAGAAAAGAAAGTGAAAATAGATTGACCCAAGATCCACTCCAGAAGTCGCTCTGAGACCACCTGTGTAGCCCCATCGAGGGAGTTTGGTTCACACGGCCCTTATCGAGTATTTTAGTACAATTATGGCTCTAGTTCTCGACACATATTTTCTTTGGTTTACTGTAATGACCGTTTATAGCCAAATGTTCTGCTTTTAATCGACTCAAGTGCTGTCATTTTTGAGTGAATAACTAGAGATTCTTCCCGCAAATGGTTTTTACTTTTTTCACATCTGTGCTCCTTGGAGAACACTTTCTTTACTCCCATTGTCCCATGTTTCAGGGCCTGAGTGAGATTTTTTACAGTGTTTGGATTTAATGACGGCGCCCATAGGGATGACTCGGCATTGTGAATCACTTCCAGCCGATGACCAAGCATCCATCTTTTAAGAGGCAGTTCCGCGTTTTCTTTTTCCTCCGAGAAAACCGGCTTTCCGAGCTCCATTCTTAAAAAGTCATGAATGTACAACGTTCAGAATGCCTATTGTTAAGTTATAAAGTTATGCGGAATACAGAGGCTAGGTTACCCATTATCTTACAAGTCATGAAAAAATGATTAATCAGGAATGACTATTAAAAATGTTGTTTTTTGTGTGTGTCTCCACTTGAACGTGAACACTCCTTTCGGAAAGCACAGTATACTCGAAAGCCATTCGATAAAGTGGAAAAACTAACTGCTAACATTCATAGGGAAAATCACGCAATGCAAACTTGACGCCAAATTCATACTCTTCCCATTGTTTCGTTTCGATATGGAGTGACAATTTCGGGGGAAAGCACCCCCTTTTACCCAATCAGGAGACGGTGCCAATTTGCATATCAAACAATGGCTGCATATGAGCTCCATGTGTGGAGTGGGTGAGTCACGCTAACGATCCCCTTTTACACAATTAACACAACACTTCAAAACCCCAACATGTCGAGAGCGCAGCTGCGGAGCTTTCAAGGCCAAGACAGAAAAGAAAAGAAAAATAAAATAGAAGCATTAAATCACTTTTTCCAGATCGGCGTTCGTCGGTTGTTTACCGTTGATTGTCTTATTTGTTTACGTGGATGGGATACGATGTGGACACATGTTGGCAGCGTGTCCAGCGGATTGAGCTCACCGTTTGGACTTGGTCTCATTGTGCACAGAAATAGTCCTTTGTTGAGAGCGCAGGAAGCGATCTGACGGTGAGGTCATGACGGAGCAGATGAGAGTGCGGAGGGCTGGAGTTCGCACTGGACAGGGCACTCTTTGTACGGGACCGGGCAGTAAGTATATCTGCACAGGGGGCAAAGGGAGGGTTTAGAACAGTAGCTCTGGGAACCACCTGCAGCGTTTCACGACAAGCCACAACTGTTCTAGTATGTTCAATATCAAAATACAGTAGTTCTTCAAAACATATCAACAGTCCTTTTTGAATCCTGGCCCAACAGTTGAGAAACAGCATTTTAGAACGCATCAGGGTGCTGTGTCAAAGATGGGGACGGGAATTTTTAGATTTGATCTGATTCTTGGCCTAGAATTTCAACTAAAAATCTGATACCAATGTGTTTCACTTTAAAATAATATTCCAAAGCCATAAGCTCACCTGCTGATTGATAAGGAGGAAGTAAAAGTAATTCCTATGTACACAACACTGATCCAACATTCAAAAATGAGCTGGGAAAATCTACCAATTCAATGTATTTGATTTAAAAATGTGTAATGATACTTTGGATACTAGCGTCATAGTGAAAGAGTTGATATGAAGGCAGAAATACGTGGTTCTTACCCAAACTATAGCATGTAAGGAATATTTACACTAAGAATACTGTATAATAATACTGTACATTGTGAAATCTTAACACAAGAAGCAACATTTATAGAATAGCATTTCTACAATGTACTGTAGAATGTTCATCCACGATGTGTATTTGGGATCGATAATATAGTTTCTTACTATAAATGCTAACCATCACATGTTTGAGTCATATCTAGAAGCAATACCAACACAGCTGGGTTTTGTGTGAAGGATAAAAGTACAGTATGGTCCATTTAGTGGAGTGTTTTGATGTGCAGTATGCATCTGCATGAACTACAAGGGAAACTAGTGCAAAGTGAATGCAAACTTTACCAATCCTTTATCCCCTTTCAGCTTTGTCTTACCCCATCTGACCTTAACATCATTTCCTAATCCACACCCTCTGAGGTCTCTGCAGCGTCACTCCGGCTCAGGTGGGTGACACGAGGAGGAAGTGGGCGTGTTTAGAGCTGTCTCCCATGGCGATGGACTGTCATAGTGCACAATCCGGCTCCACCTCCTGCTCTGATGAAGTGCTGCAGAGAGCAGCTTCCTGCTGTGAGGGTAACACCTGCACAACAGTATTGAGTCTCACTGCTCTCACTGGCTCTATGAAGACCTTATAAAGCAGCTTTACATAATATTTCCAATTCCTTTGGTAACAGTTAAGTTCTTTTGGGTCGCCGACATACACAGTTTTCTGTTCTCATAGCACTGTTGGGAGTATCAGTATTAGGTATATGATGTGATTTCACTGACGCCCGACGTTTTCATTGCTCACCCAAAGAGACTTACTGGGTGTTTTCTCAGCGGTCCAGGTGTACTAGTGCACCGCTGCAAAGTGTGATCTAGATCAGTGGTTCTCAACTGACCCACCATAATCGTAGAATGACAAGCCAGACCCAAATACGAATTAGATTTATTTATTTATTTTGGACTATTTTCCAAATACGAAAGATAACAAACACAAAAAGACAGGCCAGGAACTGAAGAAGAATGGGCCGCTTTACCATCAGCTAAAAAATAAAGAACCTCCTCCACAACTACCACAAAAGACTCCAAGCAGTCATTGATGTTAGAGGGGTTAATACTGGGATATGTAAACTTTGGATCAGGGTCATTTTGGTACTTTCTTTTTCATTATGATTTAAAATTGCAAACTTAGTTGTTTCACCATAAATAGCTTCACACAAACACTAACTATGAATGAAAAAAAAGTTTTTGTTTTATTTTGAAAATGTATTTAAAAAAAAAAATTCTACCAGGGTATGTAAACTTTTGAGCTCAACTGTATATCATGTAAAATAAATGAGCCCATGAAACTGAAATTATGATCAAAACAACCCAATCATTTTGACAGAATCTTTTGTCTCTGTACTTTTTTAGTGTAGAAATATTGAAAGAAATGTTCCCTGGCAAACTCTGAAAATGGTTTCGTGAACCACTTTTTGGGTCCAGTTGAGAACCACTTATCTCTAGATGCCTTTGCGCTACAAACGTGGTTTTGCCGCTCCAATGATCATCATTAACAATGATCTGGACTGTGCCCGTTCGACCGGCGGTCAAGGTTATCTCAAAGGGAGTAAACATGACAATTTCACAGCCTATTCAGCCATAGCGGGAAGACTGTGGAGTCTCAATCCTGGTCAGGTCCAACTGACTGAAGGAAGCTGAACTCTTCTTCCCTCATTTGTGTACGCAATATGTCTATTATGTGTTATTCTCTGTATGTGCTTTACATGTGGTAGATTTGTGGACAATAACTCTACAACCTAATGCAAACTCCACATATAAAATCCCTATATGGTCCAGGAGTTGAACCCACAATATTTTCAGTTAGATGGACAATCCAACTGTGCTAATAAATATCGCATTAGTCTTAAACCGTTTTATCCCAGTATATTTGAGTCATATAAACAGCCAGTGACTGCATCATTTATATTTTCCAACGTAACATAAACATTCCCATGATACTATCCCTGAGCCTAACAATACGGCCCTGGCAGCCTGTCTGTGTAACTGTGTGTTAGTTTACCACACAGCAGAACATGGGTAATTGTGTTCGAGGGGGACTGGGTCTCATGTTTGATTGAGGGAGTAAACAGTGGTGACAATGTGTTGCAATACAAATGTCCCAAGTAAACACACGCTAAATACAGCTTAATCTGACAGGAATAACAAAACACTTTCCTTCAAGAGCTACTGATTCTGACCCACATCTCTGCACCAGGATGATAGACAAAGCAGCTAACCTGACTTGTTCAAGCTTGTGTTATAATGTTGCTAGCGCATAAAGAACGATACTGCTGTTTTTGTTAGTTAAATAATGTATATAAAGACAGTTGATGAGTGGACTGCTCTCTTACGATCTCATTTCTTGTGGCAGCACCCTCCATTTAGGAGCACTTCGACTTTACTGCGCGGACGTCGAAGTGCTCCTGGTGTTATTACGCCTTTCAATATAGTTCCCCTTATAATCCGCTTAGAAAATCGACATGTTTATTTTGTGTAACTATACTTGGATCGTGTAACTCTTCATGTAACTGTATTTAAATTGGGAAAACGTGGAAGAGCTTGGTCGCTTCTAACTTCACTCCCTTCAGTGTAGCGCTTTGATAAACTTACAGTTTACAGTATTGTATAAAGCGCAATACAAGTGTAAGGCATTTATTTAAAAAAAAAATTCTGTTTGTGTCCATAGAGAGGAGGAGGAGAGACTTTTGCTAGCACTGTCTGCACTTTGTTTGTGTGACTGAGCGCACGCGTAAAGACCTGACAGGTACGCATCAACTCGTCCAAGCTAACGTAAGAACATATCGGAGTATGGAAAAATTCCTTTTAACCTTGCACTTCAAGCTGAATTGTGGGGAGATGTGAATGATCCATCCCATGAAAACCCACCTTGAAACAGTTGAGTTGATGCGTTTGTGCTCAAATCGACTGCAGTATATCTGTAAGTGGGCAGATTTGACATTTGCAGACGACAACAAAAAATAATTTTTACTGCAACACGGTGACTACGGAAAAACACATGGTACGCTGCTACAGACTTACAATAAGACAGTTTTTTGTTGATAAGTTACGCTTTGAGATTTGGCTGTGATTGGTTAAAACGAGGTGCACTTGATCCAATCAGCAGCAAACGCTAAAAGTCTGTCTTCTTCACAAACAAGTTAAACAGGAACCAGATTAAACTTACAGAGTTAAGGCAATTTGCACTGTAATGTCTTTGCCGATTTTGCCAGGTTACATGTGTTTTGACAAGGCAACACATGTGGAAAAAAGTTAATTTTGTACATGTATATATTGAGAGTGAGGAGTCACCACGTGCCGAGTTGGGGTGATTTGGGGGGGTCTGAGCTTGTCGGCCATGTTGGTAACCGTCTAGGGGCTCGCCCCCCAGAATTTCACGCATTCCTCATATTCCAGGGCACTTTAAATTTTGCGCATTTACGTTTTCGGCGAGACAGAGACGGATCCACGAATATGACAATGAAAAGGAAGAAAGTAAAGCAATGCAAAGAGATAAGGGGAAAGAAAAGGGACCTTACAGGAACAAGCTCATACCAAGCGCAAAACAGCGGTATTTGGATAAGCTTGCGGACATTCAAAACATCAACACACGAGCTCCCTGCAGCGGAGACCTGGACCATTTACTGGACATAGTAAACTACCTTGTATTTGGTGTAAGTTACTACACGATGCAGGAGTTTAAAAGCCACAAGTCTTTGGAAAGTTACGAGACTTTCTGCTGTGGCTGGATCCAGGACATGGCTCTACAAGCCTCCAGCTGGTGAAAACAGTGTTGTACTGGCAAAAGTAACTTTCTTCACATGTGTTTTAGTGTGTTGTAATTACATTGCATTTAGCAAAATGACAAAGTAAAGTGCGTATTTCGTAAACACTACATTGTTACGAGATGTTCAATGTACACAAATGTTTCCAACATGTTTTGACAGGTCAGAGTGAGACTTGCGCTCCTTGATGCTGTGTCGATTTCTGTAACTTAAAAAACTGTATTCCATTGTTCCTACGTTTTCCATGTCTATCGTGTGAGGTATTGGAGCAGTTTTTAATGCAGCAGTGACTTCCAGGCAGTAAAACAGTGCGGAATAGCAAGAACCTCCGCTACTACCGCGTTAACAACACACGTAAACAATGTGTATTGCCGCTGGACTGCTGCCATCATGGCGGCGAGGTGCCGTGACGACAACTCCTCATTCTCAATAGTATGTATAGAAAAATACAAAGCTGTAGCCATGCACTGTAACACAAACAGTCCATGTAAATGAAGGCTTAATGCAGTTAATCCATAAAAAAATAACCCAAAGACACTTCCTGCTCCTCCTGACCCACATCTCCACTCTGCGAATGGAGGACACTTCAACATGTAGCCCAAATTATATATGCGGTTTATACAGGAAGCTATTGTCTCCAAGAGGCTGCTTCCTCTATGGCTAAAGCAGACTAATTATTTCAGCACACTGTTGTCTGTGTTTACTGTTAGGCAACGCTGTGGCCAAATGTTTTAAATTCCTGGTGCTGAACCATCAAAATTATGTTGTAAAACTTGGAGGGAAAGGTAAATTTAATCACAAAGAGATTAAAAATGTACCTCCAGTCACAGTCAGTCAACCTTTGCCTCTCAATGAGTCAATAAATGCTCTCTCTCTCTGGGTAAGTACTATGTTACTCTGGGGGAAACCCTAGAGCCCTGGAAACAACCCGTGCGGGCAAATGGAAAACATGGAAACTCCACGGAAAAGTCCCCACACTTTCTGGGAATTGAACCTTGGACCTCCTTGCTGTGAGGCGGGAGGACTTGCCACCATGTTGTTGTGGTCACATCCTCACATAACAAAGCAACACTGAAATCCTGAATTGTTTTCTTTCGGAGTCCTCGTTACGGAACTATTTACTTTGGGAATGCCATGAATCCCCAACAGTTGATTTCCCAGCAGGAGACATGCAGCTAATTTAGCCTTTAACAGTTCAAAGCAGCTCCGCGGGTCAGCCCTGGGTTTGGCCTGCCAGGCTGAGCGACAGGAGCAGAGGTGCCTGTTTTCACACCTGTCTCAGAAGGTGGATATTAGCGGAAACACGACTTCACAGGGTACTGCTGATCTGGACAACTGCAAGGTCAGGAGAAGATAAGATAACACACATTAGCATGGACTTGCAAAGTTTATACAGGAAACGGGTCAATAAAATGCTTTCAAATCATTTATCTTATCCTGTAATTTCTCCATTGTGAGATCAATAAAGGCTATCTTATCTTATCTTAAACTTTGGACATTGTAAAACTATGTATTAAAACAACGTTAAAGAACATTATTTCAAGACTATTTTACTTTAAAGTTAAGAAATGATAAGAATTCTCAATAGGTGACTCCTGGCAACAGTGATTTCCAAACAAATACACACAACTATTTATATTAGGAATGACATGAATCCACAAGAGCTGATTCCCTGTCGACTCCACATCAAAGCTAATTAGCCGTATGCAACATCATCGTCATCCCACGTGTACCCATCCATCTATCCATCTTCTCCTGCTTTATTCAGGGCCAGGTCGCAGAGACATCAGTCTCAGCTGACTTCCCTATCCATGCACATTACTTCTAGCTCTTCCGGGGGAATTTTAGGTGTTCCCAAGCCAGTCAAGAGACATAGTAGTCCCTCTAGAGTGTCCCAGGTCTTCCCAGGGACATCTTGACGGTGGGATATGCCCAGAAATACCTCCCTGAAAGAGCTGTCTGAGGTTCTACCGTGAGCTCCTCTTGGGTAACTGAGCCGCTCACCCTATCTCTAAGGGAGCACCCAGCCACGCTGCAATGGAAAGTCATATCGACCGCTTCTTTGGATCTTGTCCTTGTGAATAACAAGGAAAGCACATCCCAAATTTGACTTTCCAAACAGTTATGCAGTGTCTACAAATGTACGAGACGACAAGGAAAATAGACAAACCACATATTCAAACTCAGGAGATGACCTTTGGCACCATGACACACCAACCCACCATTATCAACAACATTACAATAGAAACTGTTGAGGATTTCAAATATATCTGGGACACACTATCGACAATAAATTTAGTTTTGACAAGCATACTCTGGACATTCATAAAAGATGCAACCAAAGACTGTCTGTAATTCGAAAACTTAAAGCAGTCATGCCTCACCACATCTTCTGTTAATGTTATACCAAAGCATCATCTATTCCTGTGCTCCATCACTGGGTTCGACCACTGTGACATTTATGACCTTTCCGGACCTCCCCTCATTTACTTTTTAAAGTTGTTTATTTTATTTTCATGTAACGTTTTTGTCATTGCTACCATTTTGTGAAACACATACTTGGATTTGTTCCACCACTCAAGTCCATCCTGACTCACTTCCAGCACTCAAATTGCTTTCACTTAACAGCTGAGGTGGCAGATATTGTTTTGAACCCAACCGATAAAAAGGTTTGTTCCACAACAACTCAGCTGGCGACTATGGTATGTTGTGCATGCAAACTCAGGACTGAATTGTTTTCTATTCTCTTTCTGAAAGTAAAATACGAAACATTCAATGGCAAGTTGTCCAAAAGTAGTTCAAAAAGCTAGATATTTGGCTTAATATTCAGGACCTTCGCTTCTGTCAGTCTACCCCAGGGGAAACTGTGGCTACAAAATGTAATAGCTTACCACCATCAGCATGGAGTGAATGAACCCCCCTCCCTTTCATGTGTGAAGCGCTTTGGGTGTGACTTGTGTCATATAAAAAGCGCTATACAAATAAGATTCCTTCCCTTCCCTTCCCCTACCTTAGATCTCATAATTACTTATCCAAATCAGAAGCAGCGTATTGTTGTGAGCTAATACCATTTCCTTGACTGTTTTATTAGCGGTAACGTCCCTCTTCCTTGCTCTGTTCAGGGCCTGATTGTTTTTGGCCAGTACACTGGATCCACCCCTGGGAACTGCAACTCCCATCAGCCCCGGGCCAGGCCTGACCCAGCAGTGTCCAGTGACTAAGCACCTCCATATGTTCCACTGGACCGTCAGGGCTGAGTCACAGTCTAGACCTGGTTGGTGATTTTTGGGACGAACTAGAGATTAATTGGTAAAGGTTAACAATGCTTTTATTTATACTTTATATGGTTGTTGTAAATGTGGTAAATTACCCTCTTAGCCCCCTCCTGAATCGAGTGCATTTTCTCCAGTTCGACTTTACCCAAATCTAAAAGCTTCTCAACTGGAGAGTAACAGTGTAATGTCGCATTTGAAAGCTAAGACCTACATAAGTGACCGTAACTTTTTGTCAAATGGTTGCTGCATTTTTGTCACATTTTTAAAACGTTTTTGTTGTGTTTTCGTTTCTTTTATCCTGCTTTTGTCACTTTTTAAAATGTGTTTTATCGCTTTTATTGTTGCCGTGTTTTCATCTCGTTTCTGTCACTTTTTGGGGGATTTTTCACTTTTTTGTCTATTGTTTTATGACTAGTTGGATAGTGGATTTGCAAGTTTGGAGTAGAAACCATTAACGTTATGTACAGTACAACATGATACACCAAAGCAAAAGTGTACAAATGGCACAACCACAGGTGGATAAACGGAACAAGTCCTGTTATTTCCTGTTAAGGACGCAGTTAAGAACTAAATTGCTTCTTAAAGGGTTGGGGGTATTCAACTTTTTAAAACATTTAACCAAGTTACAATGTTGTTTTCTTGTCAGAAAACATACCTGGAGCTGGGTTTCGACCCACTTGCGCAGCTTTGAATAATCTTTGAACCTTTCCCAGAGGGTTCTTAGCACCGTGGCATCAGCTCCCAAAAAAGCTCCTCCTGAGGTCCTCCTTCACCTCCCGGTCTCTTTCTAAGCTTAATCCTCTCAACACGAAGTAAAAACACTCACCATCGCTTCACTACCGCCACACTATTACCAAATACCTGCAAAAACACTTAACTCCGCCCACATGTCAAAGTCAGCACAGACCACAAGTGCAAATGACACGAAGTTTACACTAAAAAATAGACAGAAATAGAGAACAGTAGACAGTGCTCTTAGAAAGCCGTTCAGTCTGTCAGCAAAAATGAAAATAAAAGAAATAATTGGTTTAGTAGGGATGTAACGGTTTATCGAAAATCGATTTAAAATCGATTTAATATGCGTAAAATGTGAATCGATGTAAAAAAGAAAAGAATCGATTTTAAAGCCACCCTCAGCTACTCCATTTTGCGTGACCGAAATAGACCAGAACATAGCTCGTTGTTTCTAACGACATTAACTTTTTCTCAAGACAAGCTCCACACCTCCCCCGTCTCACCCCCAACACACGCCTCACCATGTAAACACATACACGTGTAGGCACTGAAGCAGCAGCCGCAGCTAAAGTTAGCGGCCACGACATTAGCGGCTAACGCAGAGTTTAGCATTTTGACAGAAGTTTACCAAAGATCGTAAACTGACAAACATCTGACCAATCTGCTCTGATTCTGCTGAAATCCTCATCAAATGTCCGTTTGTCAAATAATCCGATACCTACAGGGAGCGGTCATGTCTTTTTCCTCCTCATGTTTACAAAGGCTGCACCAGGAGGCTGTGAGGCGTTCGAGGGTGAAAAAAACTGCACTGTAAAATTAGTTCTAAATGGTATTATGTTCAAACTGCAAAAAAAAAAAAAGTTTGGTAAAATAAAATAAATATAATCTCAAAATGTTTGCTTTGCTACACATCTTATTTATGCTGAAAACAAACAACAAGTTACAAGCACTCATGTCAAAATTATTATAGTTCATTTTCATGTCTTATAATTCTTGTAATGTAAAGTTCTCTTACTGAGACAGTTGCAGTTTGTTACAAGGACAAAAATGTTAAAACAAAAGAAACATTGGTATGAATGAGTCATATTCTTTTCTTAAAAAAAGGTTTAAAAAAATCGAAATCGGGAACTTAAAATCAGAAATCGAATCGAATCGGGGATTGAGTGAATCGTTACATTGCTATGGTTTAGTGTTTAGTTCCTCTTTAAAATAGGGTATGAGAAACAAAACTTGAAAAGCATCAGAGTCGTCCATATCAGGTTTTGCTCTTACAGCCGAATGGAGTAAATTAGCACGACGGCTGATTTATGCGGGAGGCCATGGAGTTTCAGAGGCGGAGCACAGGACTTCCACAGCCCTGTCTGGTTCGGTCGTTGGTGATAAATTAGCCGCGTTAAGCTCGGCTTTTTAATGGAAAACAGGTTAGCGCTTTGGGGCAGTTCACGCTAACTCCACGTCCCCAGAGAGGCTAAGTGCTAACTCCGCTCAAGCGCTCAGACATAAACCATCGAGTGTGACGTTTTGGAAAGAGTTACTTGATACAACCGCATGTAGGCTAATGCTTTTAGCTACTTCCAGAAGAAGATTGAAGTGAACTGCTGTATGGGTTGATGTGCCGATCATCTGATCAATCATTCAACACGGTCTCCATTTCAAGTTGAAAGCTGAGCGCGGACAAGGTCAAGAGATCATTGGGACTTCTTTAAAGGTTAAAACTCTTTATTTTACCTTGATATAAAATCTGTCCCACGGAGATTCACCAGGCACTTGTTTATTTATAAAACACCATAGGTCACCATAGGAACCGTAACATGATATTGGCTGATACAATATTGCGATACAGTAAGTCGGTACAGAATTGCAATACTTGGCCCAGAATGAAGTTGAATTTAAAAAAAAGTGAGTTTTTGCAAGTTGTAATGGAAGCAAAATGATATACAGTATTGTTTCATCATTATTGTTATTATCTTGACACCTTGCTCCGGACATGTAGCTCCAGGACATTTTCAAGCTGCTGGATTGATCTCGCCAAAGCTCAACCTCTTTGGCGGCTTTTCATTTCAGTTCCCTGCAAACTAAAAATCAGTTCATTCATTCATTTGTTTTTTGTTTTTTTCATAATTAGATTTCATGAAATGTTTGGAATCTGAAGAAGCTACTAAAGTGAAAATGTTGTGGCAAGAATATAATGAAAACCTAATATTGAGATAACGGGACCTTAGGTTTTGTATCGTCTGTGCACGTGCATGTCTTTAGCCGCTGCTGTCTCCTAGAAAAGAAATGACCATATTTGGATTACAGAGTCATCTGCGACACGTGGATACTAAACATGTCAATATTTTTTGTGTCTGAATGTGTGGGAAAGATGAGAGTTTCGAAACGCTACTTTGTAAAGGGTGAGTTTGGTGATACTGAAACTAAGTCGCTATGGTCATGGTCAAGGGTGTATCTATATAGTGCTTTCCATATTCAATGCAAAAATACAGACAACACACAAACATACTAGACGGAATAATAAAACAGAAATCTAGTACTGCAACAATGTACAAAAATATAAAATAGCCCCCCCAAAAATAAAAACTGCAACATAATTAAAATGTCAAGCTCAGATTGAATTAAAAGCCAGTGTGAAGAGGCGTGTTTTCAACAGTGACTTGAAATCAGAAGAGGCCGCTCTGATTTCCAGAGCGTTCCAGACAGACTTTAGGGCCGGCAACAGCAAAGGCTCGGTCACCTCTATTTTTTCCCTTCGAGAAAGGGAGAAAATAGCTAGAAATCTCAACATTGACCACTGTGCAATCAGGTATTTAAGAAATTAAACAACTCCATTGATGCTAATGATGACAGGACTTGAAAAAATTCACAATAAAACATGTCCCCTTCATCTAAGTCTCCAGCTCTGAAACCAAATGCCCTCCCACATAAATCATCTGGAGCCCTCCTAATTGACTTCACTCAGCCGTGGGCAAGGCCAAGGCATTATGGATGACTTTAAGTGACTTTTGCTGAGGCGGTCATGTCCCCCACCATCATTTAAAGCGAAAGGCTGAGGGGGAGAGTGGCCCAGACGAGGATTACCAACTAAAACAATTGCCCGAGTCCTGCGCTGTGGCTATCCAAACAAACCATTAGCATTTCCGCGCAGCTAATCGGTGCTGCTGAGAAAACAAGGGAGGACACACTCAGCACTGGTTCCCACACGGAGCCAGTTTAAACAAGTGGTAAAAGTAACAATGATGTAGGCAAGTAAGCAAATAAGTCAGTTTGTGGATTTTTATTTATTTTCTTGGTAAACTGGCTGACTTTAAACCTTTAAGGCAAAGTTTTCTTTTGCTTAATTGTTGTCATGTGGAAATAGAGATTTTTATATGTCAAAATTGTCAAAATTGCGTACATTTTGATGAGCCAAATTTGGATTGAAGAATAGAGTCTGGCTTAAATGGGTTTATCTTGTTGATTGACAAAGAGGGGATTGGATATTGTATTTTGTCTTTCAATAAAAGGAATTACAGGAAAAAGGGTAAAAATTCACATTTAGCTTTGTTGTGGTTAAAAGCTCAATAAATCAAGTGTTGTATCAACACCCCGGTGCCACAGCCCAGGACAGACATCGATTGCAGCGCATTGTGGTAGAGATCAACCAGACCTAAGAGGCAAACCAGGCCTAAGATCTCCCCTTAAAATCATATGATCATAAGTTTGGAAAACCAATCAATTAATACAGCCCTAAATTCCCTGCAAAGTTGTTGCCAGCAAAGGGCAATTTGATCAAAATGGATCCACTGAAGGTGTGGATCAAAAAGAGGTTTACACCTTATGACATCAGCTGGTGGAAGAAAGCGTTTTCACAACTGAACTTTTAGGATTTCAAGTCAAGTTTGTATAATATGGTTTGTTTTCTTCAGCTCTTCAGCAGTTAGTTTTAAGTGTGGTTGAATTTCTTTGACAGCGGGACATGTTTGTTTGGGGAAAACAACACCATCGGAAATAGTAGGAAATCATAAATTGCCTCCCACTAGAACACGTAGAAAATAAGTCCAGTGCTCCCAAGTCAAAACAGAACTCAATACGATGTAGCTGCAAGGTGCAGGAAAGAAGTCGACTTTCACATCCTGGATTTATTTAACAGGTTAAATCTACTGGCGTACAGAGACGGGAGTTGATAAAACATATATTAGTCTATAATTGATACAGGAAGGACAAACTGCAGGCGCGTTCACACTGACCCTATCTGAAATGAACTGCTTGTTTTGGACGTACTCGCTCCAACTGTAGACATTGTGTTGCTCCGAGCTTCATGCACTTGTATTAATGAAAATGTTGTTATTATATCTAACCTTGTGTTCCTATAATGAAAGTAGAACAGGCCTTTAGAGGTTAGTGATTTATAAAATGTACTTATTGTCAGATGCGAGGATCTGAAATCTGTTTTGCAATCCAGCAGCTCTGCATCAACAGAAAATACAGAGACATACAGATATAAGACATTTCACAAAGACATGAAAAACAATTGTCCACTCGCCGTGACACACTTTCAACATGTTCAGTTGTTCAGAACCAAAGAAAAGCCTGTCTAATCATTTATATATTTCATTAAAATTATATCTGTGCCATGGATAAATCACTTTCTATTCATTTTAAGTTTGTTTAAATACCGTCTTTCCAATTTTTGAAATTATTGTTTGTGTTTTCAGGTAGATTTTGCCTTTGTACCTTTATTGTGAAAACCCAAGAAATTGATATAATTTACAGCTTAAACATATAATAAAATATAATCAATCACAATTAAAAAAAAAAATATTGATCAATAAATAATTCAATTAAATGTTGTTGTTTTTTATATCAAAGACATAGCATTTACTAAAATGGTTTGTGAACAGAAAATAACTTTTGAGATGATACCTGATTTTTGTTATACAATGAAAGAAGAAACCATGACATTAAAACGATGGTTGCATCCTGATACTTCACAAGGATGAGTTTACAGGCACATTTCACAACTTGCAGGGTCACTTTTCAGGGTCATTGTCACAGAAATGCTACAAAACTAGCCTACAAGTTCATGAAATTGATACAAATGCCTTATAAATAGATACACACTGTTTTCCCCCCGTCTTGAGTTTACAATCTACTAAAGGAGGACTAATTTTGTTCCACTACTAGAAAAAAAAGATCAGGTATAGTGCCTTTAAACAAGTAAAAAATGAACGTACTCCCACAATCTCCAAACCAGGAGCTGTTACTGCAATCGAATTGAGAATGGAGCTTGCGGATTGATATAGATGAGCAAACAGATTTACAAAGTTGTCCAATGGTAGGACCCCGTGCAGTAGAATATTTCCGTAACCATTTGTCCCGCTGTGGCGTTGAGAGGTCGGCTTGTTAACACTTGAGACTGCTGAGCGACACAGTGGAGTTAATGTGGCGTTCAGGGCCCCGGCGGCCGGTCGGGTCGTCAAAGCCACGGAGGAAGGGGGGAGGAAGATTAAACAAAAACAACAGCACTATTCATAAAGCCCCGGACACAAACTAATGAGTCAGGGAGTGGGAGTAGATGATTATTTTTTCATTCTGTAGTGAACGTTTGATGAGGCCTGTGGGGCTACGGTCGTGTGGGTGAGACTTTTATTTGCTGTTGAGTAGTTAACGCGTTACTTTCACTATAAAGTACCGCAATAATGTGTTAGTATTGTGAGACACTGAGGGTGAATAACAAGGAAGATAATAATTCAGAAATATGAATGATACTGATTACAAACATACTGTAAGTATGAGGAAAAATGCACTGCAAGTTTTCTGTCATTTTATGTTTTCATACGCTCAACAAAAATGTAAATGTTTTTGCTCTCATTTGTCATGGAGCGAACTCAAAGACAAAACGTTTTTCTATAAACCCAATAGACCCATTTCTCCCAAAGATTCTTCACAAATCTGTCTAAATCTAACCTTGCCAGCAAGCTGAATTCTTGCAGTACGAGTTACCTAACAAATGAGAATCCATCTTGAATCGCTCCCACCTTCACAGTTCTGAACCAAACCAAAATTGGTTAGGAAAAAAATATACGAATTAACAATGAGATGACAATGCTGCACCGCATAACACAAACACACAGAACTTTTTTTCAAAACTAAACATTCAATGGCTTTGCGTTGTTCATGATCCAATCAGCAGCAAATGCAGCTCCAAACGTGCAACGATTCGAGCCGGCGCGGCCCCAGATTGATGTCAGTGCAAATGTTATTGGCACTGGAATATCAATGTTGCTCTTGCCAGGTTTGTCTGTGTTTGTGAGAATTTCTCTTTTGCCAGAGAATCCATCCCCCCTCACAGGTGTAGCATATCAAAATGCAGATTAGACCACACACTCTGAAATGTTCAGTTTTGCATTGGATGGGTCGAGGGGTCAGAAAAACAGACAGTATCTGGTGTGACCATTTGCTTCTTGCAGTGCAGTCTCCTTCACACAGACTTGGGCTGATTCCATCCAGCCATCCATCTATCCATTTTCTCCCACTTGTCCGTTGTCAGGTCCTGCGGGCAGCTGTTGGAGCTGCCCAAATCACATTGCACCAGCCCCTATGGCTCCTCCTGCAGGTGGTGGGTCCACAGAAGGACGGCCTCATGGTTCTAACCGGGCCTGTTGGTCTCTCATAAGGGGCTTCTGAACCGCTCTTTGACTGACCCGTCACCTAGGACCTGTTTGCCATGAGAGCCCCTACCAGGGGCACGAAGCCCCCGACAACAGAGCTCCCAGGATCATTCGGGCGCTCACACCCCTCCACCACGTTAAGGTGGCGGTTCCAGAAGGGCTGGGCTGATTCCGAAACCCTTTAATTGGTAAGAGGTCTAATGCCAAACCGGATGTGCGTCAGCGTTCGCCATGATCGGAAGCGTCCGAATTGGGCTGTCAGTTAGGAAGGAGTTAGGAAAAGGAGCCTCAATGCTAACTATCATAGCCACTTTAGCATAGGGATCTCTGATGCTAACTCACTGGCAATTAGGAGCCATGTGCCATCCCATAACGCCGCTGTTGGTGATGTCACTTCCCCTTCCCCTGGGTAAGAACGGTCAAATAGGGCAAATGCTGCTGAAGCAAAAGTTCACTAACTGCATAGGGATCTGACCCCATGAAAGGTTAAGGATCAGGAGCTAGGGTTAGGACATAGAGGCTATAATTTAAGGGATTCGGAATCAGCCTTGATCAGACTGTTGTTGATATGGACGAGCACAGGAGCATTTGATTGCTGACATTTAGAATGCACAGAGACACCGTGACGAGATCTTGAGGCCCTTTGTTGTGTCATTCATCCATGACCATCACCTCATATTGCAGCATGATAATACTCGGCCCCCATGTTGCAACGATCTGTGCACAATTCCTGGAAGCTAAAAACATCCCAGTTCTTGGGATGGACACGTCACCCATTGAGCATGTTTGGGATGCTCTGGATCGGCGTATACGACGGCGAGGTCCAGTTCCTGCCAATAACCAGGAACTTTGCACAGCCTTTGAAGAGAAGTGGACCAACATTCAACAACCTGATCAAATCTATGGAGGAGATGTGCTGCGTCACATTATACTGCATGTGTTTTAGCCAGTTTAAATCACAGTTTTGTGGATGTCAGATCACTTGTGGACTAATTGTCTCATGTGGTTTTACGTAATAGATATCATGGTATTTGATTTATTTGCATTTAGAAGATTATAACATTTCTGATTTCTTATGAGGCTTGTTCCTACAGTTACACAATAAAATAATTCAAAAAATAACCATGGAAATTGATGGCAAAACTACAGCTGACTGCGTTTGCCATGCGCTTACATGTCATTATTTCAAGTACTCGTCCTCCTTCGAACATCAGCAGTACTCTTTCTTTTTACTCCGTGCTTGTTTTTCTAATGGTCACCGTTTAGCCACTTTAATCTCCCCGTCTCTCCTCTCCACTCCACTCCAGAGTCTATCCCACAACAATGGCCTCCAAATCCTTGTTTTAAAGGCCCCTTTACGCTCTCCTCGGGGCCCTCCACGGCGCAGCTGACCAAATGCCCCATTACGTCAACGCTGCGAATCTCCCCCAAAACCACGAACTACACCCCCTGAAAACAATCGTACGGCATTAGCATTCTAAAGCAGGACACGGTCGGGGGGTGGTCCTATGGGTTTGCTTCCTTACCAAATGCTTTGTACCATTCAGTCGTTTAATGGTGGCTGCAGCGCAAGGCTAGATTTATAACAACGTCTTTTTTTTGGGATGTGGTGCGCTCTTTGGGTGGTTCTGGGGGTTGGAAACATCTGGTCTGCGGGACAATGGGTGACACATGCCGGCGACAAATCCAAGGCGTAATAAATGTACAATAAAGTCGGAGTCTATCAATTCAGCATTGGGACAGTTTTACAGCGGTATTCGGGGCACACATGTCGGGGCGGGTGACAGTGGGACAAAGAGAAAGGGAGTTTCTGAAGTGCAATCTGTGGCACAGGCTGTTGAGTAAAGTGTTCAGCTTTAATTCAGCTTGTCTATTTTCATTTATTTTAAGTTTAGTTAAGTGGATTTCAAACGCATTAGTGAAAATGTCCAGTAATGCATGTACAAAAATACAACAAAAAAACTCACATATTCTAAAATCTTGATCAATATGAATACTATTGCTGTGTCTCCTGTGGGGCTGTCAAAGTTAATGCTTTAATTCACGACTAAGTACAAAATAAATAACTTATTAATCATTAACTACTCGCAAATTAATGGCATATATGTTTAGACCAATCACATCGTGTACCTGAAAGAGTTGGACTTTTCACATCTGAAATACTTAATAGTTTGTTAATGTTTTAAATTAGATGATTTTATGTAGGTCTAGTATAAATGATGAATATACTAATTACATTAAAATAAAGATGTCTGTGCCATACAGGAGTTGTCCATCTTTAATGAAGGTTCTTGAGACCACCGTCCTACACTGGTGGTCTTATTTAGTCCGCGATCTGAGCTGGAAACTTTAGTATCGCTGACGAAGCCTTTTGGATGAGAATCGAAACGTCCTACACTTCAACTACAGAGTACAGAATATGACTCAAGAACAATCATTGAACATTAAAATAAGCTGCAAAAGGTCCTGTGCACAGAATGTTGCACAGTAACATGATGCTAATGCTGCGTTCCAGGCAACTGGTGAATAGCCGACCTCCGACTTGGAAAAATGTCTTGGCACTCGGACTGGTAATTACAACTTGGAGATGATCAGAGTGGTCCGAGTTCAGATATGAGATGAAGACTACAGTGGAGAAGTGTAGCTAATGATAAAACTTGTGTAGCTAATGATAAAACTTCAACAAAATCACAGCATCAGTGATGTGAACATTTTATATAATATTTATTTATCTACTTTTATTTTAATATAAGGTTATTTAGTAATTTTATTCCTATGAAGAGTTAGCCTTGTGATATAAATATCAATCAATCAATCAATCAAAGTTTATTTCTATAGCACTTACAACAACACTTGGCAGAGCAAAGTACTTTACAATAAAACATTCTGTGTAAAATGACATAAACAAAATAGATCAGTGTTAAGTGTTCTGGAAGGCGTGTCTAAATAGGTGACGCTTTAGTCTGGACTTGAACAGTGGCAGGTCAGTGATGACTCGCAGCTCAACTGGGATCGAGTTCCACAGTTTAGACCCTGCCCCGGCAAAAGCACGATCGCCAAACTGCCTGGGCGTTAGCCAAAAAACAGTGCACAGTGCCTATTAATCTTGATTAATCAAATTTCAAAAGTGCTATTAATCTCATTTTAAAATTAATTGACAATGCTAGTTACACAAACAAGATGGGCATCCAGTGGACAAAAACTCATCATGTGACAGGCTTACTTTGGTTACCCCCGATACAAAAGAAACTAAAGTGAAATATATCAAATAATTAGCATTGTTAGCAGAGGCACTGTGTATAGCTACCAGACCTGGCCAGGCTCTGGGACAGGACAGTGAGAACATTAAACACACATGTCGATAGATCTTTTACTGTAGACAGTGCGTCAGAGGCGGAAGTACCAGGCAGAACTCTGTGTAGTGCTTCCAGCAGCTGTGAGCTCACTCAGAGGAGCTAAGGCCCACCGTGTGAAGTTCAGACCAGGGCGCGGATCAGGTTTAGGGGCTGGTTTAGTCGTAAAGGCAGGCTGCAGGCAGTGGGAAATGAAAGCAATGTGGAAGAAGAAGAGTCAAACCTGCCAGGCTGTGTTATTTTGCACTTGTAGTAGTGATGTGACGGAATTGGATCTTGTGAACAGCTCTTTTGACCGACTTTTTGAACTGTTCGAACATAACCTACTTTGTGAAAAGAGTCTCATTTTCTTTCTTATTTATGGAATTACATGACATAACACACAACACTGCTTCACAACTGGGCAGGCAACACGAAAATGGAAATTATTTGTAGCCTCTTTTATGTCAACCAAACACCATTCACAGAGCAGTCAGCACCATTTTGAATCAAAATGACAGCTTATGGTTAAACTAAGCTCCAAAAGTTCTAAATCTCATGTTTGTACACCACCATATGTATGGAAGGTTTCAGGCAAGCTTACAGTATTTTCCAGTTGCTTGAAGATATAGTCAGTGCATTATATTGCTGGCTATCTATAGGCTAATTACAGTTGCTAATGACTTGTTAGCATTTCTGGCATGATCATTTATAATGTTTTCATTTTGACATTTTAAGTTGATGTCGTATTTTGAGCTGCATACCCTGTGGTTGTAGTAATCTCTGTGTCTCCCATCTGATGGTAGTGTCAAGGTTATGGTGTTTTTTCTTGACAATTGTTTACGTTAGCGACAATGTGCGCATAGCAGCGGATGTCATGTGACTGATAAAAAAGTAGGTCTAGTCATGACTTGTTGTTAGCCTGGAAAAATCTGGTAAGACTCCGCATCAACTTGATTTCTACAGCGTAACACACGCAAGCAAACAGGAAGCGGAGTAAAACCAATCAGCGAAGGGCAGTCGGTGTTATTAGCGGTTTTGCGTTAATATTCAAACAGAATTATGAACCGCAAAACTCACCTACTGCCGATGTGTTTATGGCCATTTACCACTGATTAGAAAAAAAACCCTCGGCTCTCCCGGGAGCGCCGTTTGTAGATTGTTATCGAGGGGCCTTGCTCGCGAACAGCTCGTGACTGCCAATAAACGATTCTGATTCCACAGATCCGTTTGAGTTTGACAGAAGCGGCAACAGCGAGCTCCCTGCCCAGACTGATATCCCCCGTGTATAAAATATACAGAGGGGTATCATTCTGGATGCCAGGCTAATTTGTTGTTTGTGCAAGACATCACCACATTTACAGCTTTTTAGAAAATGTGTGAATTTGTGTTCTTCTAAAAGTGAACTTTAGATTGTGTGGAAATACCTTCAAAACAGTCACTTGAGTAAAATCCATTGACGTCAACCACAGTTGCACTGCGATTTGCTCCCATTTAACCAAAGCCGTGTAAGAAAACCACTCCCTTCGTTTCTTGTCACTTCCACAGTCCTCTCGGTGCACTGTTTGCATACTGACAGGTGAATTTATGTCTCTTCTTGTTTGCCTGTTGCTCTTGACTTCATTCAGTCCATGTTTGCTCTGCAGATTTACCCCCATTGACCCAATCCTTGTCTGTAACTCAACACTCTTAACAGGGAAGGTCTTCTGAGAGCAATGGGAGAGGAACGCCACTGTCCTCTGCTGCTGACTTCTGGTTTTCCCTCCAGGTATGTTTTCACACACTCCCCCATCATCAATGGGGGCAAGATCTTGGTGAAAAATTATCGCAACGCAAACTTAAATAAATCTTGTGACATTGCAATAGCATATCGAAACAATGCCATGGTGCATGTATGCCGTAAGCAAACCCACCCAGACACTTGAACAACATGCAGACTCCACTCAAAACTATCCCGCTCGGAACTGAACCCAGGACTGTGTTGTTGCTACCCCTTTTTTTTGCTATTGTGTCGCCAACCCATTTTCCTGTGACCAACTCTTTTCTGGTGAACATCAAATCCCCTCGATCGCCGTTTGAAAGTCTATTTGATCTGCAACAATGACCAGGAATGTGCACTACGCGAGATAGAAACATTAACTTCTCTGGCTCGGTGTCCACCTGGCTCACCACTCACCAGACCCTGAATGGAGCAGCTGGAGTTGATGGGGGGGCACTTCAGAATGTCCCGGGACGCTGAAGTTAAGTAGCGATGGAATGCAGTCAAAGACGTCTCCTTGTTGAACGTATGTACAATGGCGCTCTATAGGCTTAAGTCGAGTGTCAAGCTGCATTTCGGAGCCTTGTCTGATGATCTTTAGTCTTTGAGCATGGATGTCCAAAGTGGTTAGTTACTAGTGGAAATCTCACTCTGTAGGAAGGTAATTTCAAATATTAAATATGTTCTGCAGCTTGTATTGATAGATTATGATAGCGTGACGACTCTTCACCGTGAGATAGAATAAGGACCACCTGAAGTAACTTTAACCGTAACTTTGTTTTGTGCCGTTATAATCTCATTTTTCTCTATGAGCCACTCTCTACAGCTAAGAGTAAGGATTAGCGCTTAGGGCTGAGACATTAAATGATTATATGCTGGGACAAGTTTTAAGACAGGTTGCACAACTGGCAGGGTCACTGAAATGCCAGAAAACTAGCCTGCAGGCCCATGAAATTGTTACAAATGCTTTATAATTAGATGCACAGTACAGGTACCTGACTATTTGTTGTTGTAGTGTAAATATATTTCTGCCACCACAGAGTATGTCGTAAACTAGGGTTGGGTGAGATATCGATATTAAAGATATATCGATATATTTTAAAATGAGATATGGAATTAGACCATATCGTGTATATCGGGATATTTCAAATTCAGATAAGTTATTAAGTTAACAAAAAGAAACAGGTAATCTCAAGCTGATTTAAAAAATATATATATATATCTTATTCTTAAACTGAGCACTTTATTTTGTTATCTCTTAATATTTAGATGCTGCCCTCAGGAAAAGACATACCTATTTTATTTTCTAGGCTATTTTTATTTAAGATGTTTTTTTTTTATTTAAATGTGCACCTTACAGAGCTTTGTTATACAGTGTTTATGTTTACATTTCATAGAGAGTTTTCAATAAAACTACTCGTATTTGGCTTTGACTTAACATTTCATTTCACAGCTCTCACTTTGCGGGAGATATATGGGATATATATCCATCCATCCATCCATTTTCTTCCACTTGTCCGTTGCCGGGTCGTGGGGGCAGCTGTTGGAGCTGCCCAAATCACATTGCACCAGCCCCTATGGCTCCTCCTGCAGGTGGTGGGTCCACAGAAGGACGGCCTCATGGTTCTAACCGGGCCTGTTGGTCTCTCATAAGGTATATATATCGTATATCGATATTCAACCTAAATATATCGGGATATGACTTTTGGTCCATATCGCCCAGCCCTATCGTAAACACAGCAAAATAACAGACCTTATTGCATTGTCTTCACCTAAATGTTTATCAAATCAAATCAAACTTTATTTATAAAGCGCTTTTCATACAAAATGTGACACAAAGTGCTTTACAGTGCTTAAAAAATCATTAAAATCGTTTCATGATTAAATGTTTATTTTGCTATAAAAGATAGAAGTAGGATCTATATTAGTGCAATTTATTTTGGGGGTGGTCCGGACTTGCCTGGTTCACTTTGTCCCCGCTCAAAGCTGCACCTGGGTGTGAAACATGCAAATAATTCATATTTTTGAACAAAACCCCTGTGCATGAGGGTTTGTGAGGGCTATAAACAAGTTTGGGCCAAACCTAAAAAATTCACAGAACAGAAAAGATCAGGTACCATAGCTTTAAAGGAGAGTAAAACGAATTTTGTTCCACTGCTGAGGTTAAAAAAAAACAAAAAACTGATGTCTTATCTGGTATAAGACCATCAATTACAGAATAGAGTGATACAGACTGAAAAAAGAGCCAACGGATTTGTCGCCACATACTGTACGTTGGACAAATGTATTTTAAAATTAAGATCAAATTAGTTTTAGTCAATGAAATAGTTTGACATTTTTTGTACTCATACCTGTTACAATGTGCAGATGCAATTCCTAATTTTGTCTCTTCAAGTATTTATAAAATGAGAAGTGTTGTTTAGCTTTGATTGAAATTAAGCTGTAATGGTCTTCTGTCATATAGTGAACACATACAAACTTCAACCCACTGTGGTAGCAACACTCATAGCAAGTATTGCCTTTGGCCCAAAGACCGCAGGGGCAGATGCAAAAAGCTTCATTCACCCTCCAGCTGATTTCACTGCAATTTTAGTTCAGTTTTCACACATGCAATGGTGTCATTTCTAGCCAAGCAACATTCCGCAACATACTGGCCACACACAGACTGAACACAGCTCCAGCGAGTCTCAAGTACCTCTCTGCTTAGTCGATTGAGCGGGCCCAGAGACCACTCCACTCACAACAGGGTAATCATGTGTGCAGCTCTCGTCTCTTTGGCCTCAAGGAGCATTTATTAATTAAACCGGCCATCAGGGTTCCAATGGGTGAAACAAAGCCACAGATTAAACCGCCATCAAGTGCAACTGAAAGGATATACATTGTTCCCTCGCCAAAAGCTATTTTTACGTTTTAAAGTCGCCATTAGTTTATTATGGAACATTGAAAATAGTTAGTGTTCACATAAAAGCATTTGGAGGCCACAGTGTGTTAGATATATTTACTTGTGACCCACATCTAATTTCTCCACTTTGTATCAGTTTATGCTTTAGGTGTAAGTATAACTCTATAACTCTGTAAAGCTGATTTTGGCGTTGATGTTCATTAACAATTCAAAGACTCACAAAGCAATTCTTTTCTTCGCTAAAATCTACAACACAAGGTAGTGCAGCGGTTAGTTCCTCCGCTTCACAGCTAGAAGGTCCCGTGTTCAATTCCCACCTGGACAGGGCCTTTCTGTGTGGAGTTTGCATGTTCTCCCGTGTCTGTGTAGGTTTCCTCTGGGCACTCTGGTTTCCCCTACCACTAAAAACATGTACAATAGGTGAATCCTCCAACCAGATGATACTGACCATCAACCCATCTCCACATCATGGAGATGGGTCCCTGGGCCCAGCACTGCCGTCGACCACTGCTCCTTATGGGTTGCCTCAGTGGCATCGAAGGACAAATTTCCCTACGGGGGCAATTAAGTACACAAACAAACAAACCATGTTGGTGTTTACTAAAGTGCGTTGGAGAAATGTATCATTGTAAAACACCGTCCACTTTGGGAGTAATGAGAGTAAATGTGCAGAAGCAACACCCGAACCATCCATTCACCAAACCTGCCAGAATGGACCCTCAAAAGATCTTTATCTGTACACGCTGCAACGCCTCCTATCAATTATAATGAACAAACTCACAGCATTATGGGCCTGTCTGCAAACGATCGTATGGTTTCAATCATTCGGACGGCCGCGTAACCTCACTTGAACTTGTTGAGGTAATTCGAGACAAGAAGTACCATATAAATCACCTCCCACTTAGAGATGGGGGCCGCTGACCACTTACCAGATGTACTAAAACAAACTGGGCATGTTAGCAGAAACTTGATGCTTATAAGGTTCTTCGGCTTGCCTGTAGAGAACGCTCAGCAACTTGTAGTCAAATGTGGTTTTAATATCGAGAGGATGTCTGGACAGTGGCAATGCTTCATATCGTCAAGCGCCAATGATATGCCACGCTTAGGTGGTTTCCAACAACGTAATGTAAAAAGTGTGGGAAGATATGTAGGTATGTAGAGTGCCTTCAGCGAAACAATACCAAAATCAACAACGGTAAGAGCTTAACGCAAGAAACAAACCTGACAAAGACCGTTGTTGCAGCGAGAGCATGTCCTATTCTTTGACCAGTAAAGATGTTTAAATATTGTTGATAGGGTTAATTAAGTTGAGGATGTTTTACTTCTATCATCATCAATACACAATGGACCAGTGTTGTTTTCGTCAACGAAGACGATAACGATATGATTTCGTTGACGCCCCTTTTTTTAATGACGATAACGTAACGATGACGAGCTAAAAATAGCTCTTTGGGGACTAAAACCTGACGAGACGTTATGAGTTTACGTCAACGAGACGAGACGAGACTAAAATGGGAGAAAGTGGTTCGTCAGATCGTTCACAAACAGAGTTTGTACGCGGAGCGGGAGAACACACCGGTAAACGTGACACAGAGCGGCGCCGCAGCTCTCATGATGAGGCCGGGCAGCGGCGCCTCTCTCTCTCTCCCTCTCTCTCTCTCTCTCTCTCTCTCTCTCTCTCTCTCTCTCTCCCTCTCTCCTCGTGGCGTGCAGTGCACTGCTAGCGTATATCCTCCACGGAGCGCATCTGACATCGATGTCACAGGGACATCGACCTCAGGACAGTTTTAAATACCGTAGCGTATGAACGCAGAACGCATGTTGAGGTTACGTATGTGCAGACAGCGCTGTTGATCAGAGGACGAGGAGAGCGGGCGCTTTTGGGGAAAGTCCTGTTCACAAAGACACTTCTACTACTGCCTATTGTGATGTAATCGGTTTGTCAAAAGCTATAAAGCCAATAGATAACTATTATTTATCCCAATTTCCAATAGTTATCTAAATTAATTATAACTTTTTATAATGAAACTGACGAAAACTTGACTAAAACCTTTTAAATTTTCGTCTGACTAAAACGTGACTAAAACTATCACATTTAGAAATGACTAAAATGTGACTAAAACTATAAGCATTTTCGTCCAAAAGACTAAGACTAAAACTAAAACTAAAAGGGCTGCCAAAAACAACACTGCAATGGACTCATCAGATCACAAGAGCAGCAGGGGTTTGTTAATGCAAATGTATTAAGAAGAAATGGGTGCGATTATGGCAGTCCTGCCCCACCCCTGAGAAGTGGCCAAAGATTAAATAGGCCTCTAGCTTGTGTGTTGACCAGTCTCACATCTGGCAAAAAGAAGTAGATGTGAAACGTCCACAATTAATTCAATCCAGTCCAATCGACAATGTTTGAAAATCTCCTCTACGACTTTATTCCTGTGTCACTGAATTAACTAAAGGTATAGATCTAAAATAATAAATAAATAAAAAATCTTATATTGTATGTGGCTAATTTAGCAGAGATCAAATATTCAGCCTATTTTTAAATGTCAAATTTGAAAAGTTGTTTTTCTTCAGCTCACTTTTGTCCATGGTGCTGGTGATTAAGTGTCTGTGGAGTGGGGCCTCTCTCTCAGCAGCTGCAGTAGACTTTGGGTCCTGAGTTTATTTATTTCTCCGTCTGTGTCCGCTGCTCCGAGGCGTGTGCTAACACGTGTTAGCGCTCGAGCTAACCAAGACGGATGGGAGCAATTATCCACACCTGGAGCAGTGCCACCATCGCCATGGAGACAGTCAAGCTCCGCTTTATCCCTCACCTACACTTTACACAGGTGAATTAAAGGTAATGTTTTTGGGATGTGCTCTTAGTGCTTTAAAAAAGACACGAGTCAATCTTGGTTGCCTTAAGAGAAACTAAACACAAAACCGACTCTTTGTGGCTCTAAGTGTAGTCTTTTGTTCCCAGTCCGGGGTTTTTGCCATTTTAGTGCAAAGGAACAGTGAATCCCAAATTTTTTTTAATTAAGTGGCCATACACACCGGCGGCGGAGCAAGTGTAGACTTTCAGCATTACATCTACACAGCATCAGGCACGTGCGTCAGTAGCACTTTCCATACGACCCTCCTCGCTGCCCCCCATAGTCCCCCAGGCCCGACCCACATCAGTAGCTCTGCAAATGTGAGCAGAGTAAGGTGTGCAGCTGGGTTTCAAGCATACACATTCTGGGGTGAACCACTGTAGGGTGCACTAGCACTAATTAGGACTTGATTGGGACAGATGTCGGGACAGATACAGACGGTAAGATGTGACACTAGGGTGCGTGTTTTTGGAGGTCGAGGAAACCGGACTACCCAGTTAAAAAGTGGAATATTATGCAAAATAAACTTCTATAATATTACAATGTTCCCTCACCAAAGAAACAAAAACCTAGAGATGTGATTTTTTTTAGATTTTTTTTTACTATTTGTGCATGTTTGATTCATCTTTAAATCTTTCACGAGAACTATTCGTTGTTAACTTGTTAACATGAGCATCAATCAGTCTGCGATTATTGTACCTTTCATGAATACATGTGGAGTATTATGTATCATTCAAGCACTTTGATACAGAGTAATGCTATATGGGCTGTAATGATGATGGTAAATAACAGTAATACCAACATGGTAATAAAATAGGTATAGGAAACACAATTATTCACTTGTTATAAAGTGTAACATACTATGAATGTTGACTTAATATACTGCATTGTTGCATCTGTAAATATGTAACCAACTTAATTGTTAATTGTTTTGTAAGATAATAAGAACTAAACAGTGTTATTGTTGCAACCACATTATTATTTAAGTTTATGAACAGGGGTGGGAGTCAATAAGCTTGTCTTCTTCCCACTCCTTTTCGAGCTAGAATGTTAATTATTTTTTCTTTTATTATATTTTTTCTAGCTTTTGTGCCTGTGTTGTGTAGCTCAAAATAAAAAATCAATCAATCAAAAAAAAACTTCAAAGTTCTATAATGTCAGCTTATCCAATGCTCCCCCACGATCCTCTCTCATTTCATAGCACAGCTTATTACTCTATTGCAGAGCACCAACAGTGAAAACATCCACCGGAGCTTCACTATGACAAAACAACACATGCTGCAGCCCCCTCCATCAGGCACCAGTGTCCTGATAGCATACATCCAAAGACGGATGGGGAGCGAGGGTTGAAGGGAATCGTTGTCAAACCGGGAATAGGCCATTTTAAATCAATATAGCATTTTCTAACCAACAAACTGAACGATATTGATCAAGACCCGTTTTAAAATTTTGACCAAATACTTCCAAAAAGCATAATACAGTGGGTTGCATATGTATCCGCCCCCCCCCCCCCCCCGCCCCCCCTCCTCCTCAACTTCTGAAGGCAATTGGTTGCACTAAGAGGAAAGCTGGTAGATAATTTAGCAAACCCCACTTTTCAGTTTTTTTATTCGTAAAAAAAAAGTTCCAAATCATGTATATATTTCATTTCACTTCACGATAGTGTGTCACTTAGTGTGTGTCTGTCACGTAAACTCTCATTTAAATATATTTATGTCTGTGGTCCATAGCGTGGCAAAATGTCGAAAAGTTAAAGGGGGGCGGATACTTATGCAACCCACTGTACCTCCGCTTTAAAGCTTATACTTATTATGCTACTCAAACGCACTTTTTTAACTTAAATGAATCTAAACTTTGGCTGCCAGCATGTTTCAATTTGCACGTCATAACTTTGCCCAATACTTTATGGCCACCACTTCACCAGATGAAATAACAAAAGTTGAAAAACCTTCCACTCTCTTCCACACTGTACCCGCAACCGCCAGTGTCCCATTCAGCCCACGACTGCTTCCCTATACCGCCATTAAAAGCTTCAAATTTGATTAAACCCGCAGGTCTGGCCAGAAAATCCCATTTCATGGCGGTGTACGAGCCCGTTCCAAGAAGAATCTCTATCTCCAACTCGATCAAACTCAACAGGAACGGGGTATTTTTTAAAGCGGACAATGCCCTACGCCGTATGTTACTAGGAACATTTGTTTCTGATTTGCGTCCAGGGAAGGCTTGATCGTATTACCATTCACGGGACAGATTAAATACTCCCCCAAGTTTCCCGTTTGATGAAACCGTAGAGTGTCCATTAGCCCGCGGGATGCTGATTGGACAGACAAATGTGATGAGCAGATAGACGATGAGAGGAGAAGCGGCTTTTTCTCCCGATTTTAAGTGTTTCAGGATGTTGCGATGGGGTGGGGACGTAGCATCGAGCAGTCTTAAAGGCCACACATTTTGCTGAACTGACCTTTGGAGATTTTAACCGTGTTATAATGTTGTTGCATCTCGAAAAACATACCTGGCGTTGTGTTTCGCTTCAGTAATCCAACGTGTTCGGAGTGTCTCCTTAATCAGAGCTCGCAATTGTCGCTCTTCTGTTTTTGATACAGCATTACAGAAGAACGCCGTTTTGTTGGACGATTCACGCGGGATAGTTTAAAGGTGTTTTCATTAACAAGCACTGTCTTGACTAAATAAACAATACATTACAGTTTTTGCCCATTGCTTGAACACTATAGACCCATGCTTAGACTAAAGTAACACAACTTGAAGCTTTCGTTACCATACCTCAAACACATGTACCCATACCTTAAACAAAAGTGCAGCTTTGCACTCTAGTTGGAATTCTGCAACACACTTACTCCTTTATGCAACACACTTGGACACTCCTGCATACGACACTCTATTTCATATATAAGGCACTTTGTTCAAAATGAAATCTCAGGGAGCCATTTGGAAAACACATGTATCCAAAATACAAAACACATCGGGGAATTGCAACTACTAAAACCACTAAAACATGTACAATAGGCCAGGATGTTTGAGAGTGCGCATGGGGGACGATTGATGGAAATTAGCCCAAGCCTACAATCCGGTGTGGCTTGTTTACATGCATGAGACCCATGTATGTTCATTAACATGCACTGTCCCGACCAAATAAACCAATAAATAAATAAAAACTCAAATACACACCTGAAGGCACTGACTTGCAAAATTGAACACCATTCAGCTACAAAAAGCCCTCAGTTTAGCCATTTCAACAACTTTGCAAGCATGGATGGAGGGAAAGCGAGAGGCTACGGAGCCCTGGAAGTGACATCAAACAAAAACATTTGAGGGGTGAACGAGATAATATGTCGGGGGAAGAAATATAAAAAAAAGATTTTTAATTTTTTTTTACACCACAAATTATCTCATTCCCCATGGTAATATCTAATTCCCGGAGATAATATGTGGTAAGAAAAAGGGGGAAAAAAGAAGAAATAAAACAAAAAGTATTTTGTACATGAGCCAACAATTTGTATTTTTTTTACCCCCCCCCCCAAAATAAAAAATAAAAAATAAAAAATAAAATAAACAATTTGACTCATGTCACTTCCAGGGCTCCATAAGAGGCAGAGGAAGAGGAGGAGGAGGACAAGGTCAAGGTCAAAGAGGCCCATTTCTGATGGTGGACCATGTCATCAACCATGGCCTGACTATGAGGGAAGCTGGGCTGTGCCACCTGAAAATCTGCCTTCTGAATGAACTGAAAATCAAAGACTGCAGTGTTTTATATAAAGTAGACTAGTGTGTTCCTCCTGATCTGAAAGTGTATGCACATGATGCAAGTATGTGTCATTTTGTCATCAGAGTTACATTTAGGTTTTGATAGTAGAGTTTCAATTGGACACAGATGTGAAAGGTATATTTCCCAGTGTTGTGTCATGTTTACTTGTGTGTAGAGTTTTGGCAAAATGAGCGAAGTTTAGCAAAATGTGCTCAAGCAACAGGCAAAAACTGTAAAAAAAAAAAAAAATTGACTTCCTGTCAGCCTGTTTCTTGGACTTAAGTGATGTTTGTTGTAGTGTAGAGTCAGGTACACAGGCGGCACGGTGGCACAGTGGTTAGCGCTCGTGCTTCACAGCTAGAAGGTCCTGGGTTCGATTCCCACCTGGACGGGCCTTTCTGTGTGGAGTTTGCATGTTCTCCCCGTGTCTGCGTAGGTTTCCTCCGGGTACTCCGGTTTCCCCTACCACTAAAAACATGTACAATAGGCCAGGATGAATGAGAGTGTGTTTGAGAGTGCGCATGGGGGACAACGGATGCAAATTAGCCCAAGGCTACAATCCGGTGTGGCTTGTTTACATGCATGAGACCCATGTATGTTCATTAACATGCACTGTCCCTACCAAATAAACCAATAAAATAAACTTGGTGCAAAGGTCATTGTCTTATTTACTCCAGAAAAAGCCCGAATGACTCGGAGAAAGACTGTGTGCTGCTGCGGCTGACGTTACATTTTCAATTTCGATCTTAGCGTGTCGTTCCTTTCACCAAACGCACTGACAGAGGACAGAATGTCAGACTCACGTAGAGGCTATTTTAGAGTGGGACCGTGTTCTTGTGGATTAAACTATTCACCGTCTGTAGAAGTGGAGCTTGTAAAGGACAACAGTTTCAACCTCGCCGAAAGGCTCTCTTCTGCCCTCAGTTCTCTTCTCAATGTTGAATTTAACAAAAGCATTTCACAGAAAAAGTCAAACATATCTACTGTTTGTCAACCCCAAATATATATGTTTCTAAAACGAAAATGGTCTAACTATAAGATTGAACAGAGCCTTTGTTGTAATGTAAATTGAGACCATTGTAACTGATGCACCCCTATGACGGCCTCTGATTTTTGTCAATATGATGGTCATGAGTTCTAGATGTTGATGGAATTTAGAACGGGCACAAGTTCTTTGTGGTTTTAGCGTTAAAAATGATAGTCAATTTGCATCAATTTGGCTCCTTGAATTAAAAAGTATGAAAGTACAGAGAAGGCACTTGGACGCCAAAGTCAGCAAATCCTGACAGAGACGTCAAAGACCTCAAGGTTGATGAGAGGCGCACCTGTTGAGTATACACCATGCACACTTGCCCCTAAAAATCAATGGCTAATTCCATGTGCCAATCATCCTGTCAGGCTATTGTAATCAGCGTCTTTGATGCAAACATAAGGAACCTATGATGGTCAATCAAAGGAAATAGCATGGCCGGAAAAGTGCTCAGTGAGGTTCGCATCAACACTTTTTTGGTGTATTAAAGTGAAGAAGTGATGTGGTTTATATCAGTCCGTGGATATCAATTTGAGATTGTTTTGACACAATATGCTGGGTTCAGATGACATCACAACATCCCATAGAGAGGTTACATTAAGATGGGGCAGCAAATCACTGTTGTTGTGTCGATACTTGTAAATGGGTGATTGACATGATGTGCATATTTTTGTGTCCGAGTGTTATATTTCTTTTAAAAATAATTTGATCTTTTCATTACATGTATCACTTTATTCTACTAAACCTATTTAGTTTAAACACATTTTCATCACATTTCAATAATAAATATTGTTTTATGTTTTCACACCTCAAACCCCTAAAATGTCAGGTGGTGCAACCGTCTGAGCAAATGATTAGACTAATGAAGCTTCTGAAAATTGTATTTTCAGGGTAACAATTTAAAAATAAAACATCATGGCATAATTGTATGTTAAATATCTTTCAAATAAGCCTCATTTGTGAATATTAATGATTTTAAAGCTTTTGAGATCACTAAAAAACTTTTGTCTGACAATTTGTAATCTTAAAATATCAGGGTGGCACAACCGTAAGAACAGGGCTTTTATTTTGAAATAAAGAATAGTATCAGCAAACAGGATATAACATCACCCAGAAGAACAAGTTGTCTTTATGGCTGAGAGAAAAGGTTTGAAAATCTCTATCAAAAATTGAGAAAACATATCTTATTTCCGACTCATAGGTAAACTGTCACACTTTCTGTGTCAGCTGGTACAACCAATGTAAATATTGGAAAATATTATTTTATTATAAAAGTCTTAATTTGTTTTAAAAAGTAAATGTTTACACATGCTTACAAATGCTAAAGCTAAGGTAAAAGTCCACATAAAAGTGAATTTAATTTGAAATTAGTTGCTAATGTCAGGTGGTGCAACTGCAAAAAAAACAAGTCAAATTACCATCTAAAAATGATAGGGATGCACTGATCCAATACTGGTATAAGTTATCAGAGTCAATACTAGAAAAAAAAGATCAGATATTGGTTTCAAATATCCGATACTGAACCGATAACTGTTTGGGCTGACACGGAGCACTCCGTTCATGGTCCTCCTGTTTATTGCTGATTACAGCATCAGTCACTTACAAATTACAGATGAAATGTTCAGAGGAGAAAGACTGTCTAAGATATACTTGGCAAAGATCTGACTCTGTACAAGTTTTTGGAAACTATTTAAAATATGCATGCCATCAGTTTTGAAAAAACTTTTTGAAAATATGTTTTTAGACCCCTTATACGTCATTGACCCAAATACAGGTGAAACTCGGAAAATTAGAAGTGCATTCACTTCTGTTATTCAACTTAAACTGTGAAACAAATATATGATAGACTTATTACATGCAAAGTGAGATTATGTATAGCCTTTATTTGTTTTAATTTGGATTATTATGGCTCAGTTTGTAAAAACCCCAAATTAAAAATCTCATAAAATATTTTGAACATGGACTGTAAGCCATAATCATCAAAATGATAACAAATACAGGCTTGACATATGTCACTTTGCATGTAATGAGTCTATATCATGTATTAGTTTCACATTTTAAGTTGAAAATAAATGAACTTTTGAACGATACTCTAAATTCTGAGTTTCACCTGTAGAAGGGATTTTCCTTTTCAAATGCACTTTTCTATAGCTATAACTACTGTAGATATGCCTAACTATCAGAAACACAAGCTCAACTAAACGTAATGTACTGTATCTGGTGCAATGATCTAACAAGGCAAACTTGAGTGCATTTATTCATCATGGATATTTAGCATCTCTTTCTCAGAGAAGCTTTGATGGAAAAGCTGCGGGAATGACAGTGGGGCGCAGATGCTTGGCTCCCCCAGTCAGGAGAAGGGTTTACCTGTATCAGCTGCACTGGGACTCGGCCAGGGGAACAGATACAGGACTCAGAGCACCATATAAGACCAATCTTTTTTATTATATGGGATTTTGCGTTTGGGTTGACCTGTGGTTGTCTCGCTCTCTCAACAAAACATCCCATAGATTCCACCAGATTCCATAAGCGCACATCAAGTGTTGTTTATTTCCTCAAATGACAAGTGTTCCCAGAGGTCTGGTTTGGGGGCGAAGTCATCTCTGCCCTGGTTTGTGTTGTTAATTCAGTACATCCTTTGGCGTACAAATGCTATGTAAAAAAGGTGTTTAATTCATATGCCTTTCTAACAATAGGTTAGTCCTCCAAGCAGGTGTTTCTGACCATTGACCTGGCTTCACATCTGAAGAAGGGTCCCCGAGTGCCAGCCTACTCTGGCGGCATTGAGGATGGGTCAAATGCAGAGAATGAGTTTCCCTGAAATAATTTCATGAATAAAATATACCTTAACCTTCACATGTATTGCCGTTCAAATTTAACGTGTTTAAGAGAGTGAGCCCAGGGCAAGTAACTACTAACAAGTATGTAAATTACAAACTACGCTACATTCTCTTTACTATTTCATAACAATTAAAACTTGGAACACAACCTTGCACAGTAGTAGACCAACCAGTGTTAATTATCCACGCATTTACACAAGTTGTTGCTCTGCTGTGGCTGGCTTTGTAAATGTATACATATTAAAACTAACAAGTTTTAAATCTGGCCCAATCTGACTGACTTAGGCACAATTTAGACTAAAAGCACCACAGCTGCTGCAGCCAAACCCGAGGAGAGATCTGGCAACAAACACAGAGCTGTGAGCAGTTTTTCTTCATTGCCGCACCAAATGCAAACTCACTCTGAAAGCTTATCCATGATTTTGATGATTCAGAAAGGGGAAAAAGGTTTGATGCTGGTGGCGAAGTTAGCATCCAAATAAAATTTGTTATCAGGTAGAAAATTACATAATGTTAAATGTTTAAAAAAAAGTTTAAAAAGGAGGAAAGTTGTATTACAGTTTGTGCCCATTGCTTGAACACTATAGAGCCATGCTTAGACTAAAGTAACACAACTTGAAGCTTTTGTTACCATACCTCAAACACATGTACCCATACCTTAAACAAAAGTGCTGCTTTGCACTCTAGTTGCAAATCTGTAACACACTTACTCCTTTATGCAACACACTTGGTCCTGCACACTACACTCTATTTCATGCATAAGACACTTTGTTAAAAAATGAAATCTCAGGGTGCCATTTGGAAAACACATGTATCCAAAATACAAAACACATCAGGGAATTGCAACTACTCAAATACACACCAATAAGCCAGCTACAAAAAGCCCTCAGTTTAGCCATTTCAACAACTTTGCAAGCATGGATGGGGTTTATTTATTTATTTATTTTATTATTTATTTATTTATTGGTTTATTTGGTAGAGACAGTGCAAGTTAATGAACAAGCCACACCGGATTGTAGCCTGGCTAACGCCAGACTAAAATCACAAGTGATATTTAGTCTGGGGACCACCAATTCATTTTCTCGTAGGAGAGGTGTGGTTTACAATTGTCCATAGCCGTTTATTGGGCGCTACGAATGTCTCTCATGCGTCTGCACGTAGCCATAGCCAATCGTATCATGGTATCAGATGACGTATGACGTACCTGCTGTAACCTTGGGCTAATTTCCATCCGTCGTCCCCATGCACACTCTCAAACACACTCTCATACATCCTGGCCTATTGTACATGTTTTTAGTGTTTCGACATGCAAGGGGATATTTTCCCCGGTGCCTAGTGGGAGAAGACATTGCTTGCGATGTCGATAAGGTCCTGTGACGGCGGGATCCATGAGTCCACGTATGCACAGTTGCCATGATTTTCTGTGTTTACAGTATAGTGTTTTTCTATTAGTTTTTGTTTTTGCTTTATCTGAGTTCTTGTTACTGCAATGTACAGTGCTGCAATGTACAATATTGAGTAGGCCTATTTGCTTTTTTGGTTGTTTGAAAATGTGCCTCCTTAAAATATGCCATCTGAATAAACTGAAAATCAAAGACTGCAGTGTTTTATATAAAGTAGACTAGTGTGTATAGTATGCAAGTATGTGTATGTGTCATTTTGTCATCAGAGTTACATTTTGACAAATGAGTGTTAGGTTTTGATAGTAGAGTTTCAATTTGACACAGATGTGAATGATACAGTTCCCAGTGTTTTGTCATGTTTACTTGTGTGTAGAGTTTTGGCAAAATGAGCTCAAGCATCGGGCAAAAACTGTAATGGTAAATGGTCTCTTTTATAGTACTTTTCCACCTACATTAGGCACTCAAAGTGCTTTACAGCAAAAAACTACTCACCTATTCACACTCGCATTCATAGACTAATGTACACAGACACTGGAGGCAAGGTGGGTGAAGTGCCTTTCCCAAGGACAACGGCAATGTGCACCTGAGGAAGCCGGGATTCAAATCCTGACCTTCCGATCATGAGACGACCCGCTCTACCATCTGTACCACTGTCGCAGATCTTATTATTAGATCTTATTAGTTTTGCAGAGAACTTGAGCAGATGAATTCCATAAATAGTATGATATCAGCCTGCTAGAGCTTTTTAGCAGTTACAATGTTCAGGTTCAACGCACTCGCACATGTTTGAAATTACTATTACCAATATAATAATGCAAAAACCATAATACCCACTTTTTATAATGTTAACATAATCAAGTTCCACTTCAGGTGATCTGTGATATGACTCACTCTCAGCTCTTATAGTGCCAATCAAAATCTGTCCCAGTGCCACGACTGTGATTAGTTTGCCCACAAATAATTTGTAACAGTAAATGTTGACAATGTCATTACTTTGTCACCTTCCACAACTGCAAAATAAACGTGCACAGCTAAACGCCTCTCCATATCAAACGTCACTGTCCCTGTTTGTCCTCTGTTTGTCCGGTAACTGTTGCATGCCCTCTGACCCTGACTTTGGAGGTCCGTGGCGGCCCATAATCCTCTTAGTCTGGCCATGAGCCGCGGTTTGGATGCCTGGTCATGCACGGAGCCCGCAGCCAAATGCTCACTCCTCCCTGCCCTCTGCCAAAAGCTGATCCTACCACAAAAGCAGAGCTTCGAAAGAGGAGAGGGTGATTTTCTTTGAGATCTCTGCCAAGTTTATGGAGCCAGGAGGATATGAGGTGTGAAGCGTGAGGTAATGTTAGCACCTAATGCTAATGTTAAAAAGTGAGTTCTACAGTGGTTTGACGGCTTAAATTTTGTTGAATTAAGTATTCATTTATGTGCTGCTACGTTCACCTGTTCCCCTCCTGGAACCGCCACCTTAACATGGTGGAGGGGCAGTAACTGATGTTTTATTGATTGATTTGATCTGTTTTCTTGTAATTTTATGCAACTGTGAATCACTTTGAATTGCCTTGTGTATGAATTGTGCTCTACAAATAAACTTGCCTTGCCTTGCCTATGTTGTTAGGGGCTTCATGACCCTGGTAGGGTCTCCCATGGCAAACAGGTCCTAGTTGACGGGTCAGACAAAGAGCGGTTCAGAAGCCCCTTATGAGAGACCAACAGGCCCGGTTAGAACCATGAGGCCGTCCTTCTGTGGACCCACCACCTGCAGGAGGAGCCATAGGGGCTGGTGCGACCCGGCAACGGACAAGTGGAAGAAGATGGATGGATGGATGGATGGATGGACGTTCACGTGCTAGACGTTCATTGGCTTTTCCATGTTACAATGTCATTTCCTCTTGGAAAAAAAAAACATACCTTGAGTTTTGTTTCCCTTTCAAACACCCGCCACCCACTTACTGATGTCATGGGGTGGTCTCCTTTGCTTTGTAATTTCAGACGTCATTTTGATACCTCTACCTAAGCATTATTTTTTTTTAAATTTTGAGCAGGTTTGGAGTGTTTGGACCAGTCTAAGATAAGCATTATGCCACTTGATGACATTAGCTAAGACCCCAAAAAAGTGAAGTTGTGTCTCTATTTTGAGAGGATTTCCAGTTTAAAATCGCCGTTGAATTTCGGTCAGCCTGATGATCAATGCGAAAACCAACAGAATTCTGTGAGGAATTACTGTGTTACGGTTTTGGTTTGTTACAGATTATACAGTACTTACAGGCTCACTTTATGCTTTTATTATAGGCTGATATAAATATTTTGGTTTCTTTCAACTGCTCCCGAACCTCCTCCTCCTCCGGTTAAAAAACACTAAACAAACAAACCATCCAGAAAGTGATTATTTCAGAAAAGATGAAGGAAAAATACTTGTACGATCAGCAGGCATAATAAAAGGGTTTGGGGGGCGACTTCATCCACACGAGGAAAGCGTGGAGACAGGGATCTGACTCAGGGAACCGTGACTAAAACGTTACACTTGTCCCTACTTTTCATCATGTGGTGGGAGGTTATCAACAGAGTATCTCAGAGCTTTGGGTATTAGTCTGTAATGAGTGTTTTAGATGGATCCAAAAACCCCAAAGTCAGCTCGCGGCTTGTTCTCTATGGTTTCAGAGTACATAATGAAGCAGATAAGTAAAGCACTGCTGCAATAGGCATGTCCGCCTGATCTTCTAGCTAGCATACATGCTAGCTAGAAGAAGCAATCAAACTAATATAGGTTATAGGTAGGTTAAAAGTAATGGTCCTATGGTATTTTTTGACATTTTCTCTATATTACGGTGTTATTTACAGTAGCGAAGACGAAGAGTGTTGGTCGGCTGTTTGTCCAGGAAAAGCGAGTATGTGGCCAGATGATAACGTCTCTCTCGTTCGACAGAAGTTTCCTCTGCGTAAAACCTGTCTGCATTCAAAGTGTCCGTGTGATTGGTTGGCAGAAAGTCAGTCGCTGTGAAATGACAGCCACATCTCTTGTCAGTCTGCCCCAGCCATAAACGCAAGATATGTCATAGGAGCAAGCAGCAAGAAGACTTTTCAATTATGTCCTTTTTCAGGCGCAACGCTTCCAACGATGTTTCTTGCTCTGGTTTTAGCGATTTTATATTTTCCAAATGATTTAAAACAGACGAAAGAGCAGAAGAAAACAGTGTATCAGTTGCCGCGCCGCCATCTTTGATGTTTTGGAAGAGTGCTATACCGGCTCTCATCTCTTGATGCGATGCAGTGCGTGATTGGGCCGATATGGGTAAAATCGGGAAATTATCGGCTGCCAGCAGCTACCTAGACGGTCCTTCCTTTGAACTGAAAGGAGGGCGTCTGGCTGGCCAGGCAAGTCGTTTGGCTAACATTGATTTGGCACTTTCGCACCAGACCTGAAACTTTATGTTTGACGATTGGTGGCTAATACTTGCAAGAGTTGTTATTGAGCAAAAGATGACAGGGGAGATACAGGACACCTTTAGCAAACTCCTTTTTTGTCCATGAGCAATGACATGCTAAAGTCATTGCTAGCTTGTTTGTCTAACAGGGATTTGCCACTTTTTTGCAAGACCTAAAACCTAAAGGGACTAGATGCAAGTTGGGCCTTGTTTAGGTAACAGTAATATGCTACTTTTCCTAACACTTGAAAATGTATACTTGTCAGGACAGAGGTGACCTAAGCAAAGCATGTTTAGTTTTTCTAAAAAATGAAAGCTCTTCCTATCTCAAGCCACGTACCCGGAAGTGTGACTGTGAGCAGCAGTGTGAGAGCAGTGTGGAAGCTAACATTTTTGCGGAGTCCGGTTCAGGGAGACCAAAATGCCTAAGCCGACTAAATCAGTCCAACCGCCAGAAACGCCGGCTGATGAGGATTACGTGAGCCTCAGTCGAGTCACGGAACTCATGGAGCAGCAAAGGGACATGTTTAGGGAATTAATTCAACAACAGCAGGAAAACTTCAAAGGATTCATAAAACTCATCATGGAATCAACAAACACCCGCATGGATACACAGTTAAAGGACATTCAAGAGCTAAAAACTAGCCTGCAATACACGCAAGATGAGGTAGACACTATAAAAGAAGAGAAAAGGAAACTCACTGAGCGCACGGACACAATACATAACGATTTCTATAAAGTATGTGACAATCTGCACGTCATCACGGATAAACTGGAGTATCTGGAGGGACAGAGCCGCAGAAAAAACCTGGTCTTTGAGGGAGTGTTGGAGTCGCCTGGGGAGACCTGGGCTGACGCTGAGGAAAAAATCAAACAACTGCTGAGGGAGAAACTGCAACTACAAAACCCGGTGGAAATGGAGAGAGCCCATCGCGTAGGGAAACCTGGCGGGAGAGACTGGCCGAGACCTATCGTCGCCAAACTACTGCGTTGGAAGGATCGAGAAGCAATCCTGCAGCGCGCTAAACAACTCAAAGGAACGAAAATCTACATAAACGAGGACTACACGGACTCCATTAAAAGGAAACGAAAAGATCTAATGCCGGAGCTGAGAGCTGCCAGGGAAAGGGGGACATAGCCTTCTTGAGATATGACAAACTCATTGTACGTCCGCGCACCAGTACTCCAAATCAAGCTTAATCACCGGGAAAACTTATGGATTTTGGTATGTAAAAAACATAATTTCACATGTCCTGTAATATATATACTCATACAATGATGTCCAATCATACCTCATATGCTACTGATGGAAGTGACCTAGGATTACAGCAAAGGATTTTGGACTGTGAGCTCTTGGAGCTGAAAGCTTCAGAGTACACTGAACATAATGCACTGGACTGGGAAGATCAGTTAGACCCAGATAACCTATTCTTAACATCTAACGCAATTAATAGCAAATACTATACTGAGAATGAATTTAACATCTCTGTTAAAACAGAAGGGAAATTCTCAATTATCCATTTCAATAGTAGAAGCATGTACGCGAATTTCGATGCAATCAAAGAATACTTAAAACAGTTTGAGAATCCATTTAGTATCATCGCATTATCAGAAACATGGTTTAATGAGGATAAAGGCATTGCATTTGAGTTAAACAATTATACATTAAACTACGTAAACAGAACCAATAAAGGGGGAGGAGGAGTTGCTATATATGTCCTCAACAAATTTAAATTCAAAATATTAAAAAACATGACTGCATCAATAAACAACTTGCTTGAATGCTTATCAATAGAAATTATCAATGAAAAAAAGAAAAACATAATAGTTAGTTGTTTATACAGGTCACCAGGCTCATGCGTGGAAATATTTACAAATTGGGCAGAAAAAACATTCTCAGAACTGAGTAACAAGGTATTATTTATCTGTGGGGATTATAACATCGATTTGATAAATCCAAATAAACATAAGACAACTGATGAGTATATTAATAGGATGTACAGTATGAGTTTATACCCAACTATCACAAGACCTAGCAGAATAACAGCGAGCAGTGCTACCCTCATTGATAACATCTTCACTAATAATATGCAGTTCACAAATGTCAGCGGTCTAATGGTTTGTGATATAACGGATCATCTGCCCGTATTCACGGTGTATGATGATAATGAGTTAGATCAAAAATCACCTCAAAAATATTTTTATAAACGAGCAAGAACTGAGGATTCAATTTACTCACTTTATAGTGACTTAATAAAACAAGATTGGAACGAGGTATACAACAAGAATGATGTAGAAAATGCTTACGATACTTTCATGGAAATTTTTAGTACTGCATACAATAAGAACTGCCCTATTCAGCAATTCTGTAAAAACAGAAAAACGACAAAATGTCCGTGGCTAACCAAGGGTTTACAAAATGCTTGTAAGAAAAAAAACACTCTATATAGACAATTCATTAGATTAAGAACAGAGGATTCTGAAAGTAGATATAAAACATATAAAAATAAACTGACCAATATATTAAGGAAGGCTAAGAAACTATATTATACCAATCTATTATATACAAACAAGAACAACATGAAAGGGTATGGGGAATACTAAACACTATAATCAAGGGTAATGCAAAAAATAATTCATATCCAAACTATTTCACTGATGGGATCAATGACAACCATAATATGAATGACATTGTGGAAAGTTTTAATAGTTTTTTTGTAAATGTTGGACCGGATCTGGCAGCAGAGATTCCGGAGTGTAGTAACAACGAAATGGAGTCATTGATAGACATTAATTCAAAAACTATGTTTTGTCTGGAGTAACTGAAACAGAAATAATAGATGTCATAAACGGGTGTAAGAACAAATCGTCTACAGACTGTTTGATATAGATATGACACTAGTTAAACAAATTATACATAGTATCGTGAAACCATTAACCTACATATGCAACTTATCGTTTCAAACAGGAACAGTTCCAAATAAAATGAAAATTGCAAAAGTTATACCTATACATAAAAATGGGAACAAACACATCTTCACTAACTACAGACCTGTCTCTCTGCTCCCCCAGTTCTCCAAAATCTTAGAGAAACTTTATAACAGTAGAATGGATAATTTCATAGATAAGCACAAACTAATTAATGAAGGTCAGTACGGGTTTCGAGCAGCAAGGTCAACTTCAATGGCCATCATTGATGCAATAGAAGAGATTACTAATAGCTTAGAGGGCAAGAAACATGCAGCTGGAATATTCATTGACTTAAAAAAAGCATTTGATACACTAAATCATTCTATATTATTAAAAAAATTAGACAGATATGGCATAAGGGGAGTGGCCTTGAGCTGGATTCAAAGCTATTTAACTGGGAGACAACAGTATGTGAAGATGGGGAGTTTACATCAGGTTATTTGGACATTGGCTGTGGGGTCCCACAGGGATCTGTCTTAGGCCCAAAGTTGTTTAATTTATATATTAATGACATTTTTAATGTGTCTAAATTATTAAAATTAGTGATTTCGCAGATGACACAAACGTCTTCTATTCCAATGACAATTATAGTAATTTAGTAACTAACATAAACTGTGAACTAAGTAAATTAAAAACATGGATGGACATTAATAAATTGTCCCTCAACCTAAATAAAACAAAAGTAATGTTTTCGGTAATTATAATGGAAAACCAGACTCAGTAAACATAGAAGGTGTAGTCTTAGATACAGTATCAGAAATTAAATTCTTAGGAGTCATCATTGACAGTAAATTAAGCTGGAAACCACACATAAGACACATACAAGGTAAAGTCTCCAAAAGTATCTCAATCATTAACAAAGCAAAGTTTTTCTTAAATTACAATGCATTATTTTTGTTATATAGTTCATTAGTTTTGCCATATCTAAACTACTGTGTAGAAGTCTGGGGCAATAACTATAAAAGCTCATTACACCCCCTTGTTATACTCCAAAAACGGGCTGTAAGAATTATACATAAAGTAGGATATTATGATCACACTAATATATTATTTCTGCAGTCTAAACTGTTAAAAATGCATGATTTAGTTGATTTCTCTACTGCCCAACTTCTGTTTAAAGCCAACAAAAATGTGCTACCTGCAAGGATACAAATGCTTTTTGCACGCACAGAAGGGGGATATAACCTGAGGGGGTGTGATAACTTTAAGACTCAAGCAGTGTCTTCCACTAGGAAAAGTATGTTTGTGTCTGTATGTGGAGTTAAACTCTGGAACAAATTGGGGGCAGAATATAAACAATGTCCAAATATTCATCATTTCAAATCAAGATATAAAAAAATGGTATGGTCAAAGTACCAGAAGGAGGAAATGGGTAATTGATTGCTAATGGGTGTCACAAAGTGCTGTATACTTTAAAGGTCAGATCTAACTAATAATGAAGTATATTGTGGTTGTTACTATTACACTATTGCAGTTGTTATTGCCATTGTTATTGCTATTGCTGTTGTGTTGTTATCATCACTATTTAAACTTTAAATGTAACAGTCTAGGATTAATACCTAACAATCTGTGGATTATTCTTAGAATCCAACTCAATCGATTCAGACAACAGTACTGCTATTGATGCTGATGGTAATATAAAGGAAATAAACTCTTAGAAGTAAAACATGCACATATCTAGGTACTCCGCATTCAACATAACCCATAGTACAGGGCAGACATGTGGGGGCCGGCAGCTCGAGGAAACTCTCTTCTGGCAGCAGACTCCTAAAAATTGTCTCTTTTAATGCATAGTATAGGACACTTAACAAATGATGGTCCGGTTGCTCGGGGGCTGCTCCCCTCTGGCAGCTGGTCCAGTCACAGAAAAGAAGAAAAAGAAAGAAAAGCCCCGAATCCCTTTTAACACATATCAGTAAGACCATTCTTGTTATCATGAACATCAATCAGTCTGCGATTACTGTACCTTTCATGAATAAATGTGGAGTATTTTATGTACCATTCAAACACTTTGATACAGAGTAATGCTATATGGGTTGTAATGGTGATGGTGAACAACGATAATGCCAACATGGTAATGAATTCTGTATGGGAGACAGAAATAATACACTGGTTGTAGCGTGTGAAATACTGTGAATGTTGAGCGTGTGAGATACTGTGAATGTTGACCTGGTATAATGCAATGTCGCATTTGTTAATATGTAACCAACTCGGTTGATAGTTGTTTGTAAAATGGTAAGAAATATGCACTGTTGTCAGTCATTGTTATAGTTATTGTTATTGAAGTTTATGAACAGGGGTGGGAGTCAATAAGCTTGTCTTCTTCCCACTCCTTTTCGAGCTGTAATGTAAATTATTTTTCTTTTTTTCTTTTATTATGTATATATATATTTCTGTTTTTTCTTTTCTTCTTTAGCTCGAAATAAAATATTCAAATCAAAATCTTTCCATCCATTAAGGCCAGTTCTGATCATGAATTATTTGTCAAGTGCAGATATCAATACGAGCCAGCGCAGTGTGAGAGATGGCCAACAAACGTGCACAAGCATCGGCCTGATGGATTAACGCGGGCTTTTCCATAGCAGCTAATAACGTATGCGGTCAATGAGACTTAAACCAATGACTGATGGGGTCTCTTAATAAGGGCTTTGCTTTGTTTTTGCTAACTAGTCAATTTGGCAAGTCTTTGTTAAAACACATTTTTCATTAGGGATTTTCAAAAATGACCTGAATGTTATTTTAAGAGTAGCATATACATATGGAGACACCGCGACAAACTATGGTGACACAGCAGGTTTTTACACCAGATAGTATATATACACGGGTAACTCCTGAATGGTTGTGAAGTTAGCATCATCTGTCTATGCATAGAGCCCATTGTACTGTTGACCCCCTTCACATTTTGCCAATGTTAATCCTCTCAATTCTTTTAAAACAACAAAAGAAGTACAGTACATGGTTTACCCAGGTAACGTTCTGTCAAATATAGGAAGAATAGCCTAATAACTCAAGTCTTTAATCATGGGGCTATGGCTGGAGAAAGAGGATCTACTCATGGCGGGATTAGGGGCATTTGAGTGGCTTTTTAAGTTGAAGCGTGTAAAAGTCGGAACAGCTGGGGAGAGATTGGCCCTTCGCTGCTCCGGTTAACTGCACTGACCTGTTGCAGATGTCATGGTCACCGCAAGAATCCGCACTTTTCAGTGAGCGAGAGAGAGAAAGAAAGGGGGAGCAGACAGGAAGAGATGCAAACGGTGACTTCATTTGCTAATGAGGGGTTACTGTGGCTCATGAGATAGCAGAGGATCAGCTAATACCATTGATGATGTATAATTTAGGCCACACTGTGTAAACTTTCACCTGGTAAAATGACTATATTACAAGCATTGACTTTGTTATGAATGTTTTTATTAGTGACAAATACCAAAAAACATGTCTTTGCTGTTAAGTGTCTACTTCTCCTCAGGCCTGAGACTTTGAAACGTTGCTGGGAGCAGGACATCACCAGCTCGTCTCCATGGAGATGTTGCTTGCTTTGCGTATGGTAGCCATGTGAGGTGAGGTGCAAATATACAGTCCTTTTCAAAATGTTAATACCATAATAGAAATGTCAGTGTCTAGCTAATCTTTTGTGTCACTCAGTTTGGTTAAACGAGCCTACTGCAATTATATAGGTATTGATGTGATTTATAAATATATAAACTTAGGATGAATAAAGTAAGAAACTAGTGAAAAGACTTTAATAGACCCATAATGAATGAATTTAAATGATGACATGATTTAGTTTAAAATAAATTAACATCAAACAAAATGTATACACATAATATATTGGAATATTGAAATTTATGTTAAAATCAATTCTAAATACATGTTTATTTCTCTTCTGTTTGACACTTGATATTGTTTATTATAAATGTTTGTGTTGGTTTTCTCTTCTGTAAAGTGGGTTAGGCATAATAAGTTTTCATTTCAGCCTAAACCCTTTCGGTCGTGTTGTACACGAATAATGGAAATGTTGAGAGAGAAGTTGTGAGCGCTCGCTAGATCACCTTTATAAGTGGAAAAACAGGTGCTCTTCAAGATCCGAGGGCCAGGATATACTTGAATGAAAACAGGATCGAGGCACTCCGTATTCCTTGAGTAGATTTATTTAATAAATAACGCCAACGCGTTTCGACTCTACTGAGTCTTCATCAGGGCACAGGATGGAAATGTTTGTTTAATGTTTAAAGGAATGAAATGACCAAATAAACTACTACTACTAAACTCTTCGGGATCTATTCATGTAAAAGAGACGTTCAAAAGACTGTCTCATTTTTATATTGATTTTGTAAGAAGTCAGCCAATTAACTTAGACCTAATTTGCTGAGAATATTTGACTAAAATTCTGGGGAGATTCCTTTTATCCTTTGAAATGTGTATCATGTAAATAGAACTTTGTGCCGCAATTAATGAAAAGAGGCAACAACTGCCTTAGCAAGTCAATTTTCATGCTAAAACCTTTGACTTGTGGTTCCTGTTCTGCTCATTGCTGTTTTTGCATATGCTCACTTACATTTCAGCAAAATTGAGATCCGTTCGAACCATTCACCTCAAAGAGCCGCCCAAAGGAGCCAAATCAGTCAAGCTTCACATCACAAATGCTGGGCGAGGGCTTCAGATGCTCAACCAAACCCGTTGTCACAGCAAGGAGTGTGGTGTACTCATTAGTAGTAGTAGTAGTAGTAGTTTATTTTTCTTCGGTCATTATGAACATTTAGATCTTAGGTCACATGATTTTCAAAGATCTTATACATTATACAATAAGAAAAAAAATGTTTACATTCAGAATTTAAGTGCTAAATGATGCCGCACCACCATCAGCAAAGAAACAAAGGACGGTCCCTGCACATGATACTACTATGTGTTGCAGGTTAATGACTACATTTCATGTCGTACAACACTGTCATATGCATTGTATGCTTGAAAAGTACAATATAATACTTAATATCTTAATTAATGGATATTAATGGACTGATTGAACGACATGAGCCCTTGTTTTACTGTTTTGATCCACCTGGTTTAAAAGCTTACTAAATAAACTGTGGTAACTGTGGTAACATTTCTAACTGTTCTAAAAATCAATCAATATTTGTTGAAGTATTCATATTGTTGCTTAAATTAAGTTAGTCAATATTTTACAGTGGAAATGGGAATTACAATCATAAGTATTACATAGTCAACACGACCCATTATAACTAAATTAATAGTCAATTAATAGAATGGTGACTGGTGTTTATAAGTAATGATTGGTCATGGTTATTATGTGAACGGGAATGAGGAATAAGAAAAAGAAAAAAGTACAAATTGTAAATAAAAAAATAAAAAATAAAAATTTTATATATTGGTATTATATATATATTGGTAAAGTGCATACATTTCTATCTTCGTGTTATGTCTTTTTACTTTAGAAGTCTTGTAAACATCCTGTGATTTTCTTCTTGTAAAACATGAAATGCTTCTCTCTAACAATGCTGCTATATGTAAAGTCAATGCGGACATTTGTAATTGTGTAATTCAGGAATTTGTAATGTAAAGTATATTGTATGTAATATGAGATGTTTTATTACTGTATCTGGAATGTAAATTAATTTAGAATATGGGGTAGGCACTTATAAGCTTTCTTGCTTCGGCCTCAAACTCCTTTTGAGTTTTTTGTTGCTTTGTTTGTTTTCTGCACTGCAATAATGTTGTTGTACACAATCACTCAAATAATCCAATCAATCAAAAAAGTAAGAATATTTGAATATAGCTGCTTTGTTTGTTTTTTGTCATATTACCACAGGTATAATATATCTATGGCTGGTTTTACTGGACAGCATTTCCAACTCGGCCATCAAAAGGTCAAGTGACTGTAATTACTTTTAAATGCTATCATTATCTTTATTGTTGCTGGGTCATGTGATCTGCATTAGTGATGATATCCCAGTCAGACTCACCTGAGCAGCAGCCTGCTCCTCTTTGATGCAGGGGGGCCGCACTTCTGCCAGCACAAACAGACAGGTATCAGGTGGAGTAGACGGAAACTCAATACCAAGTGATAAGAGGTGGACTTAATCCTCTTATGTCACGATGGAACTTTCAGAGTCCCATCTGCAGCTGTTTGAAATGCACTTAAACAGTCCCGGGTAAAATACTAAGAGAGGCGTGGCTACAGTCCAGTGTAGCATGGTCATTAAAGCCACACCACGTAACATTTCACACAATAAACAGAAAAGAAAATACAAACATCTTGGACACCCTTGGATTTCAAAGTCTCCTCCCTGAAGGCATTACCTGTGTTAGACTGTGTGATGGATGTGTAGGGCCACCTTTGTGGGTGAGACGGGTGGAGTACAGGTGCTTAATGGAGGGGAGAGGGGCTCCGCAGATCTTCGCTGCTCTCACAAATACACGTCTACAGATAGATTACTACAAAAAGTTAAAACTAAAGACAAGGCGATTGTTTTTAGGCAGATCGCCTTGTCTAATAGTCCATATTTACGGCGCTATTAGGAATTTTATAATTCATCAAATTACTTCAGGTATGTGGAACTAGCGTGGCCACATCATGCAATGAGCCAATAAACCAGGCAAGGTATTAGATATCAACAAATCTGTCTGAGAAAATAAACCTTCAATATTGTGTTAATTGCAAGACAAAATAAAAGTAAGTCTGTAGGTGCAATAAACATTACAATTAGGTCCAAATAATTACTATATCGATTTATCTTTCAATAAATACTGTTATTTATTGAAAGATAAATCGATACATTTTGGGGCTCAATATTTATCTGTACATTTATTACGCTTTTTTCTTTGTAAAACTTTAATTCTTAACCAAAGCAAATTGGGTTACATTATATTTCATGTTTATGGCAGCTTGTGTGGTATTGTAGGATATGATAATGCACTTTTAGAACAACGGTTTACTGTCATTCTTTTGCTTTAGAGTTCAAAGAATCTAGTGTTTTTAGAGTTTAATATCGTTTATCGCGATATTTTCCTGCCTCAATATATCGAACTTCAAAATTTGCTGTTATGACAAGCCTACTTACAATTCCAGTAGAAATCTATAGAGGAAAGTTTAGTCAGCGCAATAATAAGATGGATTACTGTATAGATTGGTCACTTAACACTACTAAGAAACGTGCCAATCTTTCCCAAGACCTAGTAATGTGCCAACAGTCTCTCTTTTTCAACAGAAAAACTTCAAAGAGCTTTCAAGGAATAATGCCATGCTGCTACGGGACTGACCTTAACTACCTACAAGCACTCTCTGAATGCCAAGTCAAATAAACTGAGAGAAAAGTGCGCACAAACAACCCGGTAGGTAAAAACACACTCCTTGAAACCCTCTGCGGATCAGAACAATGGGCCAAGGGGTCCTGTCACGGAAGGCTGCAGGCCGGGTCGGGTCACCAGTGTTATCATAACAGAGGCTAAAGCAGCGCTAATGTGGGAAACTGCACAGAGACATACTTAAAACTTAAGAGATCTTTACGGATGTTGGCGAGAGTCGTAAATGTCCGGTCTGAAAGCTCACACAGTCACGTCCGCGGCACGGTGAGCCCCATAACGAAAGATAAAAAGAGGAAAGGTAATGTAGAGGTTTTGGAGACTAAAGGATTTGGACTGAATATTTTTGATTGAAACCTTTGGAAGTAGGAACGGAGCGACAGAAACTTAGTATTTCTGCAAAGACAGCATTTTGGGGCTATTTTCAATGTGCAAATAATATATGCATAAGCAATTCTCAGTTTGTCTTTACCATGTTTGCATGACTGAAGACACTAACGCTAAGGGTGCAGTATGTTATAATAGCTTTTAAATCATTTCAGAATGTGACCGAAGAGCTAAGAAGAAGCTTCTGTGAACTGAAGCGAAACGTCCTCAACTCAACCAACCCAGTCACCGATTTGGGCTCACTACGGTTTGTGAGTTAATCGTCTAGTTTGTCTCTAATGTAGTCTGTAACTAATTTTATAATGCTATATATTTGCATGTATTTTTATCTTGATAGGCCTATTTGTTTTAGGTTTCTCGTTTATAGTGATGTATAACACCCACCACTTAATTTGCAGTATGTTGTAAAGTATCAGATGCTCCTTCAGACTTAATCTTGTCCTTACAGTGTGACTTGTGTTTAGTCAGTTGTGACCCATTGATTTACCTACGGAAAACAACAAAAAAATCAGGCTGAACATGCAGTGAGTATAAATTTGATCTCTCTCCAAAACAAAATTTGTCTCTCTCACTAAAAGCCTGACACACAGGGAAATCCTATCAACCGCTTCTAATATATTGGCTTGTACTAGAATATTTCTCCATTGCGGTGACAAGTTACAGCACAGCGCATTACAGCACACGCATAATGGCAGGCAAATTGGACAGAGTGCATAAATATTACCCAAAGTGGTCTACTAATTCACGTTTAACGTCCTCCATATCATCATCGAGCCAGTCCACATCCATCTCCCTTAGTGGAATTCCCACTGTGTTGTCGGTAGGCGAGGGACTTTTCTTTATTAAAACGCCATGTTAGCTGCGCAGCGTCATTCCAAATTCTACCCGTTCATCACCGCAATCACCGCGGCCTGGATCCAATCAGCCGAATCACATGTGTGCTCTAGAAACGTCAGAACAAATGGCCACGCTGAGGAAAGCAGCTCGCTCAAACAATGACGGAGTTAAAATAGAGCTTCCCCCAGAGCATGGTTAACGCGGCGTAGGATAAACATGGGGGAGTGTTTGGGCGGCTATTGATGTAGAGGATGTGGGAAAGAAAAACACACCTGAGGACAGTTTTCGGTATGGAGACTGACAAATACCTTTTGACTGGTGATTTAAAGCTAAGTGTTAAGCACGCTATATGTGTGTTAAAGAGCGCTATGCTATCCTGACACTGGCGCCACATTTAATTGTATGAAAAACCTCCTTAAATTATGTGAGTTTCTTCATTCATGACAGTCGATAAAAATGAAAAAGCATCTTTCAACATGTAACTAGTACACTTTAATCAGGAAAAACCATAAAGCGGCAAGCTGGGGGAGTGATTAGCACTAAGAATGTCTGGGTTTGACTCCTTTCTACGTGGAGTTTGCATTAGAGCGGCCATACCGCCTTTGCTATGCCCAATCCCGTCAGACCTTGGAAGCTAAGCAGGTCTGACGGGCAGCTGTGGCTACAATAGTAGCTTACCACCATCAAGTATGGAGTGAATGAATAGTGCAATGTAAAGCGTCTTTGAGTGTCCAGAAAAGCGCTATATAAAACCGATGCATTATTATTATTATTATTATTATAGAGCAGTGGTTCTCAATTATTTTTTGCAGCGCCCCCCCCCCCCCTTAGGAGAAGAAAACATTTCGTCCCCCCACACACACAGACACCAACTGCCGCCCACCCCCTCCATCCCCTGTACCTTCTTTACTGCATACTTCCCTCTCACTGCCCAGCATGGATCTGCCAGGAAAGTGTTTCTGACATTTGTGGGCAGCCTGTAGTGTTCTCTGGACGTCTTTGGGTTGAAAATAAGTTTCCCACTATTGATCAATGATCACCAACTTGATTCTGATCTGTGAGACAGCGCTCTGAGATAAGGCGCAGGTCGGGGACACAGTTTGGAGCAGAGTGCATGCAGGACGTAGCACTCTGCACAGCCAGGTGTGCGTGCTCGGTCCTGCAGCTGCCCCTGTCCTGGGAGCGGCAGTGAACACTGAATGATGTGGACCGTAGGGTGGACACGGATAACAGGCCTACCCGTGGCGGCGCGTTTGCTCTTGAGTGTATTTATTGGTCGCACCGCGTTCGTTGTGTGTCTGTCCGGGTGCGCGCCTCTTTCGTACCACTCTGTTCGAGTCTTTCTTCAGTGTTGTTCCCGATGTGAACTGTCATTAAACAGCAGCAGTTTGCCGAGAAAGTTTAGCTTTGAGTCTCCCTCTGTCCGGGAGAACGAGTACGAGTCGAACGGGCAGGATGGTGAAGTATTGATCCTGCTGCGCTGTGCTATTTAATGACCATCCGCGAGTTTTTGACCAATCTTCACCAAATAAACAATTTAGTACTTTAACAATAAGTACTCAAAACCCACCTGTTCAAACTAGGTTTTCCTTAAACCCCCTATTTTTTTTTATTCCCCATGTAAAGCATCTTTGAGTGTCCAAAAAAGCGCTATACAAGTTTTAGACACAGAAACAAACAGTCGCACACGCCAATCAGAGCCCAGCAGCCTGTTCATGTCATGTTAGCAGTAGCTTTGGCCCAGGGTTGAGCTCAGTCCCAAAACATGTACCTGGCTGACACTGATAGATCTGGCACTGGGCCCGGCTGCAAATGCCAGTAGAAAAGGGCCATTACTATGACGACAGTTTACTTTATCACAATAGCGTACCAAAGAGTTAATACAACCTGAACTATGACGTGCAGTGTTATACAAGGTTAGCACAGGCTAAAAGCACATCATCCTAAAGCACGCTATGGAGCTTCACAGCAAGCTCAATCAGTTACTGAAAGTTTATTTTTTTGGTCCGTCAAGCCTACACCTGCAGCGGAAATGGGCCTCATACCCACCTGTAACCAATCACCAGGCCACAGAGACCAAGCGGAGAGAAAATCCCCAAATCAACTGCATTCCCCATGCCCTCCCAGTGCTCTAATCAACAGTCACTGTTTAAGGATGATGTGTGATTACATAGCTGGGTCTGTCCTCAGTCAGGTCATTGGAAGGTGCATTTACTGTACCGATCAATACTAACCTGATATATGCAAGGCCTCAAGAAGCATGCAACAGTCAGACAAGGGGAGCTTCAAAATTGAAAAAAGCTTTTTGGTGAATTACAAAAGGTCTTCTACTGAGAGTTTACTTTGCTTTAAACAGAAGCAGTAAAACTCACAGAATCTTTATCTTTCTGTAAACTCCTCAAACCTGCAATACCATATTGTTTTCTCTATGACTATTTTTTCTACTAGTTTCAGGACTTTCTGGAACTTCCATTAAAAATCATTGACACCAATTCCTCAGAATATTATTATTATTTTCTCTCCTCCTGTATCTGTGACATGTTATTTTCGTTTGGAAAATTGTGTTTCTTACTCTTTACAGCCCCACTGCTCCCAATATTCTGAAGTTTTGGCTTTCAGTGCCTTTTTACTGAAGCATTGAAACTGGCCTACATAAGATAAAACATAACATACTTTGAATGTAACCAATATCCAGGTGGGAAGTGTCGCAATACCACCATATATTATAGTCTTCCTAACTTATTAGGTCAAGTCAACAAGAGCGACTTTGATAAACCTGTCGGAGTCCATTGTACCTGGTTGTGTTTGAACTCTCTGTGTGGGGCATGAGCGCTGTTTGCTGAGGATCAGACCAGAGCGGTGGGTGAAAAAGGGTTAAGCACCTTCACGCCTAACTCACACAGGCAAACAATGAGCTGTCACACCTACACCGGGCTAATGAAGTCCTGCTAATCCACAAAGAGAGAGCCCGGGGTCACCCAAGGAGGACTGGAAAAAGTAAGAAAACACAATAAAATGTAGGATTCTTCATAATTCGTAACAATATAGGAAATAAAGCCAGACTCAAACTGCTGCCTTGAGGTACGCCACAAAAGAGGGTATGGACAATTTAAACCAAAATAGAACGTTCAACATTGCAAATTGAGTGGAAAATCAATGAATAACAATACTGTAGTGGCCTTTATGACTTTTTTATGTTTACGTCCTGTTAAACTACATCACTGGTGTTTAAAGTTGTTTGTAAGATTATGGCGGGAGGCATACGGTCTTCTCAGTCTGACCTCTGAGTTGAAGGGGAAAAAAGGTATTTGTCTTATTACGCCTGATATTGTTTATTGTGATTTTAGCTCTTACAGTGGTAACGTGTTATACTGATGGAAATAAAGAAGGATATACCCATGTGGTATTGAAGAATTGATCAACTACAGAGGACAAATGTTTGCATTGGGGACAAAAACACCACCTGTCGCCATATTGGATTTTGTCACTTATGTAAAGATTGTCCTGCATTACCATGTCAGCTGTGTTAAGTAGGTTCGCATTAATTGAGAGAATGACGCCTCATGCATAAACCCTGGATCTTGGGTATTTCTCAGAGGCACGCAGATGCATTGGACATACTTTTTGGTCTCTTGTTTATGTGAATTGAACAGAACACACTGCAGTCTGCTAGGATCACTGAGGCCACTTCACAAATAAAATCTTGCTGGAAAGTAAACCTATCATTTGAAGTGAATGTTTGGAGCCCAGTTTCCTGTAAGTGTTGCAGCCCTGACATTTCCAATCCTGTTTACTTGTATAAAGCTGCATTTTGCTATTGCTGCAGATTTAGTGAGGTTTGCTGATGCCAGCCAATGTTTTCCCAACATTTTCTCTCTGTAGTGTCCTGATAGATAGTACTGTCGGGCCTATATATTGCACGTTTGCTGTAAGTGCTAGTCGAATAAAAGTGCATGTTGGCAAAAGCCCTAAAATGCCCTGATTGTGTTGTTTTTGTTGTTACTACAATCACAACTCAATCAAAGTTGAAAATAAAAGTTTCCCTGTCCTTAGGTTAATTCTCTTAGTTTTACTGCATGTAATTCTGCTTTTTGACTTGGATTGGTCAACATTTACAGTACATGCTGTGAAATGTTTTTTTGTTTTTTTGTTTTTAGAATAAAGGAACATTACAATTGTTATCAGTAAAAGCAGTGTTTGATTTGAGAAAAAAAGTAAAACAAATAATGATTAATATAGAATTTATTATTAATATTTATGAACTTTTTGAAATATTTCTGAATCTGTTCTGAACACTGCGTCATTTTCTTTTGCACCTTGAATTTCTTGACATCCTTTTTAATTAGATGCCGAAATGATATGGACCGTGAGGAAGAAAATCAATATAAATACCAAAGGAGGACGGACAATGGCCTGTTCATCCCCGTAACCTAACTCTAAATCCATGATCAAAGTCTGAACCCATGTCATGCTGACGTGCCATAAGGAGGATGTCAGTCCCACCTTCACTCACTCTAACCAGCACACATATGGATCAATGACTAACAGCAGGTATGGGACACTGCAGGGGTGGATGGGAGGGTGTTCTGGCAGCGGTCTCTAAACCCGGCTGACCTTTATAGGAAGAGAACCCCATTCCATTAGCTCCCATAGATCTGTATTGATCCTCATTGACTGGGATCACAGCCTTTCAGTTCAGCTTTTTACTCGGCTGGGAGCATGCAGAAAATGATGGGAAGTTTCTGGTTGGCTAATATATACTTGTGCAACAATGCGGGGAAGGTTATCGGGGGTCTTATCCTGGAAATTAGTAGAGCAGCTCAAGAGTGATGTGTTATCAAAATGGTAGGAGTAAATGCTGTTTAGATTAATAATATTGCGATTAGATTGGTAGTGTTATTGACGCATCGAAACATACCAATGCAATGTGATAAATCTACAGTATATTGGGAATTTTTATATTGTCATATACAGTATCATACCTCTATTTCTTCTTGACATTATATAGCTAATATTTGGAAAGGATGCCATTGTGTTTTTTATATTGTACGTTTTTCCATTAATATAGCTTTTAAATCAGTCGCAGACCTAATAAATAGTGCTGAATTGTGATTGTTTTGCAGCGTTTTTTAAGCCATCAAATAGTGAATGATGTGAATCGATACATGTCATATCTTTAAAAGTTGAATTGTACCAGTGAGAGGCGACATGTCCAGACCAGAGGAAACCCGAGTCTAAGTGGTCCAACGTCCAGAATCAAAGGAGAGTCCGATCGCCTGTGATAAACCTGCCCCTTCCACATTTACTCCTCCTTTTACCGCAACACAAAGCCATAGACCGAATGTATCCTATTAAGACGTGCACACGGGCAGCTTCTAGCCTCCGAGATCGCGGTAAAAAGACCAAAGAGCAGCGCCCGGAGTCATTCTCCAGCCATTGTTGGACTAAATTTCCTGCGCAGACGGCCATTGATAAGACGCTTCGGAAAACACTGTGTGCATGTCTTGGAGATTAAGACGCAAAAACAACTGGATTTTGCAAGATAAAGGTGGTGTTCTGAACGCGAGTTGTGAACAAAAAGCAATCGGACATGTCTGCCATTTTATCTGAGATTTAAAGACAAAATAGGAGTGAAAACAACATGAACGGTAAATTAAAAATATCTTGTCGGTGATGGTCAAAGCAAGTTTTGATAGATGGTTCCTGTTCCAAAATATAGCACTGATGTTGTCTAGCTGATCATTAGAAGCATGTCAGGTATTGCTGGCAGGTTCTACAGTACGACTGTTGAGTTGCTCTTGTGATATTGCAAATTTATATCCTGGAAAGTTCCACAGTGTGGCTTTAAGAAATAAAGAGGTTAATAGCAAAAACAGATATTTCCATTTAAAGCATTTTCAAAAGATTGGATTTTGGTTACAGCACTTTACGGATAACACCAGAGAAACTAAAGCTGATATGATTTTTATTGCACTAAAATAGATCTGTTTTTTAACACTGCTAGAAAATGACAATCATACGACTTATTTTTTCAATGACACATTTCAAATAGACAAATGCATAATGTATCCACTGCAACAACTCATCAACATATGCAAAGTTTTCCCATTCTAGTTTATTCTTGTGACATTCTTGCCGCAGTATTAAAGGCATGTGAGAAACGATATCGTCACATGTGTCCACTGTTTATTTTCCGTTCAGTATTTGTCACTCAAACCTTGATTTACCAGAAGCTTTGTGTTAGCGGTCACAGTCCAAACACTGCAGCACTGCTTGTGTGTTCTCATAGATTAAATAAGCTTTGTGGATAAAGGGAAGAAAACACGTCCACTTCGTGTTTGAAAGGCCTTTTGAATGTCCCCTCGGTAATATTTGTCTATACGCCTAAACTTCACAAGACTGGAAGGGAAAACATGTCAAACAATATGAGTCAAATAGTGGGGAAATGACAAAAGAAGAAATGGCCTTGGAGGAAAGAGAGTAAATATTTGTCAATTTGGGACTGAGCTGGAAAGGACACAATTCATTCAGTTTCATTGTTCCATTGTTTCTTTCATGGTTCATTGTAGGATTTACACCTTATGAAGATCAAAATCATAGAATGGATTGCTTGTGCTGAATATCAAAACTACTTTCGAAACTTTCAATACTTTGGTTCGAAAGAGCTGGAAGCAGGCCTTTGTCCAAGTGAAAATCGGCATTATAGCAAAAATGAAATAACCAACAACATCCCATTGGTTTCACCCGTAGACAGAAGGCTTGATTAGAAGTGTGGGGTGATTATTGATCTGTACAAGGCAGAGGGGAGTTAATCCATCGTCCGAGCATCGTCCCCCAGTGAGAGATAAGGAGCTGATCTGTGAGAGAGCGAGGAGGCTAGAGACACCAGCACGAACGCTTATTATTCTGCACATTCTGACTGGGTTATATAAACTATAACCCATAAACTTATATATAAACTTGCTTTATAAAAAACAGCCGAGGGCCACTTATGCTTTGAGGATACTTGAGCAACAATGAGGTATAACTTTTGTCTCCTCTTAAAATGAACATATCGTGCATAACTGAGACTTAAAATATTCTTTTGGGTACCTTGATACGTTTCGCGTTTTGGCATGTTTAAAACAGTGGGGGGGAAAAACGTTCAGCTAATGGCGTGGTAACAAATATCAAATCCATGGTGCCATTGATTTATACACTTTGAGCTCAGAATACGTCCGGTGATGGATTATTGGCTTTAAAAATGTGGAGGGGCAGTTTTGTGATTCTTCTATGAAGCAATACAATCCAGAAAATACAGATTGGAACGCTTCAGGAGTAAAAGACAAAACAACCACAGTGAGCAGGATTACTCAGAACTGTGTAAATTAGGCAAATTGAGGTATGTTTTTGGCAAGAGTTGAAAAAATAACTTGATACATCTATTAAATTGCCCACATCACATTCAGATGAAAAAGAAAATGCCCTGAAATTTGCTTTGTCAAACCTAATTAGAAATGTGGAAAGCCTTTGAGAAGCAAGTTGGTTAGTTCCTGAGCTACTAGTCGAAGATCAATGCTCTAATCTGTCATCCTTGCATACTCTGACCTAATGGCCACGGCTCATTAGAGGTGAGAGCTCGCCCATGTAAAGTCAATGGGCTACAATTAAAACAACAATGTCCCCAGATGTCGGGGTGCACATTTTCTCCACAACCTTGCATACACAACCCACTTGCTCTCCCATCACATGCTGCAGGGCTCCCTCCACAGTCTTCATACCATACTGCCCCCTACAGAGACCTGTTCGATCCCAAGCCAGCACGCTCCATTAACGATGCCACTCTGGCCTTTGTGCAGACACCAGGGGGTGAGGGGGGTATGGATGGGAGTATGGTGTAGGATGGAGGGGGGTTGAAGAACTCTCACACTAACCCTTTATGGTTCAGACAGCACTAATGAGCAGGCGTCCAGTTAATATTTTAACACTTGTGGCTATTGTGCAGCCATATGTCTCTGGGATCTGAAGGGTTAAGTTAGAATAGGACAAGAGAGGGATGGTAGTCAGTCTATGGTGGATCAAAGCAGTTGGGTAATGATGGCATTTAATCTGGTGTGAACAAAAAGGTTGGACTCTAAAGTTTATGCAAATATTTCATCGATTCTATAATGGCAGTAACAGCCGTCTTATCCAGATGTTTTAACATATTACAAAAAAGTCAGATACATGCAGATAATGAAGAAAAAGGTGCAGTCAATATGCAATCTTTCATTTTCAGCTATCTAACGAAAGATGCTGTATTAAAAAAGTAACTCAGTGACACTTCAGCATCGTAAGAAAACATTGAACAAAATAACAAGTCAGGGTGACTTTACTTTACCACATCACATTGTTCAGAAATAAAAGGTGAAAGCTGAACTGGCCTTGACTTGGGCCAAGTCAGACGGGAGCTTATGTAAAGCTCCATAGATTAAGGCAAAGATGATGCAAAGAAACCGTTAGAATTTTAAAATGGGGAAAAGGTTACTGTCTGCTTTGAGCTAGGGTTCGGGATAACAAAATAATTTATCATTGGTCAGGCTTTGACGACGAGGCGTGGCTTGGTGCCTCTGGGTATCTGAGTCAAATAAAGTATTTCCAGTCTGCAATCAACACCTGATGCCCTGCAAACAAGAATGTGCACTGTTAATTTACTATCTGAAACTAGGTACTCCAAATGGAAATGAGCCAATTAGCTTTAATCAATTAGCTGTACATTGTCCAAGAAGAGCAATGCACAATTGACTTATTTTCCTTGATTTTGTTGTTTTCATTTTGAAATACGAACACTGAACTTCCTTAATTCATTAATGCACATTTTAATTAATTTCAATCCCATCCATCTGTGGTTAAAAGCTGACACATGACATAAAAAAAAAAAAAAAAGAGTGCAGAGCCTAAGACCCAGAGAGTGCCTGGGGTGAAACCTTTGATGATACGGGACAGTCTCAAAACACTGGCGCAGAAGAAAGAGTGAAAAAGCCCTCACATGTGGAGCAGCCACTGACAGGAAGCCGCCCATCTGTGGCCAAACAGCTGGGGGCCAGACGGGGTGGACAGTGGGTAGGGGGTGTTGCGGTGGGGTGGGGTGGGGTGGGGTGTTTGGGCACTGGGCTGGAACGCTGCACTGTCACAAGACCTGTCCAGGCATCGCCCTTATCCCAAGCAGGACAGGAGGGTTTGGGCATGGACAGGACAATTAACCTGTCGGTGAAAAAGTCCTGGGGGCAATGGACACCCCTGTCGAGTCCCCCACAATAACGCAAAGTGTTTCCATTTGGGAGCTGCATCTGCCGGACCTCTCACCTCAGTGCTCTGGAGGTATGCGCCACACCGACAAAAGAACAGAACAAGCCGCCCCATAACTGCAGGGAGAGGCGGGAGGAGAGAGAAGAGTAACAATGACAGACAAACGCATGAGTGCATGGGATAAATGAGATAAGATCATGTTGTGTTAGGCCTACAGTGGGGAAAGTCAGCGCACAAGAACAGACTGGCAGCAAGAGTGAGAGAAGCAGACACTTGTTACTTGTTACTAGAAGCTTTATGTATTCAGGTCATATTTAAAACAGCATGTATGTAACAGGACTTCCACACAACAGTAGCCCTAGAGTGGTAAAGGGCCGCAAAACAATGGCATGTCCTCAAATTACGCCAGATATCTCTAGTAACTTAAAACATTGTTAATAGGTTATTCAGCAATATCCGGTATCTGCAGCTAGAAACTCCTGACAAAAGTCCTGGTGTCAAATCTGGAAGCAGGCTACTGGTTGTTTACATTAACATGACAGTACTGCACTCTGGAAATTGTGAAACATCCAAATAAATCATCCCTGTGCAGAATTGGGACGTTAGAAATACGTTAGGGAAGTTAGGAATGAGATTGGACCACAGCAAACAAAAAATATTTCTTGTTGTGTTTGCAAACAAAAAGTTAGTTTAGGACCTTTAACCTTGCTGTAATATGGTTAGCACATATATACTACCTCCATGAAGCCTATATTAATTGTTTTAAATAAAGGAATATTGAAAGCATGAACTGGTTCATTGTAGATCCATAGCATTACAGAACCCTATTCCCTGACCTGCTGTTAGAAACACCCGGCACGTTAGGACATCCACTCTCCATTATCCCACTAACGATTCAGGCTATAAAGTCTGCTGGTTTATGGGAGTCCCGGGGGCTTTAGGGATCGTAAAGACACTACTGTTCACGCATACATTCACCAGCAGCCAAGAACCCCAGTGTACCAGAAGCATGCCCGAGGGAAATGAGTGCTACTGTCAGAGATGGATGAAGATGCTCCACCAGGCTGAGATCAAGGGAGGGCCAGCAAAGAGGGCAAAGGTGAGAAGTAAAACATTTTACGATTAAGGTTGGGTGCAGGCCGCTACTGCCCTCTGGTGGTCCCATTTGCATAATCAATATTACCATATTACCATACCATATTACCATACCATACCATATTTTTGAAAGTATCAAATTTGTATTTATTTATTTATTGTTTATTTGGTTGGGACAGTGCATGTTAATGAACATACATGGGTCTCATGCATGTAAACACGCCACACCGGATTGTAGCCAATTTCCATCTGTCGTTCCCCATGCGCACTCTCGAACACACTGACTAATTTTGCAATTGTGATTGGATTTATAATTTCTGTTTTACAAGATTTAGTTGATGATGATTTACATTTTAAACATGCCCAAAGCATAAAGATTGAGACTAAATAAGTGCTGGACAAATACAAGAATCACATGCATTTCAGAACATGTTTGAAGAGATCTCAACTACAAGGTTAGCAGGTTATTAACAGGACTCCATGAAGGAAAAATGTGTTTTTGTTTTCAAAGGAGACTGGCGGAAGGTCTTATTGATTTGGTAACTTAAACTATTCAAATTTGATTGTTATTAATTATGCAGTTATAGGCCTACTATATGTAAAGGACCTAAAATGAGATGTTAAAGTGTTTGTCCCTCTTTGTTTGTTATTTGAAAGACATTTTGCAAACACCAATGGCATAAAAAAAACTCATGCATGTGCATTGTTCATGTTAACCATCACACTGTAAGCACCTGGTACAGGTAACTCATGCCATGTTGGAAATGTAGTCCCATTTGGCTGTGACTTATCGGTCAGAAATCAATGCAGTGAGCCTTCCTCAGTTAAACTGTAGCTATAGAATGCAGCATGAGGTAAAGGTACATATTTAGCAATTGCAAAAGTACAATAAGTAACGTTTTGAAGAAATTGTACTCAAGAATTTTTACAGCATTATTTTATTTTACGTTTAATTTGATAGAATAAATGTGTTATTTTCATTATAAATAGAACCCTCAATCTTCTGTACCGAGTGTCAAAGTAAATAAGAAAACTAATGCAGACTTGCATTTGTTTTTGTTTTTTCTATACTGTTGCCATGATGCAATGCTATCTGTTATCTATCTAATGTTATCTCTTTTTCAAACTGTGGTTACTACTATTGTAGTATGTTTACCAAATATTTGTCTACTCCTACTCGAGCAATTATTTGGATGAGTACTTTTTACTTTTACAAGAGGTAGTTTTCAAGAAACAAGTTTGCTAATACATGCATTTTGTGAGTTTACCTTTGCACCACCTGTAAAACGTTTTCAAACCGTCCATTGTCCTGAAATGATCTCACATTACCTTTCACTCGCTCTTCTTCATCACTCACTGTGACCAGACACTGTCTCAATCCACAACCTCCCAAAAGCATCCTAAAAACATGTCCACCTCGAGACTTCAAGAGTGTCAGAAGTCTGCAGCCCTGTGGACATAACCCATCTCACCCATTCAACTCAGACCTGCTTGAAACATGATCCCTCTTTTCGCCCAGATGTTGTTATGACAAGCGCGAACAAAAGAGCCAATCCTCGTGAAGCTTTTGGAGAATCGACGAAGATTGTGTTTAAAAGTGTACTGTCAGGAGTTCCTTGACAGAGTGAGGCCTTCTGCCTTTTCGTCAGGAGTTATTTTGCTGTTTTCATATCTTGGTTGAATGACTTGTTCTGGCGTTGACGTTTCTGGTTCAGAGCATGGAGACAATGGGGGAATTTTTGAGTGTCAGATGGAGAATGGGGTGATTGTCGTATTTGTGCAGTGATGTGGAGGTACGATATGATTTTAATTGGTTAAAGGCAGAGCAGGTAAAACCCTTTTTTTTCTCAATTTTTGGGTAAATTTGCTCTCTTAAGCTGAATGTTTCCACGCAATACTCTAGAGAAGGGAATCTTGTTTGTATAGTGCTTTCACATGACACATACAAAGTGCATCACACAAGAGAACCCTTCCCTTCATATTCACGCCATAGCCGGATGTGGTAAGCTATGTATGTAGCCAGAGTTTCCCTTGGGGTAGACTGACTGCACACATCTGAGTCAACCACCACTCACTCACACAGTAGTTACGGTAACACCTTTATATAAAACACACATTACACACAGGTCTGCAAATATATGTTCAAACAAAACGTGTAACTTCAAATACTTTTTTTTGTGTCCAATCAAAAGTCAATGAAACTAAATCCATTAATTTATCCATCAATGCAGATTTTTTTCTCCCTCAAAATATATGGACATTTGGACATTATTAGGCATAAAACACCTTATGTCCATGCTGAAATATTAAATTAGGTGGGGCATCTTTGTGTGTGTCCTCTGAGATTAAGATTCTATTTTACAGGTGGATCCAGGCCCAAGTAAAATAAGGGAAAAGCGGAGCCCTGGGAGAAACCTACACAGATCTGGAGCGAACATGCAAAACAAAACTCCCACACAGAAAGACCCATACCCCCTCGACTCCAGAGATGATTGTGAAGAACTCATCTATTAGAATCTATAAGTAGTCAATAACAGCTTATGCATTGAAAGTGCTCTTGACCTTTAGCTGATCAACCTCCCGCTGATGAATCCGGTCTCGGTGGTGGGCCAGTGTGGGCTGGCACAAAGCTTCCCAGCTCAGTACGCACATGTTGGAGTTCACCATGGCGAATGGGAGGGTCACCACCTACTGCCTTCGAGTGGACATAGTCTTTCCCTTTATACTATCTGCTACGTTTCTTCCCACGTTGCCAATATGTTGCTTGAAGAGCCTCCAGAGAAGGAAGTTAGGTTAATCCTCTTAAGCAAACAACTTTTTTGAGCTTTTGATTTTTATAAAGTTATATCTTTGTTGTTTAGTTCAGTCATGCATGTTTTCAGCGTTTGTCTCTCTCTCAAGCCAACAATCCGCTAAACATCTCACAGAGGAATCCAAAAAGCTCCTCATTGTCCAGACACTCACCAGAGCAGCAGAGGCATTATATATTCATACATTTCATAACATTTTATCTTTATTCCATGATTTTTTTTCTAGACACATAAGTTATACAACAAACCTACCAAGACTTAAGTGTCTGAAGTAGTTTTAAAAACCTAGATAAAGCATGATGGATCCACTGATAATTAAAAAAAAACTGCACCTTAAAGCAGTACTAAGTAACGTGTTTACCTTAATAAATCCTTTCCGTAGTCCCTCTGGGGTAATACAAGTGTTAATGGGATGATTGGGGGGTCTTTCATCTCCCCCTGGTGTCTCTGGCCAGAAAACCATGCTTGCAACTTGACTGCCACCGGGGCGGAGCAACCAATACACACTAACAGAATCACGGAGAAGAAGCTAACAGGCTAACGGGCAAAGCTAACTGCGGGCTAGCGCCACTTTAAACAGTATTTACAGCCAAGTTTGAGTGAAAAAAAAAATCCCATTGTATAACTGGATGTACAACACCCCTCTCTCCCTTCACCTTTTCTGTCAGCGTAGTATTTACTCTCCAAGACATTTAATAAGTTAAAAAATCGTAACTTGCTACGACACCTGCAGTTGCGCTTATGGCCTCTAGGGGCAAGAGTTACTTAGTACTGCTTTAACTTATCCACAAGAGTGGGTCTAATGCGGAGAATAATAACATCTACCAGATGTGTGTGGGATCTGGTGACTTTGTCGGGAGCTGAACATCACCACCTCGTCTCCATTGAGATGTTGACGCTTTGTCTTGACTAAAGGCACCCAAACGCTGGAAACCACTGCGAATAGCAATTTCCATCATCTGGAATGTTCCGCGATGTGGCTTTAAAACAGTCAGTCTATATCATATAAAACTTTCAATAGGTTGGTTCAATGCAGTGACTCTACATACCATACAGTAGTGCTTTCATCTGAGTAGCCATGCTGTACCAAATGTTTGTATTTGGACGAGAGTAGCCCTTCATATTTACTCAGACATATGGCACACATACTTACACACACGGAGTCAGGAGTCAGTCTGACAGGAAAGCTCCGGTCTTTCCCAGGGGAAGCTCTCCAACATCCCTTCAATAGACATTGTTATTAGCCTGTTATTCTTTGGCTGACCCTACCCGCTCTTCCTCCTGTGGCTCTCACAAAATATAAATACCGCTCGCCCTCCTCAGCTGATGGCTTCTGCAGGTGATCTGTGGTTAGCTGTAGCTGTTAGCGGGCTGCAAATCCGACCAATGCACCGTCATGAAGAGAGAGTTAAAATTGGGCTTGCGGCGCAACAAGATTATGCACATCTTAGAACTTGCATCTCTCAGCAAAATTAAAGTATTTTTCCTTTTCTTTTTGTTGTTGTGGTAATTATAGGAAATTCATCTTGTTTAATATGGTAATTTGCATTTGTAACAATGGCCGCAATTCCCCCAAAAAAGTGGTGTACCAGGATAGTGTATGAAAAAGGTTATACACTATCCTGATACACCAGTAATACCAAGGATGCTGCCAATGATCAGCTAGACCAAGACAATGCTACTATTCTAATGTGTGTAAAGGCCTAAAACATTAAAACCTCCTGTTTGGCTTCTTGTAGTCAAACTACCAATCCAATCCAATCCAACATCCAAAGTCAGGTCTGAGGGAAATCAAACCCAGTCATAGTAAAGACATGTTTTTAACCCCATGTTTTCACCAATGAAAACACCTATAATAAAAATGCTTATACGTTAGTCTATTTACTGGAAGAAACATGGCTTTAATATCAGATACTGTATTTCAGCAGCGTTCGTCAACCGCGGAGCCGTATGTGAAAGGAACAAAAGCACCCATTCCTAGTCATAGTTAGACAACTACTAAGAGTGTTTCTCACCCCGCTGTCTGATTAGCTCTCTATGAACAGAATGGATGTGAATGAGAGAGGCCCCAAACCCACGGGGGCCGACCCCTTCCACTGCAGCGCTCCATGGGAACCCCACTGCCGCTCAGTCAGCCCCTGCTCCTCACCCCAACGCACCAACCTCTCAGGCCTTTGCCATTCAAATGATGAGATCTCATTAGCTCTTATTGGATCGCAGGGCTGTTTCTGTAGCTATGCGAGGCCCCAACATACTGTATTAGGCAAACTACAATGGTCATTTTCTAACGGCTGATCCACAAACTTCAGATGAAAATAGGTCATAAGAACCTAGCTTGAGAGGTAAGCTGGGGTGCTTGTGGAGACAGGAAGAAGATACATTTTGTTTTAGTCTTTTGACAAAAAAATTAGCTCTAGTCACAAATTAGTTATCTTCAGTTGCATCATAGGTTTAGTCAGTTGAGTCCAATTTCGTAAGCAATATTATTACTTTGACTAACATTATGAGGAAAATCTTTTAGTCAATGAAATTAACACTGTTTCTTACTCACCATAATATCGGCAAATATTCTCCCGTTGACCTGCATTGTGTCATTGTGCCTTTGGGCCTCACCCTACACCTATTGCCGCCAGGTTCTGTGACACCAGCTGCGGTTACAGGCTCGCCAAAAAAAAAAAATGTGATCATAATTCCTGGAGTTCTCAGATGATTGAAGTGGCTGTAAGCAGCACAGTCAGATGCTGTTTGCAGCCACTTGTAATCTGATTTCTGTCACATCTTTCATCGTTGCATGAATTACCCAGGAACATTCATTATCTGCAACCATAAAATTGAAAAATAAAGTTGATTTTTTTATTTTTATTAGTTTATTTGAATAGGGACAATGCACATTAATTAACATCACTGTGAATGTGCCAGTTTTAGCGCCAAAGCTAATTTTCAACTGTAGTCCCTGGGCAAGATGTAGATTGCCAACAATAACAACAACAATCATTATTAATCTATAAAATGATAAAACAATTCATTAGTATGATCTCACACACAACCTATGTTTAAAATTCGGCACAAACACTACACCATAGACAATTACACACAGGCAGAATTACAACAGCAGCAGGCATCAGCACAAAAGCAGCAAAAATAAAATACATTAAAGCAGTACTAAGTAACGTGTTTACCTTAATAAATCCTTTCCGTAGTCCCTCTGGGGGTAATACAAGTGTTAATGGGATGATTGGGGGGTCTTTCATCTCCCTCTGGTGTCTCTGGCCAGAAAACCATGCTTGCAACTTGACTGCCACCGGGTCGGAGCAACCAATACACACTAATGGAATCACGGAGAAGAAGCTAACAGGCTAATGGGCAAAGCTAACTGCGGGCTAGCGCCACTTTAAACAGTATTTACAGCCAAGTTTGAGTGAAAAAAATTATTTCTATTGTATAAGTGGATGTACAACATCCCTCTCCCCCTTCGCCTTTTCTGTCAGCGCAGTATTTACTCTCCAAGACATTTAATAAGTTAAAAAATCGTAACTTGCTACGACACCTGCAGTTGCGCTTATGGCCTCTGGGGCAAGAGTTACTTAGTACTGCTTTAACACTGATGTGCACAAGTTTGATTCTCAAGTAACCAGGATTTTAACTTATTATTGAAGGGCCTTAATGTATCAACATAGCGTATGTGAGAGGGGATAGTGTTCCAAAGCTGAAAAGGCCGACTGGCATAGAAAGATATTTTTTCTATGCCAGTTTTTTGTTGTTCATGTTTATACCATACTGGTGTCATTTAATGGTGCCCTTCCCATGTAAACACATCAGTCTCTTCCTTAGATTATGTAATTATCCTACTCCAGCCATCTGATTTCCGCGACTAAGTAACTGTCGCGACTGTCTCTAGGTAGTCTTTTTTTCCCCCTGCATTATTTTGGGAGTATTTTGAACCTCGCCCGTTAGCTTCCACCGTCTTTCGGATCGCATACGTTTTAATAGCAGGTCTAAAGTGAGCCCCTTCACTAATGAATAGAGGAGAGTGAAATAATTGTGGAGCTGCGGCGGGGGGCCAGAACTTTTCACCTGACCACACAGTCATCCAGCGTGTGAATGTCTCTAATCCCGGCACGGGGGCGTCCCACTGGCATTGAGAGCCATCCAGGAGGAAAACTCGACAGGGCCTATGCAGAGGAAGCAGGGGCTGATCCAGATGAGCAGTGTCCACAAAACAGTGCAACCGTGCGCGGGGGGGAAGAGAGGGGTGTGAAGGGTTAATCCCGGCCTACAGGAGTCCTGCGGGGACGGACAAAAAGAGGAGAGAAAGGACAGGAATCTGCATCTCCCAAATCACAACAACAGCAGCAGCCGTGAGGGGGAGGAGCCAGCTCAGATCCCATCATTAGTGAGGCATATATCTAATGAACAGTGTTGTTAAGGAGAGACAACCATGCAGGCAATGGTTTCCACTTTCAGGTTAAAGGGGCGAGATTGATATCCCTAACCCTGCCTTATTTCTGTTTGAAAATATAATCCCCTGTATACGGCACTAGTTTCATCTACTGCACAAATTATAAAATCTATATCCCAGTTATCATTGTTCTACTCCTATTCCCCTGCAGTGTCTTGTGTTCATTCGGATTTCTCCTGTGAATGTAAGACATCACGCATTTGATCTGTTAAAATCGTAGTTTGGACCACAACTAACAATTTGAAATAAGTTTTATTTCTTTGGTTTGAAAACTGGAAGAATTACAGGCCCTTTTAATGCTGACAGCTGTGTATATACAGTATCAACAGACAAAGAAAACATGCGAGTCGCTTTCATTCTGAAGTTTGCAACTCCGAATTTTAAAATGAAAACTAATGCCACAAAAATTATACCAAATGAACTGCACCCAACTCCAAAACATTATGCTGTCTGACATCATCTTTATTATTACAGAGCTACAGTTGAACAGGATATCAATTTGAACTAGCGCTATAGCTTATTCCAAGTGGTAGTGCCATCTTTTAATATTGTCATACAAATTGCTGTTTTTTTTAGTAACAAAATCAGAATAAAGGATAGAGCCAAGTTCATACAGTATGAATGGGTTTATTTTGTTGACACACTAGATTCAAAGATTAATTTCACAAGGAATGTATTGATTGAACTATTACTTGGTTTCTCCGGCACAATCTTAGATGCCCTAAAAAAACAATCTGTCCCTATACCTGAAAATTGACGTTCATAACGCAATAACAGAATCATGATGCAATTAGAAAATCCCAGTTGTCGAGCCGTCCCATCTGCTGCGCGTCACCTGAGACCCTTGTACACTTGTAACAGTAGCTTGCGACTATTTAACAGTAGAAGGTGACCCCTACCGTAGCATTACGTAAACTGATCAGCCCGTTAGAACAGCATGGTCCTATTAGCTGTTGTGTGTGTGTGTGTGTGTTTTTGTATGTGTTTGGAGGTCTTTGTGTCGTTGATGCGGAGATAAGCCGTGCCCAGACAGGAAGCACTACAATGCCCTGGGACGGAGGAGGAAGGGGCGGGACCTACACCCCTCTCGCACGGGCCGTTCCCAGGCTGAACGGAGCCAGCGAGGTTCCTCAATATGCGCAGGCTGCCTGTTGTGAGGGTTTAGTGCTGCCGAAGAGGACCTTAAAGTGTTAAACGTTTAAACATTTGAAATAGACAGTAATGAGCGAGAGGCTGGGCCTGAGCTGAATTTTTAAGAGAAAACAAGCTTCAACTTTCAGCTAACGGCATGCACAGGTGGGTATTGCTAAGTTGCATACAAGCACATGTACTTCAGAGGCTTTTCAAAGTAACTGTAACTTGGAGTAGTTTTATCACATAGTACTTTTTGTTTTTTTTAACCCCATTCACCCCCACCTTAATCAAGCACATTTTGTCCAGTTTTACCCAAATCTACAAGCTTCTGAACTGGGGCTTACAGCCTATAGGCCAGTGTAACGCCTCATTTGAAAGCTAAGACCTGCAAAACTCATCTCAGCTTCTTCCTTGGTTTTTGTTCTCACGTTTTAGTTTTGCTTTGTTGTTGCAATTTTGCCACATTTTTTGTCACGTTTTATCACATTTTTGTTGCTATTTTGTTGCATTTTTTGTCAATTTTTCGTCGTGTTTTTGTTGCGTTTTGGCCACATTTCGTTGTTTTTTTGTTTTTTTTTGGTGTGTGATGTAACTGATCAAGCCATAAAAATGTGACCAAAACATGTTAAAACAGCAACAAAAACGCGATGAATACATGATACTCATAACAAGAAAGAGGCGTAGATTAGTTTTTGTAGGTCTTAGCTTTCAAATGAACTGGAGAAAATGCACTCGGATAAGGCGGGGGTTAAGAGGTTAAGTAACAGTACTCTCAGAGTAAAACATTTGATACCTTTTTCCACCATAAGTCAATCTGTAAGAGACAAAAGCTTCATGTGACCGATGGAAATGAAATTAAGTTGAATTAATTGAAACTTTTATACATTATCGTGCTTCTTATCTTAGAATTATTTCTTTTATCTAAATTTAGGGTACATTCTTTGAAGATTAACAGTACTGTACCCATCTAAAGTTTGGAAAGGCTTTTTGTGTATTGTTTTTTTTATTATTATGAATGAACACATATGGAATTACAACATGAATTCTTCAAAGTGGCCACCCTTTATTCTTTTTCCATTTTCTCAATGGGTTTCATGATAAATTCACCAGAAATGGTTTTGACTTAAAGCAGTACTAAGTAACTCTTACCCCTAGAGGCCATAAGCGTAACTGCAGGTGTCTTAGCAAGTTACGATTTTTTAACTTATTAAAATGTCTTGGAGAGTAAATACTACGCTGACAGAAAAGGTGAAGGGAGAGAGGGGTGTTGTACATCCAGTTATACAATGGGAATATTTTTTTTTCACTCAAACTTGGCTGTAAATACTGTTTAAAGTGGCGCTAGCCCGCAGTTAGCTTTGCCCGTTAGCCTGTTAGCTTCTTCTTCATGATTCCATTAGTGTGTATTGGTTGCTCCGACCCGGTGGCAGTCAAGTTGCAAGCATGGTTTTCTGGCCAGAGACACCAGGGGGAGATGAAAGACCCTCCAATCATCCCATTAACACTTGTATTACCCCCAGAGGGACTACGGAAAGGATTTATTTAGGTAATTTTTGTTACCTAAATAAATTTTATGTTTGCTCCATAATCTCATGTGTTCCTTCACTGTTTAATGTCTTCAATGAGAATCACAAAATGTAAATAGTGTTGAAAATAAAAATGCCAATACATAAAGTGTTTACCAAACCTTTGACAGGTACTGTACATTTTTGAAAACACTAAACTATGGAGTTTTTACGCACAGTTACTCAGTATTCATAGTAGTTTTTCCATTCCATTTATTCAAGTACATTTTTGGGTCACTACTTTTTACTTCTAATTGAGTACAATTATTCGAGAGTAACGTTACTATATTATTTTGGCAACTCACCTCTGAAGCATGCTCACAAATCATGGTGTGGGCACGTTGAACACACTTTGGAGGGTCATTTATCAAGACAGGTGCTAGATAGAGTGCAAGATGGAAAATTGCATATAGTTGTATATGCAATTTACAACTATAATTAACCATTTGAAATCGCATGTGTTACAGTATTTGGGCGCTAAACCTGATAATGCACTTATCTAATACTAATACTAATAACACTAATAACACTTTTGCACACACTACTCCCTTTGCAAATATCCCCTGGTAATTAATATGGCACAAGTATCACCCAAACATTAAGACCAGTTGTTTGTGATCGTTAAAAATAAACAAATGACCCTTCCTGTCTTTAATACTCTCTTCTCCTGTGCTTACCCTCCTTCCTCCCTGTAGGAGCCTCGAGCTTCAGCTAACACATTATCCCTTTAGTCCTGGTTCACTCCTTCTTTAGTCCCGGGTTTGTTCTGACGGAGACCTGGGATAATCTCCATTAGTTCGCTTTCTCATTACGGATATAAAGCCATGGCACCGGGCCTTTTCAGGGTCCATCGCGAGCACAGAGAAGGACAAAAGCTCTAAATGATTTGAACGAGGGATTTCAGGGATTTAAGATGTACCGTGGTGGCATTTACCTCTCATTCTGGTAAAGTAATCCAGATTAAGCCACACTTGTTAGAATACAATTTATTTAGCGGAGAGAGGATGAGAACGGCATGGGTCACTTAGCAGCGTGAAGATAGCATTGTGAAATTAGGTAGAAAGGACCGTGATAAGACATCAAAGTTGTTTTATGCAATGTTTTGTCTGTCTTTGTCAGCTCATTTACCCAATTCGTTTTCCAAAAAAGTCGATAAAAAGAGTTGGCCTAAACAAATAAAATACAAGTTTAAAGGTAGAATGCTATTAAAGTCTACATAGACATCTGTCACTTTAGGAGAAGCTTGCATGTTTAAGCTATAAACAATATAAAAGGTAGAGAAACGAGCAGTGGAACAACTCATTTAGCTACAGGGTCACAATGACTAGGTATTATATTCACCTTATTCCGCCCCGCCCACTTTTGCCTCTCTTTGCTTTGTCTCGGCACTTCCGTTGTCCTGACACAGCCCGTTCATTTAAACTGAGAACGAGGGAAAACGTTCTCCGCTCAAATCTGATGTTTAGTAGATTGATTTGTGTAAAATGTCCAATGTTCATTTGCACCAACAAGTCAACACTGCACCGTTCCTCTGCCAATGGCCGCTGGCTGCTCTGCTTTGCGACGACAACACTGAAGGCCGCCATTACTCCGCCATTGCTGTAGTACCGCCATATAGCCGCTAGTCCCCCATTGGAATCCATTGCACTTTAGACACGTTAAAAATAACTTTAATGCCCGGTGACACAATCAGAGGCACCGGGCTGGTTATTGTAGGATAAATTTTAGAAATCTCGTACTTAATGAGGGTAGGACTGTTAGCATTGGAGCTTCGCGAGCTACACCTCACGCGAGGGCCGAGTCTACAGCATGCCCTTATTAGGAACATGCTTCGTCAGAGCAGGGGAGGAGTCTGTAAATCCGCCATGATTTCCCCCTCGAACGTGGTCATTGTGGTAAACGGGGAGGAGTGAGGAGGAGTTGTCTATTATTTGTACAGTCTGTGTTCTCTGTGCGGCTGAAAATCGGCCTTGTTTTGTGTAGTGACTTTTTAATTTTTTTATTTTTTTATTTATTTGACAGGGACGTTGCACAACAAATGTGTTGTACAGACCAGAGATAGCTACAAGCTAATTTCATCTGTAGTCCCTGGGCAGAGGTAAAGTGACAGCAGGTTGATACAGTGGCCAATACGCATTCTTACTTAAGTCCATTCACACTATAAAATATAAAATACAGATAAAGCTCCAGCAAAAGGATCACTTCAACAAACATTCAGATGCAATATTTACACTTGCTATTACAAATATCTACAGTTTATAAAAAAAGATTGTACCTTCATACATTCTTAACAATCCCCGATTAACCCGTTTTTTGCTAATGATCACAAATCTGACTGTCTTTCAACCACTTCTTCAGGTCAAGTTTAAACTGTTGTAAGGTACTACTCTCTCGAACAGTTAATGGCAACGAGTTCCACATCCCTGCAGCTTTACAGAGAAGCAATTCTGTCCAAAGGTGGAGGATCTAAAGTTCACAGAACAGTCTCCTCTGGAGGAAGCTCGCGTTGTTCTACGTCCTGCCTCGTCACAGGATTTCACAAACATTCTCAGGGGCTGAGGGGCCAAATAACTAATTGTATCTGGACTTCTCCAGCCCCATGTTAACTGATAGGAGAAAAGGGGCGGGCACAATTCATGGCGGCGCCCATGCGAACCTCCGGAATAAGGTGAATAGTATGACCTCCATTGGTTTATTATAAGAATGTATCCCTATTCCCAGAATGCCTCTCGATTTTGATGACAAACTCTATGGGTTTCATTCACATTACTTTTTTGTGTGTTATGGACAGCATTCTGAGGACTTTTCATCATTCAAAATGTTCAAAGGGGAAACAGTGTTTAATGCTACGCATACAGTTAGCAAGCCGGCTACATAAGGGAAACTTTAAAAATTGAATGGTTGCTTATTTCAGCAGGAGATCACATAAAGTTGCATTTTTTGCTGTGTTTGTCAATGGAACTTTCCAAAATTTGGACCTGGAAGAAGCTTGTGATGTCACTTAAAGGAATAGGCCATCGTTTTTACATACTGAGATATGTTCTTACCTTAGCTTAGATGAGTTGATTCATAACTGTCTGGTCTTTGCGTGGGCGCTCAGTCACGCAAATAGACCAAAGACGTTGTTAGCATTTAGCCTCTCCCAGCACATTCATAGCTCCAAACTGGGGTGAAGTTAGAAGTGACCACGCTCTTCCACGTTTTTCCTATTTAAATATGGTTACGATCCAAGTATAGTCACACAAAACTAAACATGTCGATTTTCTAAGTGGATAAAAAGGGGGTACTATATTGTGAGGCGTAATAATACCTTATAGGAGCACTTTGACGTCCGCGCAGTAAAGTCGAAGTGCTCCTAAGGTATTATTATGCCTTACAATAGGGAAAACGTGGAAGAGCTTGATCGCTTTTAACTTCACCCCAGTTCGGAGCTATGAATATGCTGAGAGAAGCTAAATGCTAACAGACCAGACAGGTACGCGTCAACCCGTCTGAACTCGGGTAAGAACATATCTCACTATGCAAAAACGGTGGCCTGTTCCTTTAACAAACGTATAGCTGTTAACGTTAGCCATCAAATGTTACAAATTATGAACATCCAGAAGTTTCGGTCCGTTGTCAACCCATAGACCACATTCGCACGGTGTCAAAGCCTTGTTAGAAATCGTTAATGAATGGACATGATTTCACTTAAGAGAAGAATTATAGTAAAAGTGGCCTTTGAGCTTATGTGGAATCATTTCTGCTTTTTTGTAGGGTTGGATACGGATCCTGTAGCCACTGGATCTCCTCTTTAATGTGTTAATGATGGAAAGACCACATCAATTTATACAAACGTCTTTAAATAGACATATACTTTACCGTGCCATACTTTTCTATAGTTAATACATTAAATTGCATTGGAGAATCCGGAGAGAACATTGAATTACCTTTTGCTATTGATAAGGTCTACAAATGTGCCATATTAATTCTGTGGTTTTAAGTTCTGCCAGCGGACAATAGCGCCTGTGTGATTGAATATCGAAAGCCCCTGCTCTGCCTCACCGCTCCGTTGAAAACTTACCGTTATCACCATCCTCCACTCTCCTCTTCATTAGGCCCGGTGCCACATGAACGCTTTGAGCCGCGTGGGGGTGTGGAGGCCTTTCACACTCCCGTCCTGTCCCGCGGTGAGGACGGAGGGGGCAGAGGAGTGCAGGGGGGGCGTGGGGGAGTGTCCTGGGACCCAAGATAATAAAGAGCTCCTGTTTTTTCCCCGATTTTTCATTTTGTTTTTGCCTGATATTGTGTGGCGTGGGAGTGTGTGAGAAAAGCGGCTTCATAAACATCACACAGGAACACTACGGTTTATCAGTCAGCGCTGTTGGGTGTAAGAACATAGGCTACTGCATCGCTGAGACATGTGGAATTTAGTAAAGGTTCTCATAATATCAAGAGGCTAGGAATGTATCCAATACTGAGTGAACAGGATGGTCTTATTACTCTGCATCTTGTTCATAAATTAGTGAATGTTAGTGAATGTATCATTTAAGAGCGCTATGCCCATTTTTTACTATTATCACTAGTTTCAGTGGTTAGTTACAGTCCTACAGACGTTTCAAACACAAAATCTCAACTCTTCACAAGAATGTGTTTATAAGCATGTTTCATTGGCCTAAGGGCTAATATGGCAATAAAACTTAACACTAGAAAAAATACCATCTTAAATGAGATAAATGACTTCAAATCTCTTGAATTAAGGTACTTGATGTTGAATTTGTGTCGGTTTGAATTAATCCAAGACATTCAATTGCAAGTGAACTGTTTGTAAACTGTGATGTAAACTGTGCTGTATGTGCAGAGTCGCAAACCTCTCTACAATGATCCTATAATTGAAGCTCTGGACTCCTGTAGTAAGAGCTCTGTCTATTTCTTTGATATACTGTATGGTATCTTACTCTATGAACCACGTTTTTTGCATTCTTAATAAAGTCTTGATAATAATAATAATAATTCTAAAATAATCTAAGATTAGATTAAAAAAAAAAAGCAAACACCAATGGAATGAACATAAATCCCACTTGGAATCAGACAAATGGACTTTGGTATTTCAAAATATTTATTTTTTTACTTGAAATGATCCAAACTAAACTGAATAAAGGAAAACTGTGCTTGTTCCATTGGCAATACGAGGTTTTGTCTGATCTACGACCAGACTAAACCTACTAAAACTTTAGATTGAGACACTTAATTCAAGTAATGTTATGTAATTTCTTCTTTAAGATGATTATTCTTTTCCCAGTGTAATTAAAGTTCAAGTTTATTTATCATATGCGTCAAATACAAGGTACCAAAAGCAATGAAAGAGTTTTGCCCTGGCACTCTCTCCGCTGAACAAGAAAACTAATCTACATGTACATCAGTACAACACAAACAAAGCATTGCAACAGTAAACACAAAAACCTCCGCTCTCCTTTAGGCTTATGTTCTCACCGCCTGAGTGTAAAGACAATTTATCTTCTCAAATTGATCAATCTTGACTTTTACTCCAGTTCAGTATCATTTAACTCACAAAACTCTGCCATTGTTCTCATCCAAACTCCAATAGGCGTGGTTACTGCAGTTACTGCCAAAGAATTGTCTGTAAACCTGACGATTATCAAGTCCCATGACAACTATTGCGATACACCAAAGTTGAGATAGTGTTTTCAATTCTATTTGGATGAATTGTCTTGCTCTATAAACAGGAAGGTCTGCGTGGTGCAGCATTAACTGGAATGAGCAATGTGGGCAAGGGACATAATGACAGTGTGTGTCTAGAATGGGAGTAGAAAGGTTTCCCATGAAACCCAAAGCTATATGGTGGTACATTCTAAAAATAGGTAAATACAAACACCACTCCTGCAATAAATTGTTTGTGATTAGTCCCAGCGTGAGAAAGGAAGTGGAGCGTTCAGTGCCAGCTGAGAGTTTTTGTATATTGCAGGGTTCTCTCCCTGATGGCACCAGGCCTCCCTGTGACTAACTCGGTTTGACCGTGGACATAAACTATACAGACTAATACTTGATTTCAAAACCTGTCGTCACATGACTATATGCCTTTCCTACAATGCAAAGTAGCATAATAATCCATCTTGGTAACACTGACCAAGCTCCTGGCACAGGACAGGACTTTTTTGTTCACAAGTGCAAAAGGTCTGCCTAAAGCCTGGGACTCATAAGAGGATTTTTGAAATCTTTTGCAATTTTAAAATGTGACGAAGTGCACAGATCACAGACATTTCCCACAATTAATAATCACGGCCATTCATCAGCGGCCGGTCCTTGCTTGTGTTCATATCAGTAGCAAGGACACAGATAAACGCGTGTGGGTGAGATCCTAATTTGAAATGTGCCACAGGAGCCGGTTGGATGCCGCGGCGGGAACCAGAGGTATGGGTGGCGGTGAGTCGCCTAGTTAGCTATTGCCACAGTAGCCTGACTCAAATCTCAAGCTACAATCGTAAATATCAAATATGTTTGTTACTCTCATTTGAAGGTTTGGACGCTGCGACCCGACAAATAGTTTAACACAATTGTACTGACACCACACAGGGCAGCAGGGCAAAGACGAGGGGCATGCCACCCCCCCGAGGGCCAACCAGGCCGAAATCGACCAAAAAGTCCCCAGTTTTATGTCAATCTGAAAAGTTACAGACACATTTTGATACCAACATATTTCCAAAGAGACGCTACAACATTTGTATAATTGTTTTTACCACACCATAAAAAAAACAAAATGTGTGTGTGGTAAGATAAAGACCACAGGTAACCTAAGTCCAATCAGCTAATCTAATTTGCTCACTGAAATTCAATTACGCGTTATGTAATTAGCAGTGACTGAGTGCTGTTCCGGTGCGCTGTTATCACTGGCAGATAAGACTTTCTCAGGCATAGGCTCCTTCCCCTTACCCCCGGGCGGCTGTGTGACCTCTGGCCCCTGACACATGTCCACGGTAACAGCAGATGACCCCGGGACTGTGGAGCTGAGTGCGTTGGGAGTCAGTCAACACGCTAACAGGCTTACACCCTCACACGCTTCTACTCTGCTATCTGGTCTCCAAATAACAGCTGTCCATCTCAGTGGAAGTAATATTGCCTGGGGTCACAGAATGTGTCACTGGCCCTAAAAAGAAAATGCTTTATGAAGCTGCTTCAGCTGTAGAATAACTGGCTGTTTTAGATGCAGGTTTATTGAAAAAATAACGATATAAGGTCCCTCTTGGAACCGCCACCTTAACGTGGTGGAGGGGTTTGAGCGCCCGAATGATCCTGGGGGCTCTGTTGTCGGGGGCTTGGTGCCCCTTATGAGAGACCAACAGGCCGGTTAGGTCCTTCTATGGACCCCCACCTGCAGGAGGAGCCATAGGGGCTGGTGCAATGTGATTTGGGCAGCTCCAACAGCTGCCCCCACGACCCGGCAACGGACAAGTGGAAGAAAATGGATGGATGGATGGATGGACAATGATATAAGGTCTTCACAGTGGACAGATCATGCATAATTGTGGTTTATATTGTATCTGTATGTTATATAACTTGAAATAAGTGCCACTCCACTGGCAGGAGGAGAAATTAAACACGCTAAAAACAATATACGAGCCACAATTTTTACCAAGTGGCCTGCTAATCAGTGGTGTCCATGATAAACACAGTTTTGAGTGCGGGTCGTGTGATGATTTATGGGCTTTAACCTCTTAACCCCTCATCTTTTTTCACATGAGGGACCAATATAACATGGTAAAAAGAACCAAAGACAAAGTTTGCATGCTATCTTTTTTAACCACAAGCTTCTGAGAGTTTTCTTCTTGCCAATTTAGCCACTGCTTTTGAATACAACAGCATTTAAAGTCACGTAAACTGACTTACAGGCCAGAACTCTTCCGGCTGTAGAACCTTGTATCTCTTGGAGGTTAATCTGCCCCCGAGGGCAACAGTAAAACCCGGTCAGTCCCGGTTCTCAGCTATTGTCATTCCAAATATCCTCCTAGAAAGAGCAGTCAGGGGGAGTTAGCAGTTAGCTGATAAAATACAACTGAAATCTATCCTAACTGGATCCACATGTGCCGTTCACTTCCTCCCATCTCTGACCATGTCAGGGCCCTATATAAAGACAATAGCCACAGACAGTCCTGGGACATTGGTGTCTTAGCTTATGAATGATGGCTCCATGCAGCAGTTTTTCATGTCCGCAGGTTGTGTGTACAGTCCAGATGTTAAAAAAGTTTGGGTTAGATGAATACGTGTTCAAGAAGGTAGCAGCTTATTTTAGCTTGTTCTGCAAGATGATTTTTGCAAGATTTATGGTTTAAACTCTTTTGTGTAGCGCTTTTTGACAATGCTTTACAATGGAGGAACAAAGGTTTTACAGAATCCAGGGAACGCAGGAGAGAGAGTTGATATGTTTGAGCAATCCTGACAAAGATCCTAAACTTTCAGTTGCATCAATGCATAGTTGCTACATGCAGTGGTATCTTTACACTGTTATTCACAGGTGTCCACTTTTATTTGATTTTATTTGTTTTGCAATATAACATGAATTGTATTACAGGAATTAGAACGCGTGGACATACAGTGTAGTAACTTCATTTTAGATGCACTTTTAAAATCCCGATTTTCTGGCTGGGATTTTCCGTCAGTAACCGGGATATAACTTAGTGTATACGCTATTTTCCAGTTTTAAGAAACTTCCCATTTATTGCGCATTCGCAGTTAATCGTAAACAAACAGCGGCGAGTCTGAAGTGCTCCTGTTTCTGGAGTCAAGAGGAGACGGAGTCTTATATTTTAACATGAAAGAACTAAAAGTAGTAAATATTTAAGATGGAAAGAAGCATCGTAATGTGGATTTATGCGAAAACAGAGTCGGATTAAGTTTTTCCTCCACTAACTATGGTGAACTCCATCAGCTCCACTCTCTCACACCGGCCCCGGCTTTAACCTTCTCCCAGAGCTCCCTGGTCCGCGTCTGTGATAAAGACAGGACGGGTAAAGGTCAGGAATTATCCACAATCTGCCGTCACTGTCGTAGCTCAGGATGTAGAGAACGAGCAAAACATTGAGCCCAAAGTGACTCAAAAGAACAAGCCCCGAAATAAGCCACACATTTATGCTTTTAATATTTTCACCGTATTGTGCTCAAAAATGTAATGTATGCGCGCGGACAGAGCTTAAATTCGAAAAGCCGGATTTCCTTATTTGATCATGTAACAAGGAATTTGTAGTTTCCTGATTTCTCAGTGTCATATAAACACCATATCCCGAAAACTGCCATAACCGGAATATAGCGAATAACCGGGAATTTTCCGTTGTAAACGCACTCATAGTCAAGTCCTGCACAATCTTAACATTTAAACATACACTGCTTTTCTCTGTCTGGTCTTTGTCTTGGGAGTGCGCTAGGACAAAAGTTTTGCTTATCAGGCTCACATCAAAGCCTTGTTCTGCTAATGATTCCTGCATTCCAGTAGTGGACTGGCCTGAGCGCCGTCTGTGTCTGTGCGTTCCAACTGCACGTCGTATTGTGCCCGGCGGCTGTAGATGTAGTGACTAATGTAGCTGTGAGCAGAGGGGGACCATTCCTGTCATTCCACACATTAGCACCGTGACACACAAGGGTTCGCCTCCTTCTACTACTGTTGCTATTACTACCATTGACCAAAAGATAATTCTAATTCTCCAAAGCTTAAAAAAACTCTGATCTACTTGCTATCCAGTGGTAATTTAGTTTTACACATTTAAACATGTCACACGAAGCATCTTGAAACAAAGTAGGCACACATAATTTTTTAGCCTCATTTACATTTTACTCCTCCTCAGTGTAACATTATCTTCAATTGTAGGTTAATATGCGTCATACGGACCATGTTAGGTATTGCTATCACATTATAAGATAATTTAGTTACTTTTGTGATGTAGAAAAACTGGAATGTTCCACAATCTACCGTATGCCTTAAAGCAGTACTAAGTAACTCTTGCCCCAGAGGCCATAAGCGCAACTGCAGGTGTCGTAGCAAGTTACGATTGTTTTAACTTATTAAATGTCTTGGAAAGTAAATACTACGCTGACAGAAAAGGTAAGGGAGAGAGGGGTGTTGTACATCCAGTTATACAATGGAAATCATTTTTTTCACTTAGACTTGGCTGTAAATACTGTTTAAGTGGCGCTAGCCCGCAGTTAGCTTTGCCTGTTAGCCTGTTAGCTTCTTCTTCGTGATTCTATTAGTGTGTATTGGTTGCTCCGCCCCGGTGGCAGGAAAGTTGCAAGCATGGTTTTCTGGCCAGAGACACCAGGGGGAGATGAAAGACCCTCCAATCATCCCATTAACACTTGTATTACCCCAAGGGACTACGAAAGGATTTATTTAGGTAAACACGTTACTTAGTACTGCTTTAACTGTTTGGTAAGGAGTGCTTAGGAAGAGGAGAGGCTTTGTTGGAAATCAACTTTGCAGAATATTATCGACGCATCCAGACCACATAACCAATTTAAACCTATTTGCCTATTTCCCAACAGTATATTCCGCTTGAAAACACACATTCTCACCCCGAGCAGGGCATTATTGTGAGGTGCGTTTGTTTCGCGCAGTGGGACACCTGAAGGGACGCTCCTCTCCTCCGGCGCTCTCACACCTCCTACACATTCCTATCCCGGGACACAGTCCAGTAGATTCCTGGGAGGAGGAAAACCCCATTGTGCCCAAGAATGCCACGCTCCCGTCAAACACTGCTGTTTTCTTTCCACATGAGAGACCTGAAGAGGTTTGTTTCATCAACTCGACTCGTCTTTTCAGCACATACTGCACTTGATGTTTGACAAAGTCTCATTTTAAAGAATACTGCAGGTGAAGAGGTACAAGCTTCATTTGTGTTGTAGGCTGATCAGTCTTCATAGTCATCAAAAACAGGTTTAGTTCACTCGAGATTTTCTTTTCTGAAGGCTTTTTGAGGGGGCACTGGTTTCAAAAATATTGATATAGAATGACTGCTCTCTGCATACATTACAGTCCTTCCAGGATTTTGTAGGCAATTATCATAATTGTTGCAGATGATAATGCAGGAATTTGCAGGGCATTGTTCTAAATGTTGCTGTAAAGAGTTGAAATTATTCATTTTCCGTTGTACTGTTGAGCTGCAGCAAAGTCGCAGTAGTGGCAAAATGTAACGTTAATAATTTCTAATATTTATAATACTACTATAATACTAAGTTATGGGATTTTGTAAACGTTGCATTGATTTTGAGTTAATAGCCGCGAAACAAACATTTTAAATTCCGGGAGATTATATTACCCTTAAAAACCCGTCCCCTATACTGTAATCCATAGCACGTCCAAATGTCCCATCAACTCCCCGTTATCTAAAGTCTTATTATGCTTTGGCTGTTGCCTTCATTTATCTGAGCTGCCACTGCTGCGTGCTCCTCATCCATTCCCCATTGTTAGGCCTTTCCATGCTGATTGGGTCTATGATGCATAACAACCTCAGACATGTATGGAGACAGGGCGTTCTCATGTTCTCATGTGTAGTTAGTGCGTGATAAGCTCCAGACACTTGATTTTTTTAATTGTGTTGTGTCAATGGGTAGATTTGTCATAACCTCTGCTAATCAGCTCAATAGTTCAAGGGCTTCAGAGACAAAGGGGGGCTAAGAATACAGGGCCTGAGGACAGATGGACGTTTTGTTAATGAATGGGACGTATAATGTTGAAAATGCTGTAAATGTAGAAGAATATTTACATTGACATTTTTATACCAATGCGAAAGTAATATTTTAGGTGTTTCAGATCTTGTCTTGATACCGCTAAGCACCAACTTGACATTGATTGATACTGACTTGGTTATAAAAAAAGACGGCATTGAACAGTATTAGTTACTAAATTGATGGCTGGTTTGAGAAAAGACTGATTGTGAAGAAATCTGGAAATGGTACTCTGCGCTGTATTTCAAGATGAATGTAAAACAGTTTGAGAAACGTCTGGCCACAACTTTGCAAAGTCAGCAGGGCATTGCCTCATTACCAAACTGATATGAAAAGTACCTACATGGAACTCTACTCAAATGTCTTTCTTTGAAACATGTACTTTTGACACTTACACACATGGTGTGTTCTCACAATGAGGCCTCCTGCAGTACACAACCTTTTAGAAGTCCATAAACGTGATGGATGGTGAGATCGGCTCTCAGTGGTGGTCCTGACGTACTTCTCCTCCTGCAGACTCCAATGGACTTTCGCAACCATGGCGGGTCTAGAGAAGGTGAGAAAGTGCACTGTTTTCCTTTCCGAACAGTCTGGGGCATTTTCCTGTTTCCGAGTGCTGCTTGAAGGCCTTCTGGTCGACAGTGGGAAAACACAGCACAGTGTGTGAGATAAAGAGGAGAGTCGTGTTCACAGGACCATAATATGATCAAAATCTCTAAACTGGCAGATGTCACGCAACATCGATGCGCGAATATGGCTACTCAATCATGATAGAGTACATAAGGAACTTTGGGTTCCTAAAATGTTCTCTGCAAGTTTTCTGGTGTTTTGTATCAGCTAAAATGCCAGCTGACTTAATTCAACGACTTGAGAAGAGATTAATCTCTGCACATACCCTAACCAGCCACAATGTGAGCCTGTCTGTTGTTAGACCCTTCAACCCCCTCTTTCTCAACTGAAGCAGCAGAACAATCAGACTCTTCAAATGTTTTTGTCCTTCCCATCATCACATCTCTATCTGAAGTTTTACAAGCAGTCCAAAGAGTGCAATTAAAAAAATCCAAGAACCTGTCTAGATGTCGTTTGTCACCATTTTAAAACAGGCAGGAATACAACTGATCAGTCAACACAGTAAAGATCTTTCAAGTCCAGCGGATTCTTCCACAAAAATAAGGTTGAGTAACCTCAGCTATACGCCATTTTGATCAGTTAAAAAGACAGTTTGCACATCAGAAGTCAAAGAACTTGCACCTGATTTAGTCTTGGTGCAAGTTTAGTCCTCCTCCTCACAGTAAATGCACCTCTTTAAATTATTAACTTCTATTGTTGGATCCAAAAGGTTGCAGACCCCTGGTAAGATATTGCATGTATTGTCATTGCTTACGGACATGGATTATCTGCTGATCTGTTAAATGTGTTATCAGCGTTTGCCAAAAGGAAAGTGGAACAATCAGAGCAAATATTTGATCGGTAACTCCACAATACTATCTCTGTCCTGCCTGCTGTCTCCTATTGATCACCCATGGTTTTCGGCCACATGACCTCAATGTAAACAGCAAACCACCGATCGCTGCAGACTGGTAACACCCCACAGGAGCTGCAGCGCTGGACATACTATGAAGCCGTTCTCAAGCCATCCAATATGTTAAGAATTTAGCATTTTTTTCACGATACTCAACTTTTATGACACAATTATCTTGTTGCCTTGTATGGTCTATCCTCTTCCCCTCTTAACCAGCATCAGTTACGAGACTAGCATAAAAATGTGTTTCCAAAAAAAAGTAATCTGCCCTGGCTTGTTTAGAAATGTTGACTTTTCCTTCTACTTTTTGAAAACGCTTTCTACAGAAAACTTCTACGGAACACTGAAAGCTTGCACAAACAAGTGAAAACCAAACATTTATTTTAAGTAAATAATGTAAAAGTCTTTTTATCATTTGTCAAAGTGCTCTTCAAACTACTGGTAGTCTGTACTAAACTCTTATCATCCGCGGTACTCAGGGTCATCTGCATTCATTTTAATTAGAGATTACTTCAATAATATGTTCTTGCTTGGACCTGGTTTAGACCAGTGTTTAGTCTTGATTTGATCTAAGCCCTGTGGTACTTGTAAGTATTTTATAAGGTGATACTTTAAAAAGTTAATTGATCTAAACATTCAGCCAAACCTAAAGCCTCATTATCCGCCTAGTTTGAGATTGACATTTTCAATGGGGATGATAAGTGAGTTTTAGAATGAGTTTGGAATTCTGGCCAAATGTTTGTGTAGGCTCTCAGTCATCCAGGATTTGTTTAATCGTAGTGACGAAAAGGTTGCATAAGTTGAGGACAATTCACTTCTATCATCAGAAGCTTATTATCATGCCATACTTGTGGACTTCAAGAGCGAGAAGAAGCTTCTGAAGATAGAAGCTAAACATCCTCAACTTAAACAACCCAGTCCAGTTGACAACCTCTGACCAGGCCTTTGAGCAAACAGTCTCCATGTTTCTCATGAACACTGGATCCATCTGGACTCTTCTATTCTGCTGTGGGGTGGCAGTGAAGGCTGCACCTGTTGTTCGTCCTGCCACAGCTCTGACTGCCTTTCCCACAAATTTCAAGGAGCAATACAGATTAGCTTGTGAGCGCTCCCAGACTCCCCCACTGCAGCCTGACCATCAGCAGACATGAAGGGGCACAGCGGCCCTGGTATTTACGGTTTCCTGGGGGCTCACAGACCCTGGTTTACTGCTGCGCTGTGGAGCGTGTGCGTCATTAGGTCTTAGTCTGGAGCTGGTAAAACTACCTACTGTGGTGATGAGTGGTCAGTGCAGTTCAATGGGGTTTGACCATATATTTTTTTTTTTTTTTTTTTTATTTATTTACAGGGACAGTACACATTAATGAACATTTATGTAATGTGTCAGTATTAGCTGCAAAGCAGTTTCAACTGTTGTCCTGGCAAGGTGTATAATGCCAACAACAATTATAAAACATAAACAATTAAAAGTTGAGGCTACATACTACATAACAATGTTGATACAATTCATACATTAATAACATCTGAATGTTCGTTCTGTGACTTGCACAATAGAATGATTTAGTGCAAGGGCAGGTCATACAGTTCAAACAAACATAAGGATAATATGTACAAATATTATTTACAAAGCAAATCTGTGCAGAGGATCCTGACACTTGGCTCAGTCCTGCACCAGGAGGTCTAATGAGCACATCGTCGAAATTTAGATCAAACTTGAGTTTCATACATCATAGTGTCCCAACGCATGAAGCAAATTAACAACTACGCCTGCACTTGTATTATTTCATTCTCAACAGAACCATAAACACCGTATCCTGGGGCTCATTTAATTATGTTGCCATTCATTGTAATATGGTAATAATTTCTTCTGCATTACCAGATAGCTGTTGCTGATACTTGTTTATTGAACCAGATGCTGTTTGTGAAAATGATGTGACCCGCATAATATGTTTATTAGTGGTTACAAGCCAGAAACATTTAAAAAAAAAAAACTTTGAAAAGCATAATATTTGACCTTTGAAATACATTAGTCACAATTCTAATAGCCTCTTTACAGTCCAGATAAAGTTCTGAATTACCAGACGCTAAAGTAGTCCTGTACTTATTTACTGCACCTTCAGGGTCTTTGACACCTATAATGAATTTGCTCTCACTTTACGAGTTTGTACATTTCCAAATCACATCGTAGTAAAGAACATGTGTAAATTCAGCGTGTGCAGGTGTGAAGGGCCCTAAACCAGGGCTGATCGCAGGAACACTTGTTTGTCTGGGAGTGTTGAACCTGGAGCTGTCCATTACAGCTGTAGAGTCCGGGACAATAAAGAGCCCACTGGTTTACGACTCATCCTGTGGGCTAGAGGCCGTAAAGGGACTACTGTTCTCATGCACTCAACAGCATGTCATCAGACACAGGAATACACAAGTTTTAATATGTATGTGCTTTAGGTAACTAAAACTTCACTTCATTCAACAGGTGCAATTACAATAGATACACACACGAAGAAGGACACATCTTGTATACGCTGACTCTACATATAACAATCTTTGAAATCGGCTTTTTCCGTGAGCATCCAATGGAACTTGATTTCATATCACACGTTCCAGACATCATATTTACAACTGACACCAAACTGCTCTAAAGCCTCTTTATTTTGAGCTTCAAAGTGTGAGGAAAAAGCTCAAATGAAAAGAGCTTGATCTGAGCTTTAAAGTAACCATCAGCAAACCCCATTTACAAACAAACTTCTACAGCCCACAGCGTTGATTTGCATACACTTTTGTTACGATACAATATGGATCACAATTAGGCCGATACCATAAGCATTGTGATACAGTAAGTATTGACAAAGAGATAAGTTACCTTAAAAAAACAAGAAAAAAAATCATGTCCAAAAGTTAAGAAACCAAGTGTTATTCACATTTAATAAAGTGCAGAGACTGAAAAGGGCATTAACACAAAAAAGGTGTAGGTTTAATATAAAGTTCTGTGTGTGAAATTAACAGAGGCTTATTGCAAATGATACTATGAGCAAATATCGATAGTTGTATTGGGCAAAAACGCACTGGAATATATTTCAGAACAATGCTGTCCTACTCCTACTGTCACACAAAGTGCACTTCAGCGCCTTCAGGACGGTCACATCAAAGGGGAGCGCACACCTGGCCCTGGTCAGGCAAACCTGGCCTGACTCTCCCCACTTCTCACCTCAACGCAGAACGACATACTTTCAGTGCCCCTTGACCTCTGCACAACAAAATTAAAGGCCGTTTAAAGGTCCTATATTTTGCTTGTTTTCATAAAATGCTAGGACACTGTAGGTATTTCAGGTTTCAGAACTTAGAAGCCCTGTCTTTCTCATATTGGAGTGATATTCTATTTGTCCTGTAAAACTCGATGGTCGGGATTGTACCATCTCATTCTTTTATCAGGGGGATCTGTCCTGTAAAAGCAGCAATTGGTGGAAAAGATTATCTGCAAACTCAAACTCAAAATCATTTGCAAGGTTTTGTTTGTGTTACCATGGTAATATCACCCAGATTTCTGTACAATCAAAAACAATGGACTGTGTGAAGCATGTTATAAGTTATCCATCCATCCATCCATCCATTTTCTTCCACTTGTCCGTTGCCGGGTCGTGGGGGCAGCTGTTGGAGCTGCCCAAATCACATTGCACCAGCCCCTATGGCTCCTCCTGCAGGTGGTGGGTCCACGGAAGGACGGTCTCATGGTTCTCACCGGGCCTGTTGGTCTCTCATAAGGGGCTTCTGAACCGCTCTTTGTCCGACCCGTCACCTGGGACCTGTTGGCCATGGGAGACCCTACCAGGGGCACAAGGCCCCGACAACAGAGCACCTAGGATCATTCGGGCGCTCAAACCCCTCCACCATGTTAAAGGGATATTTCAGGATTTTTGACATAGGGCCTCATTTCCTAGTTATCCAGAGTGTTGTTGATGTCTGGAGATATGTTTGTTTTAAATTCATGCAGTTCTTATATTTGAAGAGCTTAGTGGCGCTAGGCTAATGCATTTCTATTGTATCAGCACTTATAACACCAGACTAACCATATAAATGTCTGTGTTAATAGAATAATTTTGAAATATAACTAACCTTGTTTCACATGAATTACCGCATTTTGGGGGACTATTTTCTCGCAGATCACTCCGCCGCTGCGTTAGCTTACAGCCACAAAGCTGATGCTCAAATATAAGTTATTTTAAATGCAAAATGGTTAAAATTATTCTATCAACACAGACATTTATATGTTTTAATGCAGGGTTGCTGATACCATAGCAATGCGTTAGCCTAGCATTAGCCTAGCGCCACTAGACTCTTCAAATATAAGAACTGCATGAATTTAAGAAAAAAATATCTCCAAACATCAACAACACTCTGCATAACTAGGAAATGAGGCCCAATGTCAAAAATCCTGAAATATCCCTTTAAGGTGGCGGTTCCAGGAGGGGATGTTATAAGTTAATGAAACAGAACTCCAGTTATGCTTTAGAAGATGGATGAATATTCTATCATCGTGGAAAGCTCATTTAAAAATGTAAACTTCTAAGGCATTCCTCAGGGAAGTCAAACATCACAAAGACCAGGCCGGTGTTTTGAAATTCAAGGCGGCATTCGTGACCAAGACAGAGCTGTAAACATGGAGATAGGCCGTGGTATTTACACAGATGCGCCTCTTGTAGTGCGTCTTGCAGTGGACAAACAGACCGGGCTCCCAGCTGGCCCCCTCCTGCCTTCGACCCGACAACCTTGACCTTACGCCCCCGATGCAACGGAGCAGAGGACTTTACAAGCGGGATGGTGATTTAGCGAATAGACCTGAGGCTACTGTTGGATGTATGTCGAAGGTAAGTCTAAAAATCAAGACTAAAACAAGCGTCAGAAGGAGTTGGGTACAAGAATAAAAATCGTTGGCATCTTTGTAGAGCATTTTATCATTTGAAAACCTTGATTCAGCTCTTAAATGCTGTTGTTAGCAGATTAGCCGTATTAGCAAGTTTTCACATTGACAGTGCCACTCCGCTTTGCTCCTTGAAGTTGTGAAATACACTCATAAACCGGTTAAATCATGTTAAGAAGGTGTTAGGAAAATCGATTTGAAAACTGGAAATATATGGCACAGGTGCTTTAATTGAATGTGGATGACACAAACGCTAAGGACGATTACCAAAAGATTGTCCAGAGTAGCTACGGCCTAAAGGTTTATGCTCCAGTACATAAAGCAAGGGGTTGCAAAGGATTTCACTCCACTGAAATTAAATAAAAACCTTTCAAAACCGGGTACAGTCCCTATAAATTCGCAAAAACAGGACAATACTGACCAATACAGCGGCACGGCGGTTAAAAATAGTATTCTACGTGTGGAATTTACAGCCTTCAGTCTGTTTTCTCCATCACAGCAGTTGACGACATGAGCTAACATCTCCTTTCCCTCTTGCCCTTACCTCCATCCATCTCTGTCTCAGCCTGTGTCAGTGGTGCGTATACAGCTGTGAAATGTCCCTTTAATGGACTGTTCCCATCCCTCTACAACACCACGGCGAGAGCAGCGGCGGAGCTGAGCTGGGAGCAAGGGAAACCATCTTTCCCACCTGATCCCCGCAGAGAAGGAAGACCCCATTGACGACTCCAGGAAACTCGGAATACTGGGAAAAGCCGAGCTAGTGCGGCTCCTCCAGACTCGCAAACATGTGGGAAAACCTGGGAAAGTAGAGACAGGACAATAGAGCCATGGGTTATGTCAACAGCTGATGCACAAAAGGTGTCCTATTTGTATTTTTGCATTTGAGTAGTAGTATTGGATGTTTGAAATTGGTTGGGAAAGTTACTTAAAGCTGCTCTACCCGAACTATCCCGTTCTCAAACCGTGAAAGTCGGAGAGAGTTGAGTAAAATCTCATTCCTTGCCGAACTTTTGTTCACTTTAATTACATGCATGTTTCGCCCGGGAGCTCAGAGTGACACTGTCTATGTAGGCTCTCAGTCGTCCAGGAATGTTCCATGGAAGCAGGCATTTAAAGCAGTACTAAGTAATATCACCCTCTGGGGGTAATACAAGTGTTAATGGGATGATTGGGGGGGGTCGTTCATCTCCCCCTGGTGTCTCTGGCCAGAAAACCATGCTTGCAACTTTCCTGCCACCGGGGCGGAGAAAGCAATACACACTAATAGAATCACGGAGAAGAAGCTAACAGGCTAACGGGCAAAGCTAACTGCGGGCTAGCGCCACTTTAAACAGTATTTACAGCCAAGTTTGAGTGAAAAAAAATATTTCCATTGTATAACTGGATGTACAACACCCCTCTCTCCCTTTACCTTTTCTGTCAGCGTAGTATTTACTCTCCAAGACATTTAATAAGTTAAAAAATCGTAACTTGCTAAGACACCTGCAGTAGCGCTTATGGCCTCTGGGGGCAAGAGTTACTTAGTGCTGCTTTAAATTGAGATGGGGTGAAGCGAAACGTCCGACTCTTACCAACTCAGACCATTTGAAATTGAAATCCCACTTCGATTGTGTTGAGAAGTGAAATACACGCAATTACGCTCAGGAGACGCACTGTGCTTTTGCGATTTAGACTCGTACTGATAAATAAGTGCTACATTTGGATAAACTCAAAAAAGGGGATAAATAAAAAGAGCTGACAGCTTCACTGTCCATCCGGACAGCTTCCTCAGAGCTCTGAGGAAGCTGGAAGAAATTTGCTCTACTACAAGAAGATACATTGATTACTCCGGCTTGATACCACTATTATTTATTTGAAAATGTATAATTCTGGTAAAGCTGTATGTGTCTCTTGAGATTTTTCCCCGTCTAAATGAAGTTAGAGTTTGAATGTACAGCCAAAAGTGGACAAAAGCCTATCTGATAAAGCGCAGCCCATTACACTGAATATATTGTCCACAATCTTCCTCTATTGATAGCGTTTGTATTTATAGCTCCTCTCCGTTTTGGGGTTGTCCACGCCTGGCCAGGTTTCAGTCATACTCACACGGCACACTTTCCTTTTTCGGGTGGTTTTTTTTTTTACGATGGAACGTCCTACTCCGAGAGGCCCATCCATCTCATTATCAGAGGTGCAGCAGACCTGGCTTATGTTTGCTCAGACTGAAAACACTCCCTGAAGAAGTAGTTTCTCTGTCATTGTTTCTTTGTCGGACGGAGGTGAGGGTTCACGCGCTCGAGAGAGAAAGGGGGGGGAGAGGGCCATCGATTTGGCCCCTGACACCTCACCGCTCCGGGGCATGAGAGGGGGAGGTGAGAGTGGAAAGGGTGGCTGGTGCTTTTGGGAGGAGTTGGCGAACAAGTGCATGGAGAGAAATGATGAACTTAACAGCACTGCCGACATGATTTCAAGGTCATGCCCTGACCAAGACCTCTGGGTCAAAACGCGCAGGCTGGTCCATGACTCAATAAAGGACTGTTCATTTGTTCATAGTTTAGTTTCATCACTCGCAATAAGCACTGGTCATCGTTTATGTGATTTTCAGACCATTGATGCACTCGCCCTCTGTTTTTCAAAAAAATAACACTGCTCTCGATGTCATTGTTTTGGTTTCACGACTGCAGCTATTTGTATATTGGAGTCAAATTAACAAAATAAACTTAAATCTAACTACTTTGAAGGTGCTTCTGCTTGAAGTCATTACAAGAGGCAGTCACTTTTTACAGCGGTTGTTAATCTGTATTAGATGTAATAAGGACCAAACTGTGGCTCAGGGGTTAGAGCGTTTGAATAATAATCCTAATATTGCATCGTTTTTATATCGCAAATAAAAAATCATGTTTAACCAATAAATAAGAAACTCCCAGCTAAAGTTCTGCTATTTCCTACAAATACACCCTGAAATTAGATCAGACAAATCATTCTCAAGAGAAGGAAAGAGAAGTCAATTCAATTTCAATTCCCTTCGATTCACTTTTGTATGTCGACGTGAAACTTTTGTCACTTACAGATCGACTCACAGTGGAAAGAATAACCACAAGTTTTACTCCTGTAAAAGCACTTTTGACACTTCAAAACAATGTTACGCTACCGTAAATAAAAATGACTGTGTGATAGAAGGACTCCAAGAAGTACAGTTACTGTATTTATTTATTTATTTATTTGAGCAGTAAGTCTGCTCAAAAGGAGTGGGCCGAAGCAAATAGCTTATAGTCGGGGGGCCAAAGTCTCAAAATTGGAGTGAACCTGACATGGTCTGCCATACTTTTTATTTGTGTTTTTTCTGTTAACTTTAACCCTAAGGACCAATAATTGGAGGGTCTGCCCTGCTGGAAATATTGCGGGGGAAAATTGTGGCCATTTTAGTGTATGCACCCCATGTCGAAAAAGTCTCTTTTGACACTGGTCCAAAGTTTGGTTTAGGCCATTTCCAGCCCATTAGAAAATGATTTACACCATTGTATTTGGTATCATTTTAAAGAAGACATTGTCATATTTCATTTTAGCCAAATGTACAACTCTGTGACTATTACTGTGGTAAATGGATTATTCTTATTGCCTTTTTCTGAACTTTAAACAATGGGTCAAGATTACTTTAAAATGCTCCTCCAGTGCATGCACTGTACACCGGCAGAGTTTTCATCCACGTCACATTAAAAAAGTTCTGGAAAACAACCACCACACTGTTGCACACAACGTTTAGAGAAGAAAAGGTTGCTTGTAAACTGGGCTGCAAACCTTATAGCAACTATAGGTATCGATCATTTTTGTAGTTATGAAGTCCAATAGAAATGACCTGCTGTTAAATACTTCAATCACACTTACACAATGGCCTTTAAGCTCTGCTTGTGAACTTGAGTGAGTTACGGCTCAAACCAGTGGGTGCCCATCGGATCTTCTTACCTCAAACTTTGGACTAAGAGCTACCCATGGGCTTCTACACAGGACACTGCAAGTCAATATCTCCCTCTATTCATCCAGGGGTCAGTATAAGGCCTGTCCCAGTGCAGAGAGGCACATTGAACTGTCGCCTGTGGGGTGATGATCTGCTCCTCATTGTCCCAACAGATGGCTCTCAAACACGTTTAGCCATGGAAGGAGAAAGTAGCTTAATATAAGACCTTTTTAATCGAAATAGAATATGTTTTGTACAGGGCTGGGAAAATTGTACAATGGCAGTGCAAAATGTGACCTTTGGAAAACATAATCCTGCTCTGGGAAATTCTACATGGACGGTCTTGTCACCTGAGGTAGTAAGTGAAACTCAGCGTGTTTAAGGGGAGACACTGCAGGGAAAAAACTTTTCATTTTGGAGGTTTTGGGGCCAGTTCTTAACAAGTGCTGTCACCTGGAAACTAAGAAACTTAAATCCACCACAAAAATGATTTCACCGTGTCGACATTCATGCAGATCTATTCTTGGGAACTTCGAAGTTCAAAGGCTGTTTTCTGAAACAATGGCACGGTAGCGCAGCAGTTAGCGTTTGTGCTTCACAGCTAGAAGGTCCTGGGTTCGATTCCCACCTGGACGGAGCCTTTCTGTGTGGAGTTTGCATGTTCTCCCCATGTCTGCGTAGATTTCCTCCGGGTACTCCAGTTTCCCCTACCACTAAAACATGTACAATAGGCCAGGATGAATGAGAGTGTGTTTGAGAGTGCACATGGGGGACGATGGATGGAAATTAGCCCAATACGATGTGGCATGTTTACATGCATGTTCATTCACATGCAACTGAGAGTCTTCAGGAAGAACCACTTCTGCCAGAGACTCACATCAGCCACACAGTTTCTCAGAGGAAAACGCTTCAGAAGATCATCAACACCACTCAGAAGATCACTGCCCTCTCTTCACTCTACAGAAATACACAGCTCATACTGCCTCAAAAAAGCATCAAAATATCAGGGAAACCTCACATCCTGGGGCTGTTTAAACTGTTACCTTGCCCTTGCCCTTGTCCAAAGACAAGGGCATTTTTTTTATTTTTTAATCTAGTCTCTATATTGAGTAAGTAAGTACGTAAGTGCTTTATTTGTCCTTGTACAACCGTACAACAAAATGGTGTTCAGGTGTTAGGACATTAGCCGGAACACTAGTAGGGATAGAAGGGCGGCACAGTAGCGTAGCGCCTCCGCTTCACAGCTAGAAGATCCTGGGTTCGATTCCCACCAGGACGGGGCCTTTCTGTGTGGAGTTTGCATGTTCTCCTCGTGTCTGCATAGGTTTCCTCTGGGTGCTCCGGTTGCGCTTCTTGTGATGCCACCACTGTGCAGCATGTGTGGGGGTCTCTTGGTACCTCTTCAGTGTTTCAGCAGAAGAAGAAGAATACTGTCAAATGTAAATGACCATGTTATGAAAGCAGAACGTACACCGTGTGTAGGATTTTTTCTTTTTAGTTTTGCAACTTTTAATATGTTCTTTTATTTATGAATGATGCACAAACTGGATTGCACTTGTACATTTTGTTGAACTTGATGCAATGACATTAAAGCTTACTTTAATAAATGTATAGTTGGCACGGTGGCACAGCGGTTAGCTCTGGTGCTTCAAAGCTAGAAGGTCCTGGGTTCAATTCCCAGCAGTAAGTAAAGAGTTGTTTGGAGTTTGCATGCTCTCCCCGTGCCTGCCTACGTTTCCTCCAGGTACTCCGGTTTCCACAACCACTAGTAAATTTCTCCATTGTGAGATCAATAAAGGCTTTCTCTTCCCTCTGGGCCCAGGACTCCCCTGAAGAAGAGATTCTTAATCTCAGTGGGACTTTCCTGGTTAAACAAATAAAGGTCAATAGTTCAATCAAAGTCTGTAGAAAATATCCAAAAAACGTGTGAACCGTTCATGTGAAAGAGCTGGAACATCAATCTGCACTTTGAAATACTTGTCCCCTCACACTAAAAACACAAACCTCTTCAAATCATGCCCATATGAACTCCCTAGTGGCTCTCAATGGAAACATTTCTTAGTTTCATATGGCGGAGAACCCGGTTGACTGTATTTCAGATCTCGAAATGATCAAAGTGGGCCCTCATTCTGAAGTATGCAGCGTTTAGCACATGCCTTCTGTGGCTAATCTGATTGCAGAGTTTCCAGAGCTTACGGGGAGCGGGGAGTGTGAAACGCGCTGCGACAGGACGACAGCCCGTCTCTATAGACACACTCAGCTGAGCCCCCGTGTCCCTCAGTGCACCATTCCCTCCCCTGTCTCCAACCTGTTCTCCCCGACTTCGTAGGACGTCCCGCTAACAGACGTTTCTTTAATGTCCCATATTATACTGCTCACCTAATGTTTATTCTCTTTATCTAAAGTCATGCAAATGCAGCGTTTATTTCATTATGTGCGTTTTTATGTCTAATAATATCTCATAACTTTGCTGGGAGACGTTGCTGCTGCTAACCCAGTCAACTGGATTCACTTAGCAAAAAAGCCACAAAAAAAAGAACAACAGAAAAGTGACAAAAAAGTGATGGAAAAAAATGTCAAAAAAGTTACGGCAACAGTGTGAGGTCTTAGCTTTCAAATGAGGTGTGAAACTGACCTATAGGCTGTCCCCTTGTGGATTTGGGTAAAGCTGAACTGGAGAAAATGCACTCTGTTAAGGCGGGGGTTAAACGGTTAAACTTACAAGAAAAAAACTAGCATCTTTATTTTGTTCGTTTTGAGGACTAGAACAAACCAGAAATTAAGAAAAAAGTATGAGGACTAAAACTATCAAATAATAAACAAACAATATGGAAGTTTCCAGTGAAATAGAATGTTATTATGTTTTCAATGAAAGCGCCCCATATACACAGGTCTGTAATAAAAAGGATCTATAATATACGTAGATCTGTGCCCACTCCATTTTAATTCTGAATCTTCAGAAGTAACTTGAAGGTATATTATGGGTAATAGTATTTCTTACACATTTTGATTGACTAGTAGTATTAAAGATTTGAAACGACTACATTTGCTCTGGTCTGGACATGTTCTTATCCTTTCTGTGCTTGATTTGCCTCCATTAAGCAATACATAATCATCGGCTAGCATTTTTGTTGATTACATTACCACCTTTTTACAATATTTCTATAGTTAACGCCCTCTACTGGAGAATAGAGGGCGTCAGGCTTCATAGATTCCCATTTCTATACATGTGTTTATATTATTTATAATTTGACGTCCGCGACTTCGTGGGACGTCCCGCTCACAGCAGGCCCCATATGTGGATTATTTTACAGAG